>CM046659.1:42565301-43165301 GCA_025594165.1 Tamias sibiricus | reverse complement strand
TCACCACCATCCAACAGCCATCAAAATCCTGGCTGATGGGAATAATGGTGTGGGGCGTGTGGGAGGAGAAGATTCCCTGCTCATCCTCTGGGCACTCTGACCCAGCTCCTGCTTCTGGGAATGCCCCCACATCCTGCCTCCTGAACCCAGTTTCCTGAAGCTCAATCAATGTGGTGGACAGAAGTCTCAGTGTGTAGCCCCATGTGCAAGGAATACCCCATTTCTGCATTCTTTAAAAAAAAAAAAAAAATCACTTTAAATCCAGCTCTGATCCTCTCAATTGGGCTTATGAGAAAGTCAGTCCTAGGTACCAGGAGCTGCCCCCCAGCTGAGTCAGGATCTGGGGTCTGACCTGGTGCCAGAGCATTGGGCAGCTCTTTGGTCCTGCTGAGACTTCTGGGCTGCGTAAAGGGTCCCTGGACTAACCACCTGTGTTGGGGTTGCCTGTTTAGGCATCTGCCTTGCCTTGGAGAGCCAGCAGCTTGAGAGCTGTCTTTTATCACGTGTGCCTAGAGCTGGTGTATTGTCTAGTAAGTAGCAGGGGTATAATGAACAGGCACGTTTCCTTTATGGCACCCAGGACATTCAGGACTCCCCCTGCCCCACGACTGGAAGCCCGCTGTGGGAAGGGACGGTATTTCTTCTCTGTTTCCTTAAAGCATATAGATTTTAATAACGTTCTTTGGGAAAGTGAACTTGCTTCTTTTATTGTCCGTCGCATGACAGTGGTTTGTGTGGCTGCATGCTAGGTGTCCCCTGCGCCAGGGCTCTGTCCTGGTCATCACGATAGAGACTTTTGATTGTGCCCATGTCTCTTTTCTCCTTTCTAGAGCTCCTGAGTTTTAGCCAGGCACACAGCCACCCCTAATGGGGACAATGTTTTGCAAGCTTTCTTGAAGGGTCACACGATTAAGTTCTGGCCACAGGAGTGGCAGGGCTATGCTGAGCACAGGCAGCTCACGGGAGTCAGCTCTGCTCTCCCCCTTCCTTCCCCCCGCTGGCTGGGGTGTGGGCATACTGGGAGTCTCCCCTTGACCACAGGGTGAGGGGCCTCCATTCTAACTTCTATCTTGTTTAAATCCTGTACTTGGCATCTCTGTGCAAAGCAGGAAAATCTTTTTCCTCAAATAACACCCTCGTCTTGGTACCCTCATCTCGGTACCCTCCTTGCATGCAGCCCAGAGCCCAGCAGGAGTGCGTCCCTTCCTATCCTGTCCTTCTCCATGTTTCCGTCCCACCACATGGAGCCCCAGGGGAGGCTGTGCAGCAGCCTGGAGGCAGCCACCTTCCAAGCACAGCCTGAGTCAGCAGAAGTTTTCAGTTTAATGAGATGACACTAATGATTGTGCCTCCCTGTGGTGAGTGGGCCCATCCTCCCTGGAGACCTGTGCAAGTCCCAGCATCTCTAGCATTGCTGAGCTTGGAGGTCAATGGGAAGGCAGGAGTCTCAGAAAGAGGCAGGGAGGCCACAGGCTTATCCGACATGCATTTGCTGTCCTGGAATCAAGCTGAACCTCATTAGAAGGGGAGAGAGCAGAACCTGGGCCTGTTCACCAAAAATGCTCCTCTGCCTTCCCTGAGCCGGCCAGGACCTGCTGCAGGGCACACCTGCAGGGCTGTTTCTCATCTCTCACCAGATTACTCAGGGGCATGAAGGAGATCAGCTTCCAGCCCTTGTGCAGCCCTGATTCCCAGGGTGCACAAAACATGGATCATTCTGCATTCACTGCACCCCTGGGTTTCCTGGGGAAGCCACCACCTACCCCCTGGGGCCCCTTCCCATGGACTCCTGCGCCCCAAATCCCTGCTCATGAACCTCTGCCCAATCACCACTGCTCCTCAAACTCTGATCCCCTGGACCCCTGCCCCAGGGGCCCCACCTACCCCTCAGCCATGAAGCATTAACCAGATCCACGGGCCTCTCCAGCTCTGGTTCTCTTTGCTGAACCCTGTTGTCCAGAATAAACAGAGCCACCATTGTCTTAACCATTCTTGCTTTGCAGTTTTCCTGGGCGATGGGTATGGGTGATAAGCGTCCATTTCTTGCTCATGAAGAGCAGTAGGGCCTTGCGGTGGAATTTCTTACTTTGCGTCAGGTGCTTGGCTAAGTACCTACCATGCAAATGAGCTCAGTGAATTTTCCCAGCTTCCTTCTGAGGCCTGTGCTGTTGTGATCCCCATTTTACAAACGAAGAGGCCAACACTCAGGGAGATTTTGTAACTCACCCCAGTCACCCAGCTCACAGCAAATAAACCCAGGCAGCAGGCTCGATGCCAGGCAGCCTGACCCAGACTCCTGCTCCTTCCAGGATGCCTCAGGCGTACTTCTGGCGTCCTAAAGCACATGCCTAGAACACAAGTGCAAATGATCTTCAGTGAGGGGAGCAAAGGCCAGGACCAGATGAGTGTCATAGGTATCAAGTGTCACATACCTGGACAAGAGCAGAGCCAGATACAACAGGTAAGTTCAGAGGTCAGGTCCCGGGGTGGCCAGGAACAGGGGAGACAACAGAGTATAAGGCAGAATGGAGCTGAGGATAAAGCAGAAGTCTTTACAGTTTGGGTCTCTTGGGCCAAGGAGAAGCCATCTGAGCCAGGGAGATGCCACCTGGCCTGCAGGTACAGGTAGGGACCTGGGATGGGAAGGACTGGTGAGCTAGTCAGGTGTCAGCATCTGTCCCTTGTAGTGACATGAGATACTTTCTACTGCTCCTCTCCCTACAACCCTGCCCTTTGGGTCCAGAAAGAAGCAGGAGGTCCTGGGGCCGGGGCTGTGCGGTAGCAGGTAGAGCAAGGTGGCCTGGGGGTGGGTGTGCCTTCCCCTGCAGCAGCGAGGCCTTGCTCTCCAGCCCTGCCTCAGCTCCCTCCCAGCCACAGTGCCCTCCAGGAGAAGCAGTCCTTGCCAAGCCAGCCTTCCTCTGCCACAGCCCTACTCCATTTATTTTCAGACTTTATGTGCTTTAAAATAGCCTTGCTGATAGGTGCCAAAACCCAGCAGACCTGAAAAGTGCTTACCAGGGTGAAAAACGGAAGGACATCGGCTTCCCCAACATGACTCAGGGTTGCCCCCACTTCTCCCGTTCCCTCCTGTCCCCTGGGACAAGCTCAAGGCACAGAGATCCCCCCAAATCTTTCTGTCTAGGTCTTCCAGACTTTCCCCGGTAACACAGATTCCTGTGAAAAGTGATAAGCATGGGCCCCGAGGCCTGCGGAACAGCAAGAAAGAAAACCTTCTCTGTCCTCCAGCTGCAGAATTGAATCAGGAGCTCACCGGTTAGACTCACAGTGATTTGGGATTTACACTGTGCTGTGGGGGCAGGAGGGAAGGGAAAATCAGGACGCAGGCAGGAAAGCAGATATTTCTCAGCTTCTCGGCTCATCTCCTTCCCCCTTTGGCCCTTCTGAGGTTCCAGAAGCCCAGGAGGGGCTTCCTAAGGGTGGTTATACCTGGGAAGGTCTCAGCACCCACAGACAGGGCTGGCTGCTTCAAATGCTCATTTAACCAACAAACAGCATGGAGTCCTCTGATACACGAGGGAGGCTATAGAAAATAAATATAAAACATGGTCTCTGTCTTCAAGGAGAGCTGAGAAAGTTCAAGGTACTATAGGTGCACAACGTAGGGGCGTCTAGAACATTTGGAGGTTAAGGAAGGCTCTCTGGAGGAGGTGACCTTGAGGCTGAACCTGGGAGTCCAAGCAGGAGCTGAGAGTCAACAGGCAGGGAGGGTGAGTGGGGACATGCTCCTTGCAGAGGGAGGAGCATATGCAAAGGCCCGGGGTGAGAAAGAGCCGGCCATGTGGATGGGCTCAGTGTGACTGGAGTGGAGAATGCCACAGGGGTCAGTGGAGAATGCCATAAATGGGCTGGAGAGCAAGAAGGGCCCAGATGCTGTGGGCCTCCTAAGCCGGCAGCTTGAGGACTTTGGACTTCATGGGGCCAGGCTTTGTTTTGCTGTATTGCCATAGGCGGCTGTTTGCTCTTGGCTAGAAAGGTAACCGGCACATAGTAAGCGCGGGTGCATACTCGTTGTTGACTCCATGGTAAGATCTGATGAGTTCTGGATTGCAGGGCTGCAGTGTAGAGGATGGCATGCAGGGCAGTGGGGTTGGAAGCCAAGACAGGGCCTTCCCTGCAGATGGCAGTGGGCAGAGAAGAGGATGGAGAGTCCAGGGGCCTGGTGATTTGCCCAGAGTGGGCAGGAAAGAGGAATCAGGGGAAGGGCATTGTTAGTCAGCCTCTCATCACTGGGACAAAATACCTGAAGTATCAACTTAAAGGGAGGAAGGGTTTATTCTGGGCCAGTTTCAGAGGTTTCAGTTCATGGTGGCTTGGTCCTGTCACTCTGGGCCTGTGGTGGGAGTATGTAGCAAGGAGGCCTGTTCACCTCAGAGTAGCCAGAGCAAAGAGAGAGAGGAAGAGGCTGGGTCCCCATATCCCCTCAGGGGCACACCCACGTGACTTAATTCCTTTCCATTAGGTCCCATCTCTTAAAGTTTACCCCACCTCCACAGACTGTTGGCTGACCCTTCAACACATACCGTTTGGGGGACAGTTAAGATCTAAACCATAACAGGAATCTAGCTGTAACTTCTGCATGCTCTGAGTGGGGTATAGACCCCAGTCCTGTGGCAGGGATGCCCCCTATGTCTGCTCAGCCCAGAGCCTGGGCTACAGGATGAGCAGGTCTCAGAGGCTCCTGAGACACAATCATGTGACTCATGTGATGTTGGTCATCCTCCCCCAACTCAGGGTCCCCTAAAAGAGAAAGTTATTATCTTGAGATGCTCCAGTGAAAATTAGTTCCAATTAACTTGAAAATACATGGTGTGACGCATCTGAGAGCCGCGCGCGTGTGTGTGTGTGTGTGTGTGTGTGTGTGTGTAGACTGAACCCAAACACAGGGTTGCCAGTAATTCAAAACTTCATATAGATGCAATGATCAAATGATGTCACAGATTTTGTTCCTTCAGTCTTGAAAACATACACAGAACAACTGTCCTGTGGAAGGGATAGGAGCCAATAATCGAGCACCTATTTATTTGCCAAGCTTCATGTTTGCCGTATTCCATTTATTTCCCCCAGAGTCCCATGTACTGGGGGACTTGGATTTGTGAAGTGACTTGACTATGCAGCCCTCAGAGTTGGAGCCAGAACATGGAATCAGTGTTGCAGTCCACGCGGGAGGACCCCCACCCATCCTCATTTCCCTCATTACACCTCACAATACCAGCCCTACATATCTAGAGAGGTTCCAAAATATGGGTCCTCACATATAGGCTCAGTTAGGTGAGAAAATCAGCTGAAGGAGGAAGTGGTACTGAGCTGAAGGAAGACTAAAGGTTTAACCTCAGAGAGATCAGGACTCAGATTTTGGTTCTGTCACTGGCAAGCTAAGTGGCCTTGAGGCAGTTACCTAACGTCTATCTCTGATGTTCGGTTCCTTCCTCTGCAAAATGGAGATAGTGCTCCTCACCTTGCGGGGAAGGGAGTAGAGAGTATGCAGGGCACGCAGCCTGAGCCTGGCACACAGTGGACCCTCAATGTAAGGCCACCAGGATTGCATGAGCTGGACCTGAAGGACAGGGGGACTTTCAGCATCAGGAGGTGAGGTCAGGGGAGGACATTCCAGGTGAAAGGAAGAGAATGAGCAAAACATATATTTACCGGGAGGCATGAGCGTGGTGAATCATTCAGCCTGATTGAAATGTAGGAAAGCGTGAGCGAGATTGAGGTTGCAATGACAAGTCAGAGAACAAGGAGGACCTTAAATGCCATCTGCTTCTCTCCACCCCCACTGCGCTTCCTAGCACAGCCCCTGGGAGCTCCCAGGGTCCTTGCCCATCTCTTTGCCTCCAGCCTTGTTGCCTGGCTGTCCATCTCCACACTGCAGCCTGAGTTTGCATACAGTCTGGACTTTATTCAGGGGTTGGGAGGAACCATTGAAGGTCTTATGCAGGGGAATGACTAGGTTGGCACTGTGCTTTAGTGACATTGTCCAAACAGCAAGGCTCTGCAGTGAGGGTCTCAGAGCAGCTTAAACAGGACGGTTACCCGTCGGGAAGGCCGCCAGGAGCCCTCTACCATCCACAAAGCTCAGACCCAGTGCACTCACATGGTGTGTAAAGCTCATCACTATGTGGTCCCCGCTGCCAGCTCACAAGACACCCCATCCCTATTTTACCCATAAGCCAGGCTTCTCCTCCTTCCTCAGGGTACCCTGAATGACACATGAGACACAGCAAGACCCTGGCAGCAGAATGCAGGGCCACATATGTACAGGGCTAATCCTTTCCCCTAAAATTCATGCCAATTTTGCCTCACATTGCATATGGTTATTTTAATTTTAGAAATGTCCTTAATTACTTTCTATATAGATTATTTTACCCAATGACGTAAGCAAAATTTACATACTGGGAAGATGCACCACGGTCCTCCTGTGACTCTGAGTGCGACTAGACCTCACACGGTGGCCTCCTGGGCACGCTGACATCCAACGTGGGGAGCACTCGCTTGAACCTTCGCTTGTCCTTTTGTTCAGGTTTTCTTCCACCACCGCCCCTTAAGCAGGTGTGACCCAGGCCTCCTTCACAGACCCCAAACTCCTTCAGCTCAAAGAGTTTCCCTGTACTTCAAGATTCATGTCAAATGCTACTTCTTAATTGAAAATCAACCAATTTATTCATTCAACAGAGAGTCCAGGAGAGGCTCTTCCTGCTAGCCTGCCAGTCTCGTTCCTCCCATTAGAACTAATCAGCCTCCATTTGTATTTATGGAGTAAATAGAATGCACCTCCCTCATTGCTCATGGGAGAACTTAGTTCTGATGTATCTGTTTTTCTGTCCTGCACAAGAGGGTCCACATCATTTTGTGCCTTGGAGCCCATTACAGTGTCTGGCGCACAGTAGGTGCTCTCTGTCCACAGGGAGGGAGCAGCCGCTGAGGGGCTGAACGGTGTGTGCAGAGGAACCCGCACAGTGATGAGACTCTCTTGGATCAAGCTTGGTCCACCCAGCAGAATCTCCAGGACTGATGATCAGATCTCTTGCTCTCTCCTTTCCACACTTCAGGCTGAGTAGGTTCACATGAGTAGCAGGAGCTTTCCTATAATCATATTCAAACCTACCTTTGTGGCCAAATAGATACAAAAGCCAGAAGAACAGAGTGTCTTTAAAATACATAAAGAGCAATATATGACTGAGATGTTGTCCCCATTCCAAGAGGAGGACTGGGCTCTCTGGCAATTTCATCACCCTCCATATAGGGATTTACCTGGCCTCCAGACCACCCATCTGGGGGTTGTCCAGGCTGCCAACATGAACCCTCTGCCAGGGTCTTGGAGGAAGCAAAGATGTTGGCTGTAATCCCTCAGAATCGGCTCAGGGATGCCCCTCCCCCAGGTCTGCCTTCCTTTTCTCATTTGTCTCAGGAGTTTCCCACATCTGGGAATCGAGGCCTCAGACTCCCAGTCTCTCATACTCCCTGTGGTCAGCAATTGGACATAAAGGCTATTTGATTCTGCCACATTGTCAAGGTCCCTGGGTTTTTTTTTTTTTTTTTTTTTTAAATATTTATTTATTTGCTTTAGTTGTACACAATGGGTTTATTTGTATGTGGTGCTGAGGATCGAACCCGGGCCGCGCACGTGCTAGGCGAGCGCTCTACCGCTGAGCCACAATCCCAGCCCAAGGTCCCTGGGTTTTGACCTTGATGGGATTTATTGACTTGGGTTATCCAAAAATGGATATCCAAAAGCTGTAGGGGAGAGCATTTTTTCTGAGCATGGGGCCCCTGCTCCTGCCTCTATTTATAAAGTTTGAGCTCTGGTTTCTGATGGCTCCAAACCCAGGAGGAGGGGGTGACAGTCTTTTCTTTACCTTCTATTTGCTGGTCTTTGCAGCTGCAAGAGACTAAAATACTCTCTTCCTAAAAGCAGGCAACTGAGACTTTGAAGCACAAAAAGAGTTGTTTCAGCCACAGCAGTTAAACTCGAGGAATTTTTGCCCAGAAAGGAGGAAATAAATCAATGTTTGCTTAAGGAATAAAGCAAACTCCTCTGGAAAAACAAAATGTGAAGTTTAAATGATCAAAGCTGCTTTTAATAGTCACAGAGGAAGCGAAACACCTCCAAGCTCTTAATGGGCACTTGGTGGTATCCTTGCCATGGTAAATACCAGATTTAGTTGGCCATGATGAATCACTGATGCCTAATTCCTCTCTTCCCCTTGGTTGCATCCTTCCAGCCAGCCTGGTCACTTGCCTCCATTTTTGTCCTCATGCTTTCCTGTCGTCTGCTTCTGCCACTGTGTTATCACTTGTGTCTGGATAAGGTGCAGAGAATAGGAAGAAATGGTGAGTCCCTGTTTTCAAGGCATCTGTCCTTCTTGCGTGAACCATTAAAATGGGCTCTTTAACTATGCCCTCCACACAGCTGCTGCTCTGATCTCTGTCTGCAATGTAAAGTTGCCCCTGCTGGATTCTGGGAAGGATAAGGGCACCGCTGGCATGCAGGATCTCTAGAATTTAATCCTGCCTCTTGCTCCTGTGATGCAGTCCACCATCAAAGAGTGCAGTGTGACCCAGGCTTCCTTTACAGACCCGGGTTTCCAACGCCAATGCCTGTTGCGAAGCTGCCCTCTGATCAAACCATCCATAGGAGCAAAAGATCTAAGTCACAAAGCAAATAAAGGAGAAGGGAAAGAGAACAACTACCAAGACACGGTGTGCCATAGAAGGTGATGGAAGGGAGGAAAAGTTGTCTTTCCCTCTCTTCTTCCTGAGCTAGATCTTTTTGGGTGATAATAGCAGCAGTAGAAGCAGCAGAGTTGGGAATGTTGGTAGATGTGCTCTTTTCTTTTCCTTAAAAATGGTTTTTATGGAAGTATAAAATACATTCATATATGTAAGTCACAAGTATAGAACTCAAAAATGCTCATAAACAGAACACACTCATGTAACCACAACATGTACTCTTTTATTCAGCAGTATATTGGTGAAACTCACTCATATTGATTTTCATTGTTGTATAATGTTCAATTATGTGAATATATCTTTATTTATCTATTCCACCATTGATGGGCATTTGGACAATTTCCAGTTTAGGCTATTATGAAACATGCTGTTATCAGCAATGTAGCTCATGTCTTTCATTGAACACATGTGTGCATTTATAGTGGAGTTAGGGTTTGGATATAAAGTGTTCCCCCAAAAGTCCTGTGTTAATGCAGGAATATTTAGAGGTGAAATAATTGGATTATGAGAGATGTAACCTAATCAGTCTATCCTAGTTTTGATGGACTAACTGGGTAGTAACTATAGGCGGGTGGGGGGGAGGCATGGCTGGAGGAGGTACGCCACTGGGGGCTGCCCAAGAAGGATTCATCTTCCCTGTGGCCTATTCCCCTTGCTGTCTGCCTCCCTGCTGCCATGAGGTCAGCAGCTGTCCTCCGCCATGATGTTCTGCTTCATCTTGGGCCCAGAGCAATGGACTTGGCTGGCCATGGACTAAACCTCTGAAACTGTGAGCCAAAATAAACTTTTCTTCCTCTAAGTTGTTCCTGTCAGGTATTTTGGTCACAGCATAGCTAAGGTGACTAACACAGTGGGTGTGTAGCGAGGAGTAGCACTATTGGTTCATGGGTTATGTATATGTTCAGCTGAGGTCAGTGCTGAGGAATAGTTAACCCACGTGGATGAATTGTACCAGTTTACAGAGCGTGAGACTGCTGCTGGCTCCACAGCCCCTCAGAGATCAGTCCCCATTTCAATAGGGGTGGGTGGTATGTCAGGTGGTTCTAATTGGCATTTCTCTGATACTACTGATTTGATTCCTATGCTTAGTGGCCATTTGGATATTCTGTTCGGGGAAGAATTATTTAGGCAATTGCCTGTTTTTCTATGTGTCTTTCATCTTTTTCTTAATGATTTGTAAGAGAAGTGGTACCTTTTTGAGCAATTATATTCTCTACTGTGTCCTTCATATATCTGTTTAGGGTAATTCGAGTGAGCAAGCCTACACTGTTACTCGCATGACTATGTGTATTGCATTAGGATACAAAAAGGAGTGAGGCCCAAAGGATCCTTATCCTTGAGGATTTTGTAATCCAGTCCTTAGGACCCTATGTTGGCCAGAATTCGTATCTGGGCTGTCAGGAGCCATCCATGGGCTGTGTGTGGACTATGTTGTGCACAGTAGCCTAATGAGGGGACAAGTCTGGCATTGGGAATCTCCCGTGGCACCCCCAGAGGGATTGACCGCCTGATGCAGGTGAACTTCCCCCTCAAGCTCTGCCAGAGATCCCACACAGCACCTGAGATGGGTGTGACTTGCCAAGATGTCAATCAACCTGCTGACTGCAAGACACCAGGAAGCAAGACTCTGCCCTCAAAGCCTTATCCCTGCCTTTGATGTCCCCCCTGGCCCCTCCCCCATATAAATTAAGCAAGCACAGGCTCCATTTTGCCAGAGTACAGGAGCTCCATCTATCTGATCGGCTTGCCTGTCCTGCCACCGCTTTTGAAACTCCTTTTTTGCGTCCTGTGGTTTTTTTTTTTTTTTTTTTTTTTTTTGTTGTTCTATTTTTCTTAGCTTTTATTTCTCAGCCAGCCCATTCCACTGAGGGGAACCCCATTTCCAACGCCTGGGCGGGAAGAGGGCGAGACTGGGCCTTGACATCTCCCTCACTTTCTCATCCTATCCATACCAACGCTTGGCCTGGCCAGGCAGTAGGTTTAATTTTTGGAAGTCCAGTGGCTGTGTTGTAGGGACAGACAAGGCAAGGTACTGAAGATAACAGGAAACAGTTTTATTTGGCTGCAGCCGGTTCAGAGGGTACAGCTCTCACTGTAATCAATTAATCCCCTGAACCCCGAGTTCAGGTAATTTCAGAACTTTATACCCAGCATGTAAGGGGAGGGGCTCAGAAGTTCACAGTTTACAGAAGTTCATAGTTTACAGAAGTTCACATAAAAGCCACTTTTTTTCTTTCACTGTTCTGGGCAAGTTAACCCTTCAAGGACAACACCTGAAAAGGGGAGGGCTTCTTCTCCCCTTTCTTTCCTTCCCCCCTGCCAGCTGTTACCATGGAGCTCAATTGGTAACTTCTCTTATCTTAGAAATGTAGACATCTCTGTGAGTTCCAGCTCAAGGCCAGAGGCCTTGTTAAAGAATTTGTCCTTTTTATTATCACACTTTGCACTTGCAAACACACTTCTACAAACTATTATGCTGGATACATGTTTGTGAAAAACAAGTAAAGGAATGTCTAGCACCTGGAATGTTGATTTCTTTTAGGCCAGTGGCCAAGTAATAGAGCAACAGAAAAATAAGAAGTTCATCTACATTGAAATTTTTTTGTAGAGACTCTTTTGCTGACAAAAGAGCCATGGTAAAGATTTCTGGAGAAGCTTAGGTAAGATTTTCTGTGGAGGAGGGGGTGCCACTACAGTTGGTTCTTCAGTTTTCCACAAGAGGAACTAGGAGAGGAGATCAAATGATTGGAGGCAGATGAGATTCTTGATTCTGTATGACTCCACAGAACCCCACCAGGGAGCCACACAGTGGGGTAACCTGGCTGAGCTCATGATTCCTAGGAATGGACAGCATTAATAAGTAGCAATGAATTGATAGTGATGCTGCCTAATTTCATGCCTCACAGTAAGAGCAGGAAGAGTTTTGGAAAACACAAGCTTTTCATATGACACCTACTTTAGAATTCTATTGGGGTGTCTTAGCTGATAGCTTCTATTTATATAGACTCCTGGTGTTACAGGACACAGACATGAACCAGCCACAGGAGGCTGCTAACAGCTGGGCAGAAAATTCTTCGTGGGTTCACTGAGGTCTTGTCTTGATCTCAGTGTGTGATCTGACACTGTTCTGAAAGATACTGTGCTAGAACAAAGTACTGGTGGTCAGGAGACCAGGGTCAGGGCCACTCCCTGACAAGGTCACTGTGTGACCTTAGGCAACTTGAGCTTTTCATTCTTTGCTCATCTGCCAAATAGGAGTCTTAATCTCTGCCATGCCTACTTTGCCTGGTTTCTGGAAAAATAAAACAAGGTGACCTACATATAAAAGGATTTTGAAAAGTGCTATATAGATTATCCCTTTTCTAAAATGCTTGGAAACAGAAGTGTTTCAGATTTTCTATTTTTTTCTGGTTTTGGATTATTTGGATATAAATAATGACATATCTTAGGGATGAGGCCAAATAGAAAAAAAAAATTTGTTTATATTTCATAATAGACCTGATTCAGGTAGCCGGGGGTAATTTTGTGCAGTATTTTTAGTGTGCCTGTGTTTTGACCCTGGCTCATCACATGAGGTCAGGTGTGGAATTTTCCACTTTGGGCATTTCTACTTTTGGTGCGCAGTTTTGGATTTTGGAGCATTTCAGATTTTGGATTCAGGATGCTCAACCTGCCTATAAAGGTAAAGTACTGTTGTACATCAGATTTTGTTCCAATATAGCAATCAGAGCCCAGGTCTTCTTTAATCATCCATTTCCACCTTACCTATGTTACTAGGTGTTAGTGACCCGCGGCTTGGAATTCTTTATGTAAAGGCCATCTCTTTGGTCTAGATAAACTCTTGTACTTTGGCATTTCGCCACACAGCTATTTCCTCTGAGACCTTTTTCTTCCTTTGTTTTCTTCCCGAGTCTAGCCAACCTTTTCTCACCTGGACAGGATCTGCTTAGACAGCCTCTAAACCACATCAAAGTATTTTAATTTCCTCATGGCTTTGTTAGCATTTCACATTGTCACAGGTCAAAACACAGGGTTATTTGCTAGGAACTAAGAAATGTCACTCTGGTGAATTACAAGAGCCCCATTATTTCCTGTGAGGTAGTCAGAACCACACGTCATGTCCTTCATCCTGGTGGGCCTAGCATGGGGCTGACTCCCCCAGGTTCCAACCCCGGAGTGCTTGACTGAGGACCACTGGGCAGGCAGCCACTCTAGGTTGGATGTGCTATTGCAGGTTAGATGCGCTCAAGGATCCTCTTCTGTTAGTGGCTGTCATTTTGTCAAAGAAAATTTTGGAAGATTCAAAATCTATGTCCTTGTCAGTAACAGAGGAGCACGAAGACTTCCACTCACTCACTCAGCAGCTAGCCATCCTTTTACTCCCTCCTTCAATGGTGAGTTTGCAAATACTAGTGGGAATGATTGTGTGGAGCTGTTGATAGGTGTTTTCTCCTGCCCTCTTCTGCTTCATCTTTCTGTCACCACACATGTAGCAAAGATAAAGAGTAAGGGACGCCATGATGAGGTGGGGCCTCAAGTTCTTAAGAAAATAGGATGCACTAAGAAATTATTAGAAATGGAATACTGTAAAACAGTCCCTTCTTTGGGCTTCTAGGGCACTGCCCTTCCTTGTTTTTCTCTTTTGCTATTTCTAAACATTGAAATGCTTTTGACATCTGTCCTAGACCACTTTCCCATTTGACCAAGAAGGTCCTAGCTATTCCCCTGGTTATGAATGCCTTCCATGGGCCACCCACCCCATCTTCCCTTCCTAGCCTTGATCTCTCTTCAGAGCTAGAGACAAAGATTCTGCCAATTCGGACTGCTTGGCAATTATCTTAGTCTAACTTTCTGTTGTTGTCACAAAATACCTGAGATAATAAACTTACAAAGAGAAAAGGTACATTTTGATTCACAGTTTGGGAGGATTCCGTCCATGGTCAGCTGGCCACATTGGCTTGTGGTGAGGCAGAACATTGTGGTGGGAGAGCACGATGGAGGAAAGTGCTCCCATAGTGGCTGCGAAGCAAAGAGAGAAGCAGAGGAGGGGCTGGGGTCCCATAATTCTCTTAGAGGACACATTCTCAATTGCCTAAATTCCTTCCTCAGAGCCCAACCCTTAAAGGTGCCACCACCTCCTATGGGGACCAAATTTTGACACATGGGTCTTTGGAGGACACTTAAGATCTATTATGGTTTGGATATGAAGTGTCTCCCCAAAAAGCTTGATTAGATTATTAGAGCTGTAACTTAATCGGTGGATCAATCCATTTGATGTGTTAATAATTGGAAAGGACTACTGTGCTGCGTGATAACCACGGGAGGTAGGGTGAAGCTGAAAGAAGGAGGTCCCTGTGGCATGCCTTGGGGTTCATATTTTGTCCCTGGCACTGCACTGGCTCTCTCTCCTTCCTGACTATCGTGAGCTGCACCGCTTTCCTCCACCACTCCCTTCTGCTGTGCTGTTCTGCTTCACCTCGGGCCCAGAGCAATGAAGTCAGCCCACCAGGGACCGGACCTCTGAAATCAAAAGCCCCAATACACCTGCCCTCCCCTAAGTTGTTCTTGTCAGGTTCAAAGTCGAGGAAGGTCGACTGACACAAGGTCCAAACTGAAGCCGCCAACGACGGAGATGCCCACTTTCTCCCCAGTCCTGGGTCTTCTCTGCATTTTCTCATCTCTGCAAAGCCGGGAATCCTGGAGCCAGCCTTGACACTCCCTCTCTCCCACCCCGCCCTTCCCATCCAGCACCCGTGTGGCTTCTCAAGGCCCTGCCTTCTCTCCGTCTTCTTGTCTCCTTTTGCCAAGAAGACTTACTCTTCCTTTTGCCCCATTCTCTGTAGGAGGAATCAGCAACTGTAAGCTTTAAAAATGACAATCGGATCATACGCTCTGTTTAAAACCCTACAAGGGCTTCCCGCTGCATTTAATTTTTTAAAAAATTGACACATAATATTTGTACATATTTATGGGTTATGGTATGATAATTTGATACATGTATACAATGCGTAATGATTCAATCAGGGTGATTAGCGTTTCTATCTCCTCAAATATTCATCATTTCTATGTGTCGGGAAGCTTCCGACTCTTCCAGTGATTTCTCAGGCTGCTCGCAGGAGCAGGACTGGCCAGGGCTGCCCCCTCTGGCTCCTGCCCGCCTTCTGCTCACCCAGGGCCTCTCTCAGGTCCCCCCTCAGGGTCTGCACTCAGCAAGTCCCCTCTGCCTGGTGTCCTCTCCTCCCAGGCTTCACTCATCAACTGCGAGACCCTCACATTCCAGGCATCTGGCGTGCCTTTCTTTACCTCTCAATCTGTCTGCCTCATCTGCATTCCCTTCTGATTTGTGGTTATTATTTACGAGTGAATGTGTGAATTGGCCTGATGTCCACCTCTACCGGGTAAGCCCCGCGAAGACAGGGACTATGGCTGTTTATTTTCCTTCTGTGTGGGCACCTTTCCGTCCTCCCCACTAGCCAGCACATAACAGGAACTTGATAAGTAAATATTTTTTGAATAAATAATGCCCATGAGACACAAAATCAGCTATTTAAAAGGCAAAAAAAAAAAAAAAAAAAATCATCTATGTATTCCTTGAAAGAAAAAAATTGTCATTTAAAAACCAGTACTGCCCTCAGACTTGGGAAAGCATGGCCTTGACTCAGGGTCAGTGCTTTGGAGGCCCTGCTCTGGCCTCCCTCTGGCCATGGCCCTCCCACTGGGGTGAGGAGGCCACAGAGCTAATGGGATGTTTCTGCCCAGAGTCCCCACCCCAGCCAGGGTGGACAGATTTAGCAAATAAAAATGTTTGATGTACAGCTAAATTGGAATGTCAGATAAACAATTCTTTTTTCTTTCTTTCTTTTTATTATTTTTTGGTATTAGTATGCTTCATGCAACATTTGGGATATACTTACACACAAAAAATTATTTAGCTTATCTGGAATTCAAGTTTAACTTAGTGTCCTGTATTTTTTTTTTTTTTTTTTTGCAACTCTAGACCCCCAGCTTCTAGACCAAGTATCTGCAAACCATGGTTTGCAAATCAAATCCAACTTGTTCTGGTTTTTGTACATGCACAATACCCATAAATGAATGTGAATTCAGCCACATTCATTTATGGTATTGTCTTTGGCAGCTTTAATGATACGATGGCAAAGCTGAATAGTGTGGCAGAGACTGTATTGCCTACAAATCCCCAAATAGTTATTATCTGGCCCTTTATAGAAAAACCAGCTGACTCTAGTTCTACACCATACTGTGGGTCCCCAGAGCTTCACAAGTCCATGCGCAAACAATTCTGAGCTTCCAGAGCATGCAGAGCCTCTCCGGTGGCCTGGCTCCTAAGGGTGGCCCAAGGCCAAGGGCGCAAAGATGTGGAAGTTCTCACACTGCGAGAGTGATTGGAGGAGGAAGGCTGACTTGACCCTCTCTCTCTTCTGCCTGTGGCTCTGAGGAGTCTCAAATCTGCACCAGGCCTTTCATTAGGAAGATGTGTTTTTCAAGGAAACATTTTATTGATTTGTGTGTTAGATTGATTTAACTTTTAAATAATTAAACATGTGTACTACAGGCTTCCTCTTGGCTTGGGCCGTCCAAATATCAGGTCCCTTTTAATCAAGACAAAGAAATGTCATCAGGGGCTGGGATTGTGGCTCAGTGGTAGAGCGCTCGCCTAGCGCGTGCGCGGCCCGGGTTCGATCCACAGCACCACGTACAAATAAACACATTGTGTACAACTAAAGCAAATAAATAAATATTAAAAAAAAAAAAAAAAAAAAGCATGTCACTGATCCTTTAAAAAAAAAAAAAAAAAAAAAGAAATGTCATCAATTGTGCCATCTGGTGGTGAGATCTACTATTACATCTCCCAGCTGTCCAGCTCCCCTTAATACCTGAGTCTCCTTGTTTAAGTTTTAAGAACTCTGCCTGTGGCTGTAACAGACGAAGTTCAAAATTATACTGCTGGAGCCTTCGGAGGTTCAGAAATGCTTTACGAGACATTAAGGGGATATTAAATGGTATTCTGCATAGTTCTTTTCAAAAATTAGTAATTTATGGGAGGCCCATCATAATAATTTCTCATGTTACTACAGTGCCCTGCGGTTTATAAAGCATGTTCACACATACCTTCCTGTCACACACACACCAGGCTGTGGGCTCCTCTGAGAATGGAGACTCTTACAGTCAGCGACTTGCCCCACCCTGTCTAGCAAATCGACTGCTCCTGTTGTCATATTAGAGCCACCTTGCTGCTAGCTAGAATGGGGGTTAAGCAAAACGTCGATTTCCCTTACCACACAGAGGGCAGAGAGGTTACCTTTCAGCAAACTGGAACCTTAATGACAACCTTCACTTGGAGTTCCCAGGCCAAGATAAAGGAGGGAGAGGCTTGGGGAACGGTGCTGTCTGTGGTCCACCCTTCAATTCCAGAGATGGATGGTGATCTCTTCCTACCCACAACAAAGAGCACTTAACCACAGTGCTGACTCCCTGACCCTTCTCTCATTCCTCAAACAACACTGAATCCCGCTTCTCTGGTCAGCAGGCAGAGCCCACAGGAGATGCCAAAGACCTTGGCCTTGAGTCAGGGCTCGTCGGGGGCTAACCTCCATTGATTCCTCCACTCCAGCATGGCCAGGGGACTTTTCATTCCAGCGTGTCAGAGATAACATCTTGTCCAGAGGTGGCTGTGAAAACAGCTGTCCCCTAGCAAGCCAGTGGGTGATCCAGGGAGTCCCCCCTCATCATCGGCTGAGAAGCTGCTGAATTTCACATTACAGCCGGAAATACTTGGAGGGAATTCAGGGAACGAGACAAGAAGCTGGAAGCAGCACTTTTGTTAAATTATACTTTCCTAAAAGATCAATAGATGTTTCAAGAAAGTCCACTGGGGGTGGGGGGGGGGTTTGTGTGGCTTTGACAAAAACAGTTGTGCTTCTGGCCTCTGGGAGAGCTAATCTGAGCCACCCGAGAGACGCCTTTCTAACTTTGTGTTCATGCGTGATACGATTTGTGGGAAAACAAGTTTACTTTGCCTTTCATTGTAGACTTCTGGGTTATGCAGTGAGCTGGGGGACCAGGCTTATCAGATCCAGGCTGGCCTGCTGAGCTGCAGGCTCATTCATTTATTCGTGTGTGCATTCAGTGAATGTCTACAGAGCCCCATCTATGCCTCAGATGCTGTGCTCAGTACAAATGGATGAGACGACCGCGCCCACGTGGCATTTAGAGCTTCCCCCTGCTGGGGACACATATTGTAGGGCACAGGGAAGTCTTTCCAGGGGAGATGCTTAAGCTGCGTTGAAGAACCAGTACCAATTAGCAAGGCAGATGGAGGCAAGGGGAGGGAACTCAGTCTGGCTGATACTAAAGCCCAGGGACTTTAAAAAGGGAGGTTCAGTTCCCAAAGCGCCCCCCTCCCCCCATCTCCTTGAAGTACTGACTGGGTTACACAAATGGCAAGAAGAGAAGGGCACAGAGGGAAACCAGAAGCAGTGACTTGCAGACAAACAGAAGAAACCTCAACAGAGCACAGGACGTTCTGCCGCTCTTGGCCAGCAGGAGGCAGCGCGGCACTCTTGGAGCAGTTGGTAGGCTGCAGTCTTTGGGGTGGGGAGGTCCACGAGGGTGAGGCTTCCTTCCAAGGAAGATGGCATTCCCTTTTTTGATGTCTTTCCAGTGCTATTGCTTTCTGAAATATTTTTGATCACTTATTTACTTTCTGTTTATTATCTTTTCCTCTTCAGGACATGGCACCATGAGCAAAGATCTTGCCTGTCTTGCTCTCTGCATAAGTGGATGAACGTGTGGCTCTATGTCGCATAGAGAAGTGGGCATTGTAGAAAAACTAGGACCTGTGAGTTACCTTTTGCTCCTGAAAGAGCATCTAGATGATTTGGTCTATTTCACCTTGGCAAGTGGGCAGCAAGCAGCAGGAGAGGTTCTTTCTGGGCAAAACAGACACCTTTGTTTAATCTGGGTGGAGCCCTGATAGGGCCAAGGTAGGCTGTCATCACCTAGCCAGAAAGTCAAAGCCAAAGCCAAGGCAGGGAGGAGCTGACCAGGCCCTGGAGCTTTGCCCTGTGGCACTAGAGAGGTTGGCAGGCCCAGTAGTAAGATGCCCACACTAGTGAGATGCCCACACTTGTGAGATGCCCACACTTGTGAGGCCAATGCCAACACAAACAGCAGGGCAGTCTGAGCCTCAGGCTGGAGTGATGAAGGAGAAGATGCCCTACCTGTGCTACGGGAGGCACAGGGTCACCTCCTGGGACGATGGTTGCCTGTGGCCCAGTGACCCTGAAGGCCACATTCTTCCTTGCAGGCATGCCTGTGTTGACTCGGGGAGATTCTGATTCTGCTTCCTGTGGTTAGCTTTAGCCTCAGGGCCTCACTCACCCGGGTACTCCTTTGTCAACTAGACCTTTATAGATGAAAGAATGAAATCTAGGTAGATATGCCATTAAAACACACACACACACACACACACACACACACACACACACACACACACCAGACCAGCCAGTCAGCAACATTAATTTGGCCACCTCTGGAGTGGCCGAGAGCTTTACGTGTTGAGAACACATGTGACAGTAGAGAAGTGCGGTGTGACACCCTTTGCCAGCTGAGTCTGGGCCACATCTCTGTGGGATCTGCTTCATGGGACAAGGACCATAGAGTCCAGAGTCACAGTTTTCAAATTTTAAACGTTCTGGCCCCAAAGTGATGTCAGTGTGCATTTCAGGGTCTTCCTCTCCCACTTGTCATAATTTAAGCCCACGTTATGTCTACCTATGTGGCCAAGGGTCCTGGCTTGCCCAGGACCAAGGGGAGTTCCCAGGAGATGAGACTTTTAGCTTCCAAACTGGGAAAGTCCCGGTCACTCCACGTTCTGCATCACTAGCCGGCTGTATTAATTATCTGCATGAGTTATTATTCTTTCTTTCTTTTCTAATATCTTAGCCTTCTCTTCTCCTCTTGCTTTCAGAATTGTGTTTCCGATCTGGGGTCTCTCCCAGGTATCCCAGGTGCCGCTGTTTGACACCATCTGGGACGAGGGCTGGCAAATGAAATCCATCTGCTGGGTGCTTGCTTACTGCTGAGGATCTTGCAACTAAATTAGTTTGGGACCCATCAAGAGCACTGCCAGCTCAGATGAGGCAAGAAAAGACTATTTCATACTCCTCTTTCTTATTACGTGAGGTGAGGCCGGGGCAGGGAGCAGTGTCTGTAAGTGTCTGTGATGCTTAAGTCCAAACCATCATTCATGCTGACAGGGATCTGGAAGAGCAGGTTGTTAACTGATGCATAAGCAGGGCCAAGCAAAGGGGGCCCCACAGAGGCTGCTCAAGTTCTGCCTGATGTAACTGGGGGGCCGGCAGTACCCACTTGCTGACTAAGCAAATTAGTAAAATGACAGCCTGCAGCCCTGTCCAGATAAATCTCCTCACTGAGATTGAAGCATAAGCAGGCATTTAAAAAAGCGAGCTGCCAGAGAACATTGCTAGCCTTTGCCCCAAACGCCATGCCCTGCTGGGGATTAAATCTATTTTATCTTCCCCACCCTGGATGACAGAACCTCTTTGGTATAGCTTAGATCTTGCTCTTCAGGTAAAAATGTTGTAATAATCATTTCCCTAATTGTACATTAGAAATAAGAGGGAGGGAGAATGTTGGTTAATAAAAAAAAAAAAAAAATCCATGCATCTGCAGGTTTCTCCTAGGAAGTCCAGGTTTGAAAGGGGCACTTCCATTGATGAATCTGCTGTGACACCTTAATGAAAACAGAAGAGTTAGAAAATGGAATCACACATGGTAGAGGTGGAGGGGAGTGGTTCGAAACTACTTTAGGTCTTGCTTTAATAAATTATTCATGCTCAGAATACCCCATAGTTCTTAGTATACCTGATGCCCTATGTCACCTTTTTGTGTCATCTAAGGGTCCCCTTACATTTCTGGCTTAAATTCATAAATTAAAGGGAGTTGGGGTTTTCATTAATTATAGTCTTGCTATAAATTCTGGTTGAATACACACACACACACACACACACACACACACACACACGTGATTTTTTTGTGGTACTATAACAAAATACCCAAGGCAGGCTACTTTATAAAGAAAAGAGGTTATTTAGCTCACGGTTCTGGGGGTTTAAATTCCAAGATCAGGTAGGGAATTTCCACTAGTATGGCTCTGGTGAGGACTGAATGGTGCATCACAATGGTGGGAGAAAGAGATCACATCTTGAAACAGAAATCCAGAGAAGGTAAGGTCCTATAGCTTCTTGTGAGGGCACACACCCAAAGACCTGTGCACCTCCCACTAGCCCTCTCCTCTTAAATGTTCTAAGCACCACTTTATCAAACTTCTAATATATGAACCCTTTGAGAATAAACCACATCTGCACCCACAGCACTGACTTTATCTTCTTTCTATTATGTATCTATCTATCTCCCATTTTTAGCCTTCCAGGAACTCCTAATTTAATGCATTCTAAATCAAAACCCTCATGGATGTATTGGTTGGATGATGAGCTATCATGGTTGAATGATCTGTAGGCAGAAATAATACTTTAAAATGAGATCTCCCCCCTCCCCCCTCTAATAACAGAAATGTAGTTGTATTTATGGAGAGTTAGAAAAAAACATTTTAGGGACATCTGTCCTCTGAGTTTGTCCTGTATTTCCATAAAGTCTGGAAAGCTGTGCATCAGACCCCTTGCCCTGCTTTCTCTGCCTCAGAGTGGGCTGACTCTCAACTCACATGGGATTGGTCCAAGGTGAGCTTTTCAAGCAGTGCCAAATCAAATTCCACTTATGGATGCTAGAGGGGAGGGGGATGCAGACCTTTTGGTGTGTGTGTGGGGGTTGCCAGGGTTTCCTGAAGTTATGTCACTGCCACTTAGAGGGAGCCTGAGTGAAAATAAAGTCAAATAAACAAATGGAGGGAAGAGATTGTATTGGGTTGAAAAAATTAACGTCTGCCTGGAATCTAAGTGCAACTTCATTTGTAGAATTGCTGCATATGCAATTAGTTAAGATGAGGTCATACTGGACTAGAGTGGGTCCTGGTCCAATGAGAGAGAGAGAGAGAGAGAGAGAGGTGCAGAGACATGCACGCTAAGAGAGAATACCATGTGAGGCAGAAGCAGAGGTTGGAGCCATGTCTCCACAAGCCAGGGAGTTTCAGGGAATGCTGGCAACCACCAGGATCTGGGCAGAAGCAAAGAAAGACCCTCATTGAGCGTGGAGAGAGAGAAGGAGAGTATGGCTCTCCTGACACCTTGATTGTAGACAGTCTAGCTTCCAGAACTGTGAGAGAATGTCTGGGCTTGGTGTTGTTTTGTTTCTTAAAATTATGGCAAAATAGACACAAAGCCAAATTTACCATTTTAACTGTTTTTAAGTATACAGTGGCATTACAACATTCACCTCGTTATGCAAAATTTCTATTGTTTTAAGCCACCAGGTTTGTGGCACTTTGTTGGAGCAGCCCAGGAAACGAACACAGAGACCTGGAGAGGGAACAGCTCTGACGATACCTGAATCTTTGCCATGCCTGAATTCCCTTGGATTCACTGATGCGAGGAAACAAATGCCATTTATTCATTTCAATTATTTTTTGAGTGGGTTTCTGTCACTTTTGTCCAATAAAGGAATCCTGACTAACACAGATGGGGCAGGTTGGTGACAAATGCTTTCATTACTGTTTCATAAACGAAGTTCCTGACACTGCAGGGTGAACTGCTTCATCCAGGGCTCTACCAGCCCTTCACTCCTCCCCTGGTCCCCAAATTCCACTTCCCTTGCTGTGTTAGTACCCTGCCCAGTGTGGCATTAGCAAATAATAAACTATTCTGGAATATGAGCCAGGTCTAAAAGACAGAAATTAAGCAACAGCTTGTGAAGTTACAGGACAATTAGAAGAAGCCTCATTAAGATGCTAGGTAGCGGGGGTACAGAAGGGAGGTGAGAATCAGGGAGCAGCGTGATGGGAGGTGGTGTGTCTCAGAGAACTACCCGGAAAGCACCTCTATGCACGCAGCTGTTCCAAAGCAATTCTGGGTCTTATTTCCGGGGGATGAACCTGATGATGCATAGCAAACAATTAATTTCTGTTAAATCTCAGCTAGTTAATGAAAAATAGTTTCAAGTCCGGGACAATCCCAAGAAGGATGTACTTATAAATGGCACTGATATTCAGCCAACCATCCATGTCCGTTGCAACACTTGAATTTGATGGGACTGGCTGCTTTATATGAACTAATTGCAGCTTGATTGCTACCTATATTTGCTGAGATTTCATACAGGTGATTATCCAACAATGGGAGCTTTTAAAACTTATTCCCTGATTTCTCCAAGAGCCAGGTGATACTAAGCAGGAAGTGAACAGTCTTGCCAAAGCACAGACACATGAGGTAACGAGAGTGGGTTATGGCTATGTGGGGAGGAAAGATGAGGGTCCCCACCTGCAGCCACAGTGCAGCTGGATGGTGAGTGGCCAGAATGGGCTGTACCCTGTCCTCAGGGCCACTGTGAGCTTCCAGGTCTGGGTGAGATTAGAAATGGGTAATGGCTAATTTGACCACCACCCAGCACGACTGTCATTCAGCCTGGGAACAAAGAGTAATGAATGGTTCCAGATGTCCACAAAGCAGGGTTGAATGGGATACAGTGTGACTACAGCCAAGACCATATATTCAGAACAAAATATGGAGGAAGGAGTAGGGCCCAGACCAGACACTGAAACATAAAGGCCGAGTGACCTAAAGCAGGTCTCTCATCTTTCTTAACCCCTGAGTGTGAAATGGGGATTAACAGCAGGTTTTAACAAGGCCTGGACATTACATTGAATGGCAAATGCTTTGTGAATTCTAGGGCCCGGTGAGATCACTCTGTGCCACAGATACTTGCTGCCTGTCTAACCTGGGCCTGCTTCCTGTAGACTTGTCAGAAGCTGGTCAGCGCTTTTAAGATGCTGTTAGAGCAAAAGCCCTCGCAGCTGGGTCAAAAGCAGTTTGGTGAGATTTGTCAGCCTGCTCCAGGCTGACGTCTCCTGTGGACGTGGCTTCCTTCTTGTTTCCAACTTGGCTTTGCCTACATGGTTTGACTCTGTTTTCCCCTGGCTCCAGGCCAGTCCCATTTGGTTTCTGATCTACTCTGCCCCAGACTTTAGGTTTCTGGCTCTTTCTTCAGAGTGACTGATACACAGCCCAGCTCGACTACATCCCTTGGACGAGGACCAAGCCCAATGCCCAGTCTCCCACTGATAACCCAGAAGGGCTCTGGGTTCTGTTTCTGCCAAATCCCATCCCATGCATAGACAGAGAAGAGCGTGTGGATAGCTTGGCTTGAATTCCTCCCTGCTGCTGAAGGGATAGCGCCTGTTATTTGCTGGGGAGGATCAGAAACTCCATCTTCTAAATTAACTACAGAGCAAACCACACGTACAATTATGACTCCAAAAGACACCAGAGGGGAGACCACAGGAGCAGGTGGTGACGGGGGCAAAGGGGACTGCAACATGGCAGGGTTGGAGAGATAAGTGAGAAGACCTCCCGCTGTGTCCTGGGAAGCCACATGGCCACTTGAATCTCCAGATCCAAGTTACCCTGTGGGACTGTAGAGGGACAGGGAGGCTAACCCACATTTCCTGACCCAGATTCTATAACCAAGAGTATCTGATCACGGACTGAATAAAAGTTCAGAAAATGGTAGCCACTTTCTTGCCCAAGTTCTCACCTGCCCAAATCAGTCCCACTCACTGTGTCCTCATCTCTTCCCCAACTGCTGGGACTTTGCTCCTCTACTGCTGCAGAAAAACGTGAATTCTCATCTACTGGGGAGGCTTGAGTCATCAACTGTGAAATTGCTCCCTAAACACCTTCAGTGCCTAGTCATATGCATTATTTAATTTACTTTTAATATTACAGTTTTTTTAAGTGTCACAAAACTGAAGCTCAGCTTGAGTTTCTGTCAACCCTTGCTTGGAATGGTTTTCTGAAAAATTCTGTGGTAGGAGAAGCTCCTGTCTAGACAGCAGCAGGCTCCCTTGTTTGATGCTGAGCAGTTTGCTATAAATTAATGCAATATAATACTCAGCTTTTAGGTTATTCTCTAGCATTTTGATGTTGTATTCATTTGTGGATTTTAAGGCACCTGCAGGGAGGGGGCGGAGATCCCATTTGACATGAACACCTGTGTGATTGCTCTGTGCAAGTCTCATCAGGACCCAGAGAGGGGTTCCGTGGTCCCCACTTTACAGATAAGCAACTGAGGCTTGAAAAGGGTAACCAACTGATCCCAGATTATAGAGGGGAACCCAGCATGAACCCACGTCTATTTGACTCAGGCAGTTTTCTTTACATTATTTCTTTGGTTTGCATTTTGGTGTCTAAAACACACTATTACTCAATAAATGTGAGTTAAGTGAATAAATGTAAGATTGACTCTCCTTACCAGTTCTGCCCAACACCCAGTTCAGAGCTTCTGGTTGCAGGATTCCAAAGTGGCCTCAGCTTTGTCACACCCACCCACATGGAGAATGGGTCTCTTAATTAGGGCCCCCGAAAGATCTCTAAATGCTTCCTAAATCCTCAAAGAGTCAATTATTTTCAATTTGATTTTCCACACTTGAAATTTCCGGTGATTATGAATCCTGCATAGCATACTCGGGGATTCTCTTCTCGCTGAATTAAAAAAGGAAAGAAAGAAACGCCCTGTGATTGCTGGTCATGTTGCTGAGCCGTTTGCCTGTCACCTGCTTCTTATCTGAAGGTTCACAGAAGCCATTACTTAGGTAATGGTGGTGGTGGGCGGGAATCCAGAGCCTCATCTGAATCTCAAAGAAACTGACTAACCCCACAGCTGAGCAGCAGAATTGAATCAGGACCAAGCGCCATGGCATCTGTTTGATTAGAGCGGTGAGTGTGGTGTGGTTTGGACTCGTGTTTGTGCGTGTGCAGCGCCCACAGAGAACAAAATGTTCACATGATGCCGATCCTTCTCCTATATGTGAGGCAAATGTTTGACCTAGCACATCTGATCCACACGCCTTTATCGGTTTAGACTCAACATGGCACTCTGCGCTAGAGGCAGAATGGAGAGGCGTCGAGCCCGGGGAAGCTGCCGCATTTATCCCCCAATGGCTTAGTATTCCTGACAAGACACGATGCGCTCCAGAGATCTCCGCTAATGAACTCCAGACTTGCAAATGTCCACGTCTGCACATCATCACAAACCTGTCGCTGGAGTCCACGCCTCACTGTCCATTTTTTGGAGCACCGAGTGGAGGAAAAGGCATTTGAGGCACACAGGAAAGGCTTCGGGAATCTTGGATGACCTAGGCGCAGGCCTCCACCGCTCTCACTCGGGCTACGTGGTCCTGTTTCACTGCGTCCCTGCCTCCAGCGGCTACACCCTCACCCCATGCTCTCGGGTCTGGGCTGGACTCATCTTCACATTTCTCTGCCCAATTTCCCCCTCCCTCATTACAGAATAAAGTGCACAAACTTCAGTGCCATAAAGGCTCTGATCCAGCCCTCACCTGCAGCACACACTCGTCCCCACTCCCCCCGTCCCTGGCACAGCCTCTCCGCATCCCCTCCATTCTCACCACCCGGTGAACCCTAATCCACCTTTCAAAGCTTTGCCCAGGTCTCATTTCCTGGGTTAGCCTTCGTGGCCACCACCAAAGGAAAAGCGCCCCCTGGGTGCACATGCCCTGCCACCCCATCTGTCTGCTTTCTTCGGTTGGGGGTGGGGGAAAGGCCATATGATAAATACTCCAACAGTTGATGTTAAGTTCGGAAATGGACATAAAAAATGGAAAAGTTATTGTAATTGTGGAGTTATACTTCTCGTTTAAACAGATTCAACCTACTCTAGTTAAAATTTCTTTCCTTAGCTCCACCCAGTGGCCCATGCCTGTAATCCCAGCAGCTCTGGGGTCTGAGGCAGGAAGACCGCAAGTTCAAAGCCAGCCTCAGCAACTTAGCGAGGCCCTAAGCAACTCAGCCAGACCCTGTCTCTAAATCAAATATAAAAAAAGGACTGGGGATGTGGCTTAGTGGTTAAGGGCCCCTGGGTTCAATCTCCAGTACCCCTCCCCCATAAAAAATATTTCTTTCCTTTGATCTGTTACCATAGCTATCCTTTCAGTCCTTAGATGATTCACTAACTGGGATCACTATTATTGCTCGTAACTGGCACACAGGATTTGTGTCATTTTGATAGTCATCTGATCTGTGAGGGACAACCAACATTGATGTTGGGATGCCTAATATATCCTAGGTTGCTCTAGGCTCTCAGCGGCTCAGAAGATGCCAAGAGCTACCATGGAGAAGACAGAGAGGGAAGGAAGTCCCCTGCCTCCACCGGCTCTTAGGCAGTGTTCCTTCCCCACCTCCACCTCCCTTACCTACTTGTAAAAGTGTACTCAAGTTTCAAGATCCAGACTAAAGAGTGTAAACTTAACTGTGTCTGTGTGGAAAGTCCCAAAAGATTTTTTTTTTTAATTTACAATAATTACAATTCATAGTGCCCATATATAGCATCTTTTTACATACAACTGTTTGTATACAAAGTATATTCGTACAATTCAGGTCTTCAAAGATTTTTGAGCATGGATTTGATGCTATAAAGGTGGTCTTCTGGGAAAAGGAATCAGTCTTTGGGCAACTTTTTTAAAGAGTCTAGGTACAAAATGGTGAGAAACTAGACTGAGGCAGCAGCAGAGGTGGAAAAGGCATCTACCCTGGTTCTTAGAAATCCTTACATAGTGACTCAGGGACTGCCATCTGGATATTTTTAATTAGACTGGGCTCTTTTAAAACTATATTCCCTTTTGTCTATTATACTTGTTCATTTATTTGTCTCTACCATTAGAAAGTAAGTCCCCTAAGGTGGGGCTCTGGTCTGTCTTGTTTATGATGGTTGTTGGAACCTCACCTGGTGTCTGACACCGTAGATGCTCAACACCTATTTGTTGAATGGATCACTAACTGCATGGCCATGTTAAAAGAGTCCTGGAAGATGCCTCATTTGGAAATCATTTCTAAACTGAAAGAGGGACCTAATTTTAGAGATGGCCTCAGCCCATCAAGCTGCCCCAATCTCCTTCAATGAGCTTCAAGCCAGGCCCTCCTTAACTAAAGGGAAGGACAAGGCAGGCAAATTTGGCTTTGGCTGTTTTGATTTTCTCTTCAGTGATTTTAGCCTCTTGGTCATTTGTAGATCACAAAGTTTGACCACTTGTTTCTCTGCCTGTTTTGGATGTTAAGTGTATCTTTGTTTCTAATGACTTTACAGTTTCCATGTGGGCATAGGCAGGGTTCTGGCAAAGGGTTGAAGGAGGCTAGCGATTACCACCATTTATTTCCTGCTAAGACTCAGAAAGTTTCCTTTTTTTAAAAAAAATATTTATTTATTTACTTTTAGTTGTACACAATGCGTTTATCTCTACGTGGTGCTGAGCATCGAACCCGGGCCGCGCACGTGCTAGGCGAGTGCTCTACCGCTGAGCCATATCCCCAGCCCCAGAAAGGTTCCTTAATATACAAAATATCTTTAATGGGGGAGGGGAGAAACCATTTGACCCCACATTAGTTTAGTAGCCAAGTCCCTTGTAGATCTAAGAATGCAGCCACTATTTTTTTTTTAATGGGACTTGAACCCAGGACCTCATGCATGCCAGGCAGTGCTCTACCACTGAGCTATATCCCCAGTCCTACTTTTCAATACTAGCTTCATTGCTTAATACTTTTTAAGATGCCACTTCAAGATCAGCTATCCTATGACTCTGGAGACAAATGTCGAAGGAATCATGTAGATTGCAGAATAATTGGTTATTGATGCACCGGTTCCTTACTATAGGCCTGCTGATTTGTATGACATAATCATCAAAGTAACACTAGGAGATAACTACCATTTTTATTCCCATTTTATAGTTGAGGAAACTGAGATTTGAAAAGGTTAAGTATTGTGTTTATGGCATCCCAGTTTGTAAGAGGTGACTGTGTAATTTGGATTTAAGTAGTTGACTCCACAAGACCCTTCTTCTGTCTTATCTGGGAGTCTCCCTAAGGCCACATATTAATTAGTCATAATGTGGGAACTTTGCTGGCTGAGACTCACTCATGCTTAATTGACTATGGGAAACACCTACCTTAAAAAATACCCTTTTATTAGTATAAACTCAGGCAGATAGGGGCTCTTTCATACATCTTCTGACTAGGGCTGCTTAGCCTTCTGATTAATGTTGTCAGGAAGAAGCACAAGCATAATGTACTCTACAGGGTGAGCAATCCAAAGCAGAGGCCCATGGGCAAGTGTCTCAATAGAACCAGACTACTTGGCTTCTGGTTTTCAGAAACTGGAGTTTGGGATGTTTAGGTCTTGCTTTAATCTGCTAGACACATTGCTCTATCCCATGGATGTGACTATCCTGCACAAAGACGTCAAGAGCTTTCTATAGCCAATCAGAATGCTAGGCTTGTTTCTTAAAAAAAAAAAAAATACTTTTTTGATGTGATAATACACACACTGGAAATTTCATGAGACATACCCGTTCAGATTATAGAATAATTCCAGATCAACTGCCTGTGTCACTATCATGCAGGTCAAGCAATAGAACGTTGCATCTAGGTGATGATTATTAGCATCTGCTGGCCTCAGAGAATGAGGCCATCGGACTTTCTGAGCCTCTGGATGGGAAGTGCCCAACCCCACACATAATATAGTCTTGCAGAAAATCTAGAACTTGAATCTGATGGAGCTCTAGATAGAAATGTCAGCTCACACAAAATATAAGGAGCAGAGGAACATATTAAGTATTCTAGAGATGCCATCAGCAAAATCCAGACTTGGGGAAGCTCAATAGTACAGATGATGTGGTTTCTTCAACAACATCAAATTATTACAAGGAAAAAAGAAAGGAGAATATTATTTAGGAGCCCTATCAAACTAGTTTGCATACTAGTCTGAACAAAGCAACTATAAAAAATATTTATGAGACAATTGGGTACTGATTGAATATATCTGATGATAGTAGCGAAATTGTTTCAGACGCTATAATCGTATTGTGTGTATGTTAAAACATTCTTTATATTTTTAGAGACAAATGTTGAAATACCTTCCTAAGAAAAGATACACTTTCTGGGGTGTGGATGGAAATGACCCTTGGGGGTGGTGTGGGAAGTGGGTGGGGTTTTACATGAAACCAGGGTGGTCCTGTGAGAGTTGAAGGAAGCTTGGTGAGGTACATGGGAGTCTATTCTGGTATTTTCTCTTTGATAGCTTTGAAAGCATCCATAATAAAAAAGAAAGAGAGAAGCTCTCCCTTGAGGTGCGATTCAAATGCCGCCTTACTCAAATCAAAGGTCATCTTTCTCTCCTCAGTGAACTCACAGCACTTTGTTCCCGAATCACCGCACGAGTCTCAGTTGTGTTCCTCTGCCTTCTTACCCTCCTCTTCTTCCTTCCCCAAAGTTTGTCAATGGCTTGGGCAAGAACTTTGTCCTTGCATTACCTCTGGTGCCTAGCAAAGTGCCGGGGGGGTGGGGGTGGGGGTAGGGTGGGGGAGGGGGAGGGTTCAGTAAGCATTCACATGTTAAGTGGCAGGAGACTCCAGAGTGCATCAAAAATAGTCTTTACCAGCCGCCTGCCCCCACACAGCCCTGCAAATCCTTGTAGGGGTGGCCCTCCCGCTGCTGAGGTCTGGCTTTCATTGGATGGCAAAGTCCTCGGTGAGGCTTCCAGCCACCTGCATCTTCCCTGGCTTTTCTCCCTGTGTGTCTGAGACCAACAAGAAAATCCTGAGTGATTAAGATGGGGATTTGTTTGTATCTGCTGGGGAGCATGTCAATCATAAACATAAACATGCCGAGGAGATCAGAGACAACTGTGACCAGACAGATTGTCATAGGACAATGCTAAATGCTGGCTGCTGGTTGCTAATGGCCATCTATGGCTTCCCCTCACTGGGGCACTCTGGGTATGATGTCTCAGCAGACGTTGCTGCATTCCAAGGGCACCATTCTCTCTCAGAAACACTATGTCGCCCCTGTGTCTTTTTCATTTTTAATGTCATCACAGTCATTATTGTCTGCTATTTCTCAGTGTCATTATATGCATATAAATGAGCTGAGCACCATACAATACACATTTCTAGGGAGAAAGCCATCTGAGAATCTCAGTGAACTAGCAGCTAAATTAAGTCAGAACTGGTGTTACTTAAAAGGAAACATGATGCCGGGCGTGGTGGTGCATGCCTATAATCCCAGTCGCTTGGGAGGCTGAGGCAGGAGGATCGAGAGTTCAAAGCCAGCCTCAGCAATGGTAAGGTGCTAAGCAACTCAGTGAGACCCTGTTTCTAAATAAAATACAAAATAGGGCTGGGGATGTTTGAGTGTCCCTGAGTTCAATCCCTGGTACCAAAAAAAAAAAAAAAAAAAAAAAAAAAAAAAAGCAACCATGACAATTTGGGGGCAGGTGACAGAAACACACTTATACCATTGTAAGGGATGATTACACTTCTTCAGTCACTCTTTTTTTGAAAAAAGAAGTTGTAGCAACTGAAGATGTTCCTGAGAAAAGACATGGAATTGGGGTGGTTTTTAACCACAAGGTTACAAGGTTATCTTCTCCTGGAGGGAAAGGAGATCTTCCTAGAAAGATTGTTAAATAAAAGCAGCAAAATGAAGCGGGGAATCTGAACACAGCTTCTCACCATAGCTAGTGCCTATCAACTGAAAGATTAAAGAAGAAGAAATGGGCCTCATCAAGAAAGAATTCAATTAGAAGAAAACTCTTCCCATGATCACAAGCCAGAACAGGCTCTCAAAAGAGGTAATTGAGCCTCCATTGGCTCATGTCTTTGAAAATAGAATAATTCCCCATTTCTCTAACATGATCTAAGAGCAGGTGCACTCAGGGACATTTGGCTGAACTAGGAAAATTCCAAGTTTAACTTTCATCACTTCTAAATGCTGTCTCTTGCCTAGAGCTTACGTATCACCCCAAGTGGCACTTTTAGCCTCCCTCCCCTTCCCCACAGGAATGCACAGGGAGTTATTTTTATAGGAGCGGGTGTGATTTAGCAGCCACTCGCTGGGTTTGCAGATGATCAGCCCAAATCTGAGGCTGCTGTCTGCTGGCTCTGGCCCTGGGACAGAGCACTTGGCTCCCAGATCATTGTTCTTCCATTAGCTAAGCCACTGTGGACAATTCTACTCACTCTCTGAGTGAATGCCACTAAATCCAGGGTGACTCAAGGCAAACCTCTTTCCCTATCCATTTTTTATAAAGAATTTGGGGTTGAAAATACCCTTGTAAATCTCTTGAGTTTGACCCTTTTATTTTGCAAATAAACCAACTGGGGATCAGGGAATTGGCCTGTCTATGGCCACAATATAGGTTCCCTGCAGCTACCTTACCTAGCCTATCTCTTCTTGTTTTGGTAGTCAAGGAATAGAAGACCAACTCCTAGCAAGAATGGAGATTAGCTCACTCCAACCATAGGGAAAAGGTGAAAGAGTTTTGCAGGTTATTCCATAATTTTGCAGATTTATTCCATAAATCTGCTGGGCTTAAAAGTAAAAAGGGGGGCTGGGGTTGTGGCTCAGCAGTAGAGCACTCGCCTAGCATGTGTGTGGCCTGGGTTCGATCCTCAGCACCACGTAAAAATAAAACGCATTGTGTACAACTAAAGCAAATAAATAAATATTTTTTAAAAAGTAAAAAGGATTATTTTGAAATGGCCCTACAGAGTAAAGGACAGTGTTCTGAACTTCTGGGAAAGAAGTTCACTTGGAAAATTTCTCCTTCCTCATCATGGAGATGGACTAAACTGCCAATGGAGTAGGGGTTACATCCAACTCACACCTGCATTATTAATTATTTCATTTCACATTCATGTAGAAGGACCTACTAAGTGCTGGAAACTGTGCTTAGTGCTGCAGTAAACCCGACAATTAATAAGTCCCTACCTCAGTATCTTTCAGGCAGAAGGAACACATTACTATGTGATGTAAGCACATAGTCCCCTAGAGAATTAGGACATCAAGGAGTCCTGGTTTTGTCCCTGGGACCACTGAGCAAGATGGGAGCATCAAATGTAATCATTTTTGGACCATGGATATTACATCTGTCACTGCTAATTTAATTAGTTTCTTTTCCCCTCTTGCTATGAATTTTAAGATTGGAATGAACCATCTAGGACCACCTATCTTCATTACATGGAGGAGTAAACTGAAGGAGGGTAGTGGAGGTGCTAAATAAATGTCCCATGTCGGGGTGGGGGGGCCTGGCTGGCACCCCATGAACACAGAACATGGGCTGCGCTGCTTCTCTCCCAGTCTTTCCTGGATCAATGTTAAGAGTCAAGAACCAGGTCAAAGCTGGTTTTTAAGCTGAAACCTGTTAAATGTAGACACTGAATAATTTATATTCGGGGTCATAAATAATGTATCGGGTGTTGGTATCAGATTTATAAATGCATCTATAACCCAAGGAGTGATTAGTCACCGTTATGTGCTGCCCAGAGGTAACAGATTACCTGGGCCTAGTGTCCTTGACTAGCTCCTGTCCTTGAAGATGGCATCTCAGCTGAGTGTTGCACCCTTCCGATCTCTGTTAGTCTCATACTAAATAGCAGATGTTTGGGCTAAGAAATAGCATCACAGAGCCCCAGTTTATTTTCAGCCACTAGCTTTTTTGTTTGTTTGTTTCAGTATTGGGGGTTGAACCCAGGCCTCACACTTGCTAGGCAAGTGCTGTACCACTGAGCTACATCCAGGCCCTCAGCTACTCGCTTTTGATACTTACTGTCTTATTAGGCACTCAGAGAGTTGTGTGAGGCCTCAGATGAGCCTCCCAAAGTGCCAAGTCAGAAAGCATCTGCTTGACACAGAGACCAAATGGCTTGAGATAGTGCTCCCTGGATCCTCAGGCCCCCTCACTCCTCTTTGCCTCAGTTGTAGAGAATCTTCCTAGATGGCCTCATTTTAGGTTAACAATTCATAGCAAACGCATTCGCTCCAGCCATGTTTTAGTACCCATTTCACTGCTGTGTGAATAAAATCAAAGAAAGTATATAGGTCATTATTGGAAGGTCACACATTGAATTTCATAAGATGGTGGTTTGGGGAGATGATAGTCTCTGATTAACCCAGGACTCACTTCCTCCTAGTGGGAAAGAACTAGAAGGGAAGATACTGGTCCAAGAGATAGAAAAAGTAACCCAGGCTTTTAATTGGTTCAAGCCAGGAGATAGGAAGTGAGATAGAGGTGGTTGCTAACTATTTGTAAGATAAAAGAGTATAGAGAAAGAGGCGGAGGAGGAGGAAGAGAAGGGGGAGATAAGTAGATCAAGGACCTAGGATCCTTAATTTCTTTTCTGTGGCAATCCAGCTCCGAGGCAGCAGGCAGGCCCTGAGGTCCTGTCTACCTGCAGAAGGAGGGAGAAAATACAAAGTCAAGGAGAAAAGCCCAGCCAAGACACTTGGGTGGTAGTTGGAGCATTCCATAGATTGATGCATCCCAGACCAAACAAAGTAAAAAGGGTTCTTCTTTTACTTTCCTCCAAGGCCCTGTCTAATCTTGGTTTTCTAAGTCTTTTGCCTATGGGCACTGGCATGAAGCAGCAGCCCGAGGAACCCTGCCCACCTCCGGAAGGGGAGTGAAGGAGACCTGGAGCTCCCCCTAGAGGCCAGAATGATCCTTAACAGTGGGGAGGAGATGGCAGATTGTTCCACTCTTGCCCCAGGTCTCAGAGAAGGGCAAAGGATGAGATCCAAGCTCCTAGTGACTGGCCATGGGGACAGAGGCATCCACACTGGTTGTCAGATCCTCTGTTAGCCACTGGAGATGGCCCATGGGGGGGGGGGGGGGGGGGTTAGAAAGCCTTCCCACATAGTCATCCCATAAGTGATGCCCAGGACTCAGCTGGGGCTTGGCCAGTGGACTGGTGTGTGTGTGAGGCACCTCTGTGGCTCTCACTCCTAACCGTGGTGTGCAAACAATAACATTATTGCATTATTACAAGGGGGGCATGACATGCTGATGCAAATGCTCACTTCTGACAAGACTGAGAAGATGAAATGGCTCAGAAGGGAACGGGAAAATGCCCAGAGAGTAATAACTGTTAGGCTGCTGAAGGGCTTCAGCAATGGATAACTCTGCTGTGATTTCAACAGCCAAAAACCAGTTAACTCCTGTGGAGCCACCCACCACACCATGGCTGGTAGAGGGAAAGGCCTCCAGCCATCTCCTCTCTTCCTCCACTAGCCTAGCCTTAGCACTGCCATGGGTTCAAGCAGAAAAATGACCACAAAGTGCATTTCATGGGGCCACAGAATCTGATAGGTGATGCCATAGAATCCAATAGGTGGTCTAATACCCACCAGTATGTCCCCTGAGAAGGAGTAGAGTGGCCCAGGGAGTCAGCCAGACTGACTGACATCACCCCGTTTAAATTGGGTGACCCCTTCCCTCTAATCAGGAAACTGATGAGTCAGAAGAGGGCACCTGGCCTAAACACCAGCAATCTTGAGCCTGCTCAGACTGAAGCCCAGCAGGGGAAGATGGGCAAAGCCCACTGGTTTCTTACCCATTGTTTTAAACTAGAGAAGGTCAGAGCCTGGGCTGTTGGCAGGTGGACCCACGGCCACGAGGTTGGAAAAGGCCATAATGGGCCAATGCAGGACAGAGAAGAAGGAGGAGAGATCAGGAGCACACAGAAGAGGCAGCTGGACACACACACACACACACACACACACACACACACACACACACACACACACACACACAGAACAGAGAAAGATGCAGAGAGGAGACAGGTGGCCCTGTGTAAGGTGGGCACAGGAGCTGCTCCCTGATCTCACCTCCTTTGGATCTTATCATCAATCACAGATATATTCCTGGGCTTTTCTCCATGCAAATCTCTGCAGTGGCCATCCTTTCTTCCAGGCAACATGAATAAGTTTGTTTCTTGCAACCAAAACTGCCTCAGCAAAAGAATGTGGCCAGGGGAGGAAGAATCAACTTGTCAAAGTCTGAAAAACCACCTTCAAATATCAAAATAAAGTCCTGCTCAGGAATGTGGAGAAGCTGGAGTTGATGAGAACAGGGTCCAGAATAGGCAAAAAGGTGGGGGTCTAGGATAGAATTCCTCAAACAGTCTGTGTGATGACCCACTGTGCCCCCTCCAATCCACTAAACACTTGATTTTCAAATCTGTAAAATGCAATAAAAATGCGGAAATGTCAAATTCTTATAAAAACTTCTAGCCCCATACTCAGGAATCTCATTGCAGACTAATAACATGCTCAGAGGCTGGACCCATTTATAAACAACACTTGGGGTAACCCTGGTCTATGGGATGGTCTTAGTGGAGCTGAGGTGCCTAAGGTTGGTTCCTGGCTGCCAGCTTCATGCTGGTGGCTGACTAGAGTTGGCACACAATGGTAGCTCTCAACTTGGGGTACTGTTGCCCCTACCTGCTTCCAGAGAAGCACATCAATTGTTCTGCTACAATGCCAGAAGCAACCCTGTTGAGAAACATGGTTTGAAGCTTCGAGATCAGGAGGAACCCTTTCTTTTGCAGGTGGCCCTTCAGCAATCCACAGACCTTTGGCTTATTTCATAAACATTTGGACGTTTCTGTTCAAGAACAATGAGAATCCTGGGCTCAGGACTGGGCAGACAAAAGGGTGTTGAAGAGGGGAGTGCTGGGCTCGAAGCCAAGCCTGAGGTGCCCAGGGACAGAGAGATAATGTAACCTTTGACAAACTACAGTGGCTTAAGAGTTGTCAGCTCAGACAGAACTGCCTGCATCCATTTAATTAGATTTTAATTTCTCTTTACACATTTGGTTTTCAAAGATTCTAAGAAGTAATTATTTCCAGTATCAATTGACTAGGAGGAACAATCCCCAGCTAAGAATAAGAAGCTTAAGGAGGTTTGTCTCATCCTTGTTCAAACAGTCTTCCAGAAGCAGCGTGGCTGTGTCATGCATCATAGTCCCGCAGAGACAGGGAGCTGGGGAGAGGCGGACACCTGGCAGGGAGAGGGTGGGGGTGGAGGTGTGAGGAAGGAGGAGCTCTCTTGTGCCTCTGTCACTTCTCCAAGCCTGAGGATAACAAAAGAAGTGAAAGAAACTCAAAGCTTCCACATAAGGTGCCACAAGGGGCATAAGGCATGATGTCACGTGGGCCTTTGGGTATAGAAATATGAGTGACAGTGACTTACTCCTCATTTGGTGTTCAATAAAAACTGTCTGTGCTTGGAGAAAAAGTGAGCTCCCCTCTCTCTGAATTACATTTTGGAAGAGAGTCAGTCCCCTTATAATGGAATCCTTCCAAGGTGTTTTGCTTTATAGGACATGTCCTCAGTTACTTAATTCTGATTCTAGGATGCTGGAAAATCTGCCCCAATCAACATGGTAGAGGTCACTTCAGACAAAATAATTTTTTGAAAAAGAAACAAGATGCAAAGAAATTCAATGTGGTTTTAGGAGTTATTACTGAGTGTGTGATCTCGTTATAAGTAAGTGTGGCCATTGTGATAAATAAGCCATTTTAAGGTTCACTTTAGGGCACAATATAGCAAGGGGTTGGTAGGTTATAAAAATCAAGACTATGTCTACAGGCAGGGGAACATTTGAAATATCTAACAACAGATGAGAACAAGGTGTAGACTTCTCAGATTGGAGCTAGGGACAAACTTAGCCTATCAGATGTCTACCAGCCCTGGGTACAAACACACAGGAACAACTATCTATCCTGATGTTATGAAATTTTTTTTCTTGTGGCTTGGGACAAAATTTCTGGTAACCACATTATATATGTACTGAAAAACCAATGTATTTCAATCAATGAATAGCTGTGCAGGTGATATATACCAGACCTATGTGGATGACATTTGGCATAAATGTGAATAAAGACTCGTAAGTGATAGATGCATGTGAGAAGTTTGAATAAAATTGTCTGGATTATGAAAATGGGAAAAGCAATGTTTCTAAATTAAATTGCTACTTTGTATAATACATGATTTTAAATGTACAGCTAAGTTGATAAGTTAAATAGAAGCAAATGTTTTGATTATATTGTCTGTATTTCCAAAAGCTCACATGCTCAACTTGGCCAAAACTCTCTAGGACTCTTTTTAGGGGTAGATTTAGAGGTTATCTTGGATGTCGGCACACATGACACTTGATAACTGGATGGATGGAAGAAAGAATGAAAACACTTTACACGGATGCCTGAACCATCCCAAATCTGAAGCACTGGAATCCATTGGGGAGCTGTGAGAAATATTGCCATTCAGATAACCCTCGACACCAAGGAAGTCAGAATTTCTGGGGATGGTGACTGGCCACTGGTATTTTGGAAAGTGCTTTAACTGATTCTAAAGTGCAGCCAGAGCTGGGAGCGGTGGCACACGCCTGTAATCCCAGCACTTGGGAGGCTGAGGCAGGAGGATCACGAGTTCAAAGCCAGCCTCAGCAATGGTGAGGCACTTAGTGACTCAGTTGAGACCCTGTCTCTAATAAAATACAAAAAAGGGCTGGGGATGTGGCTCAGTGGTTGAGTGCCCCTGAGTTCAATCCTGGTACCTCCCGACCCCACCCAAAAACAACAACAACAAAAAGTGCAGCCAGGATTAAGAACCAATGTTCTAAAGGCTATTTCACATACCTACAACCACATCCTTGATGGGCCAGACATACAGTGTGGGTTGATGATTAAGAGCAAAGGCTCTGGGCATGTTCAAATCCCAGCTCTTCCACAAACTGATTGTATGATCTTGTGAAAAAATATCACTATACCTTTCTGAGCCTCCAGATTTATTATATGAAAAATGAGGAAAGGATGCGGGGTGGGGGAGGGAACAAGAGAACCAGGTTAGTGCCTGGTATAAAATGGAAGCGCAACTCATGCTAGCTTGGCCAAAACTCTCTAGGAGCAGGGGCATCTGCCCATGGCATCTATATACTCTGACCCTGCCGTGGTTCCTCTAATTACATGACATTTTTTAAGGAGGGGAGACCCCTCTGGGGAACCAGAGAGTGGATGGAGACAGAGAACCAGGAGTCTGGTTCAGTGCAGTGTTCCATCCCAGCGCTAGTCATGCCCCTGAGCAGGTGGGTGGAAAGGAGGGGTCAGAGAGTGAGTGGGGCAATAGAGCCAATGAGCACCACCCTGACCACAGGATATTATGGGGCATATTTCTTCAGAGCAGTTAAGCCCTATATCCTTCACACACTTCCTGCATGGCCATTCCTGTTGTGTCCATCCTCTAGACAGGGACTGTGGCACCACATTTGTAGAGGCCCATGCAGCAGCCCCATGTGGGCTCTAGGGATACCATTTTACATGTGAGATGCCTTCTTAGACAGACACATGCATATTGAAGGGTGAGATGAGTCCTGGGGCTTCTTACAGGAGGGTGAGAAGCTAGATAATGGAGTGGTTAGGAGCATGCACTGTGAAGTTAGTCTACTTGAGTTCAACTCATTCACTCACTAGCTGTAATCTTGAGCATGATGCATAAATATGCCCTTTTGTCCTCAGCTTCCTCATCAGCAAAGAGACTTTGTAAGGATGGAGTAAATTGAAGTGTATGGAACATTTAGAATAATGTTTGATGCATAGTGATTGACATATAAATATTGTCTGTTATTTTTATAATTTCAGGCTGCAAGACAAACTTTTAAAAATTTTTTGACTTCTCTTTCTTTTCAGGTCCCATTAAATCTCAAAAGGACATGATACGTGGCATCCCAGATCCAAATCAGACCTTTCTTCTGTGTTTTAACACAGAGCTTTTAAGAATGTCATTATATCCCAGGGTGTTGCCACTTTGAGATTGATAATAATGTTATAAAGTTGGAATAGAATCCATATGGTCTGTTCCTCTTCTCTATACATCTATCATGTGTTCCAGCTGTGGGAACAAAACATGGAACAAATGATACAAATGCAATCAAACTCAAGAGAGGTACAAACCATGAGTGACGGGAGGTCAAAGAGGATAGGATCCCTTGTGGTAGAAAGGTCATGTGAAGATGGTGATGTTCAAGCTGGCCCTTTAAGGATGATGAGCAGTAGTTTATCACGTGGACCTTAAGGGATGGGACAAAGCATTCCAGACTTTTTAGGTAGAGGGAACAACATGAGCAGAAATATGAAGATGAAGAAGTACTAGAAGTCAGCTTGTTTGATTGATGAATAAAGTAGAGTAGGGAAGAGTTGGGGGATAAGGTAAAAGACCTTAACTACTAGGGTGAGCAATTTATACCTAATTTGTCAGTCAGTGGGGAGCCATTGAGGGTTTGGAAAAAAAATTTATCTAATCACAGCTGTGCTTGAGGAAGAGTAATTATTTTCATAAGATGACTCAGAAGGGAGAGAGATGGGAGATAAGGAGGCGGGAGAGGAAGTTGCTAGAATATTTCAGATGGGGATTAATGTGGGTTTAAACTAGAGTGGTTATGGAGAGATAATGGCAGAATCTAAGGGATGTGATAATTGATGGATTGTTAAGGGAAAAGGAACAATCAAAGAGTAATCCAAGGTCACCAGCCTGGAGGCATAGAAGATAGATTAAGTAATAAACTGAAATGGTAAAACAACTCAAGGAATAGTTTGGGGAGGCTGGTGAATTAGGGTTGAAGTGCCAGATAGGACTATAGGTGATATAGAGCTAAAAGACAAAAAAATGAGACTAAATATTGCTCTAGTCATATAAATATTACACTGGTTTTGTAATGTAAATATTGCACTGATCTCCTGTGTCTGCAGCAATCTAACTGTATGCTTGACACAACGAAGCTGCTTAAAACTTCTTCCAATTTTGGTTCAAACCACTTCTCTTCTGGTCAAATTAGACTGCCCACCTGTTCACATGGGTATTTTTAGTTGGGGTTCCTTCATCTCTGCGGCCCAGCACCCCCACACCCAATAGAGACAAGATCATCTGTGGCTTGGTCTCATTTTCAGGTGGAAGAACTTTGTGTTAATAAGACATTGAAGAAGAATATGATTACAGCATAGATAAACTAGTGCATAAGTTAAAAACAAAATGATTAATTAGTGTGAGTGCAGATATCTTAATTCATTCAAGAAACTCAGCTATTGAAAACTATGACCCACTCATGACAACAGTGACACCATGTTGATAAGATAGTCATCTCCTGAAGTTTCAGGAATCCCAGCTCTCTGCATATCCACACGTGTAACTGGAGCTGCAGTCCTGTGCTAGGAAGTGTGAGGAAGCCAGACTCTGGTGGTCTATGGACTTAAAGAGTTCTCAGGAAATGCTAGAAACTGCTCATTTTAGTCCAGAAATACTCAACTTTAGCTTTTCAACAACCTTTAGTTACATGCTTTGACATGTGATTAAGAACTATCCCATATCTACACACAAAAATCAAAGCCTACATAGAAGTATGTGTCATTTCATATCACTTTGCCATCTTCACAGTCCACCACTGGACTGTGGACCATTGTTGATTGTGGACCATACTTTGAGACTCATAGCTCTAGAGAACAGGTCAGAAGGGGTTAGGAAATTCTCCCAGGCCTACAGAACTGGGCAACCTTAGAGGACAACGAGCCATTGGTTGGGTGGCCTATGTAGTGCATTGAAAAGACCCCTCACCCAGATGTGAAAAGACCTGAGCCTGGCTCTGTAACCTGGAGTAATTTGCTTTAATTCTCCCGGGGAATTTCCTCCCCTGCAAAATGAAGGGGTTGGATTAGATCTGTGGCCACCATGGAGGGATAAAGAGAGGTGAAACAGGTTTGGGGTTTCTATCTTTCTTTTTAAAAAAAATATACTGAGGTTCCATCCAGAATTTATTAGAAAAAATAATTTTAAAATCCTATTGTTAGTTTTTTAAAAGCCAGAAAACTTGACTAAAGAATTTATATACTCCCTTCCACTTCAATAGCTCTAAGATTTTTAGTCTGTGTCTTTGTTTTGGAGGTCCTGGTTTTCCTGGGCATCATTCTCCGATAAGAATTAATGGTGTTATGCTAAGGATGCTAACTTGGTTTTGTGGGCTCTTGCCCTACTTGCTTATGCACACCTCAGTCCCTGTAAGTTGTCCCCATGTGCTTCTGGGAGAAGGGGGCTGGGTGTTTCTCATATGCTTATTGATCCGTCTGCTTCTGCAAGGCATCCCTGTGGCTCCATCTGGTACTACCAGTCATTCATTGGACAATGTCTTGATATCCAGGTTCTTCCTTCTTCTATCTCAGCATTTGAGAAACTGAGGCTTCCTGACGCTTTGCTGGGAAGTTGAGAAGAAGGCCTCACTTTCCTCTTGACTTACACTCTGCCTCATTATTTTTGGTGTACCATACAGTGGAAAGAGCACTGGTCTTCAAATCAGGCAGAGGTGGGTTCCAATCCCAGCCACACCTCCTAGTAAGAAGGAGAGCTCCTCAGTAATGCCAGCCCTGTAGCCCAGGCTAGTCACTACACCTCCATACACCTCCATGAGCACCATCTTCTTTCTTTAGGAAAGACTTCACTCCTATCCAACTTAAGAGGATTAGTCAGGTAAAGTGTTTAAAACACCTGGTAGCCGGGCGCGGTGGCGCACGCCTGTAATCCCAGCACTTTGGGAGGCTGAGGCAGGAGGATCGCGAGTTCAAAGCCAGCCATCAGCAATGGCGAGGCACTTAGCAACTCAGTGAGACCCTGTCTCTAAATAAAATACAAAAAAGGGCTGGGGATGTGGCCCAGTGGTCAAGTGCCCCTGAGTTCAATCTCCAGTACCAAAAAAAAAAAAAAAAACACCTGGTGTAGTGACTGTCACATAACTTGCTCAGCAAATGGCCCTTATATTATCAGACTGACATGAGTTAAAGAGGGCTGGCTGGGGAACAAAATCAAGTGGTCAACTCTAGAGTGAACTCAATCTCCTCTGGCCACCAAGTCTCCCTTACAGAATTAAGCAAGTTTTTGTTGGCTCTTTTAGTCCCTAAAATGAATGACCTCCTAGAACACTTTCTAACAGACTTCTGATAAGCTTGCTCATGAGTTAGGCAGATATGGTCAATCTCGGGCTTGATTGAACAGAGCATTCCCACCATGATGTGCTTCTAATGGGTGAAGAATCTTCCAGACTGGGACTGGGGAGAAGGCTGAGGGAAGAGGAGAGCGCAGGAATCCACCGCTCTAGCAAAGCCTACTCAAAGTCCAGCATCTGAGATTTTACTCCTGCTTTGCCAAATTAACTTCCCTGAGAGAAGCTGCACATGGAATCATCTAGATGAATTCTGTGTTACCTAGTATGATGGCTATTTTCAAGGTAGCCATTCAGTAAAGCAAAGGGGAGTTCACCCTTTGAAAACATTCTCCAGTGTATCTTTTGGAAAACGAAGAGATGGCTGAACTCTCAGTCTAAGGGGAGTTCAGCCATCTGAACTGAATTGCTACTAGAAGATCACTCCATTTTTCTTCCTTTCCTCTCCATATCTCCTGGGCCATTTAATGCCTTGTAAAACCAAATTTGTTCAGATTATGAAGGCAGCCACCAGGGGATTTATTCGGGGTTTGGAGGGAGGACTCCTGCATTATCTATGATGCAACTGTGGCAGCCCAAGGTCCAGGGGAATCTGTTTCAACCATCTTTTCTTTCTTCTGCAACTGGACTTATTCTTCCAAGAGGGACACAAATTCACTAAGGCTTCACAAGATCTGTGGAAGACAACCAGTTTTCTTTGGGTTGGCAGAAAGTACCGAGGAATTCTATCTTTACTTGTTGAGTTGTTTGAGCGGGCTAGCCAGTGGCCAAATAGTAAACACATTATTGGGTGCAGATACCTTCTCAGTTTCCAGCTTGGTTAGTTTGCATCTGGGTCTGTTTTGTTGCATCAGAACTGTTTAAGCAACTTATTTTTGTCCACTCTTCTGTCCCATGGTTTGGTCCAGAGGTAGAACATAAGAATCATGAGGTAAAGGCTCATTTTCAATTGTCATGAGATTTGTTAGCTTCACATAGGACCCGCTTCCCACCCGCTACCAAGTCTCAAATAAATTGTCTGTGGATTTCCCTTTGCACTGTCAGATAGATTTTTTCCTGCAGTGATTTGTTTGGATTCACATTACAGTATATGTGAGAGCCCTGAGCCTTTTGGGGCAGCTTCTTTTTGAAGGTATTGTCTGTGGTCTTTGGAAAACCTCTGTTATGGTAACTGGGCCATACATATGAGTCTGTGACCTTGGCCTAGAGTTCTAGACCCACAAAAGAAGAGATCAAATGTCCTTGTGTTCTTCATTGCCCCACCCTTTTGCAATTGATCAGAGCCAGTTGTCACTAGGCTGTGACTAGAAGCCATGTATGTCACAACTAGACTGGAGCATTCTAAAGTTAGCACGACCCATAGCTGTCTCATGGGCTTGCTGGAAAGGTCTCTGAGGCCTTTTCTTCTATAAGGTGCATCTATTAAAGGGAAGGAGTCTCTGTCAGTTTGAACCTGTGGAAGATAACTGCCCTGGACAGATCTAAGAATAGCAGTATATTTTATGAGAAAGAAATAAACATTAAGTTTTTTTGTTGTTGTTGTTGTTGGTGGTGGTGGTGGTGGTTTACACCATAGATTTAACCCAGGGGTACTTAAACACTGAGCTATGTTCCAGCCCCTTTTCAATTTATTTTTTAAATTTTGAGACAGGGTCTTCCTAAGTTGCTTAAGGTCTCCCTAAGTTGCTGAGGCTGGCTTTGAGCTTGCAATCTTTCTGCCTCAGCCTCCCAAGTTGCTCAGACCACAAGCATGTGCCACATACCCAGCTAACATTAAGTTTTTTTTTTAATATTTATTTATTTGCTTTAGTTGTACACAATGTACACATTTATGTTTACGTGGTGCTGAGGCTCGAACCCGGGCCGCGCACGTGCTAGGCGAGCGCTTTACCGCTGAGCCACAACCCCAGCCCCTAACATTAAGTTTTAAGCCACTGAAATTCTCAGTTTATTTGTTCCTGGAACCTAGCCTAGACTATCCTAATATATTCACTAAAGGGTTAAAGTTGGAAGAAACTTAGAGACTGATATGAACTCAACAATTTATATACAAGGAAACTAAGGTCTAGAAAAATGAGGCAACAGAGAAAAAGAATGACCAAGCTCAAGCTAGAAACTCTGATTTAGCTTTCCCACTATCTCAGAGCATCTTTTGTGCTGATTTACATAGAACTCATATTGAATATTTTCAACCTAACTTCTCTGTTAATCACAAATTTTTGACCAACTGAAAAACAGACACAATGCTGGGACAAGTGCTCTTCTGGTATTATTATTATTATTATTGGACAAAATTACATCATTGACCTTAGCTGTCCTGCCCCGATTTCAGAGAAAACAAGAGAGTGCTGCTAGACTCTCTACCTGTCATTTCTTTGTACATAAACTCTGGTTAAGAGGTAGTAAAAATAGCTGGGAAGGGTAAATTCTGAATACATCTCTGATCCACACATACCCCAATTCCTGGTGTGTGTGTGTGTGTGTGTGTGTGTGTGTGTGTGTGTATGTATGTGTGTGTGTAGGTACTACTTACCTAGATAGAGTCCTGATATGTAGTAGCAAAAATCAAATTCTGGATATCCTGAGAGGAATACCGACTCAAGTCAGATTACTCTATTCAGAGCTGAATTGCTACTCTATTACTCGAATTATGAGTAAATAAAATAAAATCTGGAGTCTGAGGAAGAAGCAGATGGAGACTGAAGACTCAGGAAGAGATAGAGTGGGTCAGAAGAGTGAGATAAACCGTGGTTATTGTCCAGGAGTTGTCTTAGAGCCATGGCCAATGCTTCCCAGCTCACATTTTATGTTTGTAGCATGTAATTTTATACACAGCTCAAATTCATAGAAGCAAATTAGGTGACAAGCCCAGACCAAGGTGCTGAGATTAAAACTACTCTAACCTGCTCCATCTCCTCAGCCATGAGCTATATCAACCTCTAGTTTTGCCTTTTCCTGTCGATGTGGCCCAGCTTTCCTGAAGTGTCTTTTCCCTGCACCTTATTACTAGATACCACTGTAGATAATGTGAGCACACTGGTATTTCTCAGAACTATTCAGGTATAGTAAGTAAGCAAAGGTAAGTGGGCACCCACCCAAATACTGAGACTGATGACGTCATACACACCAAGAGGGTATGGAAAAGTGTCACCGCCTGAAGCGATTGCCACTTGGAGCAACGAAGCCGCGGGAAGAAGTTCAGAGGCAAACTGGAAACCAACAGGCTTTTTATTCTTATAACTTCTCTCTCCGGCTCTAACAACAACTCTAACACGCACCACCAAAAAACCCACAAAACAAAATGGCGCCGACCGGATCCGATCTCGGCTCAAGTCTCGTGAGATCCCGGGCCAGGTCCCGTGAGACCACGGAAGGCGGCAATGTCCGAATATCTCTATGGCCCTCAGCCAACCACAATCTCAGCCATCTCCCCAATCAGGGATCCTGCAGAAAAGGTTGGATTACTTAATTGAGGTCTCTGAGGAGAGCAGGGCAGGTGTCTTAGTGGGTCTGAAATGACTTGAGAGAGCCGGGAACGGAGCTGGCTCAGGGTTTCCCTTGTGGCTCAGGGATGGGGCCAATGTGAGAACTCCCACACAGGCCTGGTACTCTCCGTTGGTATCCTCCACCTTCAAAGGAGGGAGCTCCCAGGCTTCCTTAGCACCTGGTCCAGATGTAGGCATACGGGGGAGTGAGGGAGTTGGCTTAAACACTGTCAATAGTCAAACATCAGAAAATAACATCAGCCTCTTTATTACACATTTCTTTGCCATAACAATGACTTCTCCATTGGTAAGAGACGGGCACAGCTTTCTAAAGCCCTAGTTATCCACTATTCCCAGAAAGTCTTGTGCCTTTATGGTCTTCTCCCAAAGTTCATCTCTGGTCTCATCCACCCCTCCCTTCCCGCCTGAAGCACTGCTAGGCTCTGCCCAACCTCTATTTTTTTTTTTTTTTTTTTTTTTTTTTTGTGGTACCAGGGATTGAACTCAGGGGCACTCGACCACTGGGTCACGTCCCCAGCCCTTTTTTTTTTTGTATTTTATTAGAGACAGGGTCTCACTGAGTTGCTAAGTGCCTCGCCATTGCTGAGGCTGGCTTTGAACTCGCGATCCTCCTGCCTCCGCCTCCCAAAGTGCTGGGATTACAGGCGTGCGCCACCGCGCCCGGCTCCAACCTCTATTCTTGAGGGCACTTGAGACATGGGTTACACAGGAGGAGGGCCCTCCCTGTTCATCTCCAAGTGGGAGTGATTAGGAGGAAGTAAGAGGATTATATTTATTGAAGATGCAGACAAAGAAAAACAGAAAAGTAAAAAAGAATGAGAAATGCAGAGGAGGAGGTAAGTGGCTGTATAATTGGAGACAGAATCAGGCCATGTCCTCTCTTTCTATTGCTTTGGCTCCTCAAATGTCTTTGTAAGTACTAGGAGTAGTCCACTTCCCTTGGGCCCTTCTCTCTGGCACCCTCAGGACCAAAGTGTGAAGAAGGTGGCAGAGGACAAGTCAGAAGGTGTTAAATCCAGAGCCCTTCAGTTCTTTTGTGCTGATGGCCCTGGTTAGTTTCCTGTGTAAAGGGAGCTGGTTGGTGGCTGGACTTGTTTGTTTCTGACAGCAACAAGCCTGCGCAGCCTTCTGTTTTGAGTATATGTGTGAAGACATTCCTCTGCCTTCTTGGCAAATGCTTCCTTTTCCTCTAGAGTAGAGAGATGACCTCAGGCTTTATAATGGATTTTACATGCAGAGAAAATAAAGAAAATGATTTTCCAAGACTCTCTTCTGTGTGATACAAAGAAACCTTCTCCTTAGCTGAGCATCACACCAGGTAAAAGTGGCTGCTTCATCCAGTGAAGGAGTGATGAGGCTGAAGTGCAGGGAGACGCCAACTCAACGGTCCCTCCCTGACTTTCCCATTTAAGACTTTCCCTTTTCTTTGACCTGTTCCTGTCACCTTTTCTCCTTCGCATCTGCTTTAGTTTTGGTATTCTTATGTCCACAATCACTGAGCTTCATTTAACTGTTTTCAGAGCTTATGTTCCCATTTGGATTCTGATAAACCAGTGAGGAAGTTTTAGAGAATAATCCCACCATTGGCATAATCAGAGCATGTGAAGGTGCTCTTAAAAAAAGATTCACATTCAATTATTTAAGAATTGACTTCAGTTGAAAATATCTCTGAGTATCAGTTGATAGTTACAGGGACAGCAGGCATGGGTAAGACAGGAGTCTTAGAAGTCAGAAAGAAATGGTATGAAGGAGAGATTTGGTGAGTGGTTCCAGGAATACTTGACTCCTCCCCATGTTAATCACTTCTTCCTGCTGGTGAGCTCCTCAAGGGAGATAGGAGCACAGGGCAGTGGCCACTAGCAGAGTGACACTTTATGACACTTGGGGCTTTTACCTAGGACCCAGAACAGGACTTGAGTGAGTTGGGTTAGGTCTTGGATTGCCTAGATTTGCTAGGCTAGAAAATTAAGTGACCTTGTTATTCCCCAAACACCAACCAGCACCAGAGAAAATAGAGTCAGAGAAAGAACAAGGAAAGGTGAAATCAGTGCCCCGGAATCTGGCCAATCACGACCCTATGCTCCTCCCCCAGGAACTGTAGAGGGGTTAAAAGTGGGCTCAGACCTCGTCTCTATGGAGACCAGAAAAAAAAAAATCTTGAGAATTTGGTGCTCCTAAGGAAAACCAAATTGTCACCTTATCAAAGTCCTCAGCCACTTCTTGTCCCCTTCTACCCCCTTCCTCACTTTAACTCTAAAGTTGGGTTTCAGATCTAACATCTGCCAAAACCCTCTCATCTCTTAGAACAATTTACTATATTAATCTCTTTCAGAACCCTTTCTATGTTTCCTCTTATTATCCTGCTATGTCTTCCCTTCATTTCAAAGAGAATCTTTTCTATAAGAAACCTCCCTAAATCTTTCAGGAGGTAGGTCTGCACTCTCATTGTCCACACATTTATATATATAGCATTATTCTTTGTTATTGTTATTATTATATAATATTATGTATTATGTATAAAGAATTATTCATTATATAATATATATATTTTTTTGATATTTATTTTTTATTCTAAGTTGTTATAAATGACAGCAGAATGCATTACATTTCATAAATACTTATAGAGCACATTTTAACATTTCTCTGGTTGTATACAAAGTATATTCACACCATTTGTGTCTTCATACATGCACTTAGGGTAATGATATCCATCTCATTCTACCATCTTTCTTTCTTTTTATTTTTTTAAATTCTTTTGCCCCCCTTCCTTCCCCTCCCTCCCCATTGGCCATTCTAGTGTTCCTCTAATCCTCCTATGCTCCCCATCCCAACCCCCCTGTGAATCGGCCTCCTTATATCAGAGAAAACATTTGGCATTTGGATTTTGGGGATTGACTAACTTCACTTAGCATTATATTCTTCAACTTTATCCATTTACCTGCGAATGCCATGATTTTATTCTCTTTTATTGTTGAGTAATACTCCATTGTGTATATATACCACATTTTCTTTATTCATTCATCTACTGAAGGGCATCTAGGTTGGTTCCACAGTTTAGCTATTGTGAATTGTGCTGCTATAAACATTGATGTGGCTGTGTCCCTGTAGTATGCTGTTTTTAAGTCCTTTGGGTATAGACAGAGGAGTGGGATAGTTCATTCCAGGGATGCAAGGATGGTTCAACATACGGAAATCATTAAATGTAATTCATTATATCAATAGACTTAAAGATAAGAACCATATTATTGCCAGTCCCGCCGACCTCTGCCCTAGAGCAGGAGACAGCAAGGACAGACCTGCCAACACTGCCTGAGCCCAGGCCAGCCTAGGGTAGTCCGGCGGACCTTCACCCCGAGCACAGCCAGACCCAGGTCAGTCCCACCGACGCCCACCCGCTGGTGTATGACCAGCCTCCAGCCAGCCCCACTGACCTCCACCCCAGAGTAGGAGACAGCAAGGACAGACCCGCCAACTCTGCTTAGAGTGTAGGCGGACTGGGGCAGTCCCAGGGTCCTACTTCAGAGAGCCGCCAGGCCCAGGCTCCATCCAGTCCCGCCAACCTCTGCCCCAGAGCAGGAGACAGCAAGGACAGACCGGCCAACTCGGCCTGAGCCCAGGCGGGCCCAGGGCAGTCCCACTGAACTTTACCCCATTGCAGTTAGCCCCAGACCACCACAGGAGCTCAGACTCAACCAGTTCGGCCCGCGCCAACCAGTGTGAACCCAGCTTCAGGTAGCATACTTTGAGGGTCAGTGGCAGGTTCTGATAGTCCAGTGCAAAGGGGAGGCACAGACAACCTGCAAGGGTATTTAAAAATATAGGGAAGAATCTGTAATAACTCAGAACTACACTGCAAAAAGTAAAGCAAATAGACATCATGAAAAAACAGGGGAGGAAAATACCCCAAACAAACCAGGATTCTACAATAACAGAACCCATGCTCAGCGAAGTTGATGAAATGTCAGAGAAGGAGTTCAGAAGGTTCATAATTAAAATGATCTGTGAATCAAAGAATGATCTAAATGAGCAAATACAGGCAAAAATTGACCACTACAACAACGATATAAGAGAGCAAATACAGGTAGCAAAAGATTACTTCAAAAAAGAGATCGAAACTCTGAAAAAAAAACAGTCAGAAATCCTTGAAATGAAGGAAACAATTAACCAAATAAAAAACACAATTGAAGGCATCACCAACAGACTAGATCAACTGGAAGAAAGAACCTCAGACAATGAAGACAAAGTATATAATCTTGAAAATAAAGTTGACCACACAATGAAGATAGTAAGAAACCATGAACAGAACATCCAAGAAGTATGGGACAGCATCAAAAGACCAAATCTAAGAATAATTGGGATAGAGGAAGGCACAGAGTTTCAAACCAAAGGAATGCACAACCTCTTTAATGAGATAATATCAGAAAATTTCCCAAGCATGAAGAATGAATTGGAAAACCAAATACAAGAGGCTTATAGGACACCAAATGTACAAAATTACAACAGATCTACACCAAGACACATTATAATGAAAATGCCTAGCATACAGAACAAGGATAGAATTTTAAAGGCTGCAAAAGAGAGGAATCAGATCACATATAGGGGGAGACCAATTCATATCACAGCGGATTTTTCAATTCAGACACTCAAAGCTAGGAGATCATGGAACAACATATTCCAAGCTCTGAAGGAAAAGGGATGCCAACCAAGAATCTTATACCCAGCAAAATTAAGCTTTAGATTTGAGGACGAAATAAAAACCTTCCATGATAAACAAAAGTTAAGAGAATTTACAAGTAGAAAGCCAGCACTACAGAATATCCTTGGCAAAATATTCCATGAAGAGGAAAAGAAAAACAATGATTAAAATCACAGAGGGAGGTATTACACTAAAGGAAAAACAATTAGAAGAGAAACCATGTCAAGGTAAATACCAGAAATAAAAATGGCTGGGAATACAAAACACATCTCAATAATAACTCTGAATGTTAATGGCCTAAACTCACCAATCAAAAGACATAGATTAGCAGATTGGATCAAAAAAAACAGACCCAACAATATGCTGCCTCCAAGAGACTCATCTCATAGGAAAAGACATCCATAGGCTGAGGGTAAAAGGTTGGGAAAAATCCTACCACTCATATGGACAGAGGAAACAAGCTGGGGTTTCCATCCTCATAGCAAATAAAGTAGACTTCAATCTAAAGTCAATCAAAAGGGATAAAGAAGGACACTATATACTGCTCAAGGGAACCATACACCAACATGACTTAACAATCATAAATATATATGCCCCAAACAATGGAGCATCCAGGTTCATCAAACAAACTCTCCTGAAGTTTAAGAGTCAAATTGACCACAACACAATAATTCTGGGTGACTTTAACACACCCTTTCACCACTGGATAGATCTTCCAAACAAAAGCTGAACAAAGAAACTATAGAACTCAAAAATACAATAAACAACTTAGACTTAACTGACTTATATAGAATATTTCATCCTTCAACAAGTGAATACACTTTCTTCTCAGCAGCACATGGAACCTTCTCTAAAATAGACCATATACTAGGCCACAAAACAACTCTGAGCAAATACAAAAAAGTTGAGATTCTACCCTGCATTCTATCCGACCATAATGGAATGAAATTAGAAATCAATGATAAAATAAGAAATAAAAGCTATTCCAACACCTGGAGACTAAATAATGTGCTACTGAATGAACAATGGGTTGCAGATGACATCAAAGAGGAGATTAAAAAATTCTTAGAGGTGAATGAGAACACAGACACAACATATCAAAATCTCTGGGACACTATGAAGGCAGTTCTAAGAGGAAAGTTCATTGCATTGAGTTCATTCCTCAAAAGAAGAAAAAGTCAACAAATAAATGACTTAAAATTACATCTCAAAGCTCTAGAAAAAGAAGAACAATCCAACACCAAAAGTGGTAGAAGACAGGAAATAATTAAAATCAGAGCTGAAATTAATGAAATCGAAACCAAAGAAACAATTGAAAAAATTGACAAAACAAAAAGTTGGTTCTTTGAAAAAATAAATAAAATTGACAGACCCTTGTCCAGGCTAACAAAGAGAAGGAGAGAGATAACTCAAATTACTAATATATGTGATGAAAAAGGAAATATCACAACAAACACTACGGAAATACAGGAAATAATTTGAAATTATTTTGAAAACCTGTACTCCAACAAAATACAAAACACCGAAGGCATCGACAAATTTCTAGAGTTATATGATGTGCCCAAACTTCAAGCGACAAAATAGAAGATGCCATCAGAAGCCTACCAACCAAGAAAAGCCCAGGACTAGATGGATACACAGCTGAGTTCTACAAGACCTTCAAAGAAGAACTGATACCAATACTCTTCAATTTATTTCAGGAAATAGAAAAAGAGGGAGTACTTCCAAACTCATTCTATGAGGCCAACATCACCCTGATCCCCAAACCAGGCAAAGACACATCCAAAAAAGAAAAATTCAGACCCATATCTTTAATGAACATAGATGCAAAAATTCTCAATAAAATTCTAGCAAAACGGATACAGAAACATATAAAAAATATAATACACCACTATCAAGTGGGGTTCATTCCAGGGATGAAAGGATGGTTCAACATACGAAAACAATAAATGTAATTCACCACATCAATAGACTCAAAGATAAGAACCATATGATTATCTCAATAGATGCAGAAAAAGCATTTGACAAAATACAGCACCCCTTCATGCTCAAAACACTAGAAAAACTAGGGATAACGGAACATATCTCAACATCATAAAAGCTATATATGCTAATCCCCAGGCCAACATTATTCTAAATGGAGAAAAATTGAAAGCATTCCCTTTAAAAACTGGAACAAGACAGGGATGCCCTCTTTCACCACTTCTATTCAACATAGTAATTGAAATGCTGGCCAGAGCAATAAGACAGACAAAAGAAATTAAAGGGATACAGATAGGTAAAGTAGAACTCAAATTATCATTATTTGCTGATGATATGATTTTATACCTAGAAGACCCCAAAAATTCCACCAGAAAACTTCTAGAACTCATAAATGAATTCAGCAAAGTAGCAGGATACAAAATCAACACCCATAAATCTAAGGCATTTCTATATATCAGTGACAAATCCTCTGAAAGGGAAATGAGGAAAACTACCCTGTTTACAATAGCATAAAAAAAAAAAAATACTTGGGAATCAACTTAACCAAAGACATGAAAGACCTCTACAATGAAAACTACAGAACACTAAAGAAAGAAATTATGGAAGACCTTAGATAATGGAAAGATCTACCCTGTTCTTGGATAGGCAGAACTAATATTGTCAAAATGACCATACTACCAAAAGCACTATACAGATTTAATGCAATGCCAATCAAAATCCCAATGACATTCCTCATACAAATAGAAAAAGCAGTCATGAAATTCATCTGGAAAAATAAGAGACCCAGAATAGCTAAAGCAATCCTTAGTAAGAGGAGTGGTATCACTATACCAGACCTTCAATTATACTACAGAGCAATAGTAACAAAAACAGCGTGGTATTGGCACCAAAATAGGCCAGTAGACCAATGGTACAGAATAGAGGACACAGAGACTAACACATATAATTTCAGTTATCTTATATTAGACAAAGGTGCCAAAAATGTACATTGGAGAAAAGATAGCCTCTTCAACAAATGGTGCTGGGAAAACTGGAAATCCATATGCAATAAAATGAAATTAAACTGATATCTCTCACCATGCACAAAATTCAACTCAAAGTGGATCAAGGATCTAGGAATTAGACCAGAGACACTACACCTAATAGAAGAAAAAGTAAGCTCTAATCTCCAACATGTTGGATTAGGTCCCAAGTTCCTTAATAAGAATCCTGTAGCACAAGAATTAGTACCAAGAATCAATAAATGGGATAGACTCAAATTACAAAGCTTCTTCTCAGCAAAAGAAACAATCAGTGAGGTGAACAGAGAGCCTACTAATTGGGAACAAATTTTTACCACATGTACATTAGATAGAGCACTAATCTCTAGAATATATAAAGAACTCAAAAATCAAAACACCAAAAAAACAAATAACCCAATCAATAAATGGGCCAAGGAACTGAACAGACACATCTCAGAAGAAGATATACAATCAATCAATAAATACATGAAAAAATGTTCAACCTCTCTGGCAATTAGAGAAATGCAAATCAAAACCATTCTAAGATTTCATCTCACACCAGTCAGAATGGCAGCTATTAAGAACACAAACAACAATAAATGTTGGAGAGGATGTGGAGAAAAAGGCAAACGCATACATTATTGGTGGGACTGAAAAATGGTGCAGCCAATATGGAAAGCAGTATGGAGATACCTTGGAAAACTTGGAATGGAACCACCTTATGACCCAGCTATCCCACTCCTTGGTCTTTACCCAAAAGACCTGAAAACAGCATACTACAGGGATACAACCACATCAATGTTTATAGCAGCACAATTCACAATAGCTAAACTGTGGAACCAACCTAGATGCCATTCAGTAGATGAATGGATAAAGAAAATGTGGTATATACCCACAATGGAATATTACTCAGCAATAAGAGAGAATAAAATCATGGCATTTGCAGGAAAATGGATGGAGTTGGAGAATAAAATGCTAAGTGAAGTTAGCCAATCCCAAAAAGCCAAATGCCAAATGTTTTCTCTGATATAAGGAGGCCAATTCACAGTGGGGTTGGGATGGGGAGCATAGGAGGATTAGAGGAATACTAGAATGGCCAATGGGGAGGGAGGGGAAAGGAGGGGGCAAAAGGGTGAAGGAAAAAAAAAGATGGTAGAATGAGATGGATATCATTATCCTAAATGCATGTATGAAGTCATGAATGGTGTGAATATACTTTGCATACAACCAGAGATTTGTAAAAAAGTGCTCTATATATATGTGTAATATGAAATGTAATGTATTCTGCTGTCATTTAAAACATCTTAGAATAAAAAATAATTAAAAAAAAGAACCATATTATTATCTCAATAGATGTAGAAAAAGCATTTGACAAAATACAGCATCCCATTAATGTTCAAAACACCAGAAAAACTAGGGATAACAGGAACATATCTCATAAAAGGTATCTATGCTAAGCCCCAGGCCAACATCATTCTAAATGGAGAAAAATTGAAAGAATTCCCTTTAAAAACAAAGGAACAAGACAGGGATGCCCTCTTTCACCACTTCTATATTCATTATATGTATAAATAAATATATCTCCATGTTTATCACTAGTGATCTTCATGTTTTTTTTTTTTTTTAGTTCCCCATGTGAGGACAGGTGGCATCTTCTCTGTTCTCTCTCCATTGCTTATGTATTGGTCAGTTTTCACTAGGCTATGTTGTGGTAACAAATATCCCCAACATCTCAATAGCTTGTAACAATCAATGCTTATTTTTAGCTCCTGTACATGCCAGCTGTAAGCCCAGCTTATAGCTTCTTCTTTCTGGGATCAAGTCTTCCTTTAGCCCCTGCATCACCTGGAAGCCCATTAGAAATTCCCTCTGCTTGAGTCTTGTGGCACAGGGAAAAGAACAACAGTGGAATTGTGTGATGGCCCTTGAATCTTTTGCTTGGATGTGGAATGTGGGCTGTTGCATCTGCTCACAATCCATTGGCCAAAGATGTTACATGGGCAATCCCTGTGTCAATGGGGTGAAAAGTATAATCATTTTATGGGAGAATAGAGTGAATAACTGGGAACAATAGTACAGGATGACTAGGTTGAAGAATCATGTGCCTTTGAGTGATAAATGACTGGTAAATGCAGTAACTGGCATAAACAAGACATTAATTATTTCTCATAGGAAGATCTATCCACAGCTTACCTCTTAAAATTAGTGATAAATTTTCTTCTTTTAGAAGAAATCTCTATAATGTAAAATATTGCAAAGGGGTAAATGTTTGTGTCCCCAGTGGCTGGGGATATAGCTCAGTTGGTAGAGGGCTTGCATGCACAAGGCCCTGGGTTCAATCCCCAGCACCATCAACACACACACACACACACACACACACACACACACACAATATTTGTGTCCCCCCAAAATTCATGTGTTGGAATCCTAACCCCCAAGGTGACAATTTTAGGAGGTGAGGTCTTTAGGAGATAATCAGGTCCTGCAGGTAAGGCCCTTACTGTGGGAATCCCCAAGAGCTTTCCCATCCTCTAGTACCATGTAAGGAAACAATTAGACGCAAGCAATCTACAACCTAAAAGAGGGCCCTCACTAGAACTCAACTCTGCTGGCACCCTGGTCTCAGACGTCTGCCTCCAGAACTATAATAAGTAAGTTTTTGATGTTCTTAGGTCATCCAGCTATGGTGCTTTTTTATAACAGCCCAAACTGGCTAAGAAAAATACACTTCCTGTTACCTTTAAACAAATACTACAACACAGTAAAAGTGTGACTTTTTCTCAGAGACTCAGAGTCTTGATTATGACCGTCAGCTTGGGCTTTGTTTTAACAGAGTAAACTCCTGGGGATTCCTTGTGAGTCTAGGGCTACATGCCGCTTCTTCAAGTGGTCCCCAGGCCACCTAGCTTTGAAGCTTAAGGCTACATTTTATAGTTTTTCTGTCTCTTTCCAAGACACCAGGCTCTTTTCAGTCATATCTTGGTAATGAAAGCAAATTTTCCTTTAGCCCCTGCATCACCTGGAAGCTCATTAGAAATTCAGAACCTGGGCCCCATCCCAGGCCTTCTCAATCAGATTCTGCATTTTAATAAGGCTCCTAGGTGTTAAATATGCATATTAATGTTGGAGAAGCAGCCCAGTGGTTCCTAACCTTGAGGGCACATTGGTATCACACGGGGAGCATCACAAATACTGATGCTGGATTCAAACCCCTGCCTCCCCAGGGCCTTGACCTAATTGGTGTGGGGTATGGTGAGGGCATTGGAGCTTTAAGGGCTGATTCTAATGTGCAGCCCAGGCTGAAAACCATGGCTGTCTGGCAGCTTTCTCCTAGCTGCTTGAACTTGCTTGTTCAGTGATTAGGGAAACAGGCTTATTTATGATCGTGCAATTGTGTTGCTGACCATTAGCATCAAATAGGCTCCCAAGAAAGGCTGGAGGAGCCTGGCCTGTACAGAAATAATAATAACCCAGCTTATTAAGGAGTTTCTATGGGCTAAGAATATCATCCCTAATCCTCACACAACTTGTTACCCAAGTTTAAATTTAAGAAACTAAGTCTCTACAAAGGTGAGCAACTTTTCCAAGATGACATCACTCCTAACTGAAAGAAGTTGGGTTTGAATTCTCTGTAATTTCAAAACCATGGCCTCTTTCTTCTACCAGGGAACTTTTGTACCCAACCTATATGAGCTATGATGATTGAACCTTATCACATCTATTGTGGCTGCTCATTGACCCATGCCATTTTCTTCCAGAGTCTGGTTGGGTTCTGGTTGGTCAAGATTACCAGAAAAGAGGTCAAACCCCTAGGCTGTCCTAGCTCCTCAAACCATGTAATTTTAGAGGGGGGCAAATTGCATTATCACAATGGTTCTGCAAACTGCACAGTAGACATTGATTAGTGCCAAGAAGCCACAAGACTCCCTAGGAAAGGGTGGAGTTGGGTGTGGATTGAAGCATGCTTCCTCTTCATAACTGTGAGGGCATTGGTCATAGCACCAAGCATACTAGGAACATTGTCTCATGGGAACTTCACTACAATCCTATTGCACTTGATATTAATCTTGCTTGTTTTACGGATGTAGGAATGGAGGCTGGGATGTAAATTTGTCCAAAGTTAGATCACCAATAAAAAGAAGGAACAGGACTAGGGATATAGCTCAGTTGGTACAGTGTTTGCCTCACATGCAAAAGGATGTGGGTTCCATCCCCAGTGCCACAAAACAAATAAATAAAAATAAATAAAAATTAAAAAATGGAGAAGAGCTAGTGTAAAAATCCAGGTTCAAAGTCTGTATTATTTCACAATTTATTTTCCTTTCCCCTCCTTTTTTTTCCCCCCCTGTGCTGGGATGGAACCCAGGGCCTTGTTCATGCTAAGCAAGTGCTCTAGCACTGAGCTACATTCCCAACCTGACTTCATTTCTTAAGTGCACTGTCGTCCTGCCAGCAGAGTCTCATCTGGGTCATTACTTACTGTGCTCCAGGTTTGGGACAAATTGCTCAACATCACTTGACAAGGGGATGGCTTTTAGAGGAAATGGAAGAGCTTCAGGTGAACAAAAGGACAGGCCCCCATCAACCATCAATCCACGAGAGGTGTGTTGCTGCAAGGGCACCTGGCTCCTCTGTTGTTTCTGAGATTTTTGTATTAAGGGTGAGTAGTCACCTTGTTACCTGGGGAACAAGCAGGCAGTCTGGGTATTGGGTGCAGCTGTTTAGAGTTGTCTAGGAATTCAACTGCTTACCACCTACAAGCTTGGGGGCTCTTAACATATTACAGAAATGCCTTCTGGGTCAAGGAAGCTCCCAGTCCCAAAGGAAGCTGAGCTTAGGGTCACTACCCTACTCAGGATAGTTAACAAATTGTCTGAGCTACTCAGAGGAAGCTCCCAGGGTCAATTTTGGCCAGAACACCTGCAGGAATACCTGAGAGCAGGGTTCATAAATGGCAAGGTGGACAAGCAGCACCGGATGTGCCCCACAATCAGTGGAGGTAACTGGCTCTGAGGAAAGAAGGGAAGGAAAAGGACATGGGTCTGAGGCATGGTGAGCTTTGCCTGTTCCTATATGGGGCCTCCATTTTGACCTCTCTGCTGCCTGGCTGGTGGAAGTGGCAGGGGCAAGTTCTGCAGAATCGGCTGACCTCAGGCTGGGTAGATGAGGGCGGAGGGACCACAGTGCCAAGACTGGAGGGGGGATTTGAAACAGGTAAACTCTTTAAAAAATCACTCTCTCATAGTTTTCTCATCTGAATTTAAGTGGCCTGGGCAAAGTCCTCATTTTTTTTTGGAGAATCAGATCTCAGCTAGATTTCCTTTTGTCCTCCCTATTCCGTAGAACTCTACCAATAAATAAATACCCCAATTTTCTTGTGTCCTTCTCTTTTCTTGCACAACTCCCCCTGTAAGCTCAGGGAAATTTAACTTATTAATATATTTTTCATCTGTGACATGAATCCTATTTCCTAAGGCCTAGTCTTTTAAAACTCAAAAGTCTGGAAGTCCTTCCTCCCCACCTCCCCTGTTGCTTTCTTTTATTACATCTCTTTCCCCAAGAAATGAGTGCTGAGTGACGCGGCAGCCTGAATGGGGTAGGATGGGGTACCGTCCTCCATGGTGCGACAGGAGATGGGAGAAAGATCATCCACTAATAGTTCCAAAGTAGCATCATTCTTACCATTGTTTATTTATATTTTTTACTGCCAGGGATTGAATGCAAGGGGTGCTTAACCACTGAGCCACATCTCCAGTCTATTTTTATGTTTTATTTTGAGACAGGGCCTCACTAAGTTGCTTAGGGCCTTACTAAGTTGCTGAGGCTGGCTTTGAACCTGTGATCCTCTTACTTCAGCCTCCTGAGCCTCTGGGATCACAGGTGTGCACGATGGTGCCTAGCTCAAATAATTATTTTTTATAAAATTTATGAAGTTAAATTCACTTTCTCCTTGATCCTAAGTACTATTATTTGCCATTTGTTTGATGTCAGTATGGATAAGGAGATGTCTGCTAGTGAGGAGATACATCCATTACAGATGAGCACAAATTAGCATGAACCGTGTTGAGACCTTGATCTCAAGGGAAAGAGTTAGCAATGTATAATTCTTCACTCGTATTCTTATTTCCTGGGCCTTGGTCTAGGCCTTAAAGATGCCTATTTAAGTCAAAGCCTCCACGGGAGTGAGGGGAAAGTGACTCCCCCCAGCATCAGGGCACAGTTGGGGAGATTATTCCTTTGCAGCATAGTTCCTAAAACCCTGGAAAGGAGAACTTCTTCCTAAGATTCTTTTCTTGAATTTAGAGAATCTTTGCTTCATGCAAAGGAAATCCAAAAGGATTGCTCCTTATATTCACGGATGCATTTCCTGACCTCTCCTCCATGAGGGCAGAGCACATACTCCTCCTTCCTTTTCTTTTAGAATCAATCCCTCCTGCCCGCAGTGGGGGTGAGAAGATGGGGCAGGGAAGGAACTGTACAGTGGCAAGTGTGCAAAGATGCTTCCTACAGCTTGGGAGACTTGGAATGCATGTGTCCTCTTAGCTATCAGGTGAATGAATTATTTAGATAAAAAGAACATTTCTGTTTGCCTGTTTTCTAGTTTGCTCTTGGGTGAAATCTGGTGGAAAAACGGGACAGAAGTGGGAGTGGAGTGTGGCATGTTCATCCATCAAAGTCAGAAGGCTGAGCCACTCTGGAACTCTTGAGCTAGTTTCTCATGGGCAAAAAAGGACTTGTAATGTCCCCAATCCTCTACTCCTCTTCATGTACTTCGGATTTTAATTCATGGCACAAAGTTCTACCCGAGTGCCTAAGGCTGAAGCCTTGAATCATTCTTTTTCTCCTCCCCCACAACTCCCACACCCAGAAAGGCAATAAAGCCTGTCAATTCTAGTTCCTTGATGGAACCTCAAGAATTGATTCCCTCCCATCCAGATTCCCTGTCCTTGTCTTGGTATAGAATAGGAAATTTCCTCTGTGAAAGGCTAGACTATTTTAGGTTGTTCTCTGCCTTGAACTTATCTAGTCCTCTGAGCCACAGTATGGAAGACTTATCTTTCCAAAATACATGCATTCATTGCCATTCCTTTCCTTACAAACTTTTGTTCCATCCCACTCCCTCCAAGACAAAGTCTAAGTCCTTTAATATGGTGCTCATTACTTTCCACTCTTGACTCCCTGGCCCTGTGTCCTTGTCACTCCATCCCCTCTTTCCAGTCTTCCACCTAATCTGATGGGCATCAAGTCCCAGCAAAATGCTTATCTTCTCCGGGTTGGAAGCTCCATGTTTTCTTCATGCCTAAACATTTTTCTTACTCCTAAACTCAGTACAATTCTTGCAAACCCAGTTCTTTTTTAAAAATATTTTTTAAATATTTATTTGTTTGCTTTAGTTGTACACAATGCATTTGTCTTTACGTGGTGCTGAGGATCGAACCTGGGTCGCGCACATGGTAGGCGAGCGTTCTACCGCTGAGCCACAACCCCAGCCCCCCCGCAAACCCAGTTCTAATGTCAGTTCAAACCTCTCTATTCCTTCAAGTTGACTCAGGGCACCTCGAGCAGTTGACACAAATCTATTCTTTTCTGCACCATAATTTTTATATAAATGCATTTCCTCCATTGCACATAAACTCTTAGAGACAGGGACTGTGCTAGATACATGTTGGATATTCAACTAAGTTTGAATGATTTGATTTGTTAAGTCTATATCACAACCACCAATTTCCAAAGACATAGGAATTCCCTCCCCCATTTTTTTGAGGTGGGCAGTTTGTGTTTCTGCAGTCTCTAATACTTCTTTACATTTTTTAAATCTCTCTACCCTTTTCTTCAAGTACTAATCACTACCCTTACCTCTTGCAGGATTCTCCTGCTTCCTGGCCATTGAGACAACACTTGCCCGTGGCAGTTCTCACAGAGCCACCTGCCGCTTTCCTAGAGGCAGTGTCAGGAAGATAAAGTGCGCCCACCCCAGATGGAGCGGGGAGGCAGATCTGCATGGACTGACTGCTCCTTTGCAGCCAGACCTAAATATAAACCAGCTGCCAGAGGGAGGCTGGAAACTATTCATGTGGAATCAGGTCCAGAGACAACAGATCTGCTTAGAGAGAGGGAGGAGAAAGACATTAGTGTCAAGCCCAGAGGCCCCAAGGTCAGGCCTGGGCATGGAGCTTGCTCTGAACATTTTCCACATGGGTGGAGAAGAAAAGGCCATTAAGGTATCACTGGAAGACATGGCTGGAAATGGGTAGGGGAGGTGGGTGGGGGTGGGCACAGAGGAAACACAGCGGACATAGTCCAGCACAAGCACAGAATGTAGTTCAGGGCCCAGGTCAGAGATGCTCCTGGGTGGGGCTGGGGCCAGCTGTTAACTGCTAATGAAACAAGGACCTGCTTTTCAGCAATTGTGATAGTTTGCATTGCTGGGGCATCTTAAAATGAGACCCAAGCCCCATAGTCTTGTAGACTCCTAGGAGGGGTTATGAAGGGCATGGAACCTGCTATACCAAGGGAGCAAAATACTCTACATAGCTCCAGGGAGGACATCTTATGAACAGGCTTACAGAATAAGAGGGAAAGCCCCTGCTCTCTGGGTTTACAGGCCCTGTGTTGTATGATGGGGCAGGGGAGCTTTCTCAGGAGGAATGGGGTGAGTTAGCTGCCGGGAGACCCTAATTCTATTCTCCAAGATGTTTTCCAGGGAGGTCCCCTGATGGGCTCTTGGCGTCTCATAACCTCCTTCAAATGAACACAGAAGAATCTGGGTTTTATCAGATATCTTGGTTTGTTGGTTCTTCTCTAATATCCAGCACTGTCGGGTCAGCTCATTAGTATACAGAATTCTACAGACTCTGGAATATCAACTAGAGAAAAGATGAATGTTCCAGCACAAGCTAAGTGCAGCTTATTACTGGCAATTAAGACATAAACTAATTCCAGGTATCAAGGGGGCAATAACATCGCTGAATCCCCAAGACTCCAAAAGCTGAAGTGGCAAGTCCAGGATCCCTTCCTCGCCACTCAGTTCTGACTGAGGCTGCCCTAAGTGTAACTCGTGTAAGTTTTACAAGTGGATAGATGTGAAAAATTCATTCCATTCTGAACCCTAAAACCCCAACTCAACACCCCTCAGTGTCTGAGCTCCCCAGAAGCCTCCGAGGCACAATCAGGCTTCAGCTGGATCAGTGACCTGGGCAGGCTTTAGCTGTGTCATCAGGCTCACAAACAAGCTGGGTACAGAGGTCCTGGAGGGCTTTTCCCAAGGCAGCTAGTTCCCTTGCTGGAAGAGACCTAGCTCGGCCAAGGGGACAGCCTTGACCAGCCACGGCTGCCACAGCTTTCCTCCTAGAGGTTTCTCCAGAGCATGAGAACCTTCTGCAGGCAGTTTTACTCTCTCTGCACCTCTAAGTCTCTCTTCCACCCCACCCCAACTCTTCATCCTTCATCACCTGCCAGGAAGAACCTCACTTTGACCCTACTGTTGCCATACCCCGGGGAGCCAACCATAGAACAATTGCTAGGCTCCTGTGAGCTCCTTTAAGTCCCAGCACCTGCAGCCCTGTGTCTCTTTCCTGTGTCTTTTTCTTTTCTTTCTTTTTTTTTTTCCTGGTGCTAGGGGTGGGACCTAGGGCCTTATGCACGCAAGGCAAGCACATGCCCCTGAGAAACATCCTCAGCCCTACCCCGCTTGGTTTGTTTCTTTGCCACTCTGCTTCTTGGCTCATGATTGCTCCATAGAGGTCCAGCGTGGTGGGGTGAGTACAACAGCTGAATGGGTTCAAACCATTGTCACTGCTTGCGTGGGTGACACTGGGAAGTTAATTCACTTCGCTAGGCCACAGTATCCTCAACTGTAAAATGGAGATGATCATAACACTTACTTCAAAGGGTTGGAGTGAGAAAACACTTAACACAGAGCCTGGCCGGGACTAAATGAAGAACATTGTCTATATTAGCATGGGGCAGGCTGCCCAGGGCTGGTAACTCTGGTTCCCAAGTCTGTTAAAGGTCAGGTAAAACCCCCTGGAAATCAAAACATTATTCTAAGAAGATCTTTTTTAGGACTTCTAACAAACATCCTCTTATTTAATCTCCATCTTAGTTCTGTGGTAGGCATATGAAATGATTTTCCCCATTTTATGAGAGTTTGGTTTGACTTAGCTTGCCCCAAATCACCCATCTAGAACGAGGGAGTGCTATAGTAGAGCTCTGTTCTTCTCAGCCTCAGTCTAGGGCTGCTTCAGTGCCATCCTGGGGCATCAGTGATATTCAGTTAGCCCTCTTTGATCCTGAAATAGAATTGCTGTTTCTTTTTAATCTGAAAGTTTGATCTATTGAGGTATATATGTTTTGACAAATAAATACAATGAATGATATAACCCATGCTAGTAAGCTAGAGAAAGATAAACAAGAAAGCACCCTTGTACCCTTCCTGATCAATCTCTACTCCCTCCCTCTCCTGGATAACCATGCTTCTCTGATGTTGGGACACAATAGACAGCCCATTTCACAACTTTATATGTACTCTCTCTGTTTGGCTTCTTTCCTTCAACATAACACTTTTGAGACTCATTCATTGGGATTTTAATTTGCATGGCCTTAATGATTAAGGATGTTGAACACTTTTTCATGTTGTTATTGGATATTTTCCTTTGCAAAGTGTCTATTTACATCTTTTGCACTTTTAAAAAAGAAACTTGAGTTGTCTTTCTATTGTTGAGCTTCAGGAGTTCTTTATGTATTGTGGATAAAAGTGCTTTGTCAAATATATGTGTTGTGAGTATTTTATCCCAACAGTGCCTTGAAAACCCAGTTGTTGCAGTACCATTTGTTATAGAAAACTTTCTTTTCTTCCCCATTGAATAGCTTTGACATCTTTGCTTAAGACGAATTGCCATAAATAAGTATGAGTCTATTTCTGGACTCTTTGTTATGTTCCTTTGATATGCAGGAGCCCTGTTTGGGGAGATGGCTTAAATTGTGGTTGACTACGGGCTTTGGACATGTTTGGGCATTGGCACCTTCTGTAGTCTCACGGGACTTGGCCCGGGATCTTGCGAGACTTGGCCGGAGATCTCGAGGGACTTGAGCGAGATTGCGGAGGAGTTCTGCGCCATTTTGGAGGTTAGAGGAGCATGGACAGCGTGTCGGGGTGTAGTTAGAGCCAGAGAGAAAAGTTATCAGAATAAAGGGCTGTTTGTTTCCAGTTTGTCTCAAAACTTCTTCCCGCGGCTTCTTTGCTCCAAGCGGCCATCACTTCAGGCGACTACATTGATATATTTATTTACCCTTATGCCAACACTATACTACCTGATTATTGTAACTTTTTACTATGTTTTGAAATCGGGTTATGTAAAATTCTCCAGTGTTACATGTTTAACATGGAACATGTCTGTGCTAGAAAACATGTTTAACATGGAACATGTCTGTGCTAGCTTTCTGTCACTAACAAATACCTGAGAAAATCAACTTAAGGGAAGAAATATTTTGGCTCACAGTTTTAGAGGTTTCAGTCCAAGGTCAGTTGATTCCATTACTATGGGCCTGTGGTGAGCAGGTGGAGCAAAGCTACTCACCTTACTGTGGCTGGGAAGCAGAGAGGTGGAAAGGTCGGGAGAGAAAGTGCCTGGGACAAAATACAGTCCTTAAAGACATGCCCCCAAGACTGACTGCCTTCAACTAGGTTTTCCCTCCTAGAGTTTCCACTACCTTTTGATGGTCCATTCACATTGTGAATCCATCAATGGATTAATCCATGGGTGCAGTTAAAAGCCTCATGATTCAATCATTACCTAAAATCCCCACCTCTGAATGTTGCTGCATCGGGGACCAAACCTTTAAGACATGAGCCTTTGGGGGACACTCCAAACCATAATATTGTCTTTTTCTCTCCCCCCCCAACAAGATTATTGCTTTATTGTAGACACTTGCATTTCCATGTAAATTTTAGAATAAGCTTATGAATTTCTAAAAACAATACCTGGTGGAATTTTGATTGGGATTGTATTGAACGTTGATTTGACAACATTGACTGTTAAGTTGGATTTGAAGAAAATTGACTTTTTAAGGATATTGAATTATTCAAACCATGAATAGCACATATCTCTTTCTTCATACAGATTTTTTTTAAATCTCTCAGCAAGGTTTTGTTCAATTTTATACTTGTACGGCAGGATGGCAGGAGGGTAAGATGGATACCTATTGTTCCATCATGATCAGAGCCAGAAAGAAATGACTGATTGACTGATTTTCTCTCTCTCTCTCTCTTTACTTCTCTCTCTCTCTCTCTCTCTCTCTCTCTGGTACTGGGTATTGACCCCACAGGTACTCTACCACTGAGGCCACATCCCTAGCCCTTTTATTATTTTTAAATTTTGACACAGGGTCTCACTAAATTGCCAAGGCTGGCCTTGAACTTAGGATCCTCCTGCTTTAGGCGCCTTAGTTCCTGGGATTATAGCCATGCACCACCTGGCCTGGCTAAGAAATTTTGGATTCTTGTTCTTTAGATATAAGCTCTAGTCTTGGGTTTACCCTCATCATGGCTTCATCATTCTCTACAGACATGCCATCGGTCCGCAAGGGGAATTTCATTAAGAAAGCAAGACTTTGGGAGTGTTAGGAAACTGCTTTACCTGGAAGGGTTAGATTCTATTTGTTCAACTTGAATGTTGAGACAACACTTGCTATGGGCCTTGTATTCTCCTGTAGTGAACCCCACAGTGGCCATTTCAGAATGAGATCATTCCATTCAGCCCCTGGACACTGCATCCAATTTGAACAAGTGTTTTGGTTGGAGTCCTGGTGTTAAATTCACAATGTTTCTCTGAGTATGACCTGCCATAGTGTTATTTTAAAATATAAATCAAATCTTGCCACTCGTAGGATTAAAGTTCTCTTATGATTTGTGTTTCAGAAATCTATTTCTATATAACAGACCACCTCAAAACTTAATAACTTTAAACAACTATTCATTGCTTATCATGATTCTGTGGGTCAGTGATTATAGGTTGGGCTCAGCTGGGCAATTCTTCTGTTCGTCTTCTGGGGCTCATGCCTGTAGCTGCAGTCATTTGGCAGCTCCATGCAGGCTAATAAGTCCAAATTCCCCTTATTTAACCATTTGGGTCTTTGGTGCTTGACCAGGTTATTGCCAGGACTTGTCTTCCTTGTAGTCAGTTACCGTTTATAGTATAGTCTGAATTTCTTACTTGGTGGAAGAAATGTTCCAATAAGGTAAAGGAGGAAGCTACGGAAATTCTTGATGCTAAGCCTTTGGAATTGACACATCATTTCTGCCATGTCCTGGGTTCAAAGCAAGTCATGAGGCCAGTCTGGATTGCAGAGATGTGAAAACAGACTCCACCTCCTGTGGGGAAGCGCTACAAAATATTATGTCTTTTTTTTTTTTTTTTTTTTTGGTACTGGGGTTTGAAGCTCAGGGGCACTCAACCACTGGGCCACATCCCCAGCCCTATTTTGCATTTTATTAGAGACAGGGTCTCACTGAGTTGCTCAGTGCCTGGCCATTGCTGAGGCTGGCTTTGAACTCACGATCCTCCTGCCTCAGCCTCCCAAGTGCTGGGATTACAGGCGTGCGCCACTGTGCCTGCCCAATATTGTGTCTTTCTTTTTTGTTTTTTCACAACTTCTTGTTGCACTTACAATAAAGTTTAAACTAAGCTCAATATAATATAAATTCAAATATTAAATATAAAGTTCAAAATGACACTGCATAACATAGGACTAGCCTCTTTCCCTGAATAAATCTGTTACCAATCTCTCTGTTGCTGCCTGAAGCGCTTGGAGCAATGGAGCCGCGGGAAGAACTTCAGAAGCAAACTGGAGACAAACAGCTTTTTATTCTGATAACTTTTCTCTCTGGTTCTAACAACGACTAACTCACGCCAAACACACCACTAAAATGGCGCTGACCCGATCAGCAATTTCAGCCAAGTCACTCGAGATCCCGCAACAAGTCTCGTGAGACTACGGGAGGAGACAATGCCCAAATCTCCACGGCTCATAGTCAACTGCAATTCAAGCCAATCCCCAAACAGGGCTCCTACATCTCTCCTTGGCTTATTACAAATAAACAGTTGTTCTTACTTTAGGGCTTTCATATTTACTATTCTCTCACTCTGGAATGCTCTTCTCTCAAATCTTTGCAAAGCTGATTGTGTTCTCTTATAGTTCAAATTTCAGTTTTTCAAAGAGACCTTGCCTGATCACTTCTGATCACTCTTTACCACCTTCCCCTGTATTATTTTCATGTGGCCTTAGTGATAGCAGGAATCATCTTATTAATTCCTTTATTGCCTGTCTTCTCACCAGGCTTACAACCATGAAATTGTGGTCACTGACTTTCTAGTTCACTTTTCTCCCCCCAGTGCCTAGAATAGTGCCTGACACCAAGTGGATACTGGATAATGATTTGTTCAATCAATTAATCTTGACATTTTTACATATTTAGCTTTGAAAACCTATATCTCCTTAGGAAACAGGGAAAAAGTGAGCACTAAAATGAATCTCCTTCCGAAGTTAGGATTTAAATAAACATCTGTGGGCTCTTTACCTGCAATTAGCATACATTGCCACCAAGTGGCAGCAAGTACCTTACTCATTTTGTACAATCTATTAGGCAAAAGTTTTCCTGGAATTCAAATGGTGTTTGCCCAAGTTTATGCTAACAGTTTTACAATTAATTATTAACTATGTAATATATTATAAAAGTTGCTGACTTGAAATAGCAACGAACAGTAAAACTATTTATTCTTAAAGAATAAGCACTTTTCTTAGAGAAACTCTGTTCACTCTGTATATAATTATTATTATTCATCATTAAATCTAAATCTTCTCCCATAACCATATTATGATTAAAATGTTCTTTCTAATTTAACATGAATTCCACCTTGGAGCCCACGCCTCAAGGCTGACCGGAGGTGGACCTCAGGCTATATCCGTATTGCAAAGCTTTGTGACTTCTCTTAGCTGTTAGTTCCATCCTCATTTACAGCCTACTGATAACTTAGTTCCTCAAGTATTTCAACTTGCTTTTCTTAACACTAGCTTTTTTACTTCTCTTCTTTATATCAAAATTAGGGAGAGAGGGGGGAAAAAAACAATTCCTTTATCCTGAAGGCTTGGTTCTGCCCCAGATTCTTTCTAATACAAAGAAAGTAATTTCTATTTCTCCTTAAATAAAAGTCAAATATCTTCCTTCATCCAGTTTTCTCATAGGGAGTTCTTTAAACCACCCATTATATACAATAGGATTTATCTTATCGGAGCCATAGCAATGGTTCCACAAGAGGCAATTTAGAAAAACTGTTTTCATGATAAGAGTTCCTCAGAAACTGTTTTCCTAAAGAAAGAGTTAGAGCACTTAAACAGAAAAAAATCCAGCAACACTGTGCAAAGCTTTCTGGTTGGGCATTTAAACTTTTCTGCACAGCTCCTTGGAGAATGCCAGTTCTAAAGGCTGGACCTCATGGGTTGGCTACAGGGATCCAGATGTGAATCACATTAAGAGCTCAGGCTCCTCTGGAGAATATCATGCTAAGTGAAATAAGCCAATCCCAAAGAACCAAAGGATGAATGTCTTCTCTTATAGGCAGATGCTAACTCACAATAAGCTGGGGGCAGGGGTGGAGAAGAATAGAGGTATTTTGGACTAGAGAGAGGGGAGTGAAGGCAGGGGAGGGGGCACGAGGTAAGAATGATAGTAGAATGAGGGCTGGGGTTGTGGCTCAGCGGTAGAGGGCTCGCCTAGCATGTGCACGGCCTGGGTTCGATCCTCAGCACTAAATAAAGATAAACACATTGTGTATAACTAAAGCAAATAATATATTTTTTTTAAAAAAAAAGAATGATAGTAGAATGAACGGGACATTATAACCTTATATACCTATATGATTACATGACCTCTGTAACTCTACATCATGTATAACCAGAAGAATGAGAAGTTATACTCCATTTACGTATGATGTGTCAAAATGCATTCTACTGTTATGTATAACTAATTAGAACAAATAAAAAAAGATCTCAGGATCCTAGGGACTGCATGCTCTCTTTGGCTCACACTACTTTACCAGGCATGCAGGGATGTGATAAATGATCCAGACCCAGGTCATGTCACAACACAGATGCTTAATCCTACCTAAAGGATAACTGTTTTCTTATTCCTGTGGGTATGGGATATTCATATTTTTTTGTATATTGTTTACAAAAGCCAACCATCCTTCAGTTAAATGTCTTTTAGGACAATATATGCAAACAGTACCATTGAGACCTTATGTGTGTGTAATGAATATTGAATAAATGAAAGAAAAGGACCATTTAGAGTTTATAGTCTACAAATGTGCTAATTTATGTCAGCCTTCTGGTGTTTTCAGATTGCACAATATATTAGTTTAAAATAGTAAGCCACTCCCTAAAGTATTTGTGTATTTGTTTATATATTTATTCAAATGTTCTACTGTACATGTGCATGAAAATATACACAAAATATACATTAAAGTGGGTAAGATATAAAGAAATAAATAATGCTTTTTAGTAATGATTTTGTTTATTAATGGTAAAGTTTTATTCTCATTAAAATCTTTTACACACTTATATTCCTAGTGAGAGCAATACAATTGATTATGCATCTTTGTTTTCAGATTTTGGTGAGACTTTGTGATATAATCATTGTTTGATCTAGGTATAAGTTTGGTTTGTTTTCTTAGTTGGTTTTAATTGCTGTCAGAGAGGAAGAACAGGTTCTTCATAAATCCACTAGGAAGACACACTGTTAGTCTCCTTTACTAAATCTGGTACTCATTGTTCAAACTTTTTTTTTTTTAAATTTAAATTTAGTTCTGGGGCTGGAGATATAGCTGAGTGGCAAAGAACTTGCTTAGCATGCACAAGATCCTGTGGGTTCAATGCAAGTACTGCAAAAAATAAAAATGAAAATAAATAAATATATTTTTTATATTATTTAATCTTTTTTTCTCAGGGATTGAATTCAGGGGTGCTTAACCACACTGAGCCACATCCCAGCCCTTTTTAAATTATTTTATTATTTGGAGACAGGATCTTACTAATTTGCTTAGGGCCTCACTAAATTGCTGAGGCTGGTTTTGAACTTGTGATCCTTCTGCCTCAGCCTCCTGAGCTGCTGGGATTACAGGCGTGTGCCACCATACTTGGCTATTCAATCTTATTTACTAATTATGCAAGCACTTTTGTGGAAATTCAGCTAATATTTTCTATACTCTCAGATATTAACCTGATTTACTTATAGATTGCTGTGGTTTTATGTTTTTAGCAAATGTGCTCAAAATGGATTATGAAAGTGATTTTTAAATGTTAGAAAATTCAGTATCTTGATATGAAGACTTGAAAGTTTTTATAGGTGGTACAGTGTCATTCCACAACAAAGTCACGAGGAAGACGTCTGTTTTCACACAGCTCTCTCCAAGGTTCAAGTTTCTTCTGAAGAGCAGTGACTTTCTCATTTATTGTTAAATTGCCACTTTTAGATAAAGGAGCAGGTTATGTATATTTATTTATTTACTACTAGATAGAATTCTATTAACAACTATTTGTCTCTATTTAAATGATCAGAATTTGGAAAGTACTTTGTTTTTATAAAAGCAAAATCAGTGGCACATCTTTACAATGCAGCAAGTGTGTGTGTTTGTGTGTGTGTGTGTGTGTGTGTGTGTGTGTGTGTGTGTGTGTTGCTAAGGGTGGAACCTGAGGCCTCACACATGCTAGGTAAGCATACAACCCCAACTTCACATCTGACAACTCTTAAGGAGGTTGCCACAGATAGGCAGCAAACCTTTCTGTGGTACAAGTGATTTGTAGGTTCCACACCGAAGAGTCTAAAGATCATCTTCTGAAATGTGGACGATTTTATTTTTGCAAGATGAATAACCACCCTAACATTCTGTATTTCTTTATACCTTCACTACTCAAAGTGTGGTTCATTGACCAGCAGCGTTGCCATCATCTGGGAGCTTGTTAGAAATGCAGACCCTCAGAATGGGCCAGACATACTGAATCTGTATTTTAACAAGATCCCCAGGTGAGTCATATGCACATTCAGGTTTGAGAGTACTGCCCTGTGAAATTCTGGCTTCTGATTCTTGGCTGCAATAGCTTGCGAGGGGGGAAAAAACAACAAAATTAATGAATTTCACACATGGGGCAATTGTGTAGTCTGAATTCAGAATTCTTTCCCTTTTTTTTCTCCAATCAAACCACCTGCTCCACTGGTGATAGCACACTTGGTTTTCAAAAAGTCATTTTCTGTGGAGAATATATCTTCTTTACGCCTCTTTCCTTAAGTGACTCAGAAAATCAGTTCTTTCAACAATTCATTATTGAACCAGAACCTAGCAATGCCATTAACTTTGTCAACATCTGCACTTGTTGCCCCAAAGTCTAATACACCACTATTATTTTGTCCATATGCATTTCTTCTAACCTTCAACAATGTTTTCTGCGCATCTATTAATATTATTTGCTGACAAAGGAACCCATCTTATTTTGCAGCCATATTTTCTTCCACATCTGATTTCATCCATTTTTACCACACAAGGAAGAACAAAGAAGGAAAGTGTGTGGGCCAGGCATGATGGCCTATGCCTCTACTCCCAGTTACTCAGGAGGCCGAGGCAGGAGGATCTCAAGCTTGAGGCCAATTTGTGCAAGACCCTGTCTCAAACATAAAACAATAAAGGGCTGAGGGTTCAGTTTGGTGGTAGAGTGCTTGCCTGGCATCATGTGTGAGCTGAGTTCAATCCCTAATATTGCAAAAAATAAAATTAAATAAAAAAGGAACGTCTATGGGCTTTTGCTTCTTCTAAGTAAGAAACATTTAAGGGGTTATTTTTTCATTGTTTTTGGTGACATTAGAAGGAATAGGATTAGTTGTCATGAACTAGAATTTTGCTAAGGCAATTGTAGATCTGCACGTCTGTGTTCTGAATGCTTAAGGTTTGGACGTCCTGCTGGTCACGCCTCGTTACTCCCATCAGGCATAACTTCAGGCGCAACATGCATGTGGGGCAGATTAGTGATAGTTAACGAGAGGGCATGTAAATATGTACTTTAAATAATCTTCATTTCCACTCTCTGCCCTTTAGCTGACGCCTCACCAGCAGCCATCCGACGTCCACTGTGTGGCCCCCCAGCGCAGCCACTGAGAGCCCTTTCTTGTGGTTGCTGACAGTCGGCCCAGCCATTTCCCTGTTGTCTGAAAGCGCTGTTTCTTTGGGGAAAACGTTTGAAGCTACATATCCATTTTCTGATAGTTTAGTTAAAATTAGACCCTTTGTTCTATCAATGCCTCTATCAGGGAACTACATTACCATACCCCAAAGAAAAAGGAGAGGGGTACCACTCACGTGATAACTGCGGACACCTTGGCCAGGTGTTAATAAATTCACAGTGATATGCTTCAGTTCAGGGAGCTACTTATAGAATGATTCTGCCTGAAAATAGAGGAGGAAGGAGGAAGAAGGGCAGGTGATGATAACTTCTGGGATGCTTGAGGCAGCTGGAGAGAGTACTCCTATCACCCAATTGCTTGTCTGCTCCCTGGACCACCCTCGGTCTGTCCTTAGACACCTGACTTCATTGATCTACAAGCTCATTTCTTGCCCTTCTAGGTACAGTATGGATGTAACCAGGGCTGTCTTATCCCCAATTTTTTTTTTTTTTTTTTTTTTTTTTTTTGTGGTACCGGGGATTGAACTCAGGGGCACTCGACCACTGGGCCACATCCCCAGCCCTTTTTTGTATTTTATTTAGAGACAGGGTCCCACTGAGTTGCTAAGTGCCTCGCCATTGCTGAGGCTGGCTTTGAACTCGCGATCCTCCTGCCTCAGCCTCCCAAAGTGCTGGGATTACAGGCGTGCGCCACCGCCCCGGCTCTTATCCCCACTTTTGCAGACATTCTTCTCTCTGCTATGGGCACACTTTAATTTAAACTCACAGTTCAATACTCTTCTCTCAACAACAAGCTTAGGTGGAGAATTTTTTTTTTTTTTCTTTAGAGCTCAGGATCAGGTTGTACCTGATCTGTGGAGGTGGTGAAGGGCTTTCCCTAGTTCTACCGGAGTGATAAACCTGACCTGGCTGTTAAGTTTTACAAGGAATGTTGACCCTCTCATGAAGTGTTCTCATCTACACTGCTTTGCTCATTAACCACAGTCTAGTGTTAGCCTTTCCAGACATAAATAATACAGTAGCACCTTGGACTGCACAGCTGAGGAGGGAATGGCCCGGCCATCAATTTGTCTTTTTCCCTTGAATACTTGCAAACTGTTTTTTCTTCTTATGTTTGACAAAATGTCAAAACTGTATTTCTGTTTATTTGTGTTAAGAAATCCTTCATCCTGTCCTGAACTCATGCTCGCTGCCATTTAACTCTGCACTATGGGAGGAGTGACTGGATGCTGGGCTTGGTCACATGACACACTTTGGTCAGTGGAAGATTAGAAGATATGACACAAGAAGAGGCTGCAAATGGGCTTGGGCAGTGGACCTTGCTCTTGTGCATCTCTGCTGCACCAACAGAAGGACTAGCCTGGACAGGGCTCCTGGACCCCAGGAAAGGCTGAGGGTCATATGAGGCTCATCCAGATCAGCTGGCAGCTATGGAGTCTGTGAAAGTTGTCAAAATAAAAATGGAGTCACTTTTGTCAAGCTCTAACCAATACATAAATAAAGCCAGGAGGTTATGAAAGAGAGGATCTCATGAAACTATGCTGATAATAAGAACTATGTACAATAGACACTGCCAGAACCACAACCTTGCACAAAGGACACCACAAATCTTGCACAAAAAATACTTCTGCAAGGACATCTGCAAACTGCCTGTCCAACCCTGGACTGCTGCTATTTTTGTTATCAATCCTATTAGCAAAGAATCATTGTTCCAAAATATTTTGTGTCATCCTCCTCATTTTGCCTTTAAAAACCTCCCCTTTCCTCAACCTCCTTGAATACACTAATAGTTTACTATAACATGTATATTCCCATTTCAGTGCTCTGCGAGTCCCAAATAAATACCATTATTTTTTTGAGAGTCACTCTCTGTTATTCAGGTTTTCTAGTCTTAGGTAGGTGATGACCTTGGTTGATTCCAGAAGTGGGGGCATTAGCACTTACTGGTACAAGTAACTGGACATTGTGGTTGGTCATTGGCACTAGGGCTGTCCTCCTGTCCACCCCTCCCTCTGCACTCTGGACTCATGCAAGCTTCTCTCTTTAGGTAGCACACCCCCCACCCATTATCACCCCTTCAGCCTCCTATCTTATGAAACTTTTCCTCCCTACTGACTGATTTTCATCAGCATTTCAATCACCTCAAGGCTTTTCTATCAATTTCTATAGAGTTGCCTTCCACTTACTGCCTCGTCTCTTGGCTCTTCCCTGTCTTCTACTAGCTTGAAAAAAGTCGTTCCTACCCCCAAATTCCACTTTTTCACTTTTCATTCATTTTGTGACCCAATGCAGTCCCCAACACCAGCCCTAGAATTGCTCTTAGCAGGTATGCTTGTTATTGAATAGAATGGATACCTTCAGCTCTCTCGCTCGCTCTCTCGCTCTCTCTCTCTCTTTCTCTCTCCCCCCTTTCAAGTATTTGACACTTCTGACAATACATTCATTCCCAAAGATTCTCCCCACAAGGGCCCTCTGGTGCCACCCTCTCCTGGGTCCCCTTCTCTGCTGACCCTCAGGCTGTCTCATTGGCACCTCATCCTCATTTCACCCCTTAGATATGAGTTGGTTCCCCAGAGCTCTGTTCTAGATCTTTTCTTCTCTTGCCTGAGTCATCTCATTACTTTGTTACCAACAATAGGATGGTGACTCCCAAGTCTCGGAGTCCCGCCAGTCCCCTGTCCTGTGCTCCAGACACATAGTGTCAACTGGTTATCCCTCAGGCAAATATGAGATGTAAAAAGTTTAATTCACTGTCTTCCTCTTTAAAACCCCTCTTTCTTCTTTGTTCTTTATCTCAGTGAATGGAAACATTTCTCACCCAGTAGTATAAGTCAGAATCTCCTTAGCTTCTCTCTTTCCTCTTCTTTGAGGAAATTTGACCCATTCCCAGGTCCTGCTGATTCTACCTTCTTAACACCTCTTCAGCCTCTTCTCCTCCCTCCATCCCATGTCAGTCCCCTTAGTTCAGGCTGTTTGTATGCTTTGCCTTGATTTACCAGCCTCCCAACTTGCCTCCTGTCTCTACCTCTCTCAGCGCCAGTCCATTTCACACACTACAGCCAACACCATTTTTCTAAAATGAAAATTCGATCACATCATCCCCTGCTCCGTTGCCAGGAATCATGGAAGGCCTGCTGTGATCCGCATCCCTGCTTTATCTCTTGACATCCCTCCTTCTCATCCTTTGAACTAATGGAAGCCATAGAGAGCTGCTTGGAAGTTGACAAGGATACTGTTTTCTCTCTCCTGGAAGCTTTTGTGCTTCTGGCTGTATTTACCTGGAGCAACGGAAGCCTCCTTGGGTCCCCTACATGCAATGGGGTGACACCCCCATTTACCTCTCTGCTCATCCCATTCCCTTGTAGACCTCTTTTCTTGTCTACCCTCTGTGTGTGAGGTCTTCCAAGCATGGATTATGTCTTATTTATCTCTCTATCCTCAGAACCCACCACATTTGGGAACATAGTAAGTGCTCAATAAAGATTAGTTAACTGAGTGACCAAGAAAAATAAATTAGCTTTTTCTCTACCTTGTATACTGTGGAGCTAATACCTTTTATTTCTTCAAAGAGTTCTTTCTCTTGCCTATCATCTACAAATGGATTTTGTCCTTATTTTATCGGCACTAACTTTAGGTCCTATAAAAGTGTCTTCAATTCCTTTTACTAGCTATATCAGAGCAATAAGCTTCTCAAGTTTCCCCTGTCTCTAATGACTGCCATATGGGGACATGATACTCTAATGCTCGCTTCAATAAACTGAAGTTATTGTTAAAACAAAGTGAGCCACCTCCAGCTTACCTCCCATCTTAAAGGACCCACTAAAATTGATTCTGTGAAATAGGCTTTTAAAAAATATCCTCCTTAAGGAGAAAATATAAACAGGGGAGGACTGTTAGCTCAGAAAACACAGCCTATTTGGAGACCCAGTTTGTTTCACTCGACTGAAGGGAAGTAATGATGCCCACTGGCACCAGGCGGTTGGAGCCTGTTTTGTCCACACACTAAATGGACTCAGACTTCTGAAAGGTTCTGAGAATGAATGACTCCAGCTTCAGCTTTGATTGTCTTTGGGAGTGACTCAGCTACGATGGGACACAATTCATGTGCCCGTGCCATAGAGGCAACTCTGCATGCGGCACTGCAGCATGAGACGTTGGTGCCAAGTTTCCTCAATAGCAAACCAGGGGGTCACAATTCTACATGTGAAGCTTATGACTATATGAAATCTGCTTTTGCTATCACAAGGATTACATCAATTCACAAAGAGAGAGATGGCAGAAAGTGGGAGAGAGGGAGAGGGAGAGAGAGAGAGAGAGAGAGAGAGAGAGAGAGAGAGAGAGAGAAACAGAGACAGAGACAGAGATACAGAGAATTTACCATCTAAGCCTTTCATTTGCTCTAAGACTGCAAATGGTAGACCGTCCTAGACTTAGCATATTCTCACAACTTCATTTGGGGTCATACATCCCTAGGAGAGAGTTGAGGGTCCAGGAATCATCTTTAGAAAAGAAATGCAAACCTGGGTCATTCAGCTCTGTGGCTTCCTTGAACCCCAATCTCTGTTCCCACCAGGAGGAAATGTGTTTGTAGTGGCTTGAAACAACCTGGACAGACAGGCAGAGGAAGATAGCATCAGGAAGAGCTGAAAGGAAATTGAGGGGCTCACAGCAGACAGAACCCCAGGCACGATACCAGGAGGACAGCCCAGGTAAGCGCCATGAGTTGTCAATTGTTTTAAATATGTTTTAGGGCCATGAGTTGTCAATTGTTTTAAATATGGAAAAGACACTATTGGAGTGTCCATTGGGTGAATCAAAACTGGAAATGCATATTATGTAGCAGAGAAATGCTAAAATTATAAAGTGAGGGCCACAGCAGGGAAGCAAAAATGTGTCTGGAGAATGGGCCCATTAGAGATGAGTTGGTTTCCTAACCTCTGAGAACATTCCCCACCTACCTTCACCCTGGGCTACAGGATCTATTCTCATAGCCCTGACAGACCTTTTCTTTTTGACTGAAGAAATCATTTAATATGTACAAGATTATGGGTAGTCTCTTTCTAGCCATAAAATAAATAGATAAAATGACTCTTGGAAGATGAAGAATCTCTCCCAAGTTTTGTAGCCGCAGCCTATGCCCATGCAAGTTTGGGACTTGAATTCACACTACCTGTATATAACAAAACAATAACAACAACAAAACAAACAAACAAACAAACAAAAAATACCACTGATATTAATCAATGAGAAATTAATCAAAGAACAAAAGCAGCCCGGTGTTGGAAGTACCCCTGGCATATGACAGAAGCAAACGTAAATCCACTCTGGAGAAACAGACCCACTCCCAGTCTCCTGGGATTCCCACAGATAAAGGCCTGAGAAAACAGGAGGGCAGGAAGGACAGAGAAGTCAAACACAGGTCTAAGCACAATTCCAGAGAAAGACAACAGAGAAAACAGAAAGAAGCAACATTCCATTAGAAGATTAAAGGCTAAGAATTTTTCAGATTGGCTGTTGCAACAAATCCCAAGCTGGATAATAAAAAGAAAGCCACATTTTTCACACATTGTAGTGAAACTTCTTTTATACTAGGGCAGAGAGAGGATCTTAAAAACAGCCAGAGGGCTGGGGTTGTGGCCTAGTGGTAAACCACTTGCCTAGTATGTGTGAGGCACTGTGTTTGATTCTCAGCACTGCATATGAATAAATGAATAAAATAAAGGTCCAACAACAATTCAAGACAAACAAACAACAACAACAACAACAACAACAAAAAAACAAAAAAAAAAACCAAAACAGCCCGAGAAGAAACTCTGATCATAGCAACAGTAATATACTGACATTGGTTTCCTCAACAGGCAACAACAGAAGCCAGCAGGTGGAGGGATACTGTCTCCAAAAGGCTGAGAGAAAGTAACTGACATCCAAGGGCACACCCTGTGAAAAGATCTTTTGGGAAAACCGGAAACGAAAAGAGACATCTTTCAGAAAAATGTCAGGAGAGCTCGCTACCAAATAGAACCTCCTAAATAATCTTGAGAGATCGCTCACTCTTTTCAGAGAACAGGTCTCAGTCATAGTGTTGGTCATGAAAAGCATCAGGAGGAATTTCTACAAGAGAAACTAGTCCTCTCTCTTCTCCACCCCTCAGACTTCCTTTCTACTGCTTGTCCCAGTATCTGGTGTTCTCAGAGGTCCCTCAATGGGCTAGGTATACTTCTTCCCTCCCTTCTCTTATCTCATTGCAGAACCGGCATTAAAGAGCTACTGACAAGTAGCTCTTTGCATATCCAGAACAGGCCGCCTGCACCTGATGTTGGAAATTAGACCCCATTCAGACATAAGTGAATCTCAGATATGAGGCCACTTTCCAGACACCCAAGGAGGCAAGACCTGCTCAGTTGACACAAGAAAGAGAAGATGAATGCCCTTTGTTTTCCAACCAGCCTGATAATTCATCCCCATTTACAGTAGTTCAATTTCCTTGTTACCGTTTGGTATTTGGGAGCCACTAATAGCACTGTCAGGTAAAGTGAAAGAAAAAGATTGGAGAAAACACCAGGAGGCATAATTAAAACGAAGTGCTAATAACTCTGCACATCAAAAAGCCCCTTTCATTGTGGCTCTGAGCGCAGTTCATTAAGCAGACCTGCCAGCTGGAAAGGAGCAAGGCAGGACGTGTGCCCCTGTGGGCCTGTCCTCCAGCCACCAGCACAGATACTCTTTCCTGCCTTGCTCACAGCTCAGCAGGACCAGCGTGTTAAGTGTTCCACGAGGCCAGAGCTCTGGGTGGTCCTGGGCACCCCTTGCCAGGAGGGGGTGGGCTGGTCCCAAAGTGAGTCTGCTCCAGGACGGACTCTTTCAGCATACTGGAGGCTGTGGAGGCTGAGCTGGCTTCTCAGGGGTCTTGACCATGAAGGCAAACGTTTCTCCAGGGTGCAGGAAGGGTGCTGACAGAGGTTCAACCCTGAACAGACAAGACAGGCCAGCTCAAGATATCTGAGCAATTTTATGATTTTCAACAAATACAGCCATCTCATTATCCTCACAGAGAACAAAAGCCCAGCTATGCTGCCTGCCTCATTTGATCCTTAGAGCATACTCAGTGAGGCAGAGAGGGCCAGCACCCTCACTTTGCAGATGGAAGATACAGAAGAGATCGGTAAGGCACCAAGGGCTCATGGTTGGTAAGCTCAGACCCTTAGACCTTCTTGGTGCAAAGTCAGAGCTTCATCCAACAAAGATGGCACCCCTGTCCTGCAGTGCTATGCAAGAATATATAACATAGCATTGGTTAATATCTACTGAGTTCTTCCTGTGTGCCAGGATCCAGCTAGTGTTTTACATGTGTTAACTCATTGAATGCTCATAGCAACCCTTATGGAGTGGATACGATTTTTATTCCTGTTCTACAAAATGGAACATGGAGGCTCTGAAAAGGTTAGGTTTCTCACCCAAGCTCATAGAGTTGGTCAGGTAGATGGGATCAAACCCTCCACAGTCTTCACTCTTTTTTTTTTTTTTTTTTTTTTTTGTACCAGGGATTGAACTCAGGGGCACTTGACCACTGGGCCACATCCTCAGCCCTTTTTTGTATTTTATTTAGAGACAGAGTCTCACTGATTTGCTAAGTGCCTGGCCATTGCTGAGGCTGGTTTTGAACTCGCGATCCTCCTGCCTCAGCCTCCCAAGTGCTCAGAGTCTTCACTCTTAATCCCTTTCATGGGCATACTTTTCTTCCACCTTTCTTTCTGGTCTCTTCCATTTTATTTCCCCCTCCCTCCTTCTGTCTCTAAATGAAGGCCTGGTAGTTTTTGAAATGCATTTTTTTAAAAGGTAATTTCTCTTAAATCCCTAGTGCTTGCATATAGTAGGTTCTCCATCTAGACTGAGCCTTTGGCTCGTTTTTCTGCAGAGGGAAGGGTTATAATGAAGGGATCCATATCTTAAGCCAGGCACTCTTGAAGCCAATGGCATGAGACACTGCAGGCTCTCTATGGATAAAAAGAAGCCTGCCTGGCTAGGACTTAGCCCAAGGCTTGGCAGTGTTAGTCAAGACTGGAACTTTTGCACAATATCTCCATCTCTGTGAAACAACCTAGGGTACATTGACCTAGCACTGGCATCTCCAAATACACCCAGGGGCAGAGCCCTTGCTGGCTTTCCTGTAGCCTGGAAGGCTCAGCTCTAAAAGGGACAGTAGGGCAGGCCTGCCTAGAGCTTACCTTACCAAACCTCCCAAAACACAAGTGTGTAGGTCAGCCAACCAGCAGATGAGATGACTATGCCCATGGTGACACACTTGAGTTTTATTAAACTGCAGAGGACTAAAACTTTGTGACTAGCCAGACCCTACAGCCTGACTTTGTCACCCACATCACCAGTTGTGTTTTACCACCACAGCTTTATCATATGCAGTAGCACCTTGCAATTGCTCCTTTGTTTTGGCTCATTGACTGGACCATATGTCGGAGGAGTCTCAGCCAATAGATTTATCATATATTAATTACCTCTGCTTTGTATTACTGCAAATACTGCCAGCCAGTTATAGGCAGGGAAGGTGTCTCCAGGGACAAAGATATAAAGAAAAGGACAGGTCCAGGTTTTGTTGGGGCCTGAAGTTTATACTATTTTAAGGAGTCTCCATTTTTTTTAATAGTGAAAAACATGAAAAGAACTTTAATCAGTGTAGTTGCACCAGGAAGACAAGGGAACTACGTCCTTAGCCCTGTCTTTGAGGGACTGACAATGACTTCAAGGTTTTGTAGAAAGGGAAATGGGGGCAAGGGCTGGGGATTTGCATAGCTGGAGGCTTTTCACAGCTGACAAAGCAGGTGATCATGTTCAGGTGTGGTCTGCCCATCATTATCTCAGGTTTGGTCAGGAGGGGCCTTGTCCACAGTAAGAAAGTTGCTGTCGCTTGGGGTGGAGGTAGGGGTAGCTTTGACTCATCACAAGATGTTTACCAGATCAGATCTTGTTCCTGGAACCCAATGGGACTCAGTGCAAAGGAGATGGATGCAAATGGAGGCAGAGATGCTAAGTCTTCAATCCTGCTTTTAACCACCCATTGGACATTTGCAGGCAAAAGTGAAGAGTGTAAATCCTTATTGTAATTCCCCCATCTTTATCCATTCCTCAATCATGAGGGAATTAGGGTGTTAGCCAATCTGGCTTTGCAGATTTCTTGAGCCAGTGGTAAACAAGTCTTTGAAGCAAGGCTGAAGCGCATAAGTGAAAAGGTATAGGTGCTGAAGTCTGAAAGTAGAAGCACCTTTATAAACTATAAAGCATAATACAAAAGTGAGTCAAAGTCTGAAGATCTCCAACTAAATAAATCATTTCAGGGGCTCTCTCTCCTTTTAAATATCTCCATGAGTATGGACTACTAGGGGTCAGACTTTGAGGCCCATAAAGTCCAAAACTTTGTTTCTCTGTTTTACCAAATGATGGTAAAAAGCAGCCATTCAGAAACCCTGGAATGAATGCAATTTCAGCAGCTGCATGTGTCCCTCCTTTTCTGCTTTCTTCACTCTGGGGTTGGCTAGCTGTGAGTGGCTAATGCCTAAATGGCATGCTTTCTCCTGAAAGCTTGCCAAAACCATCTCCTAAGTCCTAGGCCAGGGGCCTGACTCTGGGGATCTAACCAATCAAGTAGCCACTTGCCTCAAAAACCAAACAGAAAAGGTAATGGTGAAAAACATAAAAGGAACTTTAATCAGTGTGGTTACACTGTGAAGACCAGGGGACTCTTGTTCTTAGCCCCCACCCCTTTAAATATTTATTTATTTGTTTTAGTTGTACACAATGCCTTTATTTTTACGTGGTGCTGAGGACCGGACCCAGGCCGCGCACGTGCTAAGCGAGCGCTCTACCGCTGAGCCACAACCCCAGCCCCAGCCCTTTCTTCTTGATGCCCTCCTTAAGAAAAAGAATAAAAATTATGAATATGGAATTTCTAGGCTAGGCTTTTGCTAGAATCTTGGAAGGGCCTCTGTGATTGGGGCAGGGGAAGTTTAAGATTTAACTTCATTAGCTTCATGAAGAAGAGTGTCTCCTGTGTGGTTGACATAAGAGTATCTCCTGTATAGGGTGACAGACAGATGTCTAGAGGACATATGGCCCCAATTACGGTTGCCATCTGGGGGACATACCCCTGCCACAGCTAATTTAGAAGACTATCCACGGAAACTGGTCTCCCTTTTTGGCATTCAGCATAGAAGAAGAATGCTAAAAAGGAGAGAGCAAGATATGCAGCTCCTGGTTCAACTGGTGTAGAGAAAGGCAGCAGCAGATCACTCTGGGCACTGGAGCACAGGCAAAAGAGGAGAAAGTGGGGAAAAGAGAAACATTCAGTTTGGCAGTGGGGACTTTCTCTCCCTAAAACTAACCAGAGAGGACCCAAGACTGCCATTTGATGGGAAGGGGAGGGCTGGAGTAATGAACTAAAATAGATTTCATTCATCCCACCCATGGTTAGTCATTTCTGGGCACATCAACATGCAAAGGACTATAGGCCTGTCCCAAAAGATCCTTTGTGAAAGGAAGGAATGAAGAAAGTAGGAAAGTAAAAAGAATCAACAGAAAAACAGGGAGACAGAGGCAGAGAGCAAGAGAGAAACATACTTGAAATGATTGAATGAGCACTCCTTTCCTTTGCTAAATCAAGGCTTCCCATTTCTAGTCAGGATTTCTGAAGGATCTTTCAAGTAGCACCTACATGTGACAGGCTGATGATTTTAAAAGACAGAAGAGATCTTGTGCAGAAATGAAGGGGAAGGATATGACCATGTAGCCCTGAAAGGAGATTCGTTATTTTAAATTTGGAAGTCATGCAAAGGGTGAGTGACCCTTAGGCAGAAACATTTCTCTTGAGTTTTTAGAATAAGAATAAAGAATAAGCAGTAAAGCATGGAGTTCACTTTCCTTTGGTTGCTGGTGGGTCAGAACAATCCAGGCCAGAACAGAGTGTTGGAGGGATGTTCTTGACCACCTTAGCCCCAAATAGCCATGGACCCTGAAGAAATTCTTCAACTCCCAATGATTTCATTTCCTTTCCCATAAGATAGAGCTAATAATGCCCAGGGGGAATAGACATTAGGTCGTGGGTACTGAGCAGATGACCCATCAACATAGGCAAGAGCTTTTGGTCAGTGGAAGAGCTGTTACCTAGGTTTCCCTTTAGATATATTTATTGAAACATTCATATACTTAAGTTTAAAAAAGAGAAGAAACTAAAATTTTCTCTTCTGTCTTTTAAAATCATCACCCTGTCACATGTAGGTGCTACTTGAAAGATCCTTCAGAAATCCTAGCTAGGAATGGGAAGCCTTGATTTAGTAAAGGAAAGGAGTGCTCATTCAATCATTTCAAGTGTGTTTCTTTCTCTCTCTTGCTCTCTGCCTCTGTCTCCCTGTTTTTCTGTTGATTCTTTTTTCTTTCCTACTTTCTTCATTCCTTCCCTTCTCAAAGGGTCTTTGGGACAGGCCAATAGTCTTTGCATGTTGATATGCCCAGAAATGACAAACTGTGGAAAGCCTTTACCACACTTGCAGCGCCCCATACCCCCCAGGGCGCTGCAAGAATCAGAGATTTAACAAATATCACATTGAACAAGTGCAAAACACTACTCCAGAGCCCTCTTTTTATTTGTGTGGTGTTTTGTCTAAGTACAGAGGTTATTTTAACTTTTACAATTTGATAGGTGTTTTTTTTTTTTTTTTTTTTTTTCCCAACATGTTCCAATGAGGGTCCCAGAAAGAAACAGAATTCAATGAGGGCACTCTTAAAAAGAACTTTCTTACAAAGGTGTGGGCAGGGTTAAGAGAATCAACAAGACAAGCTGAAACACCAAGAAACTATTAAGTGCACAAAGTCATTACCATCCCAATACCTGTTATCAGAATCCAGCAAGAGCTGTAGGCATGGAAGAAGAGTCACTTAGTCATTCAGGGTCACCCTGAACATGGAACTTGGCCCTACTTCAGTAGAACCCAAGGGGATGGAAAGTGGAAATACCACCACAAATCCCTTTTTTTTTGTTGTTTGTTTTTCCTTAAGCCCCCTTAAACCATATGCTCTACTACTGAGTTATACCGACAGCCCCTAAAATCTCTTAGACGTAGGTGAGGGTATCTATCATTATAATCTAATGGCAACCATATTTACAGAAAAAAAACCCCACAATTTAGTAACATTTACTCCAGAATAATTTGTATGGGATTCTTTAAATAACAAATATTCTGACCTATTAAAGAATATAAATATATTTTAAGAATTTTATTTTCTTCTTTCTTTTTTTAAACTTAAATATATGAATGGTTCAATAAATATATCTAAAGGGCAGCCTGGGTGACAGCTCTTCCACTCACCAGAAACTCTTTCTTTGTTGGTGGGTCCATCTGCCCCCTGCCCAATGTCTATTCTCCTTAGTTCTCATTCAGCTTCTTCTTCTTTTTTTTTTTAGTTTTAAGTGTACACAATACCTTTATTTTGTTTATTTATTTTTATGTGGTGCTGAGGATTGAACCCAGTGCCTCACACATGCGAGGCAAGCACTCTACAGCTGAGCCCCAGTTCCAGCCCCTCATTCAGCTTATAAGAAAGGAAACCCATGAGAAAATTATGCCAGATTCATTCTATTGTATAGTTATCCATGACAGCAGAATCAAAATGGATGTCATGTATAACTAAACAAAGAACCAATAAATAAATAAAAGAAAGAAAAGAAAGGAAGGGAGGGAGGGAGGAAGGAAGGAAGGAAGGAAGGAAGGAAGGAAGGAAGGAAGGAAGGAAGGAGGCCCAGTGATCCAACTGGAGTTGCAGAGTTGCTGACTGGATTCATGAGATAGGCTAGATTTCTTTGGTCCATGTCATAATCTTTTTCTCACTACACTTGTCCTTGTTACTGCCAAGAGAAAGACTCAACAACCACACTTTGTCCAGGAACTTTCATGCAAGATAAAGTCCTTCTCATTGGCTGTGATGTCCCTGGGAACTGTTTGTGCACAGATCTACTAAACTCTATAATGAGGAATTGATTCTCAAGAAATACACCCCCCAAATAACTTGCTATTGATTCTCTTCCTGCATAGGGAAAGAGCCAAAATACATCAAAATCTTGTGACCAAGAGAAGTAAAATGAATAGATTTTGTTGTTGTTGTTGTTGTTGTATTTCTCTGTGTTATCACTTCCTTCCATCTTGCTTAGAGATTCTGTAAATCACCAGAAAAACTCCAAGCAGAATAAATCAAGGTGAGGTGGAGAAGCTAACCACAAAAGGGCCACTCAACCCACCCCGTATATTTCCAATCTATCAGCATCTGCTTTACAACCCCATGACTTGGGCAGGACACCTGGCCAAGAATCTTTCTTTAGGCTAAAAATTCTATACCTACTGAAAAGCCAGATGATGAAAACAAAAGGGAAAATAATTGGGCTAGAGCTCAATTTGAGTTACAAGTTTTCAGAGAAGGACTCCTTTAGCCTAACTTAATATAAAAAATACAACTTTATTATGTGACATCTTTTCTTTATGTATCCAAAATTGCCTTCAGAATAAATTTATTAGTGATTTGGACAATGTATGAGTTTCAGGTAGAGGGGAAACTGAAGTCTTTAGTTGAGATTTGAAGCTAACTAGAAATTCAATGAGGCATAGATGTATTCCTGTCCAAGGGTATCTAAAAGAATCCTACTGCCTCAGCCTCAGGAGCATTTGGAACCCACCTTGAGTACTCAATTGGTTTCTTGTCCTTTGCAATGGACATCTTCCCTCTGCCTCATGCTCCTCTTGTCAGGACTGCTCTCTGGTTTCCCAGCTCAGGGAATTCAGACTCCATGAAACTATTATCTAAATCCTTATGGGTCTCCTTCTCAGGGATTAGAAAACCAAGTCATCACTACAAATGGGGGGCTGGAAACTAGGCATGGGGCTAACAGAGAGGGCTTGAAGAGAGTGGTAAAGTTTTAAAACAGTCACAAGAAACCAGACAAACATCAAGGGCCAGGGGGCTGGCATCTGTAACTCATAAAGATGGCACCATGGTGGGTTTTCTCAGGCACCACTCAGCAGCAAGACCAGAGGCAGTGGATGCCTGGATCCATCCAGAGTTGGAATGTCCAGGGTATGAAGGTCAGCAGGATGGCAGCAGGAGGCAGAAGGTATTAGAGAGTCTTTTTTTTTTTTTTTTAACATAACAGGCAAATTTTGTACCACTGAGCTATGTCCCCAGCCCCAGAGGAGGGTGTAATGCTCGTTTTGAGTGCCTACTAAAAAATCAATATCATCATCAAAAACAAAATTGAAAGAATTGGAAAATGTTCATATTAAAAATTAAAATTTTCTAAATTAGCTACCAAGAAATGCCAATAAAACAGAAGGAAGGGAAACTACAAGTCACTAACTAGTGAATGTGGAAAAGAGGATGACATAGACAAAAATTAAGATAAAGGTCAGGTCTGTGGTTTTTTTCTCCAGTGTTGATCTTGGGTCCTCCATGACACTGTCTCTGCACGGGAGATGTCCTCAGTGCCAACCCTTGGGTAAATCAACCCTTCTCTCTTTTCACCTTTCTGTCCTTTCAGTCTAGGGAGGATGCTGGTAAAGAAAGAGGTACTACTTGATGAACTCAAAGTAATCACCTTATATAATTTTTCTCTTGGGCTTACCTGGCCTCCAAATTTGACTCCGCAAGAAAATATGCTTTTTGTATCTTTGCCACGCCATCCCCAGGGAACATGGAATCTGAGACTTAGCATTCAATTTAGTTTAAGTTAGAACTTCTGGCATCCAATCACAATGTTCGTTTTGAGTGCCTACTCAAAAATCAATATCATCATCAAAAACAAAATTGGAAGAATTGGAACAATGTTCATTTTAAAAATTAAAATTTTCTAAATTAGCTACCAAGAAATACAGAGAAGCCAGAAGGAAGGGAAACTTTGATCCCTGATACTCACGTTGCCTCCCTGAGCATGAGTTTGCTCATTTGTTGAAATACCCCAGGTCTCTTCCAGTTCTACTCATTGATATGAATGTACTTAAACAGCTAAATAGCTTTTATGGGCCCTAAAGAAATGTGTTCACAGAGAAAAGGGAAACAGCCTGGTTTGCTTTGACTTTTTTTCCTTAGAGACACTGATAGAAATCCTGCACCAGTGCTGCTCCTATTCATTTCATCTTTTTTTTTTTTTTATTACATCTCACATCTCAGCAGAGAGCTTATCTTTATTTCCAACATCTTCCATATTATCCTCATGGTGTCTTTGTAACTCTATTCACTGTATTGAAGTTTGGAATATAGTTTTCTTGAAAGATAACACCCAAAGCGAAATTCTTATAAAAGATTGTCACTTTGGTTTGAAGAGTAGGAACGAGTTGGCAGTAAAGATAAGACCCTCCCTTCACGTTAGGACGAAAGAAATCTGAAATCTTTAAGAAGCCTAATTATGAACTGCATACTCTGCTGACAATGCCAAAAGAGATACATTATACTTTACAGTAAAGAAAAATCACCCCTGGTAAAAAAGCAGGGACAAAAATTCCATTTAATCATCATTTATAGAAGAACTTGCAGTCCCAGGATGACTTATCCCTTATCGCTTCAAACATTACGTCATTTATTCCCAGCTCAGCTCAATTCCCTTGTGTTGAATGTCTTCCTTTACTGAAATTGATCTTTGTTAATACCAGGCATAATGTGTTCTCCATCTCTTAAAGGAAACCGATGGACTCTTGCCATGACAGGACATAACTGGAAATCTATATACTCCGGACACCAATTCCCCATCAATACACTAAAATGTCTTTTCTTTAAAAATAACAGCCCTGCATGAATTTGATCACTTTCCCAAATTAGTGTAATTGATGCACCCTGAAGCCTTAATGGTTCCGAAAGTGCATACTCGAGGGATATTTAAATAGCTATTTTGTAGGGAGATAAAATATGGGCCAATTCACTGCAGACACATTCCTTGAGTTTAGGTAAGGCTCAGAGCTTGACTGAGGGCTAGCCAATGTGTCGGGAAGGCTTCTTTTAAACACAGAGGGCAAATGGCTTCATGCAACCATGGCCTCTTTCTTTTCAGGGCCTTCCATGAGAGCTGCAAATGACCACATTGGAGGACATGACAATAATTATGGTAGGAATTTATTCCATTCATTGTTTCCAAAATTGAGATGGACCTCAATTTTCTAGATGCAAAACTAGGTTGGTTGAGTATAATAATTTCTACTTCCTGGGGTTATTTATTGATGTTAAGTCTACAGGAAATGCCAAAGCATGCTTGACTCTAGAAAATAGCTCTGAGAGTCCTTGAAACTTCTTCCTACAGCCCTCCCTCACTTCCTCCAGTGTGGAAGGGCTGTTGATGAAGGCTATTTTGAGAATGATGAATAAATGAATACATGAATGGATAAATTCCTTCCCTAGAACTGTATAGGCATGCTCCAGTTGTCTATCAGCAAGGAAGAACTGGCAGCACTGCTTTAAGCTAAATAGCAAGTATCCCTCCAGTCATCATTTCTAAGCCCTTGGCAGACATGAATAATCGATCACAACATTCTTCCCAGATGCAGCCTTGAAAATATCTCCCAAGACAATGCTTGAGGGTGCCACTACCAATTGTTTAGAGTTGACACCAGAGATAAAATCCCTAAGGGTATCCAAATAATTGTTAGGGTATAAATATACCCCTGAACTGATGTTTATATTGTTGAAATATAATAGCTGCCATCCCAGATGTTGGGATTACCCCTTCAGCACTACCAGTTTGCACAATGGGTGGAGAATGCTGGGAAACCAAGGTCTATTTGAGGGTAGACCATGCTTTAGGCTGAAAGGACCAACAGCGGAATTTCTTTGGTTTTCCTGTTTGGTTGGTGTTGGACCCCACCCACTCCACTTTTCTTCTCAATTGAAAAAGCCTATTGTCCTCTACCTATGTCCTCTGGGTTAATAACAAGCCCACTGTCACCCCTTTTCTGTGTTGTTTCTGACCTCATTTGGCCCTGACCTTGCCTGAGTTCTTACTTCTTCCTGCTTAGATTCTTGTTGAATCCCCAACACCTCCTACCAAGGCTGCCTGCCCGTTCCCAGTCATCTCACTACTTGCCTGCAGTTCTAGTGACCCCTGGCAAGCATCACACACATTGTATTGGATGTTTCTCAAGGTTGTCAGCCTCTACTGGGGAAAGATCCAACACTTACTTCTTGCTTTTTTGGTGCCAACTTTTTTAGATCCATTACCTAATTTAATTTTCAAAACAAAGCCAGGTGGTTGGTACAGCATCATTATCTATGTGGTGGGGGTGGGGCAGGGAGACTAGAGATTCAGAGATGTTAAATAATGTGCCCGAGGTCACAGAGCTGGGAAATGGCAGAGCTGAGATTCAAGATCTGACTCTGGAATCTGGACACTGTCCGTTAGCCACATTGCCTCCTGAATGATACATACATTGTGGATTTGCAGGGATTGCGCGTATAGGCAGGGACCTCCTCTTTACTCTCTCCTCCCCCAACCTTAGCCCCAGCTCTGCTCTCTTCCACCTGGCTTTAGGGCTCCTGTGACTCAGGGGAGGGGAGGGGAAACAGCAGGCATCTTCTGGATATAAGAAAGTCAATGCCGTGATTTGCAGCACGGGGTCTGATAATTAACTAAATAGGATTCCTTTCAACGAGACCGTCTCACTTGTTTTTATTACCACATTAAAATGTGAATTTTAAGAAAACAAGAATATAAATCTTACAGGAGAATGTTGCAGTTTAAAACAATATATACCTAACACAGTTCTCAATGGAGAGAAGTCTTTACTGAAGGTCATAAACCATTTTTTGGAAGGCCAGGGGTGGGGGTGGGGTAGAACTATAAAGCTAGTCCTGGTTTAGTGATTTGGTAAGTGGACTAGAACATCTGTCTGGGTCCCAGCAGGATTCTTGGGGGGCAGCCATTAAGAACCCCATTTCTAAGAGCAACATTCTGTGCAGTGGTTCTGGAGGGGCTTCTGGCAGTGGGGGCAGGTTGGTCTTCACTTTGGGGAACTGTATTGTGTATTTCAGGACATTTACGTTCCTGGGAATAGACCCCACCTTTCCCCTCCAAATACGTCAATGCATTTTCCAAAGTACCCACAGGGTAGTTCTCCCTCCTGTGTGCCTCGGTCGTCAGAACAGGAGTGAGCAAACCAAGGGTGGCACCAGTTTCCAAAGCTCCATTTGTTCCCTCTGTGCACACAGGACAATGCCATCTGCTTTACCTGCAGGTCTCGTGATTGTGCAGAACAAGGGAATAAGTGAAAGAGCGTAGGGAAGAAAGTATAGAGAGGAAGTTAAAGTCTCCAAAGGAAACATAACAGGTAAAATCTGGACTCATACAAATACAAATGAACATGTTTTCTTAATAATGAGGAAACAAGTAAGATGCTACTGTTGGTTAAAGGAGAATTACACACACACTTATCACATAGATCATCAACAAGGCTGAAATAGCTGGGCGTGGAGGCCCACATGTAATTTTTGCACGTAATCCCACAGGCTGGAGGCTGAGGCAGGAGGAGTGCAAGTTTGAGCCCAGCCTCAGCAATTTAGCAATGCCCTAAGCATACTTAGCCACACCCTGTCTCAATATACAAAATTAAAAGGGCTGGAGATGTGGCTCAGTGGTTAAGAGCCTCTGGGTTCAATCCTTAGTACCAAAAAAGAATGTTAAAATACATACAGATAGACAAAACTGGTCAGCTACAGGGTAATAATTTCCTTCCTCTGCAAACCATTTGCATTTTATGAATCACTTGTGTTAGTACCAGAATCTGATATTTTGACAGAGTTGTAAAATAGTTGATAGATCATAAAAGATGACTTAGAAGGGTGCTCTGGATAGGACACCCACTAGTCAATTTTGCCCATTTCCAAAGTCTTTTGCAAATTTTCCTGACAGTGTGGTTAGGTGTCCCAAAGTGGGGTGACTCTGTCCTTCCCTATTCCCAACTAAGCCAAGGGTGGGATAATAAAAATGCCAGAAGATTTGGGGATGTGTGTGGCCCACCAACATAGTTACTGGTCTTCCGTGAAAGGCAGGAAGCCCCCACTGTGGCAGGAGAGATGCAGAAGTGGGACAGAGGTGGCTTCGCAGGATCTCTTCACACTTAGAGCTACTGACCTTTAAGGCCCTGCTTGATTGGGCTGTGCCCACCTCCCCTGTGGCTCTCTCACTGTCTCCTGCTTCTCTACACTCCACCTACACAATCACCTTTCAGTCCACCCGAGAGGCCAACTCGTCCCTGGTCCAGAGCTCTACGCTCTTGCTTCTTCCCTTGGAAATCATCTTTCCAGATTTTTGCACGTCTGCTTCCTTCTCATTGTTCTGTTTTCAGCCCAAATGTTGTGCCTTTGAAAGACCTCTCCACTTCTGGCTCCCTTCCCAGAACTCCTCACCACCTCTTCATTTGTTTTTGTGTCTATGACCTGGCTTCCTTCTCTAGAATATAATCTCCTGAGATTTGTACACTGCCATCCCCAGTGCTGGGGACTTGGTGGAGCTTGTGCCCCCCTGTGGTTCAGGCAGCTAAGCTGAGGCAGCCTTCTTTTCTTTCTTGTGGCTAAGAGTAGCGCAAGTATGATACTTGGATCTGGCTTCTCAACTGGGATAAGAAGATGCCCTCGATGGATCTAGCATGAATTGTAATCCCTGGGAATCAAAGAGGAATGTGGGTATTTTAGGAGCTGGCAAGCATCTCCTTGGCCAGGCCCCTGATCTACAGCACCATGTTAACCCCTTAGGTGACTGATTTGACCCTGAATTGGTGAGACTGTGTTTTCTGCTACTATATAAAACGAAACTCAAGATAGTTAAAGAGAAATGGTAATACTTGCATGTTTTTGACAATTGAGTTTTATTATTTTTATCTGCCACATAAACAACTCCATAGGGTGATTATCAAAATTTTGATAGATCGTGGGTCTTACATATTGATGCATACCATAGGCCAGGGTGGAGGGAGAAAAAGACTGACATTTTGCTATGTCCTATTATGTTTATTTGATTTGCCAATATAAAGTGCCATGCAGGGAAGGGGGTAGGAGGTGGGTGGAGGAAGAGGTGTCCTTAATTTTCATCTTCACAGGAACTCTAAGGACATCCATTCCTGCTTTCAGCACATATTAATTGAATGCATGCATGTGTCAAGTCTATTCTAGGTGCTTGGGATATATTTCTGTCCTTGAGAATCTTCTACTGTAGCAGAGGATGAGACTAGTAAAAGGTCAAGGTCTGAGTGTGGTTAAGAGGGACCTAATTGGAGCAAGGACTGACAGAAGTGAGGGACTAACAGCAGGCTGAGGGAACAATAGATAAAAGACAGTGGCGTGGGGCGGGGCCATGGTTTGTTTGAGGACAGATACAGGGGAAAAGCCAAGGTGCCCAGAACAAGGGATAAAGGGGAAATGTGGGGGTATAGTCAGAGAGGTAAGAAGGGCTGATTATGGAGGGCTTATAGGTGTTTCCCATAAAAGGCTGTTTTTCTCCTTCTGTCAGGTGAGGACACAGCTAGTGACACCATCTATAAAGCAGAGAGCAAGCCTTTGTCAGACACTGGATCTGCAGGACCTTAATCTTCCAACTTCCAGAACTGTGAGAAATAAATTATTTAAAAAATGATTCTGTCTAAGGTATTTTGTTACAGCAGCAGAAATGGACTAAGAAAGACACTGTTTTAATCAGCTTTTCTGTGGCCATGACCAAAAGAATTGACAAGAACAATTAGAGGAGGAAAAGTTTATTTTGGGGCCCATTCCTTCAGAGGTCTCAGTCCATAGACAGCCAGCTCCATTCCTTGGGGCTTGAGGTAAGGCTGACATCATGCAGAAGTGTGTGACAGACGAAAGTAGCTGGGGACATCACACCAGGAAGGAGAGAGAAGGGGGGTGGGGAGGGGGAGAGAGGGAGAGACTGCTCTACAGGGACAAAATAGATACCCAAAAGGCACATCTCCAAGGACCCACTTCCTCCAGATGTGCTCTACCTGCCTACAGTCACCACCAAGTTAACTCCTATCAGGGGATCAGGGCACTGATTAGGTTAAACCTTTTGTAACCCAGTCATTTCACCTCTAAATATTTTTGTATTGACTCACACATGAGCTTTTTGGGGATACCTAATCTAAACAATAACAGATATACAAGTAGTGATGTCAAATAGACATTTGCATATACTGTTCTGGAGTTTCAGAGTAAGGTCCGGGTTGGAGATAGTTTTTTGTTTTGTTTTGTTTTAAATTTTTTTTTTTTGATGTTGATAAACCTTTATATTCATTTATTTATATGTGGTGCTGAGAATCGAACCCAGTGCCTCACACATGCTAGGCAAGTGCTCTACAACTGAGCCAAACCCCAGCCCTGTTTATTTGTTTTTGTTTTGATTTTGTGATGCTGGGGATTGAACCAAGGGCCTCTGCATGCTAAGCAAGCACTCCACCACTGAGTCACTGTTGTTTTTGTATTAGTTTTTTTTTTTTTTTTTCCTGTTTGGATTGGAGATAAATAGATGGCATTTAAAGCCCAGAGACATAATGATGTCATCAAGGAGGTGGAGTCTGACAAGAAGAAATTCAAGGACTGAGCTCCACCACCTTCAAACACTAAAGGGTTGTGGAGAAGAAGATGAATCAAAAGAGGCTCAGAAGTGTTCATTAAATGAGATAAGAAGAAAATCAGGAGAGCACAGTGATCTGGAAGCCCAGTGAACAGGGTATTGAGGATGGTAAAGGGCTAGCGGTGGCAAATGATGCTGATCAGGTAGGGAAGACCTGTGGATTATCTTTGGATTTAACCAGATGGAGGTAATTGGTGACTGAGAGAAGTTTGATGTTAGAAGTATTAGAAGAAATAGAAGGAGAAGAACTGAAGACAGCTAGTACCTACACTTCCAAGGAGTTTTGTTGTAACCTGGAGCAATGAAATGGGATGGTAGTTACAGGGGGAAAGTCTTTTTTTTTTTTTTTTTTTTTTTACTTTTTTATTGTTTAGATGAGACAAATAGCTTCATGTTTACATACATATGGGAATAACTCAGAAGAAAGAAAATTGATGATGTAGGAGAGAGACAGATAAATTGCTGGAAGGGTGTCCTTGAAAAGACAAAAGAAAATGGATGTTCATCTACGCTAACATATATGAAGGCAGAGCATGCAGCACACAAGCTGGTGGGAGGTCGATGTGGTAGTGAGGAGCTGTGGGAAATGTCTGATTGCTTCACGTTTCCCAGAGAAATAGCAACAAGATCATCTGTTTAGAGCAAGGCTGGGAAAGGAGGCATGGGGAGTCTGAGAGTGAGAGTGTGTGGAGGTGGGGAGGGCCTTACTCCTCGAGGGTGTGCTTTGTCTAGATTCTGTAGACACTGGATTTGGTGTCTGGAGGAGCCTGATGTTGCTCCGGCCTCATCTTTGTGGAGGATGATGCAAATGAAGCTTGAAAGCCTGATTTTAGTTCATCAGACTTTGAAGGGCCAAGTGTTTTTAGAAGTTCTCTTTGCATGAAGGCCTCAGGTCTTATGAGATACATGGTAAAGGAGCACTTGAGGCTTGAATGGTGCCTACCGCCTGCCGAATAGAGAGCTGCTCCTGTTTGGGCAGTGGATGTGGGTGGGATAGCAAAGAGGAAGCCCTATGAGGAATGATGGCTGCTGACTTGCCCTGAGGTGAAGGCAGCACCCACTGTGGCCTTTCAGGCAGATGGTTTAGGGCGGGCCAGGAGAGCTGCTTAGGCTCAAATGCCCTCCCACCCAGCATCTTAAGTCACTTTGACAGGAAGGACCATAAACTGAAAGGGCCAAGTGAACAGCTGGGGATTCAAAAGGGCCGGGGCTATTTAGGGGCCAGGACACATATTCACAGCCATAGTTTCCCAGTTAGAGGGGACAAAAGAAATGGCAGGGGACAGTGGTAATAGCTGTGAGTTACAAGTCTGCCCCAGAGCTGGGCTCCTGAGCCTTCTGATCAGAAGGCCCCAGGAGGGAATGAGTCCATCCCCCAGACTCTGTCTTGCAACTTGTCTTTCAGAGAACAGAGGGTATAATCAGCCACAGGCAGATGCTCTGACAAGTGGCCTAGCCTCATGCAAGTTGGCCATGCCTATTTGGGAGTTTTTCTAATCCTTTCTGGCACCAAGAGGAAATGGGAGAGACTGAAGACTGGATTAAGCACTTCCAGCTGCTGACACACTGCTGACAGTGGCAGATAAGAAGGGATGAGTGGCATGTGCCGAATGCAAGCTCCCAATATTGCTCATCTCAACTGCATTCAGATGACTGGTGCTCAGGGTACTCCAGGTTATTTATTCAGATCCATCGGCCCTGTTTGAGAAGTCTGATCCATGTTTGCAGACACATGTGAGGAGCCGAGGGAGCAGGAGAGCAAATGTGTAAGGGTCACACTTGGCCAGACCACACATGGCCACACCTGGTCTGGGGCACAGAGGCCCTAAATGCACCCCTTCCTCCTCTTTGCAACTGCTGTGAAGAGTGAGAGTCCCCTGTTTGCAGGATCCAGGCAACTCCGGCCAGCCAAAGGGAAGGCTTGTTCGCCATTAATTCCTGTACCTCCCAAGGAAGGAAAACATAGCATTCCTTATGAGCACCTAAAATGACAATTAGGGCCAAGAACTGCAGCAATTTGATGTTGTTGACCCCACTGAGTAGGGAGAGTACTGGTTAGGCAAGAGTCAGCTAGCTAGCTGGCTGAACTTGAGCAGGTCATATGACCTCTCTGGACTTGGTGTTCTTATTTGGAAAATAGGAGAATTGACCAGAATAAATAAATGTCTTCTCTGTTCTTTCCTTTCTTTGAAGTAAGGATCCCTTTTTACCAAATGAAGACAACTTCACTAGTCTTATGTTTTTGCTTGGTTTCTGTTCCTAACTTTTTAGGGTGAAATTAGTCACATAGAAACCTGTGAGTAAGACTTCTCTTGTAAAGATCCAGATTAATGTTTTAGGTTTTGTGGGCCATTTGGTCATGTGAGAAAGCAGCAGTAGACAACAGATACCCGAAAGGACATGATGATGGCTGTGTTCTAACACAACCCTACTGGTGAACACAGGTGGCTGGAGCCACTGGGATATTCCTACCAGCAATTGCCTCCTCTCAAGAAGTCCAAGGTTAAGCTGAGGGAGGGAGGAACTGAGACGGGGGAGCTAGATGGCTTCATTTTCCTAACCTTGACCTCACTGGCATTCCTCTCACATCCCAGACTAGTAACAGAAGTTCACAAACATATATACTCTGTAATGAGTAGTTTTTATTTAGAGATAAATTACTCCATATTCATGAAGGGGCAATGGCAGGTGGGGGGGGGCACGTAACCTAAAATATTGTTGACCCCGCTTGATAAGCCATTGGGCCATCACTCATCATGTCCCGGAGGGCCAATGGATTTGGAGCTGGATCCTGGACTCTACAGGGTCCTGTCACCTTCTTCCACTACAGCAGAGACCCCAACAGTAGCCACAGATTGTCCCTCCCTGCTTGCATAGCATTTATGGCATCAGTGGTTTCCAAAAGTCCCATTGTCGGGTTACTAACTGGATAATTTAATCTCCTATGTGTGGATAGATTTTAATAAAATTCTCATGTGTGCAATATTTTATAGTTACAGGTAATACATCCTGGGCTATTTGCCCAGTCTCCTTCTTTCTGAGCACTAGCCTTCCAAATCTCTAGTAATCACTTCATATACTAGGGAAACTCAACGGGGGCCCAAAGCCCACTTCCTGGTCTCAGGACCTTTGGACATGGTGTCTACTGGGCCTGGATTTCTCTTCCCCGAGTGCCATCCCTAATTAACTCCTACTTACCTTTCAGACTTCAATTTATATAATTTCCTAAGAAATACTTCCTTCGCCTTCCTATCTAAACTAGTCTTCTTTGTTATTATCTCTTGGTGTCCGGTTCTTCTTTTTTTTTAATCACACTTGTCATAAGTGTTGCTATATATTTGTTGTATTTTGGTTTAATTTCTGCTTCCTATAAGAATTTAGGGGGACAAGACAGGGATATTTGTTTTATTTTTATTCAACACTGTATCCCCAGGATCTCGCACCACGGGAGATATTGATCGCTCGCTGCTGTTGATAAAAGGCTGACATCTTTCCAGTGGGCTGGAGTTGAGCACACCCTCCACTCTGTAACCTGGACTGAGCTTCTCACGGACTCTAGGCAGGACTGCTCCCAGGGCTCTGAGACACTGGGCATGCCACCAGCCTGAGCAAGGGGATTAGAAGCCAGCAGAGTGGGATGCCTGGTTCCTAAAGTGTGAAAGGAAATCCCCAGAACTCCAAGCCAGCTGGGCTTGTGCTGAGTCTCCCCTGTTGTGGGGTTTTTCTTCTCTCTTGAGGAGAATAACCAAATCATTAGCATTTTCCAAACTTGTGGTAACCCTACTGCTATGGTAACCTCCAGCACACCCAGTTGCTTGGTTCATGCTTGACTTATAGATAAGTAAAATCTCTTTTCTGGGACTGTCTAGTGGAAACAAGGGTCAGTCTCTCCCACAAGTACATTGAGTCACCATGTTCTGTGACTCAGAGAAGCAAAGGATTTGTCTTTAGGTAAAGAAGGATCAAATGAATATGAAGAATCAAATGACCAGAGAGGAGAGATGAAGAGAGAACCCTAGTGATCCCTGATTATAGATAGTCCTTTCCTAAAGTCTAGCTGCAAATCTGCCCTGAGGTGCATCAAGAAATCCACCCTTTCTGATTAGTCAAGCTACCTGCTGAAAACCAAAGTCTAGGTAAACATAACAGTTGCACACAGATCAGCCCATTTGATCCTTACAACAACCGAGTATGGGAGGTATTACTAACCCCATTTTTACTGATGCTTTTTGGTTATTAGGAATTAGTGCTGCATTGAGTCCAGGACAGACTTGAGGTCGAGTCTTAATTGTGGGATAACTGCATTCTCTCAAGCAAAGCTACTTCTTTTGGCATCTGTTTTTCTCAAAAAACAATTTTGGGATGGGTAAAGCTTCAAGCAAGTGGTAAGCAGTAAGCAAGAACCCTGCTTGTGATTTATGAAATCAATGACCATGACCTAGAAGATCTTGAATGAGCAGGAGCTGTCAACAACCCAGCATCCCTCCCCTCATCCTCAGGTGTGTGAATATAACCTCTAGGATGTCTTCTAGCTTGAAAATTCAACGGATTTTTATTTTTACAGATTATTTTTCTGTCTTCGGTTACCAAGAGGTTTATTTTCAATCATGAAAGAGATGAAAATGGATAATAAATCTGGTGGGACATTTGGATAATACAGTTAGAGAGCCACATGAATCTGCTGTGATTCTTTTTGGCTCTGAAAACCTTTGAAAATTTTCCCTTCTATTATGACTACATGGATCATTACTTGGCAAGGAAATTTCCCCTAATATTGATCTATGAACATAAAGAATTATGTGCCAGGATAAAAGGATATAAAAATAAAGCCTATTAAGTTATTGACAATAAAAGTAGGGGCTTAATATTTATGAAAATACCATAGAAACGGAAGGAGCTGAGAAAAGATAAGCTTGATTGATTTGCCCTGAGTCAGTGGTTTTTAAACAAATGTTCCCCAGTTCTGCGTCTCCAAGATTTTCTTGAAATTGGTTAATGTTGTGAATTGATCACTGAATTCTCAGTTGATCGTCAGCTCACTGAAATATGTAGGCTTAATTGCCATCTTCACTAGTGTATCCTGGCATGGTATCTTTGCACTTATTAGTATTTCTTAGATGAATGAAATTCCAGAAAACTGAGATCCTATCATCTCACCACATTAACGGGGCAACACCTACACATCCGACTAGCACTGGATCTCACTGAGTTCCCAAGTGGAAAAGTCCATTAAAACAGACTCTGAGAATGACAGTCAACCAATTATTGACAAGTACTTTCCAAAATTGTCACAAAATTTAAGGTCAAGTGAAATTTGGGAATAGCCTGTTTTTCAAACATCTAAGACTCAGAAAAATCAGATATATTCATAGGATACCTGATGGCACTTAACAGGTTTTGAAGAAATGATTTGAAGTGAATAAATTAGCATTATATGTTTGTATAGGTAGCTAAGTTTTTAAATATATAATACATACTGTGTTAGTCAGCTTTTGGTCACTGTGACAAGATAACTCGAAATAAGCAACTTAAAAGAGAAAAGACTTATTTTGGCTGCCAGTTTCAGAGGTCTGAGGCATCAAGGAAAAGGGCACAGAGTGGAGCAAATCTGCTTACCTCATGGTAGCTGGGAAGAGGTGGTGGGGGAGTGGGGTCCCAGGGTCACGATCCCATGGCCTACTTCCTCCAATCAGACTACCTCCTAATGCTTCCACCATCTTCCAGTAGCACCACCAACTGGGGACCAGACCTTTAACGCATGAGTCTTTGGGATATTTAAGATCCAAACCATAACACAATTAACACAATTTTATCACCTATAAAAGGACAAAGTATATTTTTATTTTACATTATCTATCTCCTTCACCTCAGTTTGGATGCACACACTTTGCTCAGCCATTCCAAAATACATTCTTCCTTATTTTAATTTTTACCTTTGGAAGTTCATCTTCTGACCCTTTAACAATCTCACTCACTGAAACTTGACTGAGAACTGGGGAAAACTTGATTAACTTACCCACATTAAAATAGCACTTTGCCCCAGCTTCAGCAATGGCGAGGCACTTAGCAACTCAGTGTGACCCTGTCTCTAATAAAATACAAAAAAAGGTCTGGGGATGTGGCCCAGTGGTCCAGTGCCCCTGAGTTCAATCCCCAGTACCAAACAAACAAACAAACAAACAAACAAAAAACCCAGCACTTTGCCTACTGATGACATCTAAATACTATTTTTCTCTTCCCCTGCCACATAGATGAATGGATAGATAGACAGATATGAACATAGAGATATAGCTGTCTGTTTAAATTTCACTCCCTTTGTAGAACACAGCAAAAACCCTGAATTTTCCTTTGCTCCTGCCCAGGTATTCACACAGTGCATGGTCTGGTGCCATCCTTCACCTGTAATGGAGCTGCTCACTTTCATTAAATTGCCAGATCTCTGGCCTTCATTACTCTGCTGTAGCCTCTCATTTGATTTGCATTGCAGGCTCCCCACACAGATAGTGATCTTAATTTTGAAAAGCTCTGGAGGCTACAGCAAAGAAGTTGGTTCGGGTAGAGAGGTACGGATAGAAACTAAAAGAGTGGTGCAAACTCTCCTCCCACCTGCCCCACTGTTCACCCTCTAGACAGAAGACAGGCTGTAAGCTGTTTGGGACCACAGAACTTAAGGTCCCATGTCTTGGTCTATACTCTTTTTTCCTTCAATAAATGAGCACTTATAGTCATGCCATAGAAAGTCTGGCAAAGGACAACCCAAACCCTTGGCTAAAACCACCAAAGTCTTTTAAAAGGGACCAACCCCTCTCATGCCCTGTTTCCCCTTATTCATTACACAACTGCCACAGGAACCTGCCCCACCCTCCCAGCCTCAGGGCCTTTGCATATTCTGTTCCTTGGGAAGAGTCTCTTCTCTGAGCTCTTCTTTGCTAAATCCCTACTTATCTTTCAGGTCTCAATTTATATCTCATTTCTTAAGAAATACTTCCCTTGGACCTCCAGTCTAAACTAGTCCTTCTTATTTTCTCTCAGTATCTTGTTCTCCTCCATCACCCTTATCCTAAGTGTTGCTATATGTTTATCTGTTATCTTTTGGTTCAATCTCTGTCTTCTCCAGAATAATTCAGGGGGAGAAAATGGGGATATCTATTTTGGGTAACAGTGTATCCCCAGTCTTTTCACCATGTAGTAAGTTGGTGTTTAATTCCTATTTGCTGAGTGAATTGACCCATCATTTGCTGCTGTTGATATAAATCAAGGCTGACGTCTTTCCAGTGGGCTGAAATCAGAGCATGCTGTCCATGCTGCAATCTGGACTGAGCTTCTCATGGACCCCACTCAGGGCTCCCAAGGCTGTGAGAGAGATGCTGGAGGCACCACCAACACAAGCAAGGGCAAAAACCAAGTGGGGGCTGTGGGGAGAGAGGTGTTAGCTCACTGTGTTGGTTTCCTGTGCTGCTATAGCAAATCACTACAAAATTAGCAGCTTAAACAACACAAATTTAGTATCTTATAGCTCTGGAGGTTAGAAGGTTGAAGTGGGTGTCACTAGGCCAAAGTCAAGGTCTTGGCAGAGCTGTGTTCCTTTCTGAAAGCCTGGGGAGAAAACCTGTCTCCTCACTTTCTTCAGTGTCCAGAGGCTTCCTGCACTCCTCAGCTCTGTCTGCTTCCTCCTTCTCCAAGGCCAACAATATTCAATCTCTGACCATTCCTCCATGGGCACATATCCCTCCTCCACAAGTCTCCACTCTCCTTTCCACTTTTAAAGACCTTTGTAGTTATACTGGGCTCACCTGGATAATCCAGAATAATCTCCCCATTTCAAGGTCCTTAATTTAATCACACATGTGAAGTAAATAGTCACAGATTTCAGGGATCAGGACTTGGACATTTTGTAGAGGGTGCGTGAAGACTATTCTCTGTATCCTACTGGGGAATTATTCCCAGGACAAGTTTCAAAAAACAAAACAAAACAAAACAGGTGAAGAGGTCTTAGTTTCACATCTGCCAGTTCCTCTGAGGAGTGAGGGGATAGAATAAGAAAGAAGCAAGGATTAGCACATTGATTAATAAACAAAAGGAGCAGCAGAATCCACACACCAAAGAGTCCCATTCTCTAGTAGGTCGTCAGCCACAACAGTCAATAAAAGCCAGCTGTGAAAACATTTCAGGCCTTGAGAATACCATGTTAAATAACAGGCTGCAGTGATAAGAAATTTCTGATATTTGTTAATCGGAAATTTGGAGGTATTTGGAGGTAAATTTCAAAGCCATCGGTGTTAGCAATGATTTCAACTACAAACAAAGAATAACCACATAACAGAGGCTTATGCAATAAAGACATTTAATTATTTCATGTAACAAAAAGCCTGGAGGAAGGTAGTTCTAGCGTGGGGTATTATCAGGAGGAGCAAAGGCCTAGGCTCTCTCTACCTTTCTGCAGTCTCTTTCAAGTGGGTAAATGATATCTCCCCTAAAGGTGGTAAGCTGGTTGCCGTAACTCCAAGAATTGTGTCCTCAACAAAACATGTTCCCAAGCACAAAAGAAGGGGATAAAGAGGAAGACACTTTCTCCTCCTGCTGCTCCCTCTTTTATCAGAGAGGAACTTGTGGAGTTCACCTCTGATCTCATTGGCCAGGCAGATCACATAACCACCCCCAGAAAAGAGGAATGAGATTGCATGATGGGCTCAGTCTAACTAGGAGTCATCATTTGGGGGTGGGCACATTGTCACACAGGCAGAACTGGGGTCCTGCTAAAAGAGAAGAGGTGAATGGCTATTGAGTATGCACTTGTGTCTATCACATAAATATTAGTCTTCATTTATTTTAAATGTGCTAATGCATATGTAGGTAAATCTCCATTTAGAATAAGGTGAACTTTATGTTCAAATCTGAGCTGTTTCTCTTGCTGACTGGACCATACCACTTTTGGTCCTTAGATACATAGTTTGTAACTTAAGGTTATCTAATTTTATGTAAAAATGAAAAAAAGCAAAGTCATTAAATTTTGTATTCATGGACACATTCCCATGTGGTACCCTTTATCCATTCATTACAAATTATTTCCTGGGACCTGCAATAATCCTGGCATGGTGACTGAGTACTAGGACTGAGAGGCCATCATTCTCCTTGCGTAATTACTGTATGGATAGTTGGGAGCTATGATGGGAGCAAGAGCAAGGAACAAGGACATGCTCCTCAGGATAGAAAAGTGGCCTAGCCTTAGCTTCTGGTCAGAGAGAGTTTTTTGGAGGATGTGATACTTAAAGAGAGATCTGGAGAACAAATGGAGTTAACCAGACTGAGGTCAGATGGTGAATTGAGTCTCTATCTCAAGGACAATGAGGAGTGACATAATAAGGTTTGCATGGTAGAAATCAGGGCCACTAGAAGATTGCTTTATTGGCCTAACTTATCCCTGCACCCATGCCCTATCTATAGCCTCATAGTTGAGTGTGTTTCCCTACCTCTTGACTTTGGGCCAAGCCATATGGTGTAGCTGCCTGCTGCTGCTGCTTGCAGCTACGATGCCGTGGGAGAAAACTCGGAGGCAGGATGGAAATGAAAAAGTTCTTTTATTTTTCTCTCTTCTAACTTCTCTCTCCGGCTCCAACAACCTCTCGAACTCCAAACACAACTCCAACTCTCCTCTAACCACTCTAACTCCAACCACTCTAACTCCAACCACCAGCCACTAACCCTCACCCGGTTAAATACATTTTGCTTTAACAAGGACAAGTGCTTACAGCTCGAGCTTACAGGTGCGTCACACAGTGTTCACGGGCATAAAAAGATTCTTAGATAAATGTGTGAATATCAGGTGAAATTTGAACATCTTTTATGGCTCTCAGCTAACCACAATCTTAGCTATCTCCATAATTAGGGCTCCTACAATATGGCTTGACTTTGGTCATTGGCATGTGGGTGGAAGTGACCACGTGTCATTCTAAGCCTAGGCTTAAGCCTTGGGTATTTCCATTTTTTTCTCCTGTACCTCTGCCTTTACCATGAGAAGAATATGGCTTGGCCGATCTACTGGGTCTGGGAGGAAGATGGGAAACAAATGGAATGGAGCCATCCCAGCTGCTATAGCCTGAAGCATAGCTGGCCCAGCTGCTCGCACAAACTCATAAGGGAGAAATAAATGTTTTTGTTTGTATGCCACTGAGATGTTGAGGTTTTGCAGTATGTAGCATTATTATAGTCATAGCTAAGTGAGAGAGAGCCCCACTAGAAGAGAGTGATGTATTAGGAGACTATTGTAGTTGACAGATTCAAAAGACACCTAGAAAATAGAATTGTCAGGACACAGTAGCTTATAGAGAAAGTTAGTTAAGAATGTCTATTTGGGTACTTCCTTGCATAAATATTCACTGAGATGGGGAACACGAGGGGATGATGATGTGCTTAGGTATGTTGGATCTGAAGCCTGTGAGACAGCCAAGTGGAGATGTCCAGTAGACATGGGTCTAGAAACAGGGAGAGAGGGCACAGCTGGGTCATCAAGGAACATATCAGTGGACAATAAAGCAGTGGGTCTGGGTAGGTTCACCTGGGAAGAGGGCATGGAGCTAGAAAATGTGGAGGAGAGAACTTTGAAAAGACCAGCATTCAAGGACAAAGGAAGAACCAGCATGGAGAAAAGTCCAGGAAGAGCAGCGTCAGCCAGCAAAGAGAGCCTCCATAAGAGGGCCTGGCCGATTCTGCAGGAAGCTGGTGAGCGAGGAGGCAAAGACTTTATAAGGGACCACAAAGAACTTGGCTACTTTACAAAGAAAGGAATAAAAAAAGAGATCTTAACCCAAGGAAGTTCAGACAATACAATCCCACAGTAGATGAGTTGAAAGAAAAAAAGAATCAAAGAAGAAGAAAGGAAGAAAGAAAGAAAGGCCCTAGCCTAGCTACAAGATCAGATGCTGAGATATCTAGAAGGCGAATAAAAGCAAGATCCAAGGTCATTTTGAGTTACTGTCCGGTTGGTCCTGATCCCTCTGGGTGAAGAGCTTCCCTTTCTTGCAGTAGGTCACCATGTCATCCCAGACACCCTCCCTGGGGGGCCTTAGCCCCTTTTGAATCCATCAGAATCTGCATCTGTCAGGTGCAGGGGCTGGCCACGGTTCCTCTGACTCATTTCCAACTGATTTGGGGTGAACTTTCCGATTGCCCTGGGGGCCTCTGTTTGATCCAGCCCGGCTTCTGCCGATGAGACCCTGGTGGCTCCTGCTTTCAGCAGCACAGCAGCTCTTTGACTTGGGTTCTGGACTCTGAATTCTGTAGATCAGCTGTGGCTGAGGTACCCACCTCTCTTCCATGTCTGGCACGGAGTGGGCTGGAGGAGAGGTGGGCACGTGGGCTGTTGAGGAGTGCAGGTCTTGCACTGGCGCACAATGTGGCCACTGAACCCAGCCCTGGACTTGCCAGCTCCCAAACAATTACTCCGTTTATTACCTCAGCGACTGCTCAGGTTGGGGAACACCAGACACTTGAAGTTTGTTTTCCTTTCCAATTGGAACTGACATTTCCCCATGATTGGATTACTTTGAAATCAAGAAATTGCAACTCAGATAGTTCATAAATTTATTTCTGTTCCACCCTGTAGGATTTATTACAAAGACTGATCAGCCAAAGAATATGAGCTTTCTGCTCTTTATTTCCTTTTTTATTGCATTCACCTTTTAAGATAAGATGGTGTGGTTAGCAGGGGGGGGACAGCCGGTGGGGGGATAGCTGAGTAGAGACCAGAGTCCTGGCTTTGGTGGACTCAAGGCCTATTCCATCTACCCCCCATAGGAAGACTCTGGAAATAGATACAGCAGGTGTCCTGGGGGAGAAAGGTGCAGCAGCAACAGGTAAAGAAACACACTACCTCAGAGGCAAACCCAGGGCAATTAGAGAAGATCAGCCATTCTCTCCTGTCCCTGTCCCCTGCAGTTATCTTTAGCGGCAGTTATAGAAAGGGTCCTTTATTAGAGAGAAGAGATCATAAACTCAGAAGTTCAGGAGAGGCATTCTGGGACTTTTGGAGACCCAAAGTCAGCCCTCGTTTGTGTATGAGAGAGAGAGAATAATTCTTATTTGTTAGGCAAACTTTTATGTACCACTGGCAGACTCTGGGTAAGGAACTGGGGCCCTAACAATGAATTGTCCCTGTCCTCCAGAAGCTTTCAGTTGGGGGGTCATTGAGAGCCAGGATAGGGTGTACTATAGAGGACTTTCTGGAGGCCCCGGAGTCTGAGCTGGCTTCTCCTTGGAAGACCCCTGTGATGTGAAACAATTATCTTCTCACTTTTTAGATTCAGGAAAAGAGGGAAGTGTTCAGGGCAGAAGCCCCCGCCAGGAATGACAGTTGCACATCTGACAGTTTAGCATGGTGGTTAAGAATCTCCTGAGTTGAGAGCTTGGCTTTGTCATTAGCTAGCTCTGTGACCTTAACCTTTTTTATTTCAGCTTCTTTTTTGCAAAGGAGGACACAAATGGCTCATATCATAGAGATGCTGAGATAACTGAATGAGAAAATCCATGTCAATATCATGGATAGTATGGGCACACCTAGAGTGCTCAGAAACTCCAGCTTTGATAACTGGGCAGGGATTGGACTTTGTGTGTGGCTTTCAGAGGAGATGAGGAGGATGAAGAATACCCAGGGCCTGCACCTTTGTTCCTGGGGCCCTGTCCACATGGGACAGATAGTCCACATTATCATACTCAGACCAAAAGTTAGCAGGCAACTTACTTTAATTGAGAAAAGGAAAGCAATTTTGTTCTTCATCCATCACCTGGCTGTTTAGGGTTTTAATATCAGGTGCAATTTCTTTATGAAACAAATGACTAACACCGTCTACCTTTCAAAACTGAGAGAATGAAATCTTAAATAGGTTAAATAACTTATGCCCAATCCCACACTGAGATCATTGAAGAGAAGGGGCCTGACCTCTGACCTTCTGAACTATAGGGCTGGGCCTCCTAATAAATCACCTCCCTCCCTGTCACCCACTGCCTAGCAAGATCCTCCTCTCACTGTTGTTGAGCAGGTCATACAGGAGGGAATGATTTTGTTGGAACAAGCCATGCTCAGAAACAGAAATGTCACCTCAGATATCTTCTAGGATATTTGGTTTTATTATCAAGGTTAGTTCTATCTACGATGGGCACATACTAAGCCATTGATTCTCTTAGGCTTCCCTGACAGCATGGAATGGAAGCAGAACAGCAAGCCAGGTCTGAAGAGTCAGCAGAAGGGCATGGGGGCATCTGGTACCCATTAATGGTGAGTGGGAATGTGACTTTGTGTTGTCACTCTGCTCCTCTGTTTATCCAGAGGAAAACGTGGCTTACAGTTACAGAAAATCAGTAACTGGAATTATTAGTAACAACAAATGAAGCTGTTTGCACAGCAAGTCATTTGTGGGAATGTTTTATAATTGATGGCAATTTCTATTACTTAAATACTAATTAATTCATGTACTAAGAAATGTATTGACTTTACTTATGGTGTATGGCCGTGCTTCTAGCTTAAAAATCATTTCTTATTGTATTCTTCAGGTAATTAAAACACACCGTTTACTTGTTCTATTTGTTGCTGGGTGTAAGACTTCAACCTCTGCGAAAGTGGTTTATACAAAAGGACCAGATTCAAGCTCTGGTCCTTGCAGCCTGATGCTTTAACATACCAACAGCATTCCTAGAACATCTCTCAGTAATTTTTCCAGACAGTGTCCCTATCATTGGGTTCATTGGCTCATCAGTAAAGTCAGGAGTTTGTGAAATCCATGCATGCAGCTGCCATTTTAAAGCAATGACCTGGCAGGTTCTGGGTTTTCTGCAGAAAAGTTTCCAGGGTAAGTTCCTTCACCTCTCCAAGACTGTAGCCTCCTGTCTAGGCACATGTTAAGAAGGACAGAGAGAATGGTGGCAGTTATCCTTAAGCCTTCTCAGAGCTCTAAATTTGAATGAGTTAATAGAATCAGTGACTGTTTCCTTGCAGGTGCATTGAAGTCCTGACTGCTGAAAAGAGAGGGGGAAAAAAAAGATTAATGGGCCAGAGTCTCTGGAGGATTCATGGCCGACAGACATGAGCTGCTTGTTCCCGTTTAGTATCTCTGCATCTTCCTGAAGGCTGAGTTTTACTATTTGACTCCTTCTATCCCTTTTAACAACAGGCTGCACATAAAATAAAATCTATTGAATCTGAGATGAAGCCTTAGGCTGATGCTTTATGAGATATACTGGGACATTTTTCCAAGTTTATTTACAAGAGGGGAGTCTTTATATTCCATTTATTGGACATATTAATTGTTTTTGTTTTTGGTCACAGGAAGACAAGACAAGGTTAGAGCTAAAGGCCCCTTGTAGGGAAAAAAAAAAAAAAAAACAACTCTGGGATATAAATATATTGTATTGCTACTGCTGACTTAGGACTTTTGCAGGTCAGTTGGCTTCAGCAACCTTGAGAGTTCAAGATCATGGATTTGCATTTCATGTAATTCCATTAGTTGTGTTCTATTTCATGCTATCAAGCTGAAATAAATAAGCAATGTGGTACAATTACAAAAATAGACATTAGAAAAACAGATGACCTAGATAAGACTTCAATATTCACAACTGATCTAAAGGATAAATTACAATTTTAATAAATGTAGTTGGAAATTCAGTATTTGAGGGGAAAAAATTAACTTACATATTCCTCCCACAGCATTTTACATAAATTTTCAAATGGATGAAATGGATAAGAGAGCTTAAAATATCACAAGGAATCAGAGAAGGACTTTTATCTAACATCTTCATGATAAAGAACTTTTTAAACATAAAAACAATGGGTAAAGATCAAATAAATATGATTAATAAAAATTTAAAACATGAATATTAAAAAAATCAATGCTCATATTCAAAGACAAGCTGAAAAAATGGTAATCAGCCAGGAGTTCTGGGACAATAGCAACGAGAGTGGCATAATTTTAAAATCCCCCGTGATTCCTATGTAAAAACACAGCAATTAGGTAACAAAAAATTAAAAATGCATGGACAACATTTAAAGCAAGGTTAAGAGATAAAGAATCCTCACAAACCCTAAAATACAAGCGGATGAAAATCACCAATAGCTTTAAGATCTGCAAGGGAGCAGCACACGTGCCAGAGGCAGCTGAAAGAGGGAGGGGGGAGCTAAATGATTTGAGAACAGGATAACCCCAAACCTAGAACTCAAAGCACAGCAGGGCTGCCGGTGAACCTGGGAGGGATTTTTCCAATTGTGTTAGGGTTCTCCAGAGAAACAGAACTGATAGGATACATGCAATCAGTCCTCCACATCTGCAGGTTCTACATCCATGGAGTCAACCAAGCACAGTTCAAAAAATATTCTTTTAAAGAATGAGATAGATATTATTACCCTAAGAGCACGTATGAAGACACAAATGGTGTGAATATACTTTGTATACAACAAGAGATATGTAAAAATGTGCTCTATAAGTATAATATGTAATGTAAAAAAACTGTGACACTTGCAAAAAAAATGCATCTGTATTGAGCATGTACAGACCTTTTTTCTTGTCATCATTCCCTTAAAAACACAGTGTAAAAACTATTTGCCTACCACTGACCTTGTATTATAGGTATTATAAGTAATCTACAGCTGATTTAAAGTGTGTGGGAGGATGTATGTTAGGTTATATGCAAATACTGCACCTTTTATATGACAGACTTGAGTATCCACAGATTTTGGTATCCATGTGGGTGTCCTGAAACCAAACTCTCATGGATACTAAGTGACAACTGTACATGTAGATGTACGAGAAGATAGTTATTATCAGCATTATCTTATATGATTATGGAGGCTGAGAAGTCCTGTGATATGCTATCTCTAAGCTGTAGATCCAGGGAAGATGAAGATGTAATTCTCTAAGGCCAAAGATCTGAGAACTAAGGGGGGTGCTAGTCAAATTCCCAAAATCCAAAGGCTGGAGAGCCAGAATCTATGGAATCCAAGGGCAGCAGAAGATGTATGTTCCAGCTCAAGAAGAGAGAGAAAGAATTCACTCTACCTCGACTTTTGTGTTCTCTCCGGGTAGGTTCTCAACAAATTGGATGCTGCCCGCTTGAGGCCCACTCACCTTGGTAAGAGCAGGTTTTCATACTCAGTCTACTGATTCAAATGCTTCTATTTGCTTTCTGGACATTTCAGTAAACCACAACATCTCATCTTATGGCCAGGGCCTGCCTGCCTTCCTTCCTTCCTTCCTTCCTTCCTTTTCTGCTTTCTCTCCTGTACTTGCAGCCTCACCTAATAATAAAAAAAACTCTGGAAATTATAGTGATGTTTGAAAACAGCCCCAAAACCATGCCACTTCTGCGGGATTTGGAGATTTCTGCAAAAGGTCTTTGTATATAGATGTGCTTTCTCTTTGATTTTGAAAACAATTTTTCCTGATTTTTGCTGTTTATGTATTCTTACATGGCTTGATTTGGCTTCATGCAGTTTTCTGCCCACACCTAATATTTCTCCTGAATAAAATCACCCATAGCCAAACACAAAATTTGTGTTATGCTCTACTTGTTCCCTAATATATCAACTGTTTTTGAACAGTTAGGATTTAAAAATAAGTGTTATAACAGAACCGACTGGGTACAGATCCCCTGTTCAGTCCAACTTAAAGGGTCAAAAGCAATAAAAACTCAGAGTAGAAACAAGCATCCTGAGTGGTCAGTCATTCCAGCCCCCTGCCCCTCTAGTGTTGGGAATCAAACTCAAGGCCTCACACATGCTAGGCAAGCATTTTACCATTGAGCTATATATATATATATACTCAGCCCCTAGACTGAGATCTCGAAATACTGTATTTTACTAAAAGGAATCAGGGCTTCCAAGGGCAATGTCTGATGTGAGGTCTGGGGTAGGAAATGAACCTAGACTATCTTGACATTCCAGATGACAGCAAAGCTATCAGAGGCTACTGGGGTCATATCACAAGGACTCCAGAGCTAATTGAAGACGCTCCCAATGCCCCAAACGGGGTGTTTGTATTTTTAAAAAAATCAAAGATGTATGAATGTATTTAAATCCACCAGTTATGTGTAAATCCATGGGTTCCTAGTGATATTTGAAAAAAACTAACTGGCCACTTTGGGTGGATGAAAGGCATATATTCATTATTTTGAAAACTGGTAAGTAAAGAATTAAGTGTTTATTCTGCCTTTCCTTTATGATCTGTACCACTGGGTAACCAAATCATAGATGCTCTTTATGGAAGTGTTCCAACTAATAAAAGGAAATGGTAGAATTAGAACATTACCATTTTGCAACCTCCAGTGACTTAATAGATCTAGGCACTGAACATCAACAGCTGCTAACATCACAAGAAGAGAGACATGCAGACATTATTTGCCTCCTGATGAAAAACATAACACCATCTATAATCTTGCCAAAGGGATCAAATTTAAGTCTAATCAAGCCTGTGGATCTAGCTACCAATTTGCAGGAAATACAGAGCTCAAAGGAATGTATTGAACTGTTCCTTAAATATGCAATCAGCCAAATCCAGACTGTGGGAAACTTTACAGGTTAAAAAGGCTCAGATTCCTAAACAGAAAATTTATGAGAGTAAGAGGGAGTCTAGGTGGAACTTGTGGGTTTAAAGAAAAAAAAATTAAAGACACAGCAAATTTTTAAATTGGCAAGGCTAAATTATGATGTCTTAGGGATACATATATTTTGGTAAAGCTCTGAAGAAACACAAGGAAGTAGTTGCTATAGGAATCAAGATACTCAGTAATTCAATTAAACTACAGAAAATAACAGAAACTGCATTTCCTATGCATCTGTGTGTGAGGATTTAGAGTCATGCCCACTACATATGTCTTTGTAGTGGTGCTTTTAAAATTTTGCTTTATTTTAGGATTATGCATAGGTGAGCCTCACTAGCCAGATTTGTACCCCTGCGGTAACAGCCATTGGGCCTCACACCCCAGGGGATTTCACCTGAATCAAATAGTTTGCCCAACCATTTAGTTAAGAAGATCCCTTCACCATCCTCCTGTGGGCTGAGACCATTTCCTGGGATGAACAGAACAGCCATTTTCTTCCTCAATCTCCTCTCTTGGGTTCTGGGAACATTCTGGTGTTTGCTTTCCCCCTCCTCCATTCAGGAAAACAAAAACCAAAAACAAATGCCAGGCCCTCCAGAGTTGTTTTCCTCACTCTCTCTCTTCAAGAGCCCAGGAGTACTATTTGGATGTTTCACCATAAGCCAATTAGATAAAGATTGTTAATCAGTGTAATGAAGGGACCAGAGGAAAGGGAAGGAGGGCAGGAACTGGGCAGAAGCAGTAAAGGAAGATGGAGAGGACCACCCCTCCCTCTCTGATCTGATGTTTTATTCAGGCTATTTGCAAATGAGCCAGCGGAAACAGCATTAACAATAAATGAGATGCATTAGGCTGAAGAGAGGATGGGGAGGGAGGTTTACGTCTGTTCCTTGCCAGCCAGGCTCACAGCCAAGGAGAGCTCTTCTCAGGTGGGCTTACCTGCTTGCCCAGCTGTACTGGGGCCTTTGGAAGATGCTTATATCCCATTTAGCAAATGATATTAAGAAGCTCAGAGGTTTTTCCTAACAGATGAGCCACAAGATAAATCAACACAAAACCCCAGGGGTGGGACACTCACTCTCAGCTTCATCAATGAGCTGTCACAACTTCATTAAAATAACAAATACCTGCTTTGTACTTTACCATCAACCATGTACTTTGGCATACATTGTCAAACATTTTTTGCAATCATCCTAAAATAGTATTAATGACTGATTTTATCAGTTAACTGAATAAGGTTACGGAGGGCCAGCAAGTCCTCACATTTGAGAATTCAGGTGTTTCCATAATTCTTTCCTTTTGGACAATTTCCATGAGCTCAAATATCCCCCACCTACCAATTTACCCATAGGTGTATAGTTCCTTCCTTCTACTTATCTGATGCACACTGAGTATTACCATCTCCCAGGACTGAGCCAGGTGGAGAGAGAAAATGCCAGTGGCCAAAAATCCTATTTTATTTTATAGGCTATCCAGCTGACAATTTTCCTCTCATATGAATTCGGACTCTACTATAATTAGTAATTCTTCTTAAAACATGACAAGAGTTGTCATTCCCTAAGTACTAAGTGCTGAGCACCATGGTAAACCGGTCACACATGCTGTTTCATTTAAAGCTTGGAGTCCCCCTTTCAACTCCAGAGCTCCAGCTCTTAGAGCATATGCTACAACACACAGTCCTTTGAAAAGAAAGAGAAAGTAAAGGAGAAAGCGTTACTTTTCCCCCAATGAATTCCCCACCTTTTCATGGTCTCAGTGAAATCTGATATCTAGAGAGACACTTTTCATTTTTCTGAACTGACCATATGATTCTGCCTGCATAGCTTGTCTACTGTATTTCTTCTTCATACCTATCAGCATCCAGGGTAAGGATCTTTCCAGAAAAAGGGGACAAAGGAAGGCCTGGTTCCCTTCTCCCTCCTGAAGCTAAGACAAAAGCCTCTTCTAGCATATAGACATTGGATTTGTTGGCCAGGCCAATTAGACCTGGGAAAGCTTAGATTGGAATAGTTCCTGGCGCCTACCTCTTTTGGAGGTCTTCCAACATATCCCTGATATCTCAGCAAGGCATTAATAAAGGAAGAGACACCCGTCCCAGAGGCAGGGCTCTAGAAGACAAGTTGCTGGCTTACGTGGTCTTGAGTCTCGGCATGGGTTCCTCACTGCAGCAGCAGCAGCCTCTCACCTGGGAGCTGCTTAATACTGCGGAGACTGAGGCTCTGCTCCAACATACTCCACCAGAATGTGTGCTCTAACAAGATCTCTGGGGGAGCGGAATATACATTAAAGTTTGAGAGGGTAGAATGCTTGGGGAAGGAGCATAAGCTAATTCTTCATTTCTCAAAGTGTGGTTCATAGACACCAACATCAGCATCACCTGGGAGTTTGTTAGAAATGCAAATTCTTGAGCCCTACCCCAGAGCAACTCAATCAGAAACTCTAGGGAGTGAGGCCTACCTGTCCAAGGGATCTAAATCACTTGCGAAACCCTGGTGCAGGCAATCACCTCTCCAAGCCCTGGCTCCCCTACTCCTATACATCACTGAGGCTGCAACTTTGGTGGATACTTGGGGGAATGGCAGAAAGGCCTTGTGTGCTTGGTTCTCCCCTTTCTATTTGATTCCTCTGAGAATGGTTCTTAAAACTCAAACCTCTGGCTGGGCATGGTGGCGCATGTCTATAATCTTGGCAACTCGGGAGGCTGGGACAGGAGGATCACGAGTTTGAAGCCAGCTTCAACCACTTAGTGAGGCCCTAGGAAAATAAAAAGGATAGGAGATGTAGCTCAGTGGTACTGGGTTAAATCTCCAGTATCAAAAGAAAAAGAAAAAAAAAAAGAAAGTAAAAAGAAATTCAAACCTCTGAACAAAATCTCTCTTGCTTCTAATTCAATGCTTTGTTTGCATTGCCCATAATTAATGAGAGGAGAGAAAGCCCAGGAGACCAGCTGGCTTTTAAGTGCTGTATTGTATCTGGGAATGAATGCCTGTATTGCATGCCTGGGAATGAAGGCCAGGTTTCCCATTTTATTATCCCAAGACTCAACAAGGACATGGAGCTGTGAGGGACAGAGGCTCTGCCAGGTCACCAGTGGGGTGGGCTGGGCTTGGGTGAACATATCACTGGCATAAGATAGAGCTAGACTGGGGGAGAGGTTTACACAGAGAATGTGGATATGCTCCAAAACATAGAATCACTGGCTGTCCGAAAACACCTAGTTCACACCCTGCTCAGATCAGTACCATGCCCACTTCTCTTCAGATGGAGGCCCTGCATTCTTTCCCTCTGTGGTAGTACCATTGACACTTACTGAAAAGGAAGAGTATAACAGTGTCCATCCATTCACTCATTCATTTGTTCATTCATGCAACAAGTCTGCCAGCGCAATGCCAGTTACACAAACACAGCCACTACTCCCAGCCTCCCAGAGTGTGCATTCTAGTGAAAGAGATGTGTATCAATCTCCCAATTAAGTGCACAACTGCTACCTGTGGCCACATTTAAAGATGGGGTAATGAAAAGCCAGTCTAGTCTTAGGTCAGGGAAGGGACCCCCAAGGAAGAGGATTGTTGGAGTTGGGGTTCTGAAGGATGCACAGGACGCACTAGGCAAAGGCGGTGACAGGTAGTTTGGAGAACATCACTGGCAAAGGGAAAAGATGAGTGGAGACAGAGCGCAATGAGTTTAAGGACCAGAAAGAAGAACCAAGGGAGACCCAGGCTGCAGCAGAGGGGTGCTTTATAAAGCTTTTGGTTTTTATCCTCAAAGCATCAGCTCCTTTCAAAGGGTTTTAAGCAGAAGAGTGTCAGGAACAGGTTTGCATGTTGTGAAGCTCAGCCTGGCTGTGCCATGGACATGGAGATGTATGTGGCAGGAGCTCTGATAAGTTATGAAGCCATTGAGTGCCCCAGGGGACTCTAACCAAGTGTTGGGGGTAGAGGTAGGAAGAAAAATGAAGTCAGAGTGAGACTTAGATGAAATCACAGTCCTTGGTTATGGCTTGGACATGGGTAAATGGAGAGGAGGCATCCAGGGCATCTCTTAGGTCACTAGATAATGTCCCTAGACAAGGGTTAAAAAAGGGGTGAGCACTGGACTAGGAAGGAGGCAGGATCCTGGGGGTTCAGTATTTAATTAAAATAGGTGTCCAAACAGTTCTGGTTATCTGTGCAGTGATTAGTGTCCTGTTTCCCCTATTGCAATCTCTGGGCTTTGCTCCTTTGCGCCTTCAGCAGGTGGAAGGAGAGGGAGGGGGCTGAGGAGACCGGCGCACTGAGTCACGTACATCTGGTGGAGAGATGAAAACTAAATGGCCTCACCTACTTAGAGTGCCAGTTTATTGCGAATATTTAGCTTACCGAGCAGCAATCCTCTCCCCAAAGAGAGGGCTGCATATAAATGTAATTTACATCTCTGGCAACTTTCTCCAACTATCCCTTAATGAATTAGTCAAACCATCATGGGATCCAAATTGGTTCCTGCAATTCTTTCATCTTCCAGGTTGTTTGCCTTTAAGGTTTATAGCTGAATTGGAGAGCATTTATAATAATAGGACTATTTTTTGTGTGTGTGAGCCTCGGGGGAAGGGGTCTTGGAGAAACCAACACTTGAGAATCGCAGAAAATGAACCCAGCTGGTGGGAGATTTTTGTTGTTGTTGTTTTGCTGTTTTGGTTGTTGTTTTTTGCAGGGCTGAGAATGGAACCCAGGTCATCACGCATGCTAAGCAAATGCTGTATCACTGAGCTACATCCCCAGTCCCTGTGGCAAAGTTTTAAAGGTAGGTTTACAAGGTCTTATTGATCTTTTTCTTGGAAAGGTGTGAGGGCAATAGCCACCACTGGGTTTGAAAATTATTTACGTGGAAAAGGGAATCGAAAACAACACTAAAATTTTCATTGTACACTTATCTGTTTCAGGATGAAGAATTAAGACAGATTTAGGCTTCTGTATTAGTCAAGGTTTGGGCAGAGATCAAAGAGTACACTCCAAAGAGACAATTGAAGATAAATGAATGGAGGGGCTGTTTCTGAGGGTGTGAGCCAAGTTAAAGGAAGGCAAAAAGGGATAGTGAAGCACCAGCCTACTGGGAAACCAGGAACAGTCCAAGGAATAGAAGGGGGAAAGGAGATTACTCCTCTAGCAGAGGACTGCTCTTTATTTTCAAAGGAATGAAGCCACACTAGGCCAGTGGGGAGAGAAAGGGGTGGTAAGTACCCAGACCCCTCCTCTCAGAGATGCCTCTCATTGGCCCATTTGAACCAGAAACCAATAAGCAAGGAGTCCCTGACTAAAGGAGCCCCCTGACACACAGAGCCCCTTGACTCAGTCTACACAGGCAGCCCCAGGGGCACAGAGCAATGGCAGAGGGAGGCACAGACTGGCTGTGTAGGAAAGCAGAGAAAACCTAGACCATGAACTCAGAGAATGGTTCAGATTTGCACATTTAGGTGGGTCAATATATTTATGCAGTTCTATGCATATCACTACCAACGCACTTCTGTTTTCACGATACTGTTAATCCCACATGGATAGTATTAAACAAACCAACAAAAGAAAACAGATCTGCTAGCCCAGGACATGCCTGGGGTAAGGTGGCAGGGGCGGGGGGGTGGGGAGGGCACTGTACTAAACAGCACTATCTGCTAATTTCTCAGTTTCCCCTGGGAAGTCAACAGCACCTCTGGCCACTGACTTCTCCTCTCTCACCTGTGGCCCCCACCAAAAGGAGACAGGGCTTGAATTAGTCATGAAATCAAAAGTAGAAGTATGGGACTTACATATCTCCACTCCTGCCTGTTGTTTGTCCAGTAAATAGCATTTCCTCTGCAAAAGTGAAGCTTTCATCTCAGGGGTGTGGACCAGACTTAAGCAGACATGCAAGCTTCCCTGGGAGAAAACCCCCTGTGATCCTACTGGCTTTGATCTGTTCTCTTCCCAGATGCAGTCATGACAGAGTCTGGAGTCTGCCAGGATACTTTCCCCTTGGCCCGGTTTTATTTCTCACTGTGGAGTGTACTTGGAAACAAACTTTGCTCCTGGTCTTTCCCCTGGCTTGGATACATGCTCCTCTTGCTGGAACTTGCTAATTTCTGAGCAGTTCAAACGTTCCCTTTGGTGAGGCCTGGAACAGCTCTGGGCCCCAATAGAGGCAGACCTGCTCAGACACTGCCCTCTGCTGGAACCTGTTGGCACTGCTCAATCCTCCTTCAGGGCTGGGGCCAGTTCTGAGCAGTAGTGCCTGGATACACTTGCAACTCCTGTAGGACCCATCTGTAACATAGGTACAGGGTTCCTTACCTAGAACACCTCTCTTGTTAACTACCCAGATGTAAAAACTAAAAGGTCTAATATCATATGGAAAGATTTTTTTCATGCCTTGCTATAGAAAAGGCACAAAAAATATATTAAATACTGATACATTTAACTACATCAGAAACGAGAACTTCTGTATGACAGAAAACAACATAAACAAAGTCAATAGACAAAAGGAGGAATATTTATAACAAAGGATCAGTATCTAGAATATATAAAGAACCTCCATGGGTCAAAAAGAAAATGAAATCAATTCAAAAAAATATTCTAAGGATATAAAATGGCAATTCACAGAGAAGGAAGATTAATTGATCCATAAAAATACAACCAAAAATGCTCAGTTTTTCTAATAATCAGAAAAATGCAAATTCAAATGCTAGAGAGAGATTTTTTTTTCTTTTCATCTACTGAATTGGAAAAGAAATAAAAGGGCCATGGGAGAAGATATTTTCATCTACTGATAGGATTTTAAACTAATATGATCACTTTGTAGAGTAATTTGGAAGTATGTATTAAAATGTAAAATGTTTATGCTGTATGATCCATTGGTTTCACGTCTCCATATCTTCCCCAGACAGACATTTATCTGTGTGCTCAGACGCCAGGTCTGAGCATGGTTTTAACAGCTTTGTTTGCAAAATAATAAGTTTTGTTAAGTTCAGAAATAACTTAAATGGTATAGGCTAATTAAACTGTAGTTTATCCATACCAAAAACATGTACACAGCAGGGTTTTTTCATTTGTTTGTGCCTTGTGGTGCTGTGGATCAAACCCAGGACCTCGCACATGCTAGGCAAGTGCTCTACTACTGAGCTACAACCTCAGTTCCATTTACAGTATTTTTTAAAAACATAATAAGTGTACTGACATGGAAAGATCTCCAAGACATATTGTGGAGTGAACAAAAATCAAGATGCAGAATGATACACAGTACATGTGGAATAATAACTTGCATATTAAAAACCCAATGTATATAGCATAATATTATACTTTTTCTATGGGATGGATGTGTCTTTAATGCATGGTAAAATGCACAAGGCATATCAAACCAATAGTGAAGAGTTATGTCTGGGGTAGAGATAAAAACAAGATGATGTTTAAAGAGGATTTCAGCTTTATCTGTAATGTTTAATTTTTTTTATAAAGAGAATATATTCATGTGTTATATGTATAATTGAAATGAATAAAAGCTATTTATATTAAAAAGAAGAAAACCTTTTCTTATTCTTATTAAAGCACCTGGAATGACCAGGGAATTATTGAGCTAAAGCAAAATGGTGCCACAGGTGATTTGCCAGGGGACCTGATAAGTAGAGGGCACTGTGGTTGTCATGGAGATGGCTGCTTTCAACACAAACCATCCTGTGCATCTATCTACATATGTAAGATTTCTGACTGCTCCCCAGTCAGTGTTATACCTGTAAAGGTTGGTTCACAAACTCAGTAATAATGTACTTGTGGAGGGTAGCCAATGTTAAAATATGATATTTCATTTACAAGTCCTCTCTCCTCCTCCCTCTCTCTCCTTACTTTCTCCAGATGAGGTCACTTAGATTTAGAGATATTAGATAGCCTGTCCAAAGTCAGTTAACAGATACATGGTAGGGTTTTTCCTAACTTCAGAGACCATACTTTAAATCATTTCAACTATATTACAAAGTTATTAACATCTTTGTAGTCTTGTTAACTTTGAAATGGCCACTTCCTGTCAGAAGCTTTCCTGGGTTTTCTTGCCATGCTTGCCATGGCTGTTAGTCATTGCTCTGAATCAGAACAAGCAACTGGTTCATGCTAGGAGAATAATCTACCACAGTATGAGATGTTATTCAGGCCTCAGTACAAACAAGAAGCTCAAAGGGAAAAAAAATGCACTAGAGTAACAAGTAAGAGTCTAGGAATAATCTTCAACCCAAAGGCTTACTTCAAATATTTTAAGAATAAATTTTAGGAACAAAACTAATCAATAATAGCAAAGACTAAAGTCTGACAATAATGTAAACTTTGCAAGATTCTCTAATAGGATGCAATTTGCTTCATCTTCCAAATTCCAGAATTCTTATAGCAACATGAAATGCATTCCAATGATGCAGCCCTGCTCTCACTACTGACCAATTCTTATCAGACCAAAAAAAAAAAAAAGAAAAGCCTCACAACTGAGTGACATCAGAAATTACAGAGAAGTGTCTCTAGCAGAGGACCCCACCAGGACTCTGGGTCCCCTTTGGAGGAGAGGCAGGTCTCCTCTTACTTTGGGGAAGTGGGATTTCAAGGGACATTTCTGGAATAACTCATGGGTAGACAGAGCAGCAGTTTTACAAATTAGAACTGTGATTTCCCACCTACCCTAAACTCCCCAATTTTAAAAAGTGAATTAATCTCTATTTGTTTTTTTACTTAAGAACAGGTGAGTCTATGAATAATACATTGCCTGACAGGTAACACGGGGATCTGAAGGCCCAGAAGTCTGCAAGCAAATGAAACTCAGAGTATGAAGATACACTGTGGATTTTAAGTAGCATCACGTAGGCAAAGAGAAACCTGGAAGAGCACAAAACTCACTCTGCAAATAATAAGCACAGCTAAGCCCCTGGCTATGTACACAGACACATCTCCTCTCAGATGATGGTAATTGAAAGTCACTAGGTTCCCATATAAGGAGGGGAGAGATAAATCAAGAAATGCAATCTAAAACAGGATTAAAATGTTCGGGTTTTAATGAACAATGTTTCAGGGCAGAGAAAAAGGACATTTAAAGCTTCCTTCCTGGTATGGAACTCCACATCCTTAACCTCAACATGCTCTGGCACCAGAGGAACCAAGGTCAGGGCGCAGATATGGGGTGGCTGCAGAACTTCTGAATCCATCCTAGGGTTTCAGTTCCTGGCCTCCCAACAGCTTAACTGGGTCTGCCCACTGAGGCCTAGAAGATTTTTTTTTTTTTTTTTTTTGTCATTTGTTAAACATAAGATAATAACATAGCATCATGTAGATTATAAAGATTAAATATCAGCAAAAGCCTTGCAATGTAGGATGGCTAACTGGCAGGGTCTCAGCCAGAACTCTTTGTGGGAAATGGGAAGGAGATGTTGAAAAATGTGCCTCTGTCCATCCTCAAGAGTACGGGAAGGACCTCCTATTCCTTCCAAGACCTGTGGTGTTCCCAGATAAAAAGGAAGCTATGTAGATCACTGACACTCCACATCTATCCAGTAAGGAACACTGCTGTCCCAAGAAGGCCCCTAGATCTCAACAACTTTACCACACACACACACACACACACACACACACACCTTAAATAAAAAACCAAATAGAGATTTTCAAAAATTGGGGAGTGCAGGGTAGGTGGGAAATCACAGTTCTAATTTATAAAACTGCTGCTCTGTCTACCCATGAGTTATTCCAGAAATGTCCCTTGAAATCCCACTTCTCCAAAGCAAGAGGAGACCTGCCTCTCCTCCAAAGGGGACCCAGAGCCCTGCTGGTGTCCTCAGCTGGGGTCCTCTGTTGAGCAAAGAGTTTTCATAGATAAAGGATTTGAACTTTTATCTTTTCAGGTTCCTTCAGTTATTCTCTAGAGATGGGACAAAATTTGGTCCCTTTAAACGTGTCCCATTTGGGAAATATGCACCAACAAAATATTACTCCACTCCTCCCACCCAAGTAAAATGGCCCTCATTTAGGAGCAGAAGCTATTTGGAGCTGTGGCAGGAGGGAAATTAATATGTGAACTGAAAACAGACAGACCCTTTAAAAGTCTGCCCACACTGCAGAATTGGAAATAGATGAACTTCTTTCCTATTACAGCAACAATACCACAAGGCAGGATTTGTTTGCAAGATAATAAATTGGCAAACAAGCTGGGACTAGAAGATGACTCTGCCTCACTCCCGCATCCTGAGCAGAGCTGAAGAGGAAGAGAAATCAAGCACAGCGGTAGGCCTCACGGGAAGCCAGGACCAGGGGCTTTCTGTGCAGTCTCTACTCCAGTAGCTCTCTCCTTGTGACTGGGTCACTAGGTAGCTTGTCCCTTATTCTGGCCTTCCTGGGACCATTCCTCATGACAGAGGAGGCACAGGAGGGACAAAGATCACAGGCTGCCATTGTCAACCCAACTTCAAGTTCTGACTCTCTACTACTTACAAACTCTGTGACCTTAGGCAGACTGAGAAACCACTGCAAGCTCAAAAGCCCCCATCCATAACATGGGCATAATAATGTTACCTGCCTTGTAGGCTTATCCTAGAATTAAATGAGAAAATATATGAAAACTGCTTAGCATATTGCTAGTGTATAGTTAAAATGCCTTATAAATGTTAGCTAGTATTATTGTAGTCAAGATCCCCTAACAAAAATCTTGCTCAAACATGAATATCTGTCCCAAAAGAAATGGACACAGGCAGCCCCAAATATTATGGGTTTGTATGGCTCTAGGTCAAATTGTCTGACTTACTGCTATATTCCTCAGAGACCTTACACAGTGTCAGCCTCATTCTAAGTTTTACTGAATGAAGGAATCGGTGAATTAATGAACTTTCCACAGATCCAATACTGTTCACGTGATACTGTCTAAAATAATACAGTTCATTTCAATTTCTCTTTATTCAACAAACATTACTTATAAGCTCAACAGTATCACAAAGTGCATGGTATAGACTGACTTGTGCACCCCACCCCAAAACTCATGTTGAAGCCCTAACCCCTCAGTCTGACTGTATTTGGAGAGAGGGTCTTTAAGGAGGTAATTAGGGTTAAGTGAGTTTATAATCTGATAGGAATGTAGGACTAATGTCCTTATAAGAACAGGAAGAGATCCCAGAAATCTAGCTCTGAATCCCATTCCTGTGTTCAGCTGTGTGGGGACACAAAGAGAAGATGGCCACCTGAAAGCCAAGAAAATAGGCTTCACCAGAAACCACCTGTTGGCACCTTGGTCTTGGACTTCCAGCCTCTAGAACTATGAGAAAATAAATGTACTTTGTGTAAGCCACCCAACTTGTGGTATATTGTTATGACAGCCAAAGCTTACTAATATAGGACATTGAAGTTCTGACCTATTCAATGCTTTGACCACAATATGCATATTAAGTATTGATTTAGCCTTGGTCAGAAGACACAAAATTTCAGTTAGGAGGAATAAGTTCAAGACACCTATTGTACATCATGGTGATTATTGTAAAGAACAGTATGTTGTATACTTGAAAATTGTTAAAAGAGTAGATTTTAAGTGTTTTCATCACAGAGAAAGAGAGAGAGGATATATGAGGTAATACGTGTGAATTAGATTGATTTAACCATTACACACTGTATACATATATCAAAATGACGGTTTTACACCATACATATACAAATTTTACTTGCCAATTTAAATAAACAAATAAATAAATAGATAAAAAGAAATAGAAAGTAATGATCTAACTTATATTTGAATGTGACGAGGGGTGGTAAGCTACCTCCAGGAACAGCTGCTTTCATCTACAAGAAAATGCTTCCTTATGCTTTACCCACTGGCCACACAGAAAATTATTAGTAACTATTATACATGATAATTCTTCAAAGATCTGAAGGTAGGTATGACCCTCTTCCTACCCTATTCCACCTCCGGCTCTTCTCCAACCTAACTAATCTCAGGTCAGCACTACACAATTGAAGTGTCAGCAGCCATGGAGATGCTCTGTATCAGCACTGTTCAATGTGGTAGTCACCTGTCACATGTAGCTACTGAGCTTGAAATGTCACTAATGTGCGTAACTGAGCATGTGATCATTTAATTTTGATTTACTTAAGTTTGAATAAAGTCACATATGCCTAGATGTTACTGTATTGACCAGCACAATTCTAACCATTTTATATCCTGAAATGGTGTTTCCTAATTATGCATGGGTGTTTTAAAGTTACGTTTAAAATTTCTTTGGGTGTTTTAGATGGTATGCAACATATTAGTATTATTTCTTACTATATGGGTCAGTACTTTTGATGTTCTCAAATGAATTAAAGGTGGTAAGTGGTAGAAGTCTACACGATTGGCCATTCCTCACATTTTCCCTGTGTCACATCTTCTATGAATATGTCAGTGTCCAATCTAGGTAGCAAAGGGAACAAAAAATGCATACTACCCTGGTCCTGGGCTCAGGAAGCTTTCAACAGAGAAAGGAAGGTAAGAGCCAGTCAGCTTTCCGTCCCTGGGACAAAATACCTGAGATGAATCAATTTAGCAGGAGGAACAATTTGATTTGGTTCATGGTTCCACAAGTTTTAGTCCCTGGTCATCTGGCCCCATCAATTTGGGCCTGGAGAGGTACAGTAGATCATGTTGGGAGCACATGGGGGAGGAGCCCTTTGCAACTCATGGCAGTGGGGATGCAAAGAGAGAGAGGGAGGGGCCAGGGTTCTAATATCCCCTTCAAGGACATGACGCTAATGACCTAACTTCCTTCCACTAGACCCCACATCCTAAAGGTTCCACCACTTCCCAACAGTACTACAGGCAGGTGACCAAACCTTTAACACAAGGTACGGGGGGTGGGGGGACATTTAAGAAATGTCCATGATGAGAACCATAATAAGAAGACAGGGCAGGGAACCAGGACACCAGGAATGTAATTGCAGAGAGCGATGACAGTGATTGGGAGACCAGTGTCTGAAATCGGGGTCCCTGATGACTTCATGGCTGTGACATGCTTGGTACTTGGGAAAGTTTCTGCACAAAGGTGCAGGCTGCCTGGTGGCTTTGGTAATGCCCTCCCTGGGGAGGCTCTGTGCTGGAGTCTTATCAGCCTTGACCTTGCTGTCAGGCACACAGCACCTTGAGAATGAAGGGATTCTCTTGCTAAGAAAACTACAAAGTTTCACCAGTCTCTCTGCTTCTGAACCTGCCCCCATAACAGTAACTTTAAACAAACATTGCACATTGCAACTGTAGAATGTAACTGAGGAATAAGCTGCATAATGTTGCTAACTCTGTAACTTTCATGAATACAAAGAGTAATGCTTGCATAGTCTTTAATCTGACTAATCAGACATATACAATAAAGATTGCTGGTGTAATTCTTTAGACCTGCTTCTCCATCAGAGAACAGCACTCCACCCAATCCCAGCTGTTTTATCTTCACAATCTGCATATGTGAGTCTTATTTCTTTCAATCTCCCATTGCCCCTCACTGGAACTTGCTAGTTTGGCCATGCTGGTCGTGGCATGTAATAACTGTGGTTTTATCAAAACAGTGCCTCAAGAGTTTGGTCTGGCTGCAATCATTGGGGGGGGGGGGAGTCCTGGAAAAAGGATATGCTTGATCTATGCCTTGGATGGTAGTGTGGTTAACAGAATGATGCCCCCCAAAGATAATCCACATAATTCCTGGAATTTGTGAACATATTACATGGCAAAATGGAATTAAGTTTGCAGATAGAATTAAAATTGCTAATTAGCTGACCTTGAAATAGAGAGATCAGCCTGGATTCTCCAAGTGGGCCTGATGTCTTCACATGGTGCTCTGGTTTGAAAGGGTCCCCAAAGTTCATGTGTTGGAATCTTAATCCTCAATGCAACAGTGATGACAAGTGGAACCTTGAAGAGGTGAGTAGCTCATGAGGGATCTGCCCTCATGGATGAATTAATGTCATCACCCAGGAAGTGGGCTTAACTCCGGAGTTGGTTTGTTAAAAAAATGAGTTTGGCCCCTTCTTGTAATCGCTCTCACCTGCCCTCTCACCATGTGATGGCTTCTACCATGTTATGATACAGCAAGAAGGCCCTCATCTGATGTGTCTCCAAAATTGTGAGCCAGATAAATGCCATCATAGGTATTCTGTTATTGCAGCACAAAAGAGACTAAGACACGTGTAGCCTAAAAAGTGGAAGAGGGAAATAGAAGAGGAGGTCTGAGCGATGCCACGTGAGAAAGACCCAACCCATTGTCCCTGGCTTTGAAGATGGTAGGAAGCCAAGAGCCAAGGAAGTCGGGCAGCTTCTAGAAGCTGAAAAAGTCAAGACATCAGATATTCTCCTGGAGCCTTTGAGAGGATTATGGCCTGTTAGCACCTTAATTTTATCCCAGTGAGACCCATATCATGAGTGGCCTGAAGAAAAAGACATGCCCAGAGGTGAGCTGCAGGGAAGGGGTGGACCTCAGAGCTGCAGAGCCTAGAGGTGGCACCTTGGCACCTTTATTCTGGGGCACTGCAAAGACATTGGGGCACGTGTGCATGGGGCATATGCAGTGCGTCTTCACTGGCTCCCTGCTGTTGAGAGTCGCTTTTAACACCTCGTTCCTGACACCTCTCCAGGTCTTCCTGCACTCCTGTTTAGCACTGCTGGAGGCAAGCCACCCGGTCACACAGACTTCACAGGGAGCCAAGCAGTAGCAGGTGTCAGAGCTGATAGAGGGGGAAATAATCTCAATCCCCACCGGAGGGCGAAGATCCCTTTATGAATTCCCATTAAGAGGGAGAAGTAAAAAGCATGAAATCGCATGTCAACAGGGGAAAAGAGTTGAAACCAGAGTGACCTTGACAGGAGCAAGCACCAACAACTCCCTGGTTGTGGCTCTCAACACTGAACTGCTGGAGAACTGCTGGAGAGACATGGGGTGTATGCACCGGGATCCCATCATGTTTAGATGTGTACCCTAAACCCCAGCCCCAATCCCTGATGGCTTCCTTGGACATGCCTTGGGCTCTAAGCCAATCCTGCTCCAAACACTGTTTGTTATCTTTCTTCCAAATCTGCTCCTCTTCTCACATAATGACCCTCTACCCAAACAAGGAATCCACAGTCTCACAGGGCTGCTCTCTGTTCCTCGTATCCCACTCTACTGCACCATCCACAGCTACTCAGCCTCTTGTCCCAGTCAGTTCTATCTCTGTGCCCTCCACCCCCACCACCAATGAACTTCATTCAGCTCTCATCATTTTTTAAAAGTCTTTTTTTAGTTGTAGATGGACCCAATACCTTTATTTAATTTATTTTCATGTGGTTCTGAGGATCAAACCCAATGCCTCACACATGCTAGGCAAGTGCTCTACCACTGAGCCACAACCCCAGCCCTCTCTTCATTTTTTGCACAGACCATTGCAGTAGCCTCCTGGCTGTTCTCCTCTCCAACTGCCTTTCCAATCCACCTTCTAGTCTTTTCCCATAGGTTGTTCCCCTTCTACATGCAAATCTGATGGTGGCATTTCCCTTCTGAAAATCCCACCCTATCAAAGCTGGTGAACAGGCATTCCAAGACTTGCCCCTGCCTAGTTTTATCCATTCATCCACTTGCCACTCCCAAGCTCCATTCTCAACTCTCAAAAAAAATTGTTTGACTTTTTTCTTTCTTGAGGAACCCCACCTTTCCATTTTTGAGGAATCAGCTGCTTTGGAAAAGCCTCAAGGTTCCAGGCTATTTCACATGTCCTTGGCTTTGAAAACTCTCTGCCTTGCGTGCCTGATGATCTCTTACTTGTCCCTCCACACCCAGCTCATGTGTCCCTACTTCAGCCCTTCTGCCAATGGACTCACACACACCCCCCATCATACCAGTGTTGCACACTCACTCGTCTTCCTTGCATACTCACTCCTGGAGAGCAGGGACTGTGTCTTATTTATCCTTGGAAACTCAGGGCCTGGGACAGTGTCTGACATAAAAGCCTGTAGCAATGTCCTTGGAATGTGTGAAACTGTGGACAGACCCCATTGCAGGCTGGAAGAGGCTGTGCAGAGGGCTGGAGGGACTGGTGATGCAAAGGAGGAGAGATGCTTCCCTTCAGGGGCCTGAAGCCCCTGCCCAGGCAAGTCCTGGGCCTCCAGATCCAGCAGACAAGCACACACTGAATGCCAACATGGAGGTCCATCAGAATAACAAATGAAGTACAAAAATATAAATATCTGTCTTGGTGGTGTCATGGGACAGAAGTTCCTGCCAGCTCTGGGAATTGGAGAGAGTCCAGTTCTGCATTTTGCCCTCTTCTGGAGAGAGGCACTACCTGGACTCAGGCCCACCAGGCTTCAGGGACTGAAAGAGCCAGCAGGCAAGGACATCAGAAGCATCACTGCTGCACCAGGGGCTCTCTATGCACAGACAGATGAGAGCTGATCTCACTCTTTTTATTTATTATGATTGAGGTAAAATTCACATAACATGAAATTCACCATTTTAAAACTGTACAGTTCAGTGGCTTCTAGTACATTTACAATGTTGTGCGACCATCACTGCTATTTCAGAACATGTTTACTCCAAAAGGAAATCTTGTACCCATTAGGTACCCGCTCCCCTCTCCCTTCCCCTCCCAGCTCCCGGCAGCAGCAAATCTACCTACTGCTTCTATGGATGGATTTGCCTATTCGGGTTATTTCTATAGATGGAATCCTATAATATGTGGCCTTTTGTACCTGTTTTCATTCACTTAAGGTAATGTTTTCAAGGTCCATCAGGACTTCATTCCTTTTGGCAGACATGCCATTTATCAGTTGATGGACATTAAGGTTGCTTCAACTTTGGGGCTATTGTAAATATTTGGCAGCAATAAACAGCTGTGAGCAAGTTTTTGTGTGGACATATTTTCATTTCTCTTGGATACGTATGTGGCTAGGATTGAAATTGCTGGGCCAAGTGTTTGACTTTTTTTTTTTTTTTTTTTGAGGAACCCTGCCTTTCCATTTTTGAAGAATAAGCTGCTTTGGAAAAGCCCCTACTGGGACCCCAGACTTAATAACTGAATCCCTGTCCAGTTCCCCAAGAGCCAGACTTATTGCAAAATAGCCTTTCGTCTCCTAGGATACTTGGCACCTTCTGTGAGGAGCTGGGACCACAATTTTGAAAACACTTTTTCTCTGTACCAGCCTCATTCACCACCCAGGGTCCAGACAATAAGATGAAGGCCATCCTGGGTGCAGTGCCTCTGGGCAAGGGCATGGAGGAGGGAGCACATCAGGGAGCACTGGGGAGGCTTCTCCAGGGAGTTATGAGGTGGGACTCAAAGAATAAGTAGTTTTATAGAGTTGGAACAAAGAGGAGTGTAAATTTTCAGACTGCTGAAAATGACATGTTTAAATGATAGGAAGATTTAATGAGAGGACCCACTACGTTCAGGGACCTAGAACTTAGTGCTTTTTTGTTTTGTTTTGTTTTGTTTTGGTTTGGTTTTGGTTTTGTTGTTTTTTAATTGCTGGCATTTAGTCTGAGGAGGGCAGGTTACAGACTATGGAGGCTGGACTGGCATGGCAGACAGGGTTGAATGTGAAGGCCTGTGAGCCTGCCAAGACCCTGCCTTGTTCTGTCTGTCAGTCACCAGACTGGTCCTGCTCCTGGGACTCATGCTTTAAGGCTGAGCTGTAATTGCTGCTCTCAGACCTTCAACCTGCCCATACCACTGCTTATCACCTCACTCCAGACTAGGCCCAACTTGGCCTTTGTCTGCCTCATATCTATCCCTGCTGTGTCCTGCTGGTTCACATGTTCTCCCTCAGGGGATTCTCTAGCTCTCTGGTCTGCAGAAAGAATCCTTCATTTTTTTTCTTTTCTTTTTTTTTTTTTTTTTATTGGTGCATTATAATTGTACACAGTGGTGGGATTTGTGAGTATATGCACATAATATAATGATATAATTTAGCCAATATCCCTCCCCAGCACTTCTCCCCTCCCTTCCCCCCCCCTCCTCTCTCCTCCTCCCATACCCTGGTCCCCTTCCTCTATTCTACTGATCTCCCTTTACTCTTCATGTGATCCACCCCAACACACATCTTTCTTTTCTTTTTAGCTTCTACATATGAAAGAAAACATACAGTCCTTAATAGAAGCCCCCATTTATGATCAGTAAAATGGTTCCCTGGAATCTGGCCTGTTTCCTCTCCTTCCTACCTGCCGATGAGATCCAGATTCACTTTTTTTCTTCATCTGATTTGTAAGTGGAAGAAAGTAGAGATGCTACACTCAGCACTCTTTTTTTTTAATATTTATTTATTCGCTTTAGTTGTACACAATGCATTTATTTTTACATGGTGCTGAGGATCGAACCCGGGACGTGCGCATGCTAGGCGAGTGCTCTACCGCTGAGCCACAATCCCAGCCCCTATAGTCAGCATTCTTACCTAAAGTATCTCGAAGACAGAATGTGTGAGGAGCCTGCAATTTTCAGTTGCGCTGAAGTGAGGGCTGCAGGGAGCACATCTTGGGGGGAGTGCCATTGAAGGCATCAGGGATCCATTCGTTCTCAGCCTGACGTGTTTCCCCACTCAGCTTTTAGATTCTGACTCTGTTACCAACTAATTGGTTGTATTTTTGCAGAACCTGCAGGAAAGGCCCCAACATTAGGAAATTTTATGTAATTTCTTTAGAAAGCCAAAAGGGTTCTTTTGGAACCCTTCTACACTGCTGGGGGGAAGATAAAATGGCCCAGCCTCCATGGAAAACACATTTTAAGGAACAGAACCAGAGATGGTGACGGAGGAAAACACAGGCTGAAGGGAGGCTGAAGCCAGGAGTTGGCAAACTGCAGCTCACGGCCAAATCCAGCCCACCACCTGTTTTTGTATGTCCAGGAGCTAAGAATGGATTATATATTTTCTAAAGGTTGATTAAAAAAATCAAAAGAAGAAGAATATTTTATAATTTATAAAAATTACATAAAATTCAAATTCAGGGTTCATAAAGTTTTAATTTTTTTAATAAAAATCTATAGAAATTAGTTTTTTCTCTTGTTATATAATTATGTACATAATATCCTTAATTTTTCTTCTTGGATCTAAAAACTCAAGTTATTTACTATGGGGCTCTTTTTTTAACATTTTTTTTAGCTGTTGACAGATCTTTATTTTATTTATTTATATGTGGTGCTGAGAATCGAACCCAGTGCCTCACACATGCCAGCCAACTGCGCTACTGCTGAGCCATGGCCCCCGCCCACTACGGGGCTCTTTACAAAAACAGTTTTCTAACACCTTCTCCAAATTACATCAGCATGCTTCAATCTTCTGTGCTCCAAGCTCCTTACCTCTATAACCCACATAAGGTCAAGCAGCGTAACTGTCCCTTCTTGATTACCTCTGGAGAAGGAAAACAGCCACCCTTGACACCCCACCCCAACGCCAAGTTCAGTACTCTTGACTCCAGCAATCTCCCAGCCCCCATCTTGTTATCAAAGCCTTTGGAAAGTACGAAGCAACTCCAACTCACACAAAGATCAACTCTCACTATGACCAATGATAAAGACTGAACTGTCCTAAATCTCGGATTTCCTGAGTATCTGCTACATGCCAGGCACAGGGCTGAACTTGTTAAAGACACATCTCAAACACTTGGAGTCTTCTTAAAAGTTCTTACCAGTGTCCTCCCCTGTCATACATGGCAGAGCAGAGAACTGGTCCCCTTTCCCCTCTTTATGCTCTTCTATTTTCACCTGAGTGGAAACGGGATTTTTAGCAAAACACAGCAAAGTTACACTAATTTATGGAGCATTGATCATGAATAAGGCATTGTTTTAAATAAGGGTTTCTTGACCTTGATACTATTGACATTGGGGCTGGATACTTCTTTGTTGTGGGTTGTCTTTTGCATCATAAGATGTTTAAGCATCCCAGCTCCCAGCCACCAGATGGAAACCAGTAGCACTTCTCCAGTTGTGACAACCAAAAATGTTTCCAGACATTGCCAAATGCCCCTAGGTGCAGGAGAGGAAATGTCCACAATTAAGAATGTCCCACTACTCTAGCTAGGCCCAGTGGCACATGTCTATACCTAGAGACTCCAGAGGCTGAGGCAGGAGGACAGCAAATATTTTTTCTTTTTCTTTTTGGTACTGGGGATTGAACTCAGGGCACTCGACCACTGGGCCACGTCCCCAGCCCTTTTTTTTTTTTTTTTTTTTTTTGTGTTTTTTATTAGAGACAGGGTCTCACTGAGTTGCCAAGTGTCTCACCATTGCTGAGGCTGGCTTTGAACTTGCGATCCTCTTGCCTCAGCCTCCCAAGTGCTGGGATCACAGGTGTGTGCCACCATGCCTGGTGAGGACAGCAAATTTAAGACCAGCCTTGGCAACTTAAAAAGACTCTGTCTCAAAATGAAATTAAAAGGGTTGGGGATGTAGCAGAGTGGTAGATTCATACTACACTCAATCCCTAGTACCAAAAACAAGTAAAAGAACAACAACAAAAGAATCATTACCCTAAATATTTTACAAAGTAAACTCACAAAAATTCTATGTAATAGTTTTTTTATTATCTTCATTTTAGAGATGAACAATCCTTGGCACAGCCAGGCTAAGTAACTAGTTAAGGCCACACAGTTGGTTACTGACAGAGCAGCATTTGAGTTATGTAGTTTGACTCCTGCATGTTCCTACTACTGTCAATTTTAGCAAGTCTCAGAAGCCACAGAGACTGGCATAGAGAAGCATAGGGGCTCTCCCTTCTGCACTTGTAGGATAGAATCACAGTGAGAGTCTCTGACTTTGACCACAGGGAGCATCAGCAAGATAAAACCAGAGTCCCAGAGAGGGAAATGGGCTAGATAAAGGAATCTGAGACAGGGCCGGGGCACACAAACCTCTGAGCATCTGTCCAAGGCTGACTCTGTGTTGCCTGGTAGAAAAAACCAAGTCATATTGCCCATGATCCTCTGGACTATGTATGGGTGGGTGTTCATGAACAGCTATGGTAATTCCCTCCCTCTCTCCCCTGTCCCTCCCAACCTTTCTTTCTCTTCCTCCTATTTGTTTATTTATTTAATTAGTGAATGAGCTATATACCTGCCTTTCTAGATATTGTGGGATATAACATGAGATATGAATATTAAAGTAAACTGAAGCTCAGCTCAATGAAGTAAAACACACCCCTCACTGGAGGGACCCACTAGGACATCTGGGATTTTGTGTCAATGACTGCTATTGACTGCAGATAACAGAAATCAGATATAGAGTAAATTAACTAGATCGGAAATCGTTCTTACCTCTCATGGAAGGGTCAGATGTAAGCACTCTGGGACCACTGGTTGGTTTTCCAACACAATTGCCACTCCCGCTTTCTTCTGTCTTTGAGTTTCCTCATCTGTAAAATTGGGAAAAAGAATAGCATCCAAATTCACAGTATTGTTGTGGGGATAGAATGAGCTAGCACATGTGAAATACTTAGAACAGTATTTGGGCATAATAAGCTCTCAATAAACACTAGCTATTTGGGGCTGTTGCTATTTACTGAATATCTTCTACATGCCAAGTGCTCTGCACTTTCTTCTCTAACCCTTGTAACAAATGCAAAAAGGAAATAAGTGTCCCCCAGGAGGTACATGTTTAGGAGGGGTCCCAGGCTCCACTGCCTGTTATTTGGCCATTTCATCTTAACTTCACTCCCTTGAATCATGAATACTTCTAATCCTCTGGAGTTTCTTTAAAGAAAAACCTCCAAGGCCTATTCAGCAAGTAGCTTAGCAGTTGACACCTGGGCAGGGATTAGTGGAATCAGCATACAGGGATGTCAAAGACAAAGGCTCTACCTCCCACTTCTGGTAGGTCTTGCCCTGGGTTCAGTTCCAAGTTTTGAGTGAAGATTTTAATCTAATTTCTACTCATTCTTGCTTGATCTGCAAATTGGCTCAACTATCCCAGGTATTTAAAGAAACGTGTTAAACGTGCTCCAGGGATAAAGCAGAGGCTGTTGCACACGGAGTATGCAGTGATCAATTAGGTCAGGTTGAATTGACCTAGAAATTCAGGGGGGAGAGTAGTTTTTAGGGAAAGAGGGAAACTGAGGTTTGCTGAAATTTGGAGCAGTTGTCCCCAGAATAAGGATAAAGAGGCCAGAGGAAAGACAAGTACAAAGACTGACCAGGATCCTGACTTTAGGGAGATCCCAGGTGCTGACCAAGGGACAGTGATATCCAAGGCAGCCAGCAGGGGTGAAAGCATGAGCCCAATGGCAGAGGCTAAAACAGCCTAGAGCCCCTCTGATAGCCCCTCCCCACTATGGCACCAAGACAGAGCCAGTAGGGCCCCACCATCAGATTTGTTTGACTGCTGGAAGTGCAGCCTAAGTGAAATAATATATTCCTGGAAGTGCTCTGAAAAATGTAAAGGCTTATTTCCATGGAATAAATTCTACTTCCAGGAACATTTCCTGCAGAGAAAATGTCAGGCAAATTTTGCATTGTGGCATTGTTTGTAATATTAACAAATTTGGGATCAACCAAGGCATTCATTTGAATAGTTAATTCAAAACAAAGATGTACACCAGAATTTACTAACACAAAAATATGCTTCTGACATGTAATTACATGGCAGAGAAAGCACATTCCAAAGCAGTATGTTAGAATATGTACTATTGATATGAAAATAAACACACACAACACACACACACACACACACACACACACACACACACGTATGTATTTAGAAAACCATTGGCAGAGAGGTAAGAACATGGACAAACACAGAGATGTCTGAAACATTGTTACTAAACTGTTAACCATTTTCTTATCTGCCTATAAAGTTCCCAAGGAGCCAGATTTCTCCCTGTTGGAGTGGCAATTTAAAGATAAGCAAGGAAGGAGGCTATAATGATCCATATGGTCATGGATTAGAGTTGGAGACATCAGTAAGAACTTATGCTTAATTATATACAGATTGTTACATATTGAAATATTTATAGATCTTTGTACTGCATGTGTTGTTATGCATACTTACATTTGCTCTGTCAGCTGAGAAGGCCTGGAAGAAATGATATTCCCACAGTGAGGAGTCATCCAGAACCCAGATTGATCAATCTTTCTCTCTCTATCTCTTCCTTCTTTGCTTCCCTTCCTTTCTTCCTTCCTTCCTTCCTTCCTGCCTCTAGACTATTAGGGAGTATTTATTTAAATTGATTATATGCAGAATTCGTGGCACAGTAATTCCATTCCTAGCTATATACCCAACATGTGCATAAGAATACTCATTGTATGGGTTGGGGTTGCGGCTCAGCGGTAGAGTGCTCGCCTAGCATGTGCGCAGCCCCGGTTCGATCCTCAGCACCATGTAAAAATAAATAAAGGCATTGTGTACAACTAGTAAATAAATAAATAAATAAATATTTTTTTTAAAAAAAAGAATACTCATAGTAGGAGCATTTGTAACAACTCAAATAGAAAATGACTCAAATGTCCATCAACGTAGACTAGATAAATAAACTATAAAATGTGGTATATTCATACAGTAGTATACTATATGCAATGAAAAATGAGTAAATTAAAACTACATTACACAAATTTCAGATCTTTATTTCTAATGTTATTCTCCAACAAAAAGAAGAAGGGTTTCTTGAAGAAATGGCTGGTTCTAAGACTGGGGCAAAAAACACTATAATAATAATAATGAAAATAATAAAAAGTATGGTATAGCCCAGAGTACCTTGTAAGGGCAGAAAATAAGGAAATATGTGTTGCTTAGTGATGGGGACAGGTGTTGTTAGGCAGTTCTATCATTGTGTCAATGACTTAACTTACATAAACCTACATGGTATAGTTTAATCACTCAACCTGGCCTTTTGATGGAAGGAGGAGACACAGTAAATACCCAATATATGAAGCTGCAGTTGGTAGAACACAACATACTATTTTATAGTAACCTTTTTTTATAAGTAGAAGAAATACCAAATAATGATTTAAAAAATATGATTTAGAAAAGACACATACCAGTTGGAGTCATTTATCATCATTATCAAGTATTATGTACCATACATAATTTTATATCCTATGCTTTCATATGAATGACAGTGCAGTAGATTTGTTTACATCACCATAAATGCCTGGGTAATGTCTTGAGCTACAACATTATGATGGCTACATCATTGGTGATGGGACTGTTTCAGTTCCATTATAATCTTATGGAGCCACTGTCATATTTGATCCATCATTGACCAAAATGTTGTTATGTAGTGCATGACTGTATTAAAAATGCACATAATGGGAGCATGTCAGTGACACTCAGGAACCAGCAGACATAACTCCCAGTGGTCAATCTGGAACAATCTAAACAACAACATAAAATCATGCTGGTCTATGACCAAATATAAAATAAGTATCCATGAGACCATACTGAAAAAAATAAATGATTGGAAAAATTAACAAATGCTGGGGAGGGGGGAGAGAGGAATAAACCACACAGAAGAATTCCACATGATTTATGTATATAATCTGCCCTCAAGGAACATAACTCTTCATTTCTCAAGTGTGGTTGTGCATAGTGACTTCTTTTCAAAGGGTACAGTATGGTAATAAAGAAGAAGAAGAAAAACGGAGTAGCTATACAGTGGAGAAATCTGACAAACACATCTCAGAGTGGCAATCAAGATCAACATCAACAATCAGGAATCACGTTGGTATTCCATAGCCTTGATATGATGTGATGAAAATGATACTTTACCCCTATGATTTTCTCCTCAAAAGCCATAACCTCTGTCTAATCATGAAGCAAACACCAGACAAATTCTAGTAGAAGAGCACCCTACAAAATACCTGCCTTGTACTGCTCAAAAATGCCAAGGGCATCAGAATAGGGAGAGATTGACCAACTGCCACAGCCAAGAGGAGTCTAAAACCATTCCAAACATAAGGGTTCTTTTTAAAGTTCCCACAGAATGACTTTTCCCTAACAAAAGAATCAAAGAAAACTTCTATCTCAAACTTTACAATATAGAAAATCAGTAGAAGCTTTGAAAATAAAACTTTCTTTTAAAGGGTTTCCAATAACCTGGATAAAATTCTTACATAGGACTTAATGTGAAAGTTCTTGGGTTTTCTTTGGGACACAGAAAGATCTTCCCAAATATATCAGTGGGAGACACAATCCTGATAGGGATGAGGGGGTGGGCTGAAGAGGGCTTAAGCTTCCTTTCCTTTTTGTTGTTTTCTGCCTTTTGGTGAGAAGGCAAAGCCAACTAACTGTTTCCAGCTGCATTTGCAAAGTTTTCATCAGCTCCTGGTCCTTCTGTGTACTAGGTCACTGTAGGAGCAGTGTACTAGGAGCAGACCCACCCTAAGGAGCCTTGCAGGGAGGCCAGGGAGTCTCCAGACTGTCAGTTACCAGGGTCAAATTCCCTCAGGCTTCTGACTCACTGGAGATGATGGACATTTCATCGTGAGCACGTCTGGATGGCACTGGTCCCTGAGACATCCTGAAGATTCCCCTATCCCCTACTCCAAGTGAGACAGAAGAATCTTGAGAGGCTGCACTTCTATGAATCAAGCTGATGGGGGCAAGCCTTGGAAATGTTTTTTTTTTTTTTTTCTTCTTATCGATTTTATATGTATGCAGCTCGATTAAGTAGAATTATAACAAACTGTTTGCCCAATGACCTGTGAAACACACTGTAAAAAATAATTCTTCTGACTAGTCAGAGAAGTTCCTATATTTAGTACTAGGATTTAGAGACAAGGTCAGAAAAAGACATCTTTGAAAACCAAAAATAACAAGAATCAATATTCCACCCCATGACAGCTATTCATCCCCTCAGAGATGTTTGGCAAACATATTACAGATAAGACTGGAGTGACTCCCAAATCCTGTTGAGGGCCCTGGGGAATCTTCTGTATCTTCACAGGACACTACTAATCTCCAAATGTATTTTTGCTTATGGAGCTGAGCTACAGCTTTGACATTGCACCATGCTAATGACAAATACAAATGGGAAGTTCTGCATGGAGCCTGGAGATGGGGTAAATGGAGAAGTCCTGGTCAGAGTATTTAAAGTAGGTCTACCTTTTAAAATAGTTTGACTAATTTATGGCTTTGGTTACTAGAAAAGAATCTTTTCCAATGGAACTGGGACAGTTCTTCTAGTTCTATCGCAGAGTGCCCCACAAAATCAGGCAACCCTGCAAGTCCACCAAGGGACCTGGGGAAGACACCAGCAGGGAGGTGATCCAGATAGGTAGGTGTAATATCCGATTACCACAAGGCTGGGGATCTCATTTTAGAAGTCCTATCTTGATGTGTTTATAAATCCACGTCTTTCTGGTTTAGAGAATGTCCCTCCACACTCCAGAGCTAAGATACATCTGTCTGTACTGAAGCAAGTCAATTCCAAAAGTGCAAGATGCTGAACAAACATGACCCCACCAAGGCCCACTCCAAGAAGCCTGCTCAGGGAGCCAGCTGAACCTTCTAATGCTTCCTCACATGAATCAGTTTAAAAATAATATCCTACATATTAAATTCTGCAAGTTCATCTATTTAACTCAAGATGCTTCTTAGACTCATCTCTTTTGGATAGTACAGTCAGTGAAGATGAATTAATCTGGCTTATTCATATCTTTCCTTAACTGTGTTTGATCTTTCAACTCCATACAGGAACAAGAGGGGTGGGTCCTTTCTTAGAAGGCCTCTACCCAGTGGTTTTGCATCAGTGAAGGAACAATGGTAAAACACCTTTGTACTGTAAGTCCAAACTCTGAGCTCATGCTGCACAGAGATTCTTAAAGCTTCATTTGTACAAAAAAAAAAAAAAAAAAAAAAAAAAAATCATCTTCTGTGGCTTGAAAATAGCTCAACAAAAATTTTCAACATAATAGGAAAAGCAACACTTAGAAGAGGTAAATTTGTGCTAGTCACCCATGTGCATACAGCAGGCCTCAGTTGCTTTAAGAAGTTTTATCCATGGATTAAAGAGAAAAACACATGTTTTAAAATATTTGTATGCAAGTAAAAACCATGTTATTGCCCCAAATAAGTTATTTATAAAAATTGTATTTGTTCTTTTAAGATATACATAACAGTAGAGCATATTTTGACATATTTATACAAACATGGATTATATCTTATTCTAACTAGTATCCCAATCTTGTGTGGATGTATATAATGTGGAGACTCATTGTGGTATACTCATATATGTACATAGGAAAGTTGTGTCAGAGTCATTCCACTGTCTTTCTTATTCCTGTCCCCTCTCCCTTCCTTTCATTCCCTTTTGTTTAATTCACTGAACTTCTGCCCACCCCCCACTTTGTTGTGTGTTAGCATCCACATAGTAGAGAAAACATTTGACCTTTGATTTTTTGGGATTGGCTTATTTCACTTAGCGTGATAGTCTCCAGATGTATTTGCCAGCAAATGTCATAAAGTCATTCTTTTTTATTGTTGAGTAATATTCCATTGTGTTTATATACCATATTTTCTTTATCCATTCATCTGTTGAAGGACACCTAGGTTGATTCCATAGCATAGCTATTGTGAATTGAGCTGCGATAAACATTGATGTGGTGGTGTCACTGTAGTATGCTGATTTTAACTCCTTTGGATATATACTGAGAAGTGGGATAATCAGGACAAGTGTGGTGTTTGCATTTCCAGATTTATGAGGAATTTCCACACTGCTTTCTATAATCATTGCACCAATTTGCAGTCCCACCAGCAATGTATGCATGAACCCTTTTCCCCACATTCTTGCTATAACCAAAATAAGCCATTTGGACTCTTCTCCTGTCTTCCAAGACAACATCACTGTTTAAAAAAATTTTTTAGTTGTAAATGGATATAATGTCTTTTTATGTATTTATTTTTATGTGGTGCTGAGGATTGAACCCAGTGCCTCACGCGTGTGAAGCACATGCTCCACCACTGAGGCATGCTACAGCCCCAGCCCCCAAGCATCACTTTTCTTCCCCTACTTTGCTTCCAAAGAAATTGTAAGTCTTCTGGTTATACTCAGCTTCCCTTTTGGTTTCTGCAGAACTCCTTGGTGAACATACACCCTGATATGTTTAAAACATTTGCCAGCTATAAATTGCCTTTTCCAAGCCCCTCTATAAAATAATATTAAAATCAGGGTTCGTGCTGTTATGAGTTTCTGGACCAAGTCCTGGAGGCGACAGCTGCTCTCTTCCTTACTGTTGTAACAGAAACTTGGCAGCACTGAGATGGGCCCGAGGATCTCCCTGGAGGTAACCTACTAAATTCAAAAGCAGAGTCCACCAAGTCCTGACCTATGCATGATCCTGAGACCCTCTAACAGGTATAGATAACCCCAAGGTTTGGGCTGATGAACCTTTCCTTCTATGAATTACACTAGAAGGAGACAGAGACAGATGAAGAAAAAGAGAGATGGAGACAGAGACAGACAACATTCCCTGTGTATCTGACAGCCCCCCTCAAAGGCAGTTTCCCAGGGCAGACATACTGCTACTTTCTTCAGGCATGACTTCCAATCTGGAATACCAGGAAGGACTTGGGCCAGATACACATGGGTCTTAACGTCCAAAGGAATAAGGCAGGGATAATCCAAAGGAGAATTAATAACGGATATTTTTGGCACAGAGCTTTCTGTCAGGTCTCTGGTTTGCTAAGTAAACAACCATATTACCACAGGGAGGCACTCAGAGGGGGAAGGTCACATTTGCAACTTGAATGACTGACACATCAAAACCAAATCGAAGGATTTGGGGGAGGGCAGCATCAGGTCCATGATTTCCAGCTTTGTTCTAAAGGGCAAGATTACCATAGTTCGCTTCTTGAATGAACACTGAACACCGCCCCACCCCACCCCCCATTTGCTTCTATCATCATTGGAAGAACCAGTAAGTAAAACATTTTAATAGGCTACATTAATACAATTACACCATTTATATTTTCTATTCATTATGGCTTTTGTCACAATGAATCAATGGATTATTATATTCATTTAATATCTGCATAACTTGAAGATATGAAGGGATAAATAACAGGAATATGCAGAAAGAAAGTGTCTGAGGGTGAATTTGAACCCAGGTGGGTCTAGCTCCAAAGCATGCATGCTCTTAGCCATGTTATCTTTCCTAATTTCTACTTTCCACACCTTCCCAGAGTGGCCGCCTTTCTAGTCTGAGTCAAGTGGCTCTGTGAGCCAAACCTCCAGAAGGAAATGACCACTACAACACAACTTGAGATCTAGTGCTTGAATATTTGGGGTGTACTGTTTGCAGAAATGAAACCTATGTTGGTTTAAATCACATGAACAGAAGACTTTTCTTAAAAAAACAGAGCCTCAGGTTTGCAAGTGTCTGAAAGAGGTGCCTAGTCTTCATATACATCTTAGAAATTCTGAACGTTACAAGTGTCAGACTAAATCCATTTTGTATGAGGATCTTGCTTAGAGAAATATGACAAAATATTCTTAGGATTTCCAATAAAGTCTGGAAATTAAAAGTATGTATTTATCTTTGCTTCTCACTGAAATGACTCTAAAATGACAGTACAGAAATCTAAAGGAGTAAATCATACGGACAAAGAGAATGAAAGGGGAGAGAATAGGGAGCAAGGTGATCAGAAGTAATGAACGAGTGATCACTCATTAGAAAAAGTCAAAACCCAATTGCTCTTAGAGGAACAGCTAATGAGAAGCAATCTGATTTGTGCCATGAAGCTCCCAAAAGCTTCTGGGTTTAGAGCCACCAGGTACCACTGAAGGCAAGGATGAGGAGTGGGGCCAAAGACAAGCTGATTGGCAGAAGTCTTCATGAGAAGCATTTACACCCAGCCTTGTCCTTTATCCTACCCATGCAATCAGGTGGCCAGCACTCCTCTGCCCACTAAAGGAAACAAGAAGTGCATTCCTTGGGGGAAACTGAGCCATGCATTTCCAGGCCTGGAGACACAGGTTCAAAAGAGTAAAGAACTAGATGAAAATGAGACAACTACACAAAAGTCTACATACCGAATAAAGCCCCTTCCTTCACCCTCTCCAGAGGCTGACCAGTTTTTTTTTTTTTTTTTTTTTTTTTTTTTTTTTGAGAAAATAAAAAGCACCAGATGTTATAGTTTTGATGTGAGGTGTCTCCCAAAAGCTCATAAGTGAGACAATGCAAGAAGGTTTAGAGGAGAAATGATTGAGTTATGAGAGCCTTAACCCAATCAGTGAATTAATCCATGGGCCCCACTCCTCATGGGATTAACTGAGTGGAAACGAAAGGCAGGTGGGGTGTGGCTAGAGGAGATGGGTCATTGGGGTATATATTTTGTATCTGGTGAGTGGAGTCTCTCTCTCCGCTGCCTGATCATCATGTGAGCCACTTCCCTCTGCCACATTCTTCCATCATGATGTTCAGCCTCACCTTGAGCACCAAGGAATGGAGCCAGCCCAAGATCTCTGTAACTGTGAGCCCCCAATAATTTTTTCCTCCTCTACATTTGTTCTGGTTGGGTCTTTTAGTTGCAGCACCAAAAAAGCTGACTAAAACACCAGAGAAAGACTAATCTATGATGATAATTCAGGGCTGCTTCACAGAAAGTCAAAACTCTGATTAAATTATTTTATTCAAAAATTTAAAATTTTAATTTTGAAATTATTTTACTTACAAAAAAGCAGTAAATTCCTACATGAAGTTACCATACACCCTTCACGCAGCTTCCCCAAATGTTAATGTTTTACATACCTACAGTACAATCATCAAAGTCATATAATTAGCATCGCTACCATACTATTAATTAATTAAGGTACAGTCCTTATTCTAATTTCACCAGTTTTCCCTCTCTGAAGTCTAGGGCTTAATTCAGGCCCCCAGGTTACACTTAGTTCTCATAACTCTTTAGTCCCCTACAATTTTGGACAGATCTTCATTATTCCTTTTGTCTTGAATGACTCTTTCAGATTTTAAGATTCTTTTAGACTTCTTAAGACTTTTAAAGAGAACTGGTGGTTTTCCTTGGAGAACGTCCCTTCTCATATCAGGAAGTACATGATGTCCATATATCTCATTACTGGTGATATTAACTCTGAATATTTGGTTAAGATGGTGGCCACAAGGTTTATCTACTCCAATGTTACTTTTGTAATTAACAACTGATCCATGCTAAAACATTTAGACATCATGATGTTATTATGTCCACAACTTGCTTTTAAATGGTCTAGGCAAAAAGTTCTTTCTATTGTTTCTATGACTTTTATGTAAGTTTGTGTTTGTTTTAAAATTTTAAAAAAATAGCTGGGCATGGTGGTGCACATCTGTAATCCCAGTAGTTTGGACGGCTGAGTTGGAGGATCCAAAGTTCAAGACCAGCCAGCAACTTAGTGAGGCCCTGAGTAACTTAGTGAGAGCCTGTCTCAGAAAACAAACAAAACAAAAAAACAGGCTGGGGATGTGACTCATGGTTAAGCCCTGGGTTCAATCCTCAGTACCAAAATAATAATAATTTTTAAAATAATTAATTAATAAAAGTTTCAGGGAGTTGTATTAGTCAGCTCTTCATTGCTGGGACCAAAATATCTGATAAGAACAAATGAGAGGAGGAAAAGTTTATTTTTGATTCATAGTTTCAGAGGTTCGGTCCATGGTCAGCTGACTCCATTGCTGTGGACCCAAAGTGAGGTAGAGCATCATGGCCAAAGGGCCCAGCCAAGGAAAACTGTTCAGTTCATGGCAACTAGGAAGGGGGATGGGGGTGGGGGAGAGAGAGAGAGATTGAGAAGAAAGGGCTTCAGGGAAGATGCACCCTTTGAGGGCATGTCCTAAGTGGCCTTCAGCCTCCTTTAGCCATGCCCCACCTGCCTACAGTTAACACCTAGTCGATCCATTCAAATTAGGATGGACTCATGAGGCTGCAGCTCTCACAATCCAATCATTACACCTCCAAACATTCCTGCATTAACATGGGAGATTTTGGGGGGGGGGGGTAGCTCATAACCAAACCATAATAGCCTCTGAAATCATAAAAGAAAAAAAATTTGAATAAGTTAGAAGTTTAGTCAGGAAATCCAATATCTGAGTTCCAGAAAGATAAAACAGAGTGCATAGAAAGGTGGACAAGAACATCAATGAAGCATAAAAGAAGAAAATGTCCTAGACTATAGGACACAGGCTCTCAGATCCAAAGGCCCACTAAGCACTGAGCCTAATACATGGAGAAGACCAAGGTTTATCATCATGAAATTTTAGAGCAATGAAAAAAAAAAAAAAAAAGGCACAAAGTACTTCTGAAAGAGTTAAAAAAAAAAAAAAAGTCATATGCTCTTTACAAGGCAATTTTTGGCTAAAGGGTACATCATTTCTCTTTGCCAAGCCTCAAATCAATAAAATTCTTTTTACGAGACAGTGACTGAAATGTTCAGAACTAGAAGAGACACACATCAATCAAAAGGGGTTTCTCCAACAAAATCCCGCTGTTTTCTACTGCAGAAAATGTTAAATTATAATCAGATAATATTCATAGCTTCTCAGACTTTTTCCTTAATGAGGATGTTTCTTGAATGCTATCAAAAGTCAGAGTGGACATTTGAGACCTGCCTGTCACTTGTTTTGGGAAGAATGAATTGAGAGATGCTTGGCCAAAGATAAGGTTCATGGACAACAGCTTCAAGTGACCAGCCTCCCTCATTTATACCCAAAAATGAAGCATAAAAGCATACGATTGAAAAGATGCCAAACAATTGAAACTTTTTCTTTGTATTGTAGGGTTCTAAGAAGTAGATGACCTCAATTTTCTAATAGACATTCTACAAGGTATTGATCATATAAAAATTCTCATGGTATATATAAGGCCCAAAGAAGAAGGCCTCCCCAACCCCCAGCATGGCTTACTTCTATTCCCTCATATACCTAGATTTTCTCCTGGGGATGCTGTCCTATGGTCTCCAGGAATTGGTTCTCCAAATCCATACATTCCCACATGAAGGATGCTGCTGAGAATCCCTGCCACAAAATAAAGGAAGAAAACCAGAATGTGTCAGCCTTTCCAACAGTCAGCCTGTCCTCCATAGGAAGGCTAAGACTGACCTCCATGGCAAAAGTAATAGCTGTATTTTAAGACTAGAGTTGGAAGGAATGGGAGACAGAGAGAGAGAGAAAGAGAGATAGAGAGAGAAAGAGAAGAGAGAGAGAGAGAGAGAGAGAGAGAGAGAGAGAGGGAGAGAGAGCGCGCAGGCTATGATTCTGAACCTTCAACTCTCTAACAACTGGCACAAAATACTCAGTGCTGTCAACAGCACACTAAACACCTCTGAAAGGCACACACACCCATCCCTGCTAAGGGCTTTTCAGGACAGCTGGTGTAGCACCTTTGTACAAATTAGAAGAGGAGGTCCCACTGGGCAGATGGCCCCAGGCTCATAGTGCTGGTTTGGCCCTTCCTCAGGGCAGAGTCAGCCTAATTAAAAGAACATCAACTGGATCCACTCTTCACTTTTGAATCTCTCAAACCAGTACCTTTGTGACCCAAATCATTAAATGCTCAACATATATGATGGCCCTGGGCATATGGCTGCACTCAATTCTTAGCTGGTGAGCTAGCTGGAAGCAGTTCAGGTGACTTCTTCCCCAAGGCTTACATCCTAACTTAAGTTCTGATTCTGCCTGTTCTATTCTGAAAAGAGATTGAACAGGAAAAAAAAAAAAAAAAAAAAGGTGATTTTCCTCTTGGGCTTCAAACAGCTGGTCCAAGCCAACCCCTGCATTCTTTCCTTCTGCTCCACATTAGGTCGTGCTTATAGGTCACCAGCTGGGGAGCCTCCTTCCCAGCAAGAGGCTGCCCCAGGCACACCTTACCACAACTTCTAGAAAGAAAGCCATATGGACTTTCTCTCAAATTAATCCAATTAGGAAGAGGAAGATGACAGCAAGAGGAAGAGGACACAAAAATGTGACCAAGAGAAAGCCTGCAAAAGGATATTCTCCTAGGCAACAAGAATTTTTATCTCCTTTTCTTCTCCCCTCCCTCAAAATCCTTCTGAACTCAAATCAGTGGTCATCAAGTCGATCAAACCCAGGGTCAGCAGTGGAAATTTTGTCATTTCTAGGGGCTGGGATATGCCTCCAGAGCCCACAAGGGCCGCATTGTGCATTGGTGGCTGCAGGAGAACTTGAATGGTGCCAACTAGAGAACAGAAGCTACCAGAAACAGTGCCAGGGAAAAGAAACTTGGGGTCCCAGCAATTCCACTGTCTAGGAACTTATTGTCAAATGTGGTTTATGTTATTTTCCAAATTGCTACTCACAACCTTAGGATGTCCTTCTTGAGACTACTATGGCTTAAGACTACTATGGGGAAGCAGGATTACAATTTCAAATGCTCCGGCCATGTTCATTGGTCTAGATGGACTCCTTTGACTCACAGCCCCAGCAGTGCCATGGGAAGTGCTCAGGATTGTGAACCCTGGGTCACTCCCATTGGACAGCTTCAGCATCTTCACCTCATCAATGCGATGCAGGACATCCACTGAAGTCATCTCTGCATCACGAGAATTTAGACTCAGCACTCATGATGCCTCTGCTCTACCTGCTCCCAGCAGTTAGCATCCTTGGAAGGAAGCCCTTCCCAATTCCTGCTAGTGGATTTAAATTTTTCCATCTATTCCCAATTATTCTTACCACTCTTTTTGGCCCTGTGGCCTGATAGAGAGCAGCCTTGAGGCCTGCAATCCATTAGCTATCAGGGATATACTAAAAAATTGTCTTGACTTGAGTTCTATTCCAAGTTTGAGAGCCCTTTTGTATGTTAGCAAGTTCTGAGTCACCTATTATGAGTCTCAAAGTTGGAATTCCACTGTAGAGAAATGAATCCTTTTTAGTTCAGATAGAATTCTTTCATTTGGGCCAGTGTCTAATTAGGATTATTTTGATTGTGCCCAAATGGAACAAATTTTAGCCCAAGTCAACATTTTCACCCATTTAAACGAAATGCCTAAGTGTCGGGAGGCCCACTAAACTTTAATAACAGTTCAAGGACTATTTTTGTTTGTTTTTTCCTGTGGGCTCCAGGAGTCTTCCTCTGAGATTTCTCCAAGTTGCCCCAACTCTTGTGAAAACCCATGCTGGCTTGGTGGTCAACGGGATCAACAGTAAGAGACACTTTTGTTGTTGTTGTTTTAGTGCTGGGGATTGAACCCAGGGTGCTTTATCATTGAGTTACATCCCCAGTACCTTTTTTATTTTTATTTTGTAGTTTGAGACAGAGTCTCACTAAGTTGTTTAGGGTTGTGCTAAATTGCTTAGGCTGGCTTTGAACATGTGACCCTCCTACCTCAGCCTTCCGTGCAGCTGGGATTACAGGTGTGTGCCACCATGCCTGGTCAAGAGACAGTTTTTGAAAGTGCCTTCAAGATATTTAGCACTTTTAAAATAATAACTCACAGATATCCCATTCTATAGTACTCTATTAAACAGAACAGCAAGCAGTCCAAAACCAATCCCCTCCCTGTGGGCTGTCAGAGTTCACCCTGAGATTTGATGTCCTCTTTTGCCATTTCATTTTTAAGCTAAAGGACCCCTGCAAAGTTTCTCAGTGATTTGTTCAGTCAAATGGAACATATTAGTCAGCTTTTCATCCCTATGACAAATACCTGAGAAAAAAACATCTAAAGGAGGAAAGATTTCTTTTGGCTCTCAGTTTCATAGTTGGCCAGCTAGGTTGCTATGGGCCTGTGGTGGGGTAGAGTATCGTGGCAGAGAGACCATGGTGTAACACAGCTGCTCATCCTGTAACAGCTGGGAATGAGACAGAGACAGAGGAAGAGGCTAGGTACAAGAAACAGTCCCCAAGAACCTGCTCCCTCCAACTAGGCCCCCTCCTCCTACAGTTTCTACCACTTTCCAATAATCCATTCAGCTATGAATCCCTCAATGGATTAATCCATCGATGAGGTCAGAGCCCTCATGTTCCATTCACTTCTCCAAGTCCCCACCTCTGAACACTGCTGCACTAGGGAACAAGCTTTTATCTCATGAGCCTTAAGGGGGACATTCCAGATCCAAACCATCACACAGAAGATTACTTTTAGACTCCTTTCTTATTAAACTACAGCTTAACGCTTTTCTCCTAACAAAGCTCCTCCATGGGGACAAGAGGAAGGTCTGCCCTATTCATTCCTCTACCCTCATTCCCTTGCACAATGCCCAATGTACAGTAAGTGCTTGATAAGCATTGCTGGGTTACAGTAATGAACCAAATCAAATGAGCCAGTCAACATCAAATCAAATCACATCATCAAATTTTAGCCTATATAACATGGTTCACATCTTTGTAAAGAACAAGAGTCTCTTCCTTCCCAAGGCCTTTTCTGAAGATGTAAATCCGCTCCTACTTAGCTAAGACTGTTTCTCTGTGACCTAAAGATGTGACGAGAATATCACTGTGAATTTTTACCTACCAACTAGAAGAATCAATCAAATATCTTTCCTTCCCTGTATCTTAGAATTTTAAGTTCCAAACATGGGCTATGGAGCCAGACTGTCTGTTCAGATCTTGATTTTTCTGTTTATTAGCTATCACCTTGGACAAATCTCCCAAGTTGACATCTTAGTTTACATCTGTAAAATGGAATAATAATGGCTTATAATTTAGAGGGCTGTTGTGAGAAGTGTGTGAATGCTGTGCAAAGTATTTAACACAGTATGTGGCACCATTATGTACTCAATAAATAATAGCTGTTATTATTATTATATAATTTGGACTCAATTTAGTAAAAATAATTTTCATCTCAAAGGGCTGTCAGAGTACTTATGTCTTCTTTGAAAGGTAATAGAAAAATATCACATTACCTGTGTCATTTATCTCCCTCCCCCCCAAAAAAACCCCTTAATAGTTTCCTTCTGATATTGATACTTGCAGGTAAATTATTCTTATTAATCACTTCTGTAATAGCTATTGTCCTTATGAGCTTAATGAAGCTTCTTGAGGCTATAGTATCATTCAGAAGTACACAAATTTTTTACCTTCTTTGGAGCTGCTTCACCAACTCTGTCCTCCTTTGATATCAACATCTGAGTTTAGACTCCAAGGAGATAAGCTCAGTCCCAACCAGAGAAAAAGGAAGCTGGCCTGAACAGGCTGATGGTAGAAAAGAGCCCTCAGTGATTGACAGAATCACACAGGGTGCTAGTTCTGGACCCTGGTGTATCCCTTTCTAAGATGCCAAGTCCAATCCAATCTAAGATTTCTTCAGGATTTCTGCAGCTCTTGGAAAGAGACCATTGGCACAAAGGAATTCTAACTGAGGTTAAGAGTCTTTGTGGTCCTAACTCCCAGGGTTTTGCCAGCATGCGGTGAGAAGTTAAACTGGGCCAAATCCTCAAACAAGGGATCATTTCAGGTCCAGCCTTAGCACTAGTTAAAAGTTGGATCTTGGTCCTGCCAAACTAGAAAGAGAGATGAAAACAACTACATTTTAAGAAAGCTAATCTGCTATGTCTTTTTGAGGTGGACTGGAAAAAAGAGTGGACCTCGAACTGAGGAGACCCTTCTAGAAAGGAGACAAACAGGCCTGCACTGTGTGGTGTCAATGAAAAGGAAAAGGCTAGATGAAAGACGTGTGAAATGCCGGCTGGCCAGCGGGATATGGGGCCAGGGAGAAGGAACAGTTCAGAAGCCCCAAGGTTTTAATCCTGAATGGTTTGAGGAATCTCATGAGTGGGAGGAGGACTCAATGGTGTGGAGCTGAATGATCAGCTGTTGAGTTTGATGACATCACCCTGTACATAAGTACATGGGATCTGGAGGTACAGAAAACAGGACTGTAAATTCAGGCCTTGGAGTGACTCACATCCGTTGTGAAGTTATGGGAATGGGCATATTCTCCCATGGAAAGGATGAGAGAGAAAAGAGCCTGAAGTTGCCATCCCAAACTGAGAAAGCTACTTGACAGGGCAGAAGGAAGAATGAGGAAGACAAGGAGAAGAAAAGTCTAAGATGGAAGAGATATTAGAGTTCTCCAGAGAAACAGGACCAGTAAAATGTGTGTGTGTATATAAAGAGAAAGATTGATTTTAAGGAATTGGTTCAGACAGTTATGGAGGCTGGCAAGTCCAGACTCTGGAGATTCAAGGAACAGCTGATGTTACAGTTCAAGTCTGAAGGGGGTTTGCTGCAGAATTCCCCTTGTGCAGAGGAAGGCAGACATCAGTCTATTAAGATCTTCAGCAAGCCAGGTGTGGTGGCGCATACCTGTAATCCAAGTGGCTCAGGAGGCTGAGGTAGGAAGATCACAAGTTCAAAGCCAGTCTCAGCAAAAGCAAGGAACTAAGCAACTCAGTGAGACCCTGTCTCTAAATAAAATACAAAATAGGACTCAGGATGTGGCTCAGTGGTCGACTGCCCCTGAGTTCAATCCCCCGTATATCCCCCCCCCCCCAAAAAAAAAGACCTTTAGCAGATTGGATAAGGCCCACCCATATTAGGGAGGGTCGACTGCTTTATTCAAAGTCCATCAGTTAAAATATTAATCTCAATTTTAAAAAAAACTCTCACAGCAACATCCAGAATAATATTTGGCCAAATGTCTGGACACATGGCCCAGCCAAGCTGAAATATAAAATTAAATTAACTATCATAGAGAATGAGGACATATCTCCAAGGAGTCCAAGGATAGGGCTAAAGATAGGTGGTGATGCTCAAATATGAGCTAGGGACTTCTAAGAAAAAGTCCACTGGACCTACATCTGGGGATCATTGGTAACCATGTTTCTCCCCCTATTAGTATAAAATACTTAAAAGCATGGGCTTGGGATAAAAAAATCAAACTGGAAGCCCATCCTGACTCAGTTGTTGCTTACTGTGACCCTGTACTAATCGCTTTTTCTTCCTGGGTCTCAGTTTTTCTTTTTTAAAATTTATTTTTATTTTTTTTGTTTGTTCTTTTTAGGCATACATGAGAGTAAAGTATATTTTGACACATTATACATACATAGAGTGTATTTTACTCTATCTATAAAATAGAAATGGTTGTTATATATTTCTTAAAGTTGTTTTTAGCATTAAATTTTTGAGTGTCTAATATATACTTGGTGTTTCAAAAGTGTAGCCTTCATGCTAATATTAATATTAGCATCATCTTGATTATCTTCATCTATTCCATAGTCTCAGGATACAGTTTAGGATAGATATATTCAGGAGAGAGGGATTAAAGACTGCAGGAGTGATTAAGGAGGTAACAAGGAGAAAGGAAAAACTGCCTGTGTTGATTGCAGGCCTGTCATTCCAAAATGGACCCCAGTTCTACAGTGAGGACATTTTGATCCATTTCCTCCCCTTTCACAAGCAGGGCAATATTTCCAACACCCATACACTGACTTTTCCTAACCCTTAGTTCTGTAACAATCAGAACTAGAGCAAAGACCTATTTCTCTACCTAGTGTCTCTGTCCAACTCAGCACATTCCCAACATCCATGGCTCAGCCTTTGATTTTTTAAAAATTTATTTTGTCGTTGTAGGTGGACAGCATACCTTTATTTTATTTTTTTCATTTTTATGTGGTGCTAAGGATCGAACCTAGTGCCTCACACACGCTAGGCAAGCACTCTGCTACTGAACTACAGCCCTAGACCTCAGCCTTTCATTCTGATGCTGCACTTCACAGAAAACTTTCAGTGAGAACAAGAGTCAAGTGAATCTCATCATCCTCTTCCCCAAGCAGTGCTGAGGCAGATGAAAGAGAGCAGATGGGCACACTCACGCTACACAGGGCAGGCGTAAATTTTAGCTCTTGCATCTTACTCAGTATTCTCTGACAGTAAACACCGCCTTTCATATCTTCATTCAGCCCAGCAGACCAGGGGTTAATGAATTTGTCCAAAGAAACAAAATGAAAAACTCAAATCCAATTAAAAAGATCTCAGAAACAAGTCAGGCATAAAGAGTGTTCCAGAAACTCTACAATTGAATTTTTTCATTGACAAATGATCCTGCCATTGCTGTAGATAGAGTAACATATCTAATTCCTATAATTCTATATCCTTAAATGAAGCCTGCAGGAGAGGCCTTGATGGAAAGGAAGATCAATGGGACTGAAAGGAACATATTCTACTTTAGTCCCCCTCTGTGAATTCAATTTCTCACCAGGTACTCCAATGGTTCCACACCTTTTTTCTACCCCTGTTTGAAGTCAGTTCTCGATTATCCAACCCTAAAGATCATGAAGTCAATAGGTTCACAAATACCTAACTTAGCAAAGGCTTCAAACTTCTCCTCTAAGAAAACCTCTTCCTCTTTGGAATTTTTTGCTTTTATGTTCTCCAACCAGAAGAGAAAGAAATAAATAGGGCAATGACCAGAGAGAGAAAAGGTGGAGAGAGAACTGAAAGGCCCCAGAGTCCACCAACAAGAGAACCTGCTTCCATATTATAAAGTGCCTACCATGCTCACTTCATGTTTAAGTCAGACTAGATTAGGTTCTTCCAAACAAGCACCAACCTGGAAATCGTTCAGTTGCTAACAGTGTTTGTGGCCTGCCTTGTGACAAAGACTGTACTACACACTGGCGAATGATAGTGTGAAGAGAAGACAGAGTCCTGGAACATTGTTCTCTGTGGTACCTTGGGGAAATTACTTAATCTCTCCCTGTGACTCAGTGTTCTCATCTGTAAAATGGAGATAATAAACTCTATCTCAGACATTGTGATGAGAAGTAAATGACAGAGCCTAGGAAAAGAGGTCTCCCCCCTTCCAGCTTTCCCATATTCCAGCCTCTCACCATCTGATGAACACATGCTCTGTTTACCAGCTCTAAAAAGCCTTAGGACAGAAGTGTTAGTGGAACATGCGTGGTCTCTTATCTGATGCCCAGGCCTTGATGGAGATTCACTAACTACTCCCTCCACTGTCCCACCTCCAGTTCCCTCCCCTCAGCAGGCACCCCAGTGGGTCGAGGTTGCTAACCTGTAAGATGGCCCAGATCTTTCTCTCCACAGGGACAGAGGCTTTCCAGGCAACAGCTATACATTGGTGGCTGGCTAGACTTTGAAGTTGCTGTGCCAAATATGACTTCATGGGGACATTATTACAGCCGAGCAGCATAAGGAGAGGACTGCGTTTCAGGTCCTGTCTCCTTTCCAGCCCATTTTTCCTCTCCTGCTGTCACTGTATGTTTTAGTCAGGATTTTTGCTGCTGTGACCAAAGAACCTGACAAGAACTATTTTAGAGCAGGAAAAGTTTATTTGGGGGGCTCATGGTTTCAGAGACCTCAGTCCATAGACAGCTGGCTCCATTCCTTGGGGCTTGAGGTGAGGTAGAACATCATGATGGAAAGTGTGGTGGAGGGAAGTAGCTCAAGACATCACATCAGGAAGCAGAGAGAGAGACTCCACTTGCCAGGTACAATATATATACCCCTAAGCCACACCGAAATGACCCACCTCCTCCAACCACACCCTACCTGCCTTCAGTTTCCTTTCAGTTAATTCCATACAGGGATTAATTCACTCATTGGGTTAAGTTAACACAATCATTTAACCTCTGAATGCTCATGTATTATCTCTCACATGAGCTTTTGGGGGAAACCTAATATCTAAACCATAACACTATGCTCACCAGCTTTGTGCAGGTGTAAGCTGAAAGCATCTTGCCTCAGTTGCCACCTGTCACGTGGAGTCTTGCTCCAAAGAGAGGAACTGCTTAAACCATTGTGCTGCTATCATATACCCCCCAAACCAGCCCAGTTGCCTAGTCACTCCTGTTGCCACACTTCACCCCCAACCCCCAGAGTCACTGACCTTGAGATTGGTTCAGATGGTCTCATTTCAGGAACTCTCTCCTGAGTACCCCCATCCATTTCCACAATTCACTTGCAGCTGAGCATGGTAGGATTAGGATAGTAACACTTCTGACCAGAAAGTGTATTACACTTTTGATAATTCTGTATTACTAAGGGGATACATACACACACATGAAAAGATCTGAGATTTTTTTTCTTTTAAAATATTTTTATTGATAAATTATAATTTTACAAAGTAGTCACATTCATTATGCCATATTTGTGCATGCACATAAGGTAATTTGATCAACCTCTTTTTCTAGTATCATCTTGAATATGACTGTTTTCCAATTTATTTTTTAATTTTAAATTTATTTATTTATTTATTTATTCTAATGTGTTATACCTGACAGCAGAATGCATTTCAATACATAGTACACATATAGAGCACAATTTTTCATGTTTCTGGTTGTACACATAGTAGAGTCACACCATTTGTGTCTTCATACATGTACTTATGGTAATGATGTCCATCTCATTCCACCATCTTTCCTATCCCCATACCCCCTCAATTCCAATCCCTCCCCTTTGCCCTATCTAAAGTTCTTTTATTCCTCCCATGCTTTCCCAACCCCATCCCCAATATGGATCAGCACCCAAATATCAGAGAAAACATTCAGCTTTTGTTTTTTTTTTTTGGAATTGGCTTACTTCATTTAGCATAATGGTCTCCAACTCCATCCATTTACCTGCAAATGCCATGATTTTATTCTCTTTTAATGCTGAGTAATATTCCATTATGTATATATACCCCAGTTTCTATATCCATTCATCTACTGAAGGGCATCTATGTTGGTTCCACAATTTTGCTATTGTGAATTGTGCTGCTATCAACATTGATGTGGCTGTGTCCCTGTAGTGTGCTGTTTTTAAGTTCTTTGGGTATAGACTGAGGAGTGGGATAGCTGGGTCAAATGGTGGTTCCATTCCCAGCTTTCCAAGGAATCTATACTGCTTTCCATATTGGTTATACCAATTTGCAGTCTCACCAGCAATGTATGAGTGTGCCTTTTTCCCCAGATCCTCTCCAAAATTTATTGTTATTTGTATTCTTAATAGCTGCCATTCTGACTGGTGTGAGATGAAATCTTAGAGTGGTTTTGATTTGCATTTCTCTAATTGCTAGAGATGTTGAACATTTTTCATATATTTGTTGATTGATTGTATATCATCTTCTGAGAAGTGTCTGTTCAGTTCCTTGGCCCATTTGTTGATTTTTTTTTTTTTTGTTTGTTTGTTTTGTTTGGTGTTAAGTTTCTTGAGTTATTTATATATCCTAGAAAATAGTGCTCTATCTGATGTGTGTGTGGTAAAAATTTGCTCCCATTCTGTAGGCTCTCTATTCACCTCACTGATTGTTTCTTTTGTTGAGAAGAAGCTTTTCAGTTCTAATCGATCCCATTTATTGATTCTTGATTTTATTTCTTGTGGTATAGGAGTCTTATTAAGGAAGTCAGGGGCTAATCTGACATGATGAAGATTTATTAGATGCAGGGTCTCTGGTTTAATTCCTAGGTCCTTGATTCATTTTGAGTTGAGTTTTATGCATGGTGAGAGATAGGGGTTTAATTTCATTTTGTTGCATATGGATTTTTAGTTTTCCCAGCACCATTTGTCAAAGAGACTCTTTTCTCCAATATATGTTTTTGGCACCTTTGTCTAGTATGAGATAACTGTATTTATGTGCGTTTGTCTCTGTGTTGTCTATTCTGTACCATTGGTCTACAAGTCTATTTTGGTGCCAATACCATGCCATTTTTGTTACTATTGCTTTGTAAAATAGTTTAAAGTCTGGTATAGTGATGCCACCTGCTTCACTCTTCTTGCTAAGGATTGCTTTGCCTATTCTGGGTCTCTTATTTTTCCACATGAATTTTGTGATTGTTTCTTCTATTTCTATGAGGAATGTCATTAGGATATTGATTGGAGTGGCATTAAATCTGTATAGTTCTTTTGGTAGTGTGATCATTTTGACATTATTAATTCTGCCTATCCAAGAACAAGGTAGATCTTTCCATCTTCTAAGGTCTTCTTTAATTTCTTTATTTAGCATTCTGCAGTTTTCATTGTAGAGATATTTTACCTCTTTCATTGATTCCCAAGGATTTTTTTGTTTTGTTTTGTTTTTTTGAGGCTATTGTAAATGGGGTAATTTTCCTAGTTTCTTTTTCAGAGGATTTGTCACTGATGTGCAGAAATATCTTTGATTTATGGTTGTTGATTTCTTTAAAGGGGTATTTTTTTAATATTTACTTTTTAGTTGTAGTTGGACACAATACCTTTATTTTATTTATTTATTTTTATGTGGGGCTGAGGATCAAACCAAGAACTTTGCATATGTTAGGCAAGTGCTCTACCACTGAGCCACAACCCCAGCCCTAGTTGTTGATTTTATAGCCTGCTACTTTGCTGAATTCATTTACTAGTTCTAGAAGTTTTCTGGTGGAATTTTTTGGATCCTCTAGGTATAGAATTATGCTGTAGGCAAATATTAATAGTTTGAGTTCTTCTTTTCCTATCTGTATCCCTTTAATTTCTTTTGTCTGTCTAATTACTCCGGCTAGAGTTTCAAGAACTATGTTAAATAGAAGTGATGAAAGAGGGGATCTCTGTTTTGTTCCAGTTTTTAGAGGGAATGCTTTCAATTTTCCTCCATTTAGAATGATGTTGGTGTGGGAATTAGCATAGATAGCTTTTACAACGTTGAGATATGTTCATGTTATCCCTAGTTTTCCTAGTGTTTTGAACATGAAGGGGTGCTGTATTTTGTCAAATGCTTTTTCTGCATCCATTGAGATGATCATATGATTCTTATCTTTCAGTCTATTGATGTGATGAATTACATTTATTGATTTCTATATGTTGAACCAACCTTGCATGCCTGGGATGAACCCCACTTGATCATAGTGCAGTATCTTTTTGATATGTTTTTGTATGCAATTTGCCAGAATTTTATTGAGAATTTTTGCATCTATGTTTATTAGAGATATTGGTTTGAAGTTTTCTTTCTTTGATGTGTCTTTGGTTTTGGAATCAGGATGATATTGGCCTCATAAAATGAGTTTGGAAGTGTTCCCTTTTATTCTATTTCATGAAATAATCTGAGGAGTATTGGTATTTGTTCTTCTTTGAAGGTCTTGTAGAACTTAGCTGCATATCCATCTGTTCCTGGGATTTTTTTAATTGGTAGGCTTCTGATGGCATCTTCTATTTCATTGCTTGAAATTGATCTGTTTAACTTGTGTGTATCATCCTAATTCAGTTTGGGCAAATCAAATGACTCTAGAAATTTGTTGATGCCTTCAATATTTTCTATTTTATTGGAGTACAAATTTTCAAAATAATTTCTTATTATCATCTATATTTCTGTAGTGTCCAACATGATATTTCCTTTTTCATCATGGACATTAGTAATTTGAGTTTTCTCTCTCCTTCTCTTTGTTAGTATGGTTAAGGGTTAATCAATTTTATTTATTTTTTCAAAGAACCAACTTCTTGTTTTGTCAATTTTTTCAATTTTTTTTGTTTCAATTTCATTGATTTCACCTCTGATTTTAATTATTTCCTGTCTTGTACTGCTTTTGGTGTTGATTTGTTCTTCTTTCCCTAGGGCTTTAAAATGTAATATTAGGTCATTTATTTGTTGACTTTTTCTTCTTTTAAGGAATGAACTGCATGCAATGAACTTTCCCCTTAGTACTGCCTTCATGTGTCCCAGAGATTTTGATATGTTTTATCAGTGGTCTCATTTACCTCTAAGAATTTTTTAATCTCCTCTTTGGTGTCTTCTGCAACCCATTGTTTATTCAATAGCATATTATTTAGTCTCCAGGTATTAGAGTAGTTTCTATTTTTTATTTTATCATTGATTTCTAATTTCATCCCATTGTGATCTGATAGAATGCAGGGTAGTATCTCTACTTTTTTGTATTTGCTAAGAGTTGCTCTGTGGCATAATATTTGGTCTATTTTAGAGAAGGATCCATGTGCTGCTGAGAAGAAAGTGTATTCATTCATTGATGGATGGAATATTCTATATATGTCTGTTAAGTCCAAGTTATTGATTGTATTATTGAGTTCTACAGTTTCTTTGTTTAGCTTTTGTTTGGAAGATTTATGCAGTGGTGAGAGAGATATGTTAAAGTCACCCAGAATTATTGTGTTGTGGCCTATTTGACTCTTGAACTTGAGAAGAGTTTGTTTGATGAATGTAGATGCTCCATTGTTTGGGGCATATATACTTATAATTGTTATGTCTTGTTGATGTATGGCTCCCTCAAGCAGTATGAATGTCCTTCTTTATCCCTTTTGATTAACTTTGGCTTGAAGTCTACTTTATTTGATACAAGGATGGAAATCTCTGCTTATTTCCACAGACCATGTGAGTGGTATGTTTTTTCCCAACATTTCACCTACAGTCTGTGGATGTCTTTTCCCATGAGATGAGTCTCTTGAAGGCAGCATATTGTTGGGTCTTTTTAAAAATCCAATCTGCCAGTCTATGTCTTTTGATTGGTGAATTTAGGCCATTAACATTCCAGGGTTATTATTGAGACATGATTTGTATTCCTGTTCATATTTGTTTATTTTTTAACTTGACTTGTTTTTCACTTTGATTGATTTTTCCTTTAGTGTAATACTGCCCTTTGCTGATTTTCATTGTTGTTTTTCATTTCCTCCTCATGGAATATTTTGCCAAGGATATTCTGTAGTGCAGGCATTCTAGTTGTAAATTCTTTTAACTCTTAATTATCATGGAAGGTTTTTATTTTGTCATCAAATCTAAAGCTTAATTTTGCTAGATATAAGATTCTTGGTTGGCATCCATTTTCTTTCAGAGCTTGGTATATGTTGTTCCAGGATCTTCTAGCTTTCAGGGTCTTGGTTGAAAAATCTGCAGAGATCCTAATTGGTTTCCTCCTACATGTAATCTGATTCCTTTTTTGTGGATTTTAAAATTCTCTCCTTATTCTGTATGCTAGGCATTTTTTTTATTATAATGTGCCTTGGTATAAATCTGTTGTGATTTTGTACACTTGGTGTCCTTTAAGCCTCTTGTATTTGATTTTCCAATTCATTTTTCATGTTTGAAAACATTATGATATTATTTCATTGAATGTTCATTCCTTTGGTTTGAAACTCTATGCCTTCCTCTATCCCAATAACTCTTAAATTCAGTCTTTTTATGTTATCCCATAATTCTTCACTGTTCTGCTTATGGTTTCTGAACATCTTCACTGTGTGGTCAACATTCTTTTCAAGATTATATATTTTGTTTTCATTGTCTGAGGTTCTGTCTTCCAAGTGATCTAATCTGTTGGTGGTGCTTTCTATTGAGTTTTTAATTTGGTTTATTGGTGTTTGTTTTTTTTTTTTTTTTTTTTTAAATTTCAAGGATTTCTGTTTGATTTCTTTTCAGAACCTCTATCTCCTTATTGAAGTAATAAGGAGATATTACTTCCTGTATTTGCTTATGTAGCTATTTTTGAAATGATCTTTTGCTGCCTGTATTTGCCCTCTTATATCATCCTTTAATTCACAGAACATTTAATTATGTACATCCTGAACTCCTTCTCTGTCATTTCTTCTGTTGTGCTGGATGTGGATTCTAATAATGTAGTATCTTGGTTTGTTTGGGGCACTTTCTTCCCTTGTTTTTTCATGTTGTTCATGTGTCTTCCCTTCTAGTACTGTGAATCTGAGGCATTGCAGTTTTTACCCTACAAGCTTATAATGTCCCTGCAGGGTTCTAATACCTCTCCTTTAAGGGGGAGAACAATATTAATGGATCCTAATACAAACAATATACAGCCTTAAACCAAATAGTTGCTATTAAGACATTTATGGTTTTGTCACAATATACAGTAATGGTGAGTTCAATTATTATCTATAATATAAACAGTAGGTTTGCAAAAGGGTCTACAGTTTCGATGGTGGACAAAGAGAGAACTGGGGGTAGGGTGTAGGATAAGATAGATGTTAAGGAGTTAGTAGGTGAGGATATAGAATTATTATATCTTAGGAAGCATAAAAGATGAATCTACAGAAGTTAACTAGTAGCAGGAAAAAAGAGAGAAAGTGATTTTGGGGGGACAAGTAATTGGGAAGACAATAGAGAGAGTACAAAAACAAACAAACAAATATTAAGAAAATTTTTAAAAATGTAAAATTAGGAGGTAAAATAATATACAACACAAGTGTAATAGGCTATTTGGACATCCCAGTCCTCAGTAGCCTAATTCATGAAAAGTACTTGGTTTCACAGATGTTGGGGATATGAGGGAGGGAGAAGAGAGAGAGAGAGAGAAAAAAAAGGGGTGGGGAGAAAGAGGGAGAAAAAAATCTTGAAGGAAGATAACAAGGATTATTTTTGTTGGCGATCATTATCTTTCCTGCTTCCCTCCTCATCCAAGAGGTGGGGTTGTCTGTTGTTTGCTGGTATCTCCACCCTCAGGATAGTGAAGGTTATTAGGGTGGGAAGGTTAGTCTTGGGGGCAGAGCTCCTGGAGGTAGAGTATAGCACTTGCCAGTCCCCAATGGGAGACTGCACCCCAAGGATCTCCTTTGGGGCCTGTTCATGTGATGTGAGTGCCTGGTCTTATCTCCTTATATTGCCTGTAGACCTCACAATTCCTGGTCTCTAGTTTAGTCTCTAAACTGTATCTCACCCATCTCTTCCCTTTCTACTTCCCAATCAGGAACCTCTCTCCAAAGGTCTTGTGGGCTACGCACCCATCATGGAGAGCTATTTTATTTTGGGCAGTTCAGGGCCATGCTTTTCAAGCTACGGACCAGCCCAGCCACATAGCCACAAGCACTGTGCCAGGTTAATGGATGCAGGGGAGAGAGGGGAGGTACCTGGATATTGCTTCTAGGCCCCAGCAGGTGTCCCAAGCTGGGAGTTGCCCCAACTAAAGTTGGCAACAAAGGTGTCCCAAGATGGAGGTGGCTGTTTTCAGAGATGGGGTGCTGGGGCGGGTGGGGCTGGGCAGTGGTGTTGAGCAGCATGTTCAGAGATACAGCTCTGTGGTGTGCAGTACTGTGACTGGAAGCTGGCTCCAGACCCTGTGTGGCGTCACCAGGTGCAGGCTACCGCATATATGGGACTATGGTAGTGGTTGCAGTGTCCCAAGATGGAGGTGATGGTGGGGAGGGGAGCCCCACATTGGTAGATGGGGGTCCACACAGGAGTTGCATTGGAGGTCCTATGTGTGGGCAGCAGCCAGGAGTCCTGTGTGGGAATGGTGGCCAGGATTCCTCTGCTGGTGGGCAGCCAGGAGTCCTGTGTGGGAACTGATGCAATGGTCCTACTTGGGCACGTTGGCCAGAGGTCCTGCGTGGGCAAGTAGCCAGGAGTCCTTCGCTGATGCTAAGCCTAAGTCTTTTTAATGTTAGCAAAGTTTTACACACATACACACATACATACACACACACAGTGTCTTAAATATAAGTTGACAAGACTTGAAACTGCATTATGTTTACTACATAATAAAACATCTTAATGATACTCTTAGACATAATGCCTTCTCTCTGAACTACTTTTTTTTTAGTACTTAATGTATGCTATTACCAAATTTTCATCTGTTTTTCAGATATGTTCTGAAAATCTATTTTTATTGTTTTGAAACTAAACACAAAGAACAGGGATATCATTAACAAGTATTTTGAGACTTCTTTAAGGGAGCATAATTCCATGAAACTGAGAATTCAGAATTACAAGATGTTGAAAAGGTGTCACATCTGTAAGGATACCATCAGTCTCTGCTTAAATTAACACCATGGAAGGTTCTCCTCCAGAAAACTTTGCTGGTTGTCTGGGATAAAGAAAGTTATAAAGATGAAGCCAATAGTAAAACAAATAGCCAAGAAAATATTTTTATATTTATGGACTGTTTTTAAGTGACCAAATACAACTCAAACCAACTCAAGCAAAAGAGAAAAGGATGTAGGGGTGGGAAGTGGGGGATTAGGTTGAAAACTAGGGGCTCACAGGGAAGTTACCAGGTCTCTTTTCATCTCAGCTCTGCTTCTTTCAGGGTAAGGAAAGATCTTGGTTGCACAAAGTTCTAGGTATCCTCTCGACAGAGCCAGAATATCCCAGAGAAGGACTCTGATTGGCCCTGCTTTCATCACATGCACATGCCTTCATCCAATCACTGTAGCCTGGAGAATGGGACACCATGATTGGTCAGACTCTGGTCACATGCTCACAACTGCAGCTTAATGAATCAGAGCAACAAGAGTGAAAAATCCTACCACTACCATTTGTAATAGAAAAATGAATATTTCCCTAAGGAAAGGGGGGTGGGGTGCAGAGAAGGGCAGAAGTGAACCAGGGACATAAAATAATAAAAATCTACCTCAAAAATCTAATTTACTGGTTTTCCTCAACTTATACTTCTGAATAGTTCTTCCTGGTCTCATAAAATGGAAAATGTGTTTTATCTATATTCATACACACATATAAACAGGAGAGTAAAGAGAGACCCAGAGAATGCTCTAAAATCTGCCAGTCCACATCAACACACAGAAATATCTTTGTTTCCAGAGAAGGAACCATATATTCAACTCAGAGTTAATGAATGCCAGCAGGAGAACTCACTTCCTTCAGGGATGCTTAAGGTAAGTGGAAGAGAAGTTAGCCAGAGTCAGGCAGGGCTTAGAGTGACAGCTGCTGGCAACATTTGCCCTGCTGATCCATGCAGTACAGTGTGACTACACCCACCTCCGACTCAGCCTCCTCCATTTGCTCATTGAGCCCATCATAGACTATGGCTCTCTTACTCCACAATCTTCCTGTCCCCCACTAACCAGGTTTTAACTACCTCTTTTGGAGTTTGTATTTTGCTTCTGCTTCATCAAGCTGTGGGAGTTTAGACTTCATAATTTGGCAGAGACTTACAAAAATAGTTTTAAGGAAACAGATTCCCACCCTACTAAATTACATGATTCTGGTTTCTTGAAACCTCAAAGCTCTAATCTTGTTCTCAAAACTCTGATTTTAATCATCCTTTCTAGCCTTATCTTCTACTACTTTTCTTCATAAGTATTTCCTTTGTGAACACCATATTTTAAATTTCTACCTTCAACTAGTGTTTTTTTTTTTTTTAATATATTCCAGAGTCTAAATTTGCTTATGCCATTCTCTTCACTTGGGTGGTTCTTTCTCCATCAAAATTCCAATCATTGGTCAAATATTAGCTAAAAAAAAAAAAAAAAAAAAAAAAAAAAAGTCCTTCTTCATGGAGACTCCCATGCCACCTCACTGGGAAATAGTTGACAGTGTTGGTATTAGAATCACTGGTGTTGGAATTAGGCTCTTTAAAATAACTTTGAAGTATGAGATATATTTACTTGTCTCCCTGATATTCTTATATTGTTTTGTTATTTTATTTTATTTTATGCTCGGGGTTGAACCCAGGACCTTGTGCATGCCTAATATGTGCTCTACCACTGAGCTACATCCCCAGCTCCTATTGCTTTTAGAAAGTGATTTTACCTACCACCATTCAGAAAAATTTATGTGCCTTTGCTCTAAAGAAAGTATTGCCTGTGGGATTTTTATAGGAATTTAGGATTGAGAGAGAACTCTGAATGTGCCTTACAAAATATGAGCCTGACTCTTGTGAGCTGAGGAAAGCAATTTATGTGACCCTCTGAATCTCAAAACAACATATCAAAGGTGTGAAGATCTGATACTACAAGGGTTTCTGGCTTGAAATTTGGGGATTTTGCTACTAGACATATATAAACTACAGTACCCACTGAACAATATATTTATTAGAAGTTTTGCCTGCCAAAAGACAAGTTCCTAAAAACTGTAAGTCTTATATTACAGCACACTTGTGGTTAAGGTTTATGAAATATGTAAACACATTGTAAACTTTTAAAATTTTTATTTATTTTATTTTAAGACAGGATCTCACTATGTTGCCCAGGTTGGCCTTGAACTTGTGATCCTCCTACCTTGGCCTCCTGAGCAGCTGAGACTACAGGTGTGAACCATTGTACCCCCCCAAAATTCTAACATGTTCTTTTACTTTATAGATTTGCTTAGAAAATAGTTTTAAGAAAACAGATTCCCACCCTTAAAATTAAGTTCATTTTATGAACTTAATACAGGTTTATTTTTTAAACTGTCTACTCAAGAGTTTCCTCTGTGTTGGAATTCTGTCCTTCATCACAGCAGGCTGCTTCAGAGATTTCCCTGCTGGGCAACTTGCATTTGCAGATACCCTTTAAAACATCCATTTCAAAAGGCATTCATTTCTCCTTACAATCTGATTTCAAAGTGTCCTTGTCCTGCTTAGCCCTGTCACCTTTTGCAATCTGGCCACTGGTGATGAGACACCTAAATTTCTGTCACCAAGTTTATCAGCACCACCTGCTGACAAACCTGGTGAGAACCTCTTGGGTCACATATGACTTGGCTTTTCAATGGCACTTTCTTGCTTTCAAATGATGTCCTCTGATTTCAGTGACCACCCTTTGCTTTCATTCTCCTCCCCATTGGCTTTTCTTCCTCCATCTTTTCCACAGTTTTCTTCTTCTCAGTCTTCCTTAGAAACTCAGATCCCTGCAGCTCACTTGTCACTACTTCCTCCCAAGCAAGAGTGACTTGGCCAATGGTTGACCTCCTCTCTGTTCCAGGGGCATCTTCACCTTCGTATACACTTCACTCATTGTCCCATGAAAAACCTGTTTCCCCTCCAACGTTCCATCCCAGGAAGGAACCACCTGCATCTGCCCTGTTGTTGGGATTCATCCCATATTCCAGCCTGGGTGCGGTGGCACACACTTGTAATCCCAGCGGCTTGGGAGGCTGAGGCAGGAGGATCATGAGTTCAAAGCCAGCCTCAGCAATGGTGAGGCACTTAGCAACTCAGTGAGACCCTGTCTCTAATAAAATACAAAATAGGGCTGGGGATGTGGCTCAGTGGTCGAGTGCCCCTGAGTTTAATCCCCAGTACCAAAAAAGAAAAATCAAGCAATCATCCCAGATACCACTTCTCTCAGCCCTCACATCAGGTCAGGTGCTAGTTGTTTCTAGTTCTGCTCCTAAAACCCCTCTGTTGATCACCTCTTTCCTTGCCTTTGCCAGTGCCCTGTTGCTTCCTGGCTGGTCTCTTTGTTTCCAGTCCTACCCTTCCCATCTGTCCTCCCACTGCTTCCAGGGTGTTCTGAAAATGGCATCATGTCTCACTTCTGATCTGAATAAATCAGTGACTTCAAATTCCTTATAGAATATATCCCAAGTTCCTGATCAGAGCATATGAACTGGTCCCAGCTCACCTGCTCTGTCTCATCTCTTGCCTCTTATTCAATATATCCTATGACCAAGAAATTCAAAACCATGTATACTTCCCCAAATATGTCAACCCTCTCAGGCCTCTTCGCACATTTAATTTCTTCTCTGCCAGGAATGCCCTCACCCTGCTGGTCTTATTGGCAATCAGCTTGTCGCTTAACATTATCTGATCTCCTGGATAGTTGTAGATTCTCCTTCACCTATGTTTTCAGTATACCTAATACATGACAATAGCTAGGCTTTATCTTATGAAAATCTAAAAATCAATCAATGTAGAATAAACTAAACTATATTGAGCACCTACTATGTTCTAGGCCCTGTTTAAACATTTTTAACTCATCTTTGGCAAAGTCATATTTGTGACTATTGTTGTGATTATGAGCTTTGGTACTATTGACATTTTAGATGGATAAGTCCCTGTTCCTGGAGCTGACCCTATGCACTTTTATAGGGTGTTTAGAGGCATCCCTAACCTCTAACACTGGGTGCAATGAGCATTTCACCCTGCCATCGTGACAACCAAAAATATCTCTTGGTGTTGTCAAATATCTCCTGAGGGACAAAACAACCCCAGTAGAGAATCACTAGTTCATCAGGATTTCAGGAACAACAACCCATTTATAGTGACCTAAAGGCAAAACTAAAAAGAATTTTGAGATTCTCTTGATAAAGCCTGGACAAAGCCCAATTTCACCGCTCTATACAGAAGACTGGTTCCTCCTCTTCTCCTTGCCCAGGCTGCCTTTCCTTGTGGCTAGAAGTGGGGTACTGCAGGCGGCCTGTCAGCATTATGGTGGGGATTAACCAAACTGTATTTGTAAACCCATTTTAACCATTATTATGGTTTAGATGTGAAGTGTTCCCCAAAATCTCACATGTGAGACAATGCAAGAAGATTTGGAGGAGAAATGATTGGGTCATAGCCTTAACCAAATCAGTAGATTAATCTCCTGATAGGGATTAACTAATTGAGGGGTAACTGAAGTGGTAGGGTGTAGCTGGAGGAGGTGGGAATTGGGGCATGGCTTTGGGGAATATATTTGTATCTGGCAAGTTGAGTCTCTCTCTGCTGTCTGATCACCATGGAAGCCGCTTCCCTCTGCCACACTTTTCCTTCATGATGTTCTGTCTCACCTCGAGCCCTGAGTAATGGAGCCTGCTGTCTATGGATTGAGACCTCTGAAACTGTGAGCTCCCAAATAACCTTTTTCTCCTCTACAATTGTTCTGTCTGGGTCCTTTTAGTTACAGTAGCAAAAAAGCTGACTAAAACAACCATCATTCCATATAAAGTATTGTTTTAAACACCCAGAGGACAATTGCTCCATTGCATTGTGCTTCCATGTGAACAAATAAGTTTAAATTGAAACATTGTCACATAGGAGGCTAAGATCTCAAACCTGAATGATTCTGAACTTAATTCACTTCACAAATAATTCACTGAGGATCTTTTACATCAGGAGCCAAGTACCGCTCCACAGAGACCTAGGATCGATCTCTACTTCAAAAGGCTGTGGCCAAGCAGGTATGCTCTCTGCTGCACAGTCACCTCAGCCAGCACTGAATAAATCAGCCCTTCATGTTCACAGCATCTAAGAAAGAGAATATTACGTTATAAGGCCCCATTTAGGTCTATTGCCCTGTGTGATTGGAATTTCACAGGGTCTCTTACTTAGCCTTTTAAATCTCTCTGAGAAAAAGATATGAACACTTGTGTGGAGCCTGTACCATGCACCAGCTTCTTTGCTCAGGTTCATTTAAGACTGTGAAGAATGCATTATTATCTCATTTTAACTGATGAAGACATTGAAGCTCATAAAGAATAAAATAATTTCCCAATGTCACAAGGTAAGTGGAAAAATTGGAATTTGAATCCACATTGATTCACTCTAAAACCCTTTTGCTACCATACCATGCAAATGAAAACGTATTTGGAAATGATACTAGGATAGCAGGGATTTGTGGGTGCACTACTTGGACCATCTTTCCCAGGGATGCAGACATCAGAGGAAGATATTCTGCTGTCCTATCCGAATCCTTCATATTGAGAATTGAAGATAAGTGACTATTCCAGTGACCTTTGGTCCCTTTGTTATAGGGACACCTAGGCTGAACCAGCAGGATCTGGACGTAGTAAAGGAGGAGGTTTCTTAAGCCAGGCACGGTGGTGTGTGCCTGTATTCCCAGCACTTGGGAGGCTGAGGCAGGAGGATCATGAGTTCAAAGCCAGCCTCAGCAATGGCGATGCACTTAGCAACTCAGTGAGGCCCTGTCTCTAATAATATACAAAAAAGGGCTGGGGATGTGGCCCAGTGGTCGAGTGCCTCTGAGTTAAATCCCTGGTACCAAAAAAAAAAAAAAAAAAAAAAAAAAAAAGGAGGAGGTTTCTTGATCAAAAAAAGCAGTAAAGGTGGATCTTACAGTCTGTGGCTACTTGAAACCCAGAAACCCAGATTTTCCCACAGCTCAACAGGATATTGAAAACAAAGCATCTCTCCAAAGTCAGTCTCTCTGAGTGAGCCCCAGGGAGAACAACTAATTATAATAGCAGAACTTACACAGAGCCCATGAAGAGGATAACACATAGCCCACAAAGCCAGATCTGTGAGCATCTTGCTTCTGGTCACCCTTGACAAGTAACAACAGTGGTATGATATTGCAACCCTATGATTTATGTTACAATATTCGAATATACTTGGGATCCAAAGAAAGGCAGATTGACAACTTCATTTAGAGCAAATCAATTGAATTCCATTGACAGATTCATGACTCATCCAGAAGATGTACAAGGGGTGTCAAGGAGTACTGGATCCCCTCCCCTGGCAAGTTTTACAAGCCTCATCAATTGCTGTTCAACAAAATACTTTCATTTGGGTTATTAATTTAAAAATTTTAGAACTTATGAAATTAAATCCTCTTTAAAATTCTGACACCATAGCCAGCAAAACTTGGCTATAACCTCTCTAATTTAATTAACCTGAGTAAAGGAAAAGTGAGCCTATTCAAATGTGGGCTGATCAGCCATGATGCTCAGGGAAAAAAGCCATAAAAGCAACCATTGGCAGTGCCCAGGATGGCAGTGTGCTGGAGAGAAGGAGATGCAAGTGGTCCAGATGCCTTTGTCAAAAGAGTTCTATGACCATCGTAGCCTCATGCCATTACACACTTAGTCAAGCACTTCTTACCTGATCCCATACATATTGAATGAGTCACAGCTGGGGGAGTTAGGTTATGCCATCTTCCCATATACCTATTTGTATCCCTTGATCTACATAAAGTCTGAGAAGTCACTGGGGTAAAGTCTCAAATCCTGGAGTCGATGTATAAACAACATGGCTGATGGACTTAGCAGATGCTGGTGCTTGGTGCAGTGGCAAGAAGGGGACATAAAATGCCCAAGGACAAAGTAATGAACTTGTGCCCTCCCTGCCCATTCTCTCCTACCACTTCATTGAGAGTTGCAGTTAAGGGGTTGCTGGCACTCACAGAGGCTGGTGTCTGAAGACAAATGGCTTCCTCTGTCCTTGCCTCATCTTTGCTATGCTCCCCTTTGGTGGTGAGCAGGGAGACCCGTGAAAGCCAGCTTGAAAGAAGCAACAATGGGGGTGTCAAGAGTGAGTTAATTCACATCAGGGAAGGAGACTTGAGCTATGCTGAGCCCAACCTAATGCTAGGGCCTGACATTGGAAGAGGGCTATGGTTCTTGCCATGCTGTGACAATGCTACTAGAATCTGTCCTGATCCACCTCTGCTCATGTCATGAGTAAGCCTCGTAAGAGACATTACACAAGCAACCCTGGTCTGGGGCCTGTTGCCGCCTACAGCAACGATACCGCGGGAAAGAAATCGGAGGCAGACTGGGAATGACTGGTTCCTTTATTCTTGTTTCTTCTCTGCTTTTTCCTCTGTATTCTCCTCCAACTCCAACCACAAACCCCCAAACAACTCCAACCCTACCTGCTTAAATACTCTTCACCTTAACAAGTATACATGTGTCACAAGCTCAACTACAGGTGCGTCACACAGTGTTCACAGGCACAGAAAGATTCTTAGTAGATTACAATAAGGTCAGGAGAAAACAATTAAATGTCTCCTCTTTTGCTCTCAGCCAGCCGCCATCTTAGCTACCTCCTCATTAAGGCTCTTACATTTCTCCCCTTTTGTTTTAAAAGAGGGATAAATAGATGGGTGAGCTCTCACCACATCAGGATCGACTGTGCCTGGCTTAGGCGTCCACATGTGCAACCGGCATTCTTACCCGTCATGGGATAATCAAGGCTGTGCCCTTGACTCCTGTCTCAGGTTGATATGTTGGCCACATGAGACTTTCCCGTTATTGACTACCAGCCATCCGACCATGAGGAGATGCTCCGGTTCTAAGGTGGCAAGCTTTTTGCTGACAAGCCAATTTCCATTAAATAGCGTACTAAGTTCTTTTAGACAAATCAGGTGCCCCAAGTTCCATTAAGTAACGCACTGAGTTCTCTAGACAAATCAGTTGCCCTATCAAGGTTAAGAAAAGGGGTACCTGCAAGGCATATGTCCCGTACAATGTCCCAAACATCCTATAGTCCATTTGCTAACACGTTGATCTAGGAGGCCTCGTGCAGGGGCCTTTGCTTAACTAAGATCTATTTCTTTAGGACATGGATAAGGGATCTTTGGCCTTGATCACTATTGAACTGGAGTTTGAGATTTTAGTTCATCTCACTGTGGTAGCTATTAATAAAGAGAATTTGTGTATTTGTAAGTAGAAACAGCACCTAGGGTCTCTGAATCTATTGAGGAAAATTAATCTAGAAAAGTCGAGATTCCAGCAGCAATCAGAGAGGTTCCATGCCATTGAGATTTGAATTTTGTCAAGACCACATCTTTAGTCCAAATCTGACAAACTCAGGCATATCTAAGATATGTGTATTTACCAATTTTGGCCCCCATGAGGATATTTCAGTCCTAAGGTATTGGTTCCTCATAGCCTGTTGATTTCTTTTGCCTGTCAAAAGCCAATCCTTCCACTTATATCCTAGATTCCAACCCTTTCTCTTACCTGAGGATTTTGGTCCAGCAATTCTCTTTCTTCTTACATTGTTAATTTTTCTGTTTCTGTTGGATCATTACCACGCTCAGACAAACACACAATTATTTCTCCTATGTTTAAAGCCCGCAGATATTCTTCTAACTCTACCCTTCCCCTAGTTATGGCTCCCTTTCTTTACTTTCTTTTGTATCCAACCCTTCAAAAGTGCTGTGTGTACTACTAGTCAAGCACTTGTCCCCCTTTCTCTCTTAAACACTACAATCAAGTTAGGGCTCCCCAAATGGTTCTTATTGCGGGAACCAGTTACCATATGTGTCTCTAAGTCCAATGATAAAATTTTAGTTTTGATCTAACTTGATCTTACAGCCACACTTGGCATGACTTGCATGCCTTCCTCCACTGGCTTCCTGGTTAGCTTGCTGTCTTTGTGTCTCTTCCCATCCCAGTGGTACTTCCTTTGTTATCCTTTCTTTTCTCCCCAGCAGTTTTCTCTATCTACTCACTCTCTTGATGAACTGTTCCAGTCTCAGTGTTTTAAATCCCCTCTGGTCTTTGATGACTCCCAAATTTATACCTGCAGCCCAGACCCTTCTTTTCACCTCTAGAGCAATGATACAACTGCCAACTAGACATCTCCAGATGTCCTGTAACATGTTCAAAACCTAAGCCCTGCTCTCCAAACCTGTTTCAAGTGCATCTTTTCCTGTCACAGCTGATGACAACTCTCTTTCCAGCTGCCCAAGCCAAAAATTTTTAATTCTTTATTGACTCTAGTGTTTTTCTCACACTCCTCACATACCATATGTCTAGAAAATTCTTTATTTCAAAACACAACCATAATTTGACTGCTCCTAACTACCTTTGTTGCTATCACACTGGTCTGAACCACCATCATCTCTCTCTTGGTTGGTTATGATAACCTCCTGACAGCACCTCTCCCAGCTTCTATCTGCAGCCCCTCTAATCTATTTTCAACACAATCATAAAAGAAATCCCTTTTTAAATATGAAAAAAAATGGTTTCATATTTGAAAATCCATCAATATAATCATCATATTATCAGAATAATGAGAAAAAACACAATATTTTCAAATAGATGTTGAAAACTCATTTGATGAAATTTAAAACTGATTTTTTTTTCACTGCTAGGAAATAAACCTAGGACTTAGCCCATGCTAGGCAAGAGCTCTATCACTGATATACACCCCCAACCCTCAAAACCAATTCTTTTTTTATTTTAAGGTGGACACAGTATCTTTATTTTATTTTTAATTTTTTTATTCAAAATTGTTGTATATGACAGTAGAATGCATTAAAATTCATAATACACATATAGAGCACATTTTTACATCTCTCTGGTTGTATACAAAGTATATTTGTACCATTTGTGTCTTCATACATGCATTTAGAGTAATGATATCCATCTCATTCTACCATCTTTTTTTTTCTTTTTTCTTTTCCTTTATACCCCCTTACCCCTTTCCTTTCCTTCTCTCCCCATTGATCTTTCTAGTGTGTTCCGCTAATCCTCCTGTGTTCCCCGTCCCAACCCCACTGTGAATCAGCCTCCTTATATCATAGAAAACATTCAAAATTTGGATTTTTGAGATTGGCTGACTTCACTTAGCATTATATTCTCCAATTTCATCCATTTACCTGCAAATGACATTATTTTATTCTCTTTTATTGCTGTGTAATATTCCATTGTGTATATATACCACATTTTCTAAAACCAATTCTTGATTAAAAAAAGAGACTAAAACTCTCACTAAAGTAGATAGAGAAAGGGACTTCATTAATATTTACAAAACAAAAGTTACCTACAAAAACAAAGAAAACTTAAAAACAAACCAACTACAACAACAACAAAAAATGGCACCTAACCCCATACCCAATAATGAAATAGTGAAAATTTTTCCTGTAAGGTAAGGTACAAGAGAAGGACATTGACTATCACCATTCTTTTCAACAGTGTACTGGCCTAACAATTCTATGAGATAATAAGAAGAAATACAAAATTTAAAGATTGGAAAGGAATATGTAAAACTTTTGTATTTGCAAAAGACATAATAGTGTATACTGAAATCCTCTAGAGAACCTATAAACTTAGAACAGGTGAATTAAACAAGGTTGATGGATACAAAGAGAATATACAAAGAATAAATTTGCATTTGTATATATTTGTAAAAAATTAGAAAATTAAATGAAAAATACCATATGCAACAGCATAAAAAAGCCATCAAATACCTAAAATTTGAACAATAGATGTCCTTTATGCTAAAATCTATAAAACATTGCTTGAAAAGATCAAAGACCTAAATAAATGAATAAAAATGTACATTGAATGGAAGATTCAACATTAAGATAGTACTTTTTGCCAAATTGGTCTATAGGTTCAATTCATGCCCAATCAAAATCATAGCAATATTGTTAGCAATTGACAGGATGGTTTTAAAATTTGTGAGTGTATGGGGCTGGGGTTGCGGCTCAGCGGTAGAGCGCTCGCCTAGCACATGCACGGCCTGGGTTTGACCCTCAGCACCACCTTTAAATAAAGGCATTTAGTACAACTAAAGCAAATAAATAAATATTTTTAAAAATTGTGAGTGTCTAAAGAAACTTGCATAATTAAAACAATGTTGAAAAAGAATAACCAAGATGGAGGACTTCATGCTACCAGATTTCAAGAATAACTGTGAGGTTACAGTAAGTAGGGCAATGTATGGGTACAAATGCAGACAAAGAACCATTTGAGAGATCAGACTAGCTCTACATATATGTGACTACTTGATTTGTTAAAGTTTAGAAAGAAGAAATAAATGAAGGAAGGGAGGAAGGGAGGGAGGGAAAAGAAGAACATTTCAGTGGAGAAAGAATAGTGTTTCTAAAACAATGATGCTAGAGCAATCAGATATACTGTGGGGAAAAAATTAACTCTGACTTCTGCTTCACACCAAACACGTATAATAATTCAAGGTAGATCATATACCTAAATGTAAAAGCCAAACCATGACATGAATGGGAAAAATGATAAATTAGATATCACTAAATTACAAATGTTGATCAAAGCACATCTTTGAGAGAGGCACAAGCTGCAGACCCAAAGAAAATTCACAATGCAAATATCTGACAAATTCTACGTCTTAAATGTTGAAAGAACTCCTACAAAACAATAAGAAAATAAAAAAATTTTAAATGATAAAAATGTTTAAATAAATATGTTATAAAAAGATGATATGGCCAGTAAGCATATAAAAACATGTTCAATAACATTATTCATTAGGAAAGGACAAATTTCCATACCCACCACAATTACTGAAATTTAAAAACTGACAATACTAAGTGTTGGTAAAGATGTGGAGCTATTGGAACTCTCATACATTCCAGGAGGTAGTAAAATCAGTTCAACCACTTAAAAAATATCTATTAAAGGTAGATATTTGTCTACCTTATGATTCAGCAATTATACTCCTAGAGGAACTAATCCTAAGTGTATATCCAAGAGAAATTAGCACATATACCTACGAAGTCATGCACAAGAATATTCAACAACACAATGTCAACAGGAGATATGCAGTGTGTGTGACATTATTTTATTCTCTCTTATTGCTATGTAATATTCCATTGTGTGTATATACCACATTTTCTAAAACCAATTCTTGATTAAAAAGTATGTATATATAAGTGTGTGTGTGTAATCACACACTTACATATACATACATATATATGAACTATTATTTAAATCAATAAAAATATAAGCTTATACTACACACAACTACATCAATACATCTTTCAAAATAGTGAGCTAAATGGTGAGCTTTCAAATAGTGAGCCAGACACAAAAGATCACATATTATATGAATCCTTCTAGAACAATCAATCTGTGATGATAGAAGTCAGGATAATGGCTCCCTTGGATAATGGTGGTAAGGTTAAGGATTGAGAATTGATAAGGGAATCTTGGGGGCTAGAAATGTTTGGTATCTTGATCTGGGTGGTAGTCACAAGGGAGTATTCATGTGAAAATGTTCATGAATCTGTGCTTCACAGTAAGTTGTGCTTCAATTAAACATTATGTAACTGAAAGTTTTACTGATTATATTCTATCTGGAATTCAGAGAGCGGGGAAGGTAAATGAATTGTATATTCATGAAAGAATGATGAGTCCTCAATTGTAAAAATTACAAAGTTTAAAATAAACAAACAAAAATTAATGACATAAATCAGATAATATCATCCCTCTGCTTAAAATCTTGCCTTGACTTCTCTCCATATAAATCTTGCCTCTGCTACTGCTATATTCTTCATTCACACAGTCCAGTGACATCAGCATTCTCTCTTTGGAGTTGTTCTTCAACTGTTCTCATGCCTGGAATGTTCTCCCAACATATATCAATATCTCCTTCCATCCTTGCTCAATTATCATCTCCTTAATGAGGCCATGCTGATCACCCTATTTATAACAGCAATCCTCTTCCCTGGCATTCTAATCCCCCCTATTCTGATATATTTTTTCCTCAAAAGAACTAATCACTTTTTACAACACAGCACAATTTACTTATTTATGTTTATGTTTATATTTTACTGCTTATTGCATATCTCCCCCCACGTCTGTCCTAAAATGCAGTTCCTCAAGATCAAGGATTTTTGTCTATTTTGTTCATGAAAGTATTCTGTGTAATTCATTTGGTGAATTAAGGGGTGAAGCATAAAGCAATAAAAAGAACTGATTCTGACTTGACCTCCCATACATATTAACTACAAGAGAATGTGCTAGTCACAACACCATAATTGCATCTGGCCCATGTGAGTCATGGTTTTTGTTAGAATGGCATATGTCAGTCTTCTATGGTATAACGAAGCTGTTAGGCAATGTGCTTTATTCTCATTGTGTATCTTACTGAGGAAGATCTTCAGAGACTTGGAAGGGGAAGATCAAAAAATCCCAATGGACCTGGCTTCCCCAGTTCTAGTCAGATTGGGAGTAAACCAAGGACACAGAAAAAAAACCAGACCATTGGCAGACAGGTGACCTTTTGTCTCTCAAGAATTTGGAACACAAAACACAGAAAACTGTCAATGTGGCAGACACCTTACCTGAATAGGCTGGGCCATGCACTGGCCAAGAGCAAGGCACTTGAAGCAGTCAAGTAGAAACCTGTGGGCTTTGAGGAACAAGAAGACAACTTCTGCTCTGACTCTCAATTCCCACTCATCTGTCCCAGATAGTCCAGGAGGACTCTCTCTCTCCCCCAGCCATGATGCCCTATTGAATCCTTAAAATAAACCTCCCTTACTCAAGTTGAAAGCTCTCTGTTCATTGAAAAAGCCCAGGGAATCTAAGCCCTGATATGTGTGATCCTTGAGGCAATCAGATGGAAGCACACTAGTGCCTTCCAGAACACTGGTCCAAAGAGATCAATAGACTCCCAGTCTGAACTCTCAGAATATGAATTCAAATATAAATGCTATGTGGCAGGGGCTGGGAATATGTGCTTTCAATAGCTCCCTAGACTATTCTAATTTGCAAATCAGTTTGGGAAATCACTATAGGCTATTTCCAGAAACAGACATGCAGCTCATTTCTAGAGTAGAAAATGTGGCTCTTTTTATAATCTGAGACAGAATTTGCATTGCAAATACTAAGGCCTATGTTATTGCACATACCTATACCATCTCCCTCCTCCATGTAAATGGTATATACTGAAGTGCAAAACTCAACCTCAATGACCCTTAGGGTTCCTCAGAAATGAGTTCCCTTTTCTGGCAGATTTGCCTTGATCTGTATATGCAAAGTAATGTGACAAAAAGCAAAGCTTCTCATGTTGTGGGCATTGGGCCCCTCACATGTTCCCTGGAGGTCACTGAGTCCTATATCAGGGTCACACTGACAGAGGTGTGGGCCAGTGAGGTTTTAGTAAATTTTACTATTCATAATAACTGTCAAAGTGATGCAGCTGTGATAAAAAGGCTCATCAAATTTCACGCTCCAAGGCATGAGCTGATTACTGCTGGGCTGAGAGGGGATTTATTCCCTGTGGTTCTAACAGGCACTGGGGGCCAGGCGCACTTTGTGAGTTTCACACACTACTGACCACTTCCACAAAGAGCATTCTTTTGTTGGAAGGTCCAATGCCAGGGGCTCAGCTTCCATAGTTTCTCAGATCAAGGGCAGAGGGGAAGTCATAAGAGAAGCTCCACAGTACTTGGTTTGCTGAGAAAGATGGATCAGGACTGTGTGGAATGTTCCCAGGAGTTCCCTAAAGAACTTGAGTGCCATAGCATTCCCCAACCTAGATAGGAAGGAGAACCTGAATATCTCTGTTGCTTTTTATTTGGTGTTTTAACTGTTGTAAGAATCAATCTCACAAGCAGTGGAATCAGGATAATAATAGTACTTAAGTCTTGAGGTGGTTGTGAAGATGAAGGTGGATGACACTGGATTGTGGTGTAGGGTTATAAGTGGTGTAGGAGACATCAGAGCACACACCCTTGGCTGGGAGACAGCAATTCTTAGGCTCAAAGTAGATCTGTGTAGTTAAGATCGTAGGCTTTGGAAACACATAGACCCATAGCTTAAAGAAAATTTTAAGGGAACTATAAAACCAAAGAAACCCTGATCCTACTAATTAGTCAAACTCTAAGGCAATTTTCAGGCCTCAGAACTTGCCTGAATAGGAAGTGGGCTGCCAACCCCCCTGCCCCAAATTTGTTTTTCCAGTTTCCATCTAGAATATGGCCATGGAAGATGGCAAACTGAGAAGATCCTCTCAGGAGCAGACTTGGATGTCACCCCAACCATGGAGATAAGGTCATTGCCCTGTCTTATTCCCAGAACTTCTCCAGCCCAGAGAAACCTCTCAGTTGTAACTAAGACTAAGGTACCCTTCCAGTGTACCCCTGGTGCCACTCCAGGAGGCTGAGGCAGTCCACCTGCAAGTAGGCTGGTTCCTCTTCCCTCTTTCTAAGTAAATGCTACTCATTATTTGGTTCTTAGATCAAATTAGTATACCTCCACCCAAAGACAATCATCGATTCTGGTCTTACTATTCCAGGTTAAGCAGGAACCTGGGGGGACCTGGCTGAGGTGTGTTCCCAAAGCTTCCTTCAGGAAAATACTGACACATTCTCTCTTAAAATTAAACAAGAAAAAAATTCAAGGCAAACAAACAGATTGATTTTTAGACTTTTCTAAGAGTAACCATGCTCTTTTAATATATTAGAGAGAGAGAGAGAGAGAGAGAGAGAGAGAGAGAGGTATCACACTTCCAAATCATAAACATAGAAGAATCTTCTGATGTTACATGGTATCTAAACGTCCAAACTGATCATTCCAAATTTGCAAAAAAGTAACCATTTTCCATTCACCCATCAGCTTTCAAGTTGTCCTTAGGCCATTTCCTTCCTGTTTTCAGTGGTTTAATGATCTTCCTTAAAAGACTTCTATGTATAGGAGGGAAAGCATACCTTCCCAGACCAAAACCAGCTCTTCCATGTCTGGGTGGGCCCTCTGATTTACCGTCTGAGTCTCACATTTCCCCACCTTGAATTCCTCTTCTACCATCAGGCATTGCACCACCATCAGCCTTGGAAAGGCCTCATAACTCAGGATGACAATATAGAGACCATTAAGCCTACATACTTCAGCAAAACTGCCTCACTGCTGTCTCTGCTCCAGGTTATAAAGATTTCTCACTGCTCACAGAGGCCCCTCAAGCACTGGACTTGACGGGTTGCCCTCAGAAGGCCACTTTCAAGACCAAAACCATTTTTCACTCAAGCTTTCCATCTACAGGGGCTTCAAAGTACTGCACAGTAATTTTGATGGTGATAGCTCTGAGGTATTACCCAGGCATGGCCCATTGCTTGGGCCTCAAAACTGGTGATAAGATCTAACTTAACTATCTCAAAACATATACTCATTCATATCCATACACTGAATCATGAATGTCAAGTGCCCTTACTTACGATTTGGGGAAAGCCCACAGCCTATACTGCAAGAATCCACTCACTAGATTTATGATCAACCGATAAGGATGGTGTAAGTCAAGATCTCTAGGTCAAATCTAATAATCCTGAAAATTCTCAAATAACAAGAAAAATTTCTAAAGCCTGGTAGGGAAGGCATTTTTCCTGGATCCCATAAAACTTAGGCTCTCCTGAAATTATCAACTTTTAATTGCCCTTGGCCAACATCCCTCAGCTCCCTTTTCTCAGTCCCACATCCCAACTTCCACCTCTAGGCAGATTGACAGAAACTGAAGGATGACATTGTCAGACAGTGATGTTTTAAAAGCAAGTGACAAAGTTCAGAGTACATACATTGCATGCTATTTGCCAAAGAAATTTGCCAGTACCATTTTCAATGCCGCAGCAGCCAATGGCTACAAGATGAAGCAATCTCACTCTCTTGTCCCTGTTTAGTGCTTGATGATGGAATCTTAATTCAAAAATGCTTTATGGCCTGTACAAACTAAACTTTGAGCATCTTAATTTAATATTCACTGGCATTTATATTGAATTAGAGCTCTCCTTCATTATCATATCAGATCTCTGCCAGTTTAAACTTCTCATGGCAATGTCCCGAGAAATTAGCTCTGGCTTAAATGACTTTTTGCAATGTTGGAAGTGTTCTGTCCAGTAAGAAACCACCAGCCACATATGGCTATTGAGCACTTGAAATGTGGCCAGTGCAACTGAGGAATTAAGTTTTATTTATTTTAATTTAAATGCAAATTTAGCCATAGGAGGTTAGTGGCCACCATATTGGACTACACAAATTCTAAGTGCCTATGACATGAGACTGTGTTTGCTTCTCCAGCATTTTTAAAGCCCTAGGATGATAACCTGGCCCAGAATGACAAGTAGATAAAGAAGAGGAATTAAAAAAAAATCAAATCAATGTGAGTACCAAAATCAATGTGAGACAGCCTCCTTAGATGAACAGTTTACAAAAGAAATGATCAATTCAACTGGTTCCATGATAGTTGGCCCATTCAGCAAGATAAAAGGCTATAAAAAGAAATGAAATGTGAAGTTGTAGAGAATGAATAGATTCTTTGGAGAAAGTGGCAGCTATTGCCTGTACCTGTTCTAGAGTTTGGTAAGACAAAGATGATAAGAATTTCTATAGATACAGGAGAGAGACCTGTGCCAGAGCTGATTAAATTCCACCCAAGAAGACTGCCTGTGAGAAGAAGGGGATTCTAACAGCTTGAGCCTTGGCAGGGTGGACCCAGTGGTGTGCTGGTAAATGTTTAAGGTCAATTGTATGGGGGGGAAAAAAAAGAAAGAAAAGCTCTGATTTTATTGTTGTTCTTTTGTCTTTTTGCATCTACCAATTTCCTGAGTGTAAATATTCCCACTATGGTCAGATTCCAGCTATCAGTTTGAAGTGTCTGAATATGGAATTGGGAAGAAATATGAGCAATCAAGTTTTGTGGGCAAGCATAAGCCAGATTCACCACAGCACTGTGAGCCAGGGCTACAAGGGAAGTGGTGTACTTAGAAAAAAAAGGGAAGGCAGCCCCCATAGTCCCAGACTTGTGCGTGAGAGGTCCCCAGTGATGGAGGTATCTGCAGACCACAGGAGAGAGAGGAGGAGCTTTAGCCATTTTTCAGATGAAGAACAAAGGCCGCTCAGCCAAGTGAGAGCTCTCCTTTCCTTTTACCTCGTCTGGCCTTTCTGCCCCTTTCAACCCTTGCAGGGTATGAAATAGCAGCATGGGCGTCTACAAGAAGCTGAGTGGGAGAAAGAACAGAGCCTTAAAGGTAGGCAGCCACCAACTCCTGACCTTAGCCCAGGAAAAGAGGAACCGACTCCCCTCTGAATGAAGGCATTGATTCATTTCATGGATGGGATTGATTCTGGTTACTGAACTGAGATTGTGTGTTGAGACTTGAAATGACTATCTATTATTTGCCAACTCTTTTCTCAGGGTAGAGCACAAATTTAGAGGGCTCAATTTGTGAGAGAGCCAAAAATCTAATAATGATAAGGTTGAGCTTTTATTATATCATGAATTGTGCATATTCAACAAAATGTTGACAAGTTTTCTCCTGCTGAGGATGAATTAAAAAGTAGAACTGAGCCGGGCATGGTGGAGCAGGCCTGTGATCCCAGCACTTGGGAGACTAAGGCAGGAGGATCATGAGTTCAAAGCCAGCCTCAGCAATAGTGAGGCAGTTAGCAATTCAGTAAGACCCTGTCTCTAATTAAATACAAAAAAAGGGCTGGGGATGTGGCCCAGTGGTCGAGTGCCCCTGAGTTCAATCCCCAGTACCAAAAAAAAAAAAAAAAAAAGTAGAACTGGATCTGAGTATCCCTTTCCCCACTATCTTCATTCTCATAGCATATCTCATTGTTATTAATACAAAAAAATCAATACCACTGAGGATAATTGGAATCTTGTTCTTTATTGGGAGATAAGGTATAATATTTGGGACAGAACTGCAGCAAACAAGTCTTATAATCTAAAATCCCTTACCTAAAGTGTGTAGTTGGAGGTGGGGTGGTATTATGTAAAAACAAGATGGGAATTAGCATGAGCCCCTGTTATGTAGAACAGTCAGCCTGATGAAATCTCTAGCCATTCACGTCTAATAGTTACATTTTTCTTTCAAGTAATTTTTGGGCTGGGGATGTAGCTCAGTAGTAGAACAGTTGCCTAGGCTTTGCTAGGCCCTAGGTTCAATTCCCAGTGCAACAGAAACAATAAAAAATAATGTTTAAAAAGTATTAGTAGGAAAAATAGCAGTTATTTAAAGGTATATTCCAAAGCTGTCAAGGTCAAATGAGTAGTTGGTTCACTTTCAGTCTCCAGGTCAGCTCCCACCTCCTGCATCTCAGGGCCAGGTGAGCAGGCCATGGAAGAAGGTAGCAGGTCACGGAGGCTGAACCCACCTGGCCAACTGCTAGACTCTAGCCTGATTGCTGTTAATAAACATCAGAGAGATTCTTAGACAATACTGGAAGAAGCTTGTTAGACAAAAAGACCCTATGGCTAGACTGGACCTATAGGAGGTTATTCTGTAAAGCTATTCTTTCTATTTACAGCTTTTCAAAGCTGAAAGCTATTTGTTGACCCGACAGTAAGGTCCAATCTCCATCAAAACCCAGCCCTTGACTGGCAAAGTCTTAAATACTCCAGTTTCTCCTAATAACTAGGGGGAAGTTTTTAATATTGTATTCAAAGTCAGGAGCTATTCATCTTATAAATTTCTTCCTAAAATTCATTGTCATCACATGGAATTTTTCTTCTCGGGTCTTCTAAAGTAAAACAACTAAAGGAAGGAGGAATGTGTGTAGCTCCCACTAAGCCATGAGATAAACATGGACATTGATCCATACTTTTCCTCAGTCCTGGATGCTTCCTCTGTGTATCTTCTGTTTTTCAGCTAGGCTCCTGTAGAGCATGGATGTGGCCTGGTCTAAAACCCATGCAGAAGCTAAGTGTCAAGTTGGTATCCCAGGAAGAATAGCAAGACTGGCTATGCTCAGGGAGCCCCAAAAAGTACAATGCTGGAGAAGACAGTATAATTAGGTCTGAAAAACAGCCTTTTTCCTACACGAGAGGCAGAGTGATGGAAGATATCACACAGTGTTGCCACTCTACCTTCCGCACTCATGGTGTGGTAGAACAAAATGGGAACTTTAGTACTTCAAGAGCTAACTGCCCATGGCTTTGCAGCTCTGCTTACTGACACTGAACTGCAGAGGCTTGCAGTGGCTAACAGCTACCTATAAAAAAGATAACTGCAGTAGCAGAAGCAGGAAACAAAACAACAGGGATAAAACAATCCCCCTTTAGGCTTCATGCAATAAAAGTCCCTAAGCTGTATGAGCTAAGAGTCTCTAAGTTGTTGACAAGCTTGTACCCATAAAAGGAATGTAGAATGCACCCTCCACTAGAATTGCACCAGCTCTCTTGCTTTGATGTACTCAAAACTTGCTTATGTATAAAAGTAAAAGCCCAGCTGCACTTGGGGCTCAGACTTTGGGAGTTATTCCTCTAGGCCATGATGCTGCTAGTGAAGTATTGCTTTCAGATCTCAGTGTTTTGACTCTCATTTCCCTCTACAATGGCAGCTGCCTCTATGGATCCTCAACCATCTCCTTCTTACTCCCTAATTTTAAGCAGAACCCAGAGTATTTTTATCCTTTCTAGATACGGGTATATTTGAGAATTGTCGAAAGTATTGAGATCCCCAGAAAAACATGTATATGTTCACAGTCAGACATTCTCCAAATCCTGCATATATTTTTTAAAATATTTATTTTTAGTTGTAGTTAGATATAATATCATTATTTTATTTATTTATTTGTATGTGGTACTAAGAATTGGACCCAGGGCCTTGTACGTGCTAGTTGAGCACTCTACCACTGAGCCATAACCCCAGCCCCATGCATATATTTTTTTTTTTTTTTTTTGAGGTTCTCCTTTTTAATCAATGACCACCTTATCCATCTTGAGAAATCTGGACAAAGAAGAGGTTGAGAGGGGACCTGGTCCAGTGTGTCAAAGAGTCTCTGAGTGAGTTTTTGTAAGCAGGTGGGCCTGTTCATGGGATGGCCACAGCAATTTCCCGAGTAAGAGCCACTCCCACCCTCAGGGCAGTATCCCTTCCCAGAAAGGAACCAAAGCCCCATAGGTCTGGCCTATTCCCAAGGCTCTTAGGACACTCAGTAAGTAGGTTAGATTCTGAGCCAGGCCTGGGAGGAGGGGATATACACAAGTCAAGATCAGTTATCCTAAAGATTCCCAGGTACTCTCCCACCCTTCTCCAATAAGGAAGTAAATAGATAGATCTTAAACTCAGGAACAGGGGTGTTGGGACAGGAGAACCCTTCCCTTGGAGTTAATAATTAAATCTCATGTTGAAAACAAATCAGCCGCAACCCCTTCCAGCACCTACAAAGTGCTACAGGATGGGGCAGAGGGTACCCTGCCTGGGGTACACAGTACCCAGCCCTGCAGGGTCCTGGAGGAGTCTCATGTCTGGTCAGTAGCTCTTGGGGCTTCCTTCTCCTTTGAGGGTAGCTCCATGAAAATTGGGGTGACTGATGATGGCTTCTTCACTGAGTACGGGGAAGCTGGTACCCCCACCACCTGGAAGTGGTTCTTCTTCTGAAATAATCTCCATAGGCCTGGTGGTCGTCACATACATCTGGGTCCCAGATGTGCAGGCACTTGGCAAGCTGGGTCCAGGTGATGTAGTCATCTTTTACTCCATTTGGATAAAGGCCACATAGGTGTGGCCCTCTGCGTCCAGCAGCAAGGAGTCTTCACAAGGATTTTTGCTGTGGTCCCAAAAACTTCAGCTTCATTGAGTAGCCTGTGAACTTCCACTTCATAAGCTTCTTTCTTCAGACTGTCCACATTCCAGAGCTGGACACCTAGAACCATGTTGAACATGCGCTTCTTGAAATAGGCCTCATGGAAGTAGCCATTCATGTTGAGGCCCATGATGCCAAAGTGGTAGGATCAGGAAACGAGGCTGGTGCACTCTTGGCCCGGTGCTATTTTGGCATCCACAACCATATGTCCCTGTCCCAGAGCTTGTCCAGAGTGGGCCACTGGGGCTCAAGATCCTCCTCATATGAAGATTTCCTGAGCACCCAGTCAGCCTAGGCATGGTTTCCACATGGTACAATAGTGCTGGGTCCTCAGCTGTATGTTCCTACCCCTGGTCATTCTAGGCCAGCAGGGAGATGGACTGGCTCAGGAAACTGCAAAAAAAACATCCACAGCCATGTCCAGGTCTTCTTCCAGAACCAGAGCAAACTTGGCCTCTGGAAATAGGTTGAAAGTGGCAGTGGGATTGGCCTTGTAGTGCTGAGACACACAGGCATTCTTGACGCTGATGGGGGTGTGCTGGATGCCTCTCAGGCCAAACGACGCCATCACATCCATCAGTTCCTCATAGTAGCCAACAAGGAAAACTGTTACTATCTCTGGAGACACCCCTGGGGCTGAGAGCAGAGAGCGCAGCATCCTGTACATGTAATTGGGCTGGTTTCCTACGATGATAGCCACAGGTACATTGAGGACCTTATTGTCAGGGAGCGGATCAGGGCTGAACTCAGCAGGTCCTTGCACACATTGCCACATCCCTCAACTTTGCTGCAGAAGCACCTGTGGCACCAGTTCAGCTCTGAATCTGCTCAGTGTTGCTCTGCCTCTTCAGCAGAGCTCAGAGGTACATCTGTCTTCAGCAGGACTGGTTCTCCCCAGGAGGAGAGGGCAGGCAATTTAGAATGTTTCTCCCTAAGGATAGGACCTCCTTTTTGTCCCACAAAGGCCCAGGTGTCCCCCCATCCCGGGGCAGGGCTGGCCTGGCTGCCCAGGCTCCTCAGCAGAGCCCTGTCTGTGTCTTTAAGGTAGAAGGAGCCCTCATCCTTGAGGGTGCAGATGAGCACTTGGCCAGGCCCCACCGTGTTAAAGGACAGCACCATGGCCTGATCCTCATGAGGTGAGTACATGTCAAACACACGGTTTGCCATCACAGGACCCCCGTGGCTGGCTGAGAACGATGACATGGATGCCCAGCTGTGCTCTTGGGCCTCTTCCTCCAGGGCTGTGGTGCCATCACTGCCACATACATTTTGCTGAGGCTTGAGCACACCTCCACATCCAGGACCAGCTGGGGACTGCTGCCTCTGCACCCTGGGGGCCCAGGGGGGCCCAGGGCCTCATCACAGTCCTGCTCTGGCTCCAGGTCTTCACTAGCTTTGCTGATTGCTTGCCAAGTGTCCAGGATCAACTTGATGCTGTCAATGACAGGAACCAGCCAAAGAGCTTGGCCCCTGTCCAACAGAATCTCTGCAGGGCTCACTGGTTTGTCAGTTTATAATTCCAGGTAAGATACCAGCTCTGCTTCCTGCTAGCCCCAGTCAGTGTGATGAGGGGGCTGGGCTTCCAGTCATCCATATCAGATTAGGGAGTCACTGTCCTGGACAGTCCATGACTCCAGGACTCTCTCAGCACCGCCCTCCCTGCCCCCCCTGTCCTGGATATAATTTTAAGAGGGCTCACAGAATACCCCATCCCAATCTCAGAGTCTGTGGGCCAAGATTCTGGAGGATTAAGGTTGAGAAGCCCTGTTTCCAGGCAGGTCTTCTGATACTGATGCCCTATCCCCCAACTCATTCCACCTTCTCCCACTGGCCGGGTTTCAGCACAGGATTGCTTGCCAGCTAAACTGGCACAATAGACTCTCAGCAGTTGTTTCCTGGGTCTAGAGGAAAAAGCCAAATTCCCTTATGCCAATCCTGTCTTAGTTTTTGATTTTTCCCCACCTGAAGGTTTTCATAATCCCTGACTAAATCATAAACAACTGCATCCACCATCTGCTTCTTTAATCTCTTGAACCAAACCTCAATTTCTTTGGGGCCCTTCAACTCAAATGCAGCAAATTCCGGAACTATATACTTCATTCTTCCACTCATTTAAGCACTAATATCTACGAAGCCTCTATTAAGTTCCAGCCACTGTTTGGGTATCAAGGATATAGCAAATGAACAAAACAGACCTCATCTTCATTCTGTTCCCAAACTATTACATATTTCTAACTATTACAGCTTTTAAAGCAATGATAATTATTATCGTAATAACTTAGTAAGTTATAGGACCTTTTCTAAATATTTAATATGCACCATGTCATTATTTTTCAGAAAACTCAGTAAGATAGGTATTGATATTGTCCTCATTTTAAAAATGAGAAAATCAAAAAGTTCAAGGAATGTGTCCAAGTTAGAGAGGGGGAAAGATGGGATGTAACACCAGGCAGTTTGACTAAAATACCTTTATATTCAACATCCCTGGTTATGAATACAAAGCAAAATTAGACCCTTTAGCACCACTGAAATGTGAGCAGATGTCACACACACAAAAAAAAAGTCTAGTAATGTGCATATATTTAAGTAGCCTGAGGGGTTATCTGTGGTTGCCAAGAGGTTCAAAGTCAGCATGAATATAATCAGGAGCACTGACAACTTTGTTAACCAGGGACTGAATTGAGGATCCTGGCAAGAGGAGCATGAATGGGAATGTGAAGCTGAGAGTTCCTGGATGTGGCCTGTGTGGACAAAAGAGATGATTGCACTCTTGAGGCGATAACTGAAGACAGTATAAAGTAGATACTAAAAGACTTGACTAGTCTAAAGAAAATATTCAAAATAGCTGTTTCCTATGTCCATAAATTCCAAAGACCTCAATTCATGCTACTGCAACTCAAAGGAAATTTAGGACTAGGAATAATCTAGATGGGTAATACATGGAATTGCCCTAAGCCAGGGTTTGAAGGTTATACAATTTGGGTGACCCTTCCAAAAAAAAGGACCAATACTACCTTTGATCCAAGATGGTAGAAGGGGCCCTGAAGCATAAGCTACATTACATTAGCTTTCCTGCAAATATGGCTTTGCCCAAGTGGATATTAGACTCAGAGAGGAAGTTGCTAAGAAACACATACTTTGCTGGCATCAGGACTCTAGTGACAGTGATAAGACTGAAAGCCCAATTTGGAGAATTTTGTGATCCAGAGAACAATTATTTGCAGGGATTTTGATAAAAAGATGCATGACAGTAGTGGAGGTGGCTTGAAGGGAGACTTTTGATAAGTCACACCACTGAAAGAGACATTCGATGTAAATTTGAATGAGATACCAATTTTTTTTATCAATTTGTCAACTTTTGAAATATGGTTATTTTTGTCATACTGTTAAGCCAGCCTCCAGTTAGCATGTACAGTACCTGTGTCCAATTTTCAAAAAAAAAAAAAAAGACAGCTATGTGGGAAGACCAGGTGGAAAGACAAGTCCTCCCCTCGACATCCGGAGCCTTACTCCCCTGCAGGTGAGTGGTATGACATAGAAGTATGGTGGAGCTGTGCAGCAAAGCAGAACGCATCCCTTTCTCTCTGTGTTATGTGGCACTTGCAGGGAGCAAGGATGAGCAAGGGAAATGCAGAGTGGATTTCAGTCCCAACTCATCCTCTCAGGTAGGATTAAACACTTTGTGCAGTATTAATCCGCTCAACCAAACAAGGCAATCGAGTGATTTTAACCATATGCCTAAAGGGACTTAAAATATGCAATTTTCTGACCCAGAAAGTCCACTTCTTGGAATCTACCCTAAGAAAATTATATACAAAAAGGGCTCAGACTTATGTAGAACAAAACCTGTAGAATAGCATATATATAACGAAAAACTGAAAACAACCTGGGTGTCCAATAATAGAAAATTGCTTAACTTGTAACTCAGTCTTATAATAAATTACTGACCATCCATTAGATGGATTTTAAATGGCAGGAAGAAAGGTTTATGATGTCATTATAAATTAAAAAGCAAGAAAGGAAATTATGCAGATTGTCGAAAAAACATCAGAAAGGAAAACACCAAAATATTGAAAGCAGTCATCTATAGACAATGGAATTATAGGCAATTTTAATTCTTTATATTTTTCCATATTTAAAAAATCATTTTTCTTTGTAAATGTCATAGTATTACTATGATTACAAACACACATTTTTAAATGGCATCTGGATTTGAAGGGCAGAGACAAAGTGGGGTCAGGGAGTGAACATAGCCTGGACCTCTTGGGTGTTCTATTCTCTCTATTCTCAACTCATTGATTTCCACTTCTCAAGATTTCCACGTCCCCAGTTGCTTGGGTTGCTGTGCTTCATGGCTCTCAGTCCTACAATGATGGATGGCCACTGAAGGCACGTGATGTTTGCCTCTGTCACTACCTTTCAAAGTATCTCCGTGTACTTGAGCACTAAAAAGAAACAGCTTTGGGTCACTAAAGATACTTTACCCGGAAACTGCCATCAAAGGTGAAGATAATGTGAGCCAGGCTGGAGGAGCTAATTGACTTTGCTACTTACTTCCAGATTTATGGGACACCACTGCTGAGTAATTAAATTTACTGAGCTATTTCCACAAGATATTAACTTTAAGTAATCCTCACTAAACATAAATTAAGAGCTGAGTTTGGGTTTTGTTTTGCTGTTTTTCATTTTGGAATCAGTACTTAAAGATTATTCAATTATGATAATGTGTTTCTTTTAGGAATGGTTTTTGTAGCTGAAGCCTGATGAACACTATGCAGGCCTGGATGATAATAATGATTTGGAAAGGAAAAAAAAAAAATCTCCTGTGAAGTTTCAACTGAAGGAGGTGAGCTTTCTCACTTTTTCAGTGTCTAGTTGTTCTTCACACATCATTCCAGAACCATCTTGAATCCAAGGCAGATTTCCTCCCTGGGTTAGAGATGGACACAAATTCAGGCAGCATATGTTTAGAGTGACTTGGAACTTAGGCACAACCAGCACCCTGAACCGCTTTAGTATTGTGGGGAGAATCAGAAAAGACTTCGAGTTTTAGCTTGTAGTCAAATGGTGGCATCAAATGAGAGACTCAGGATGCAAGGCCCCAAATTTTCAGGGGATGAAGGGAGGGACCCCACTGAGTCAGAGTGATGGGACTGCACAACCTGGCCTGGCCTCTTCTCTCTGAAACCACTCTAGCCTCAGGCTTTCCCCCACAAAGTTTATTGAGTGCAGGATGCTGATGCACATAACATCCCTGGTGAGCATGTAATCAGCACTCCTTCTGGCAAGTACTTAGCAGCCACTGGAGCAGAAGGCAAATCCAGATACAAACTGACACAGGCAAATTACAGCTCCTGGCTTTGCAGGAGCCTTGCTGTCTCTGTGGTCCACGCTCTCTCAGGGGATCGGGAATGCTGCATTAGAATAGCAGAGAAAATGCAGGCTTCTGAATAAGGCCCACTTGGGTTGTAAGTCTTCCTAACTTGGGCAACTTTGCTGAGCCTCAGTTTCTTCATCTGTAAAATCAGGGTGTATCCCATAACTCTTGGAGGATACTGTGATGTCAGCAAGATGTACCATATAGAAATGCCTAGCAGAGTTACGGACACTTGGGATCTGCTCTTTCCATAGCACTAGCATCTTCTCTCATTCCATCATTCATAGCAATGGTTTTCAACTATGGCTTTACTTTAGAATCACCTAGGAAAAATGTAGATGCTTGAGTTATCTATTTCTGTGTAACAAATCACCCCAAAGCTTAGTGTCTTTATAGACTACAGTTATTGTTTCATGGTTTCTGTGGACTGGGAGTCTAGAAGTAGTCTAGCCGTGTAGTTCTGACACCTCTTCTCATGACACTGCACCCAATGTCGGCTGGGGCTGCAGGCACAAAAGGCTTACATGGGCTGGAAGGACAACTCCCAAACTCACTCACATGATTGATGGCCAGAATTCCTTGACATGTGAGCCTCTCTGCCAGGCTGCTCGTGACATGGACATTTGGTTTTCCCCAAAGCAGTGCAAATCTGCCTCTTATGACCTGGTCTCCAAGTCACATGTCTTCACTTTTACCTTGTTCTATTTATTAGAAACAAGTCACTAAGTTGCACCCACACTCCATGGGGAGGAGGGGGTACTATAAACACATGTGAATACCAAAGGGAAGGAGTATTGGTGACTATGTTGGAGGCTGGCCTCCTAAGACCCCAGTTCCAAGGTTTTCAATTTAACTGGTTGGGGCCCAAGCATTTTTTAAAAATAATTTTTATCTTATTTTTTTACACAAATGGAGCACAACTTTTCATTTCTCTGGTTGTACGTGATGTAGAGTTACACCATTCGTGCATTCATACCCATACATAGGGGTAATAATGTCCATATCATTCTACCATCTCCGCCCCCCATATACTCCCCACCTCTCCCCCTTCCCCTCCCTTCCTCTGCTCAATCCAAAGTTCCTCCCTTCTTCCCTTGCCCCCTGCCCATTATAGATCAGCATCCACTTATCAGAGAAAACATTTGGCTTTTGGTTTTTTGGGGATTGGCTTACTTCGACAAGCTTTTTTTTTTTAACTTCCCTAGGTGGCTCAAGATTAAAAACCATACTTAACAGTTTCTCCTGATACCTTCTCTTCAGCCCAACTTTGCCAATTTAATCCCTTCCCCTGGCATGTCCTTAATTGTCTCATCTTCTCCTATCACTGAATTCTCTCCAGTCCAAGCAGTCAGGCAGAAGCAGGGGCAGAGGGTTCTAGGGAAATAATGCCCTTCAAAATGCAGGACTCACAGCAGTTGTGTGGTTGAAGGTCAGATAAGCAAACAGCATCTGAAATTAAGGTCTACTGGAGAGCTCTCTGGGGAGCTTCTAGAGCAAGTGCATAGGCAAGGGGCCAGGCAAAGTCAGGGACTAGGCACAGTCAGAGACCAGAAAAGCTGAAGGGGTCAGGTATGAACTGCCAGCAAGACAGAGAACAGGCACATGTTACCAACAGCAAGGCCAATCCCCAAACTGGAGCTGTCAGCTGGCTCAGCTCCAGCAGCCTTACTATTACTCTCTTATCCCCACGAGAGCCAATCCCCAAACGCCTTCCTAAAACACCAGCCAAAAGCAGCCTGAAGTGTGAATGCAGAGGAGAACAGACAGTCCCAGCTTCCTGGCAGAGGCGGTTCTCCTAACACAAGCTGCCCTCAGCCCCTTTTCCAGTAAGCAGGCTTTCCTGGCTCATTATAATGTTGGCATTGCATCCATGAGATGAAAGTTGCCTACAACAAAAATAAACATAAAATGGTTATGATATACACATCACTGGGGAACGAGGTGTCCATCATCACAGATGGCTTATTCATCTCTGTGTAATGAAACCAAAATTATAATTGTATGTATTTCCAGCCTGTTCTCTCTCCCTGCTCACTAAAGAGGGATCTGACTTTGTCTGTCTGATCAGTTTCTGGCTGCTCTTGCCCTCTGGTCTTTTGGACTTTTATAGCATGACCCAGAGAAGGGGAAAGGACAGGAGGACAAGACAGATCAGAACAAGGGCTGCAAACTGGGTGGAGTTCTAAGAGCTATGGGGGAGTATTTACAAATGGATGGAAGAGAAAAGGGCTGGAAAAGAGAACTGTTTCTGAGTCTTTGAAAATGCCCGAGAATAGCAATTAAAAGGGCAACCTGGTTATTTGGCAATTTCTTTTTAGTTGATGGACTCTTTTTTAAAATCACAAACCTGTTTTGAAATTGGATCATGGGGTTTCCCACTTTAATGAGGTTCATAGTATCCTCAGTGCCTAGAATAGCAGAACATAGTAATTGTTGGGGAAAAAATTGTTAAACAAATATTACATGCCCATAAAGTTCCAGAGATGCCTGTTGTAAAAGCTGAAATATAATGTCAACAAGAATCACAAGGACAGTATAGCATCACTGTGTATGATCAAGCTCTCTCTGATCAACCTTGCCTAGAGCCAGAGTTTGGTATTTATCTCCTTCTGAATTCCTTATGTCCATGAAGTCTGCCCTGACCTCCCATCCCAGTCACCAAACCTGGACCTCTAGAGTCAGCCTCGACTCCTCCTTCCTCAGAATACCTCTGGGTCCCCTGCCCCAGCAGAGATCTAACAAGTCACCAGGTCCTGTTGATTTTATCACCACTGATATCTAGGCTCTTTCTTTGTCTCCACCTGCCACCATCTTAGCATAAGCCTTTATCATCCCTCCTAGACTCATACCTACTAACTAGTTTCCCTGCTTCTAGTTTTATTAGTCACTCATCACCCATCACCTACAGGATAGACAGGATACAAGGCTAACTTCCAGTACTAATACTGACCCCAATTAAATAAAAGGTGTAACTGTAAAATTAGAGAAAATGAAGTTATAACCTGTTACTCCCACTTGGAGGCTGGTGAAACTGGCCTGCTGGATGTTTAAAGCCCAAAACTTGGAAACCAAAGTCAAAGAAGTAAAAGGACCAAGGAAAAAGCAGCCAACATTTTGGTCCTTGCCCTCTTAGGTCAGTTAGGACCCAGAAAATGATAGTATCCCTCTCTGGGCCCCACAACTCTGGTGAGTCACTTGATCTGCCTATCAGGGAGATCGAGAGGACCCTAGAGAACAAGAAGCCAACCAGTGTACATTCTGCAGATAGGAGAGTCATTGGAGAGGGACATGTCTCTAATGCTTCCAAGAGAAGCCATGTATGGTCAATAAGACTCTGACTCATCCTGCCAGATGGCACCACTGGTAGAGGAAAGTTAAAGGAGCCAAGGGGCTTCACACACTTTCCCAAGAGTGATCTCTGAGGAATCTCAGCTGACTCTTAATAGTAGATAGGAACAATGCCAGTTTTTATCAACAAGGTCTTAAACACCTGGCAGGAGAGTATAGCCTAAGCACAGTGCTCCACAGACATTTAAAAGGAAAAACAATTTTTTTTTTTTTTTGGTACCGGGGATTGAACTCAGGGGCACTCGACCACTGGGCCACATCCCCAGCCCTTTTTTGTATTTTATTAGAGACAGGGTCTCACTGAGTTGCTAAGTGCCTCACCATTGCTGAGGCTGGCTTTGAACTTGCGATCCTCCTGCCTCAGCCTCCCAAGTAATGGGATTACAGGCGTGTGCCACCGCGCCCGGCTACAATTTTTTTAAATGTAATTTAAGATGTACATTTGTGTCAGCCCTACAAAAAGTAAGTAAAGCTGGAGGCTATAAAGGAAGGGTCCTTGTGTGGGAGTGCCTAATAATAATGATTACAAGAACTCTAGAGTTGCAAGTTTGTCCTGAGTTAATTTGAGCCTGATCTCATAGACCTACAAATCTTCCTAACCTCTTACATTGATAAACTTGATCTGTTTTTCACTGATAGGATTATGAGTTACTGTCTTCATGGTTTTCAGAGACTGGCTGAAACACTAATTGCTTTTGTGCTTACAAAAAAGTAATGCCTTGTTGTCTTATTTATTACTGTCTTAGCATGATCCCTGCCCTATGTGTGCCTTGTCCAGTCACTTGCCATCTGCCATTGTGGACTTTTGGACTGTCTTGATGCTGAATTCGCTTACCTGCCCACATCCTACCGGACAGAGAACAAGGACTTTCAGTTATATCTCCCAACATTGCCCTCTTTCAGCAAGAAGAAGCTTGGAGATATTGTCACCCATTTTTCCATATAAATGGAATGTAGAAATTGACAGTGGGGAAATGTAAAAGTGGTCCACTTTATGCTTTGAATGTAGCCCTTGCTGTTCTACTACTGCAACTTATTTTTTAAATGGTCCTGTTTCTTTCTCTTCTTTCTTCCTGCTCCTCCCTAATCTCTCCCCACCCCCATCTCATGGGAAATAGGATTACCTTTCTTCCCCATCCTAGGCAGATTTATCTGTCCTTGAGGACACACCCACCATAGGAATGAAGTGATTCAGACTTTGGGGATGGTACCAGAAGATCTCAGAAATGACTGTCTCCCAAATTAACAAGTGAATTACAATTCCAACAGAGAACATGTGGAATATAGCCTTTGAATCACCTCTTTAAAAGCCCCCCTATTCCTGCTGATAGGCAGAATCACAGCCTCTGGGGATAGCAAAGTAATAGAAAACGTATTTTTCCTTTTTCTCAAAAAAAACAAAAACACCTATCACTCACAGTTTCCAGATCTAAGCCTTTGTTTGAAATTCTTCACTGGATTCCCGCTGCTTAGAGGATAAAGTTGAAGAGCATAAACAGTTCTTTCTGCTTTCCAACCACCAACTCACATGAGGTGCCCACCTAAAGTGCTAGGAGAGCAGGAGCTCTCTATAGGGTTCATTCCTCTGCCTTTACTCAGGCTCTTCTCTCCCACTGGATGGCCATTCCATGACCACCTCCTGCACCCAAGTCCCATGTGGAGGGCACCTGCTCTGTCTTCACAAGGTCAGTTCAAAGCCCACTTGTCCTAGATACAATTGCCCCTCTTGATTTTATCCACAGAGAATTCTATCCCAGTATTTATAACCTGGTTGCATCTATTATTTTCAATGTCTGTCTCATGCAAGGAGATTAAAAGCTCCTTAAGGGAAGGATCTTATCCTGACAATAAAATCACAGTTTATTACAAATATTGTTCATGACCATTTGTTGAGCACCTAATATGCAACAGAGCCAGTGTTCTTCCAGTACACCATACTGACTTATTCCTTTGTGCCATTTTCAGTGCATAAATGTGTGTCTATTTGCTAAGAAAAGTAGAGGGAGTTGGAGTTTGATCTTGCTCTTCCTCTTCTCTGGCAGACCTAAGGCCTATGAGCTAGTATTATAGTTTTGACTCAAAAAGTGGACTTTAGGAATAAATGATGCAAATCTTAATGATTATTGATCCTTCCTTGCTGTGGAATTGCCAGTGGTGGTTCCCTAACTCCTCTTCCAAGCCCTGCCTTTTCCTAATAAGCAACTAGACAACTCTCAGTGAGGTGGCTCTGTGAGCACCAGATCAACTGCGACACATTGTGCAGTTTACCTGAAGCAATTGCTCTTCAGTGTGTGTGTTTTTGCTCTTGGCTTGGTCTGTTTTGCCTGGGTGATGTATGCAGCAGTAATTCAGGCCTACCAGTCACCTGGAGAAGCAATCCTTCTTCAGGGGACAGCCCAAGGCATGTGAGATGTGGCTGGTGACAAGCATGATGACGGCAAGATTTATCTGCCAGACAGGGACACGGTTAGTGATGTTATTCAACTCCAGGACAGAACCCAGACTCAACGGCAAAGCTGCTCAAAGTCTGTACCTGGAACAAATGGGATATTTTTTTCTCTCTCTGCAAACTTCAGCCAGACCTTTGGGTCCAGAAGAGTTGCAGCTTGAAGCCCAGTAAGGCATTTGCCACTCCTGGGGGGAAGAGCCTGCAATGATGTGAAATGTGCAATTAAATGTGATAAAATATCAAACTCTGTAAAACGTTCTTGAGGGAGAAAAGTTGGGTTTACATTATTTTGTTATGTTTTAGATGGGAGGTTGAGGCCAGAATGAAAAGAAAAGTGCTGGGCGCGGTGGCGCACGCCTGTAATCCCAGCACTTGGGAGGCTGAGGCAGGAGGATTGCGAATTCAAAGCCAGCCTCAGCAATGGCGAGGCACTTAGCAACTCAGTGAGACCCTGTCTCTAATAAAATACAAAAAAGGGCTGGGGATGTGGCCCAGTGGTCAAGGGCCCCTGAGTTCAATCCCCAGTACCAAAAAAAAAAAAAAAAAAAAAAAAGTAAGTTTCAGAGTCAGATATAGGTTTTGATGCCAAATAAGCCACGACCAATTTGTGACTTTGGACAATATTTCATCAGCTTGAGTTCCTACTGTCTCAAGTAGAAGACAGTGAAAACCTTAAAAAATTAATATATATAAAGGACTGAATAAAGTGCCTGGAACATGGTAAGTTCTCAACAAATGATAGATGTATTTATTTCTCCAAATTTTTAAAGAGTTCACCATGTTCTGGGAAGCACCCAAAACTTTATAGATAAGGGAGAAAAAAAATACTGAAAAGATCAGGGAAATCATAAATTATATGAAAATAGGTGAATAAATGATCAGAGAAATTAATGGGCAGTCAACAGGAATATAGGAAAAAATAGTCAGCCGAGTTTCTCTTGTGTGGATTTCAGTCTCTTAGGCCTTGCTGCTGGCTTTACAAGATACTAGATCATTCAAGCCAAGTCAGTCTTCTGAATATTCAAAAATCTCATTTCATTAGTTCAAAAGCTTTTAGCAATGACATGTGCAACCCCCACGGCACTGGGGCAGCATTTGCCCTTAACACCCTCTGCCCATAAAAAGAAGCTGAACAGACAATGGCTTCGGGGCTGCTCAAACTAACCGTTTTCCTAAATTATGCCTCTTCTACTTCCTCCATCTCTGTAAAATCATTACAGTTCATTAATTTTGTGGGATTTCAGGACCCTGAGACTGTAATTCTCGGTTAGTGCTATCCCATATGCTGTGGCAGAAAGACAAGTGTAAACCGTTCTCAGCCACACATCAGCGCCAGCCCAGAGACTTTGGGCTCAAACCAAGAGTTGCAGCTTCAACTCGGATGTTTAACATCTGCCTGATTTATGGCCTCCTTGCTTCATGAAGAGAGCTGGTAAAAGCTGTGGGGGAGCATTTTGATGTCGCTTGTGTTCATTTTCGGCAATAAATTGTGATGGTATTGCAAGAGCACGTGTATCAAACAGTCGGAATCTATTACGGCGCAAGGCCAACAGCATCCTGGGAAAATCATTACGGACACAGGATGCAAAAGGCTACCTTCAAGTATCATTTAGGGCATATTTTTAAATAGACAGAAAATTAGGACTATAGGCATTAAGATTCCCACAGCCATACTAATTGGGCCACATGATTATCTAACCATCGGGTTGTAGATGGCATTGAGCAGGCTGACGGGTGTCACAATTAGACCCCAAAGTCAATCAGCCATCTGCAGTGTGGAATTGTCAATCCTAATGGTCTGAATATACTTCGTGTTTGTACAACGACATTTTATGTGGCTTATACATTATTTCCTCACTTGTTCAATAAGTTTACATGACTTATACTACTTTCCTGTTCTATTTTCCCTAGTTCTTCTTTACTTCACGGAAAGAGTCTTCACTTTTTACCCCAAAGCCTTGTATACTTCTTTCTGGCATTAGTCACTCTTCCAACCAATCTTGCTGACAACTGATGGCCAATAAGTTTTTCCAAAGCACCACTCTATCTATACCAACCACTGCTCAGAAGCCATGAATGGACTTCTACATCTATTAAAATATAGCCACAACATACTTCATGGCTAATCTGCTATGTGGGCCTGGCCTTTTGGGAAACTTTTCCAGGTCCCCAATTGTAGTTAATTTTTGCTTGTGTGTCTTCCTAGCTTGTTATTAAACTTTCTGACATCAGCAGATAATACGTGCCCATTAAAAATTTGCTGAATGACTCAATTAATGGATTTGCTCATAGGTACTGGGTAGTGATATAAACTAGTAAAAATTCTTCTGAAATGTAATTTGCCAGTATCAATATTCATTAAAATATTCATAATCTTTGACTTTAAAATAATATTTCTGATAATCTATTCTGAGGCAATCTTTCAGTGGGGAAATAATGTTTATGAGGTATTGCTTATAATAATGAAATGTCAGATGGGTTTAAAGTAATAATAAGAGTATGGTTAAGTAAATTAAGGTAAATCCACTCAAATGAATTCTAAAGTCAATAAAAATTATTATAAAGATGGCTAGTGACATGCTTCATTCTTATGACCCATTTATTTTTTTTTTTAAAGTATTGGAAATTAGGACTATCTTTTATTTTATCTATTTATTGAGCACAGATGGTTAAAAATAAAATAGCATCCAAAAATAAAAACAGTGGTAGTATAGGAAAACTTCCCTTTTACTTGAATTCCTGTTAATGTTATGGCAAGACTACCTGCCTAAAAATGGGCATTTCAACATCTCTACAGTCTACAGAATAAAACCCAGACCAGCCTAGCATTACACCCGTCTCCTTGAAACTTGTATTTCCAAGCTCATCATTTTTTTTCTTTTTTGTCTGTATACATATAAAAAAGCACAGAAATTGAAACTGTGTAGATCATGATTTCCCGAAGTGAAGCCCTCTGTGACACATTCCAAATAGTTCCATCTCTACCCGTTCTTCTTCCACAAAGGAAACCACCATCTTGACTTGTATTGTAATTATGCCTTTTGTTATTTTATCATTTTGTCATACAAACATTATCACAAAATATTATAGTTACAATTTGTTTGGAACTAACTTAACTAAAAGGGAGCACTTTTCTTTGTTTCCAGTGCCTGTGATTGAACCTAGGGCCTTGCACCTACCAGGCATGCGCTCTACCAGTGAACCACAATTTCCACCCCAGAATCTTGTGCATATGCTGTCAAGTAAATACATAGGATATAGCCCTGTGATGCTGGACTTCTGAGCTATAGAACTGTGAGCTGATGTATGGGTGTTATTTTAAGATGCTAAATTTGTGGTGATTTATTAATTACTTCAGCAACATAATACTTTTGCAAGGGGCCTTTGACTCACTGGGAGAAGGCGTCCAGCACAAGGAACAGCAAGGTTAGAGGCCCTGAGCTGGGACCATGACTTGGCATGTTGAAAGAACAGAAAGTCAACCAGTGGGGTTGGAATGGAGTGACAGAGTGTTAGGAGATGAAGCCAAAGATATAATTAGGGATTGGATCCTATGGGGCCTTGTGGGCCTTCAGAATTTCACAGGCAGCTATTGAAGAGTTTTGAACAGGAGACTGATGTAATAAGATTTACATATTAAAAGGATAACTCTTGCTATCAAGTAGTAATTCCCTGTGGGGAGTTGAATGTAGATGCATGAATAATTTGGATCAACTGTACTAGCCAAGAACAGAAATTTTTGTGACTGGCACCTATTGGTGAAAGGAGGTGAGAAGTGGAATACTAAATATATTTTGAAGATATGACCAATAGGATTTGCTAATGGGCTGGAAGTAGCGAGTAAGAGAAAGAGACACGAGGAGATGTTGAGTAGGTTGTTGGATGCGCAAGTCTGGAGTTTATAGAAACTGACAGCACAGGCTATTTAAAGTATGAGACCAGAGGAGTTTCCTGAGGAGTGAATATAATTAGCAAAGAGGACTGTGATCTGAGGCAAGAAATATTTAGAGATCTAGAAGAGGTGGAGTTAGGCAATGATGTCTGAGAAAAACCTGTCCCACAGGCCAAAGGAAGACAAGGTTGCTGGAGCAGGGAGTGAACAGTGTCAAACACTGTTGGGAGGCCCAGGGAGAGGAGGGCTAAAACTTAACATGGAGTTTGCAGCAGGGACTCTCTGGTGATTTAAAAGAGATTGGAGTAGGAGGATAAAAGCCTGTTTGGATGATCTCAAGAGGAAATGAAAGAACAGTGAGCTAAGTCAGTGAGTACAGACATCTTTTTTTGTGAGGGATTTTTTTTTTCTTCAGAGAAATGATGCTGTAGGAGGATGGAAAAGCAGCATCAAGAGAGAGTAATTTTGTTTAAGCCAGAGTTATATCTGATGTTGAGAGTATGACCCAGCAGAGTGTGAGATTCCTGCTGGAGTGAAATGCCAGAACAGGTTCAGAGGCTGGGATCCAGGGCGTGGGAGAGGAGGCAGGTGGATACACACAGAGGCCAGCAGGTGGGAGGAGGCATCAGGAGAGCGTGGCTATGTCCTGTGGCTATGTTTGTTTGTAACACAAATGCAGCACTGGGTCATTTGTAGAAAGAGACACCTTCATTGCCTCAGTGAAGTAGATCTTATCTAACATGCAAAGAAAATAATACCCCAAAGAGATGAAGTATCTCGCCTTTGGTCAGCCATTGGGAGGGTCAGAGTTGGAGGTCAGGTCTCTAAGACCAACTGCAGACAGGGGATGTGGGATGGTAGCTGCTTAGAACATCTGAAGCAAGCCTGTGAGGTGGACAGAGCTGAGGAAACTCAGGAAGAAAGCGATCTTGTTGTTCTGTGAACAGCAGAGGTGAGAGACAACTGTATTACCTAGGCTAGAGGTTCATAGAAAAATAAATAAATAAAACAAGGAAGAATAAGCAAGAACATTTTAAAAGGGATAAGATTTTATACCTGATTTTAAACACTTGTGTAAGGTTTGTGCCCAGAGAGCTCAAACACTGGGACAAACCTCTTGGTGCTCATACCCCAAATATTACACACCTGGACCATATCCCAATGATTCCAAGGCCTGCAGCTCTGCAGACACTTGACTACCATTGTTATTTTATGGTGGGACATGCACAGAGGCCCACAGAGCACTCTGTCAGCTGTGGAGTCCCTGGCTTCTGCCTTGCCCTTTTCAGGCTCCTGTCCCCACCTACTTGTAGCCACAATTGTGTTGTGTCCCTACCCACAGGTGCTGCTGCCCTGCCCATGTTCAGCAGAAGACGCCCTGTCTAAACTAAAAGCTGACTTCCCTGCCTGTCCTGCAGTGGCTGGTTAGAGCAGGTTCCAGTGCAGCCAGGGAGAATGTCTCAATGTCCAGCTGAGGGGCCTTTTGTTCCCTGGGCATAAGCAGTCCTGTGATGCTCAGAGCCTCCATGTTGATGAATCTTCTGTGAACCTCTGGCCTCACCCCTAGCTGGACTTCCACTAAGACACTTATTATACACCTACTGACTCTACTGACTAGCGTTTCCATTCAGAAAGGTCTTGGATATCAGGCAAAGAGAACAGGGGTGGGAAACAGAAGAGCCAGCTTCCAGTTCCAGCTCTGCTCTGTGACCCTGAGTTAAGCCCCTCCACCTCTCTGAGCCCCTTTCTTCACACTTATAAAAAGAGAACTCCACCATTCTGCACAGGGCTATTGGAGGTCAGGTAAAATAATGTACACAGAAATAAACTTAAAGCCCTGGACAAGGACAGGTATTTCTGGTCTTTCTTCCATCCACCCCTGGCCCCAGACCACTAAAGGTACTCTTTAGAAAACCTTGGGATTGGTGAACCAACACCTTCTCACCAGAGGGGACAAGTCTACGATTTCAAGATTACTGGCACAGACAAATGAGCGCAGCGCAGGATTCTTTCACTCTAGACAACAGACAGGAGGGCACTAGAAAAATCCAGGGTTACTCAGTTCCTTCTGCAAAGGCCCCATTAGCATTAAGTGGCAACAAGAGACATTAAGGAGACATTTGCAGGTTTTTACTTTTCTTGCAACTTGATATGTTAGAAATAACGCCTCATCTGGGGTCTCCCTAAAGTTAATGAGACTGAGCTGACAGTTCATTGACTTGCTTTGCAGAATTTATTTTATAAGTGCCTCTAATCCACATGGCTTCCCTGCTTTGGTACTCTACTAAGGGAAACTCCAAAAAATCCCACCAGCTTATTCATACTTACCGTGTTGCTTCATATACAGTGTACACTCGATCACCGTAATTATTATTCAATTCTGAGAAAGAAAACACTGTCTTAGAGACAAATTTAATCCACAGGAGCACACACGTGTGCTCACACACACTCATGTTTGTGTATGTATGTCCAAGGGCTCAAGTTATAAATTTCCCACACGCAGGGTTTTCTGTTCAATTTCCTATTATCCAGATTCATTTTACTAGGGAAGCTTCTCTCCAGCTGAAAAAAATCAAATATTTTCCAGTTGTCCCAGAAGAGGACCACTGCTATTTTCCAGGACAATGCCCCCAGCGAGAGACAGACTTCAGTGGGAATGGCTGTGCGCCATACTAATGGGAAGAGACCCAAGCACTGAATTTATGGCTCAGTAAAGATTCTGATGGCCCAAATGTGCATAGGAAACATGGAGGAAAGGCCTGAGGGACCATAGAGGCCTCAGAATTAACTGCACACATGGACAGATAACCAGTGATGGGTGCAATTCCTCATATTTCACCTCACGTGGGACATAGAGCCTCTGGAACAACTCAAGTTAGGTTTCCTCCCAGCTCAATGAAAGGAGAACTTAGGGTTAAATTAGGTAGAGTTAGAGCGTATAAGAGTACTATTTTATTTATACACCCTGCACGTAGGGATAAATTCATATCTATTCCAATGGAAAAATGATTTACTACCTAAATGAACACAGCTGGTTTGTTAAATTAAATACTTTTAAAACTTAGTGTCCATGGGGAAAAGTTGAGGTCATTGGAGTGGGATGGGTTGAGGGGGAGGTGGTGGGGAATCCTTGGAGGTGAAGATAGTAGATAATTGAGTTTCTGACGTAATCCCCAAGTACACAGCACCTTCTCCTCTACCAACTCTTCTGGGCCACTTGCCAGGTACTCTTAGGTTTTAGGGGACAATGCTGATTGTCTTTGCTTCACATCATTTTTTCCATTGCCTGAGTTACTTTATCATCTCCCCCAGGAAAGAAGAGTCAAAAGAGTATGTCCAACCAGAAAGCAGCATAAGGGGTTTGGGATGCTTAGCTAGGCTCTTTGACCTGCAAAGAACAGAGACCCATTCAGGTGAGTTCACCCTGCGGGAACTTGTCATGAGGACAATCAGGGAAGCATTGGATGGCATGGTGTCCCACTGAGCTGTATGCCAGGCCTCCAGGGAATACAGGAGCCTAGATCAGACATTCTCTCAGGTGTAGAATTTCACCAATCCCTACTCTGCCCTTCACTGTGAACACTGATTCAATTCCTCTCTGTCTGCTTCTTGTCTCTACTAATCATGGCTGCCTCTACTCTGGTGATTTCATGCTCATGATTATTACATACCTCTGAACTCTTCCTCATCATGTCTGTGTTCTACCTTCTTTCCATGTCCTATCCCATTTCTGTTCCTCCTAACTAATCAACCCTCTCCCTCTAATTCTGTTTGATTTTCTTTGTGTGTGTGTGTGGGGGGGGGGGGCGTACTGGGGATTGAACCCAGGGCCTTGTGCATGCAAGGCAAGCACTCTACCATCTGAGCTATATCCCCAGCCCCCTCTGTTTGATTTTCTGAGGGAGCTTTGTGATGCCCCTGTTTGGCAGAACTTGAATGCCATGTGACATCATGGGCTACCTGCCATTGTCCAGCCTATGGACTTGCTAATCTACACATCAGATGCCTCCTATGGGTCTAATTGGTTTAAGCTATGGCAGATTCCGTGGCCATTACTTGATTTATTAGAAGCCAGTGCTTGAGAATCCCTTGATATGGGGCTGTAGTCAGGGCAGATTTTCAAAGCTTAGTCTATCTATCCAGATCAATTAAGAAGTCAGATCAGTTGTCAATTACCTGAGCCACTTTTGCATATCTCTTGGGTTGTACTAAAACATTTTCTAAAAACAATCCATTATTTAACAGATACTCCTTCTGTTTTAAGAAAGGAGAGAACTTGAGATGCTTGACCCAGTTTCCACTTTAAAGTAGAAGCTATCATGGAGCAACAAAGTGGACTTAGATGCCTGACAAGAGTTTACAGGGCCTTCTAGTTAAGACATCGGGTTTAGCAGGTTTCTCAGTATCAGCAGAAGAGTGCCCCAATTCTCCCTGAATAGACAAGTATCTCTTTTCTTCATAACGAGAGGCCAATGTTTCTAGGGCAGTTAAGAAGAAAATCTGCCCGAGAATGGCTGTCCTTGCCACTCATTTGGTTTCATTGTCCTGAAGGCCAGCATCCAGGACACTGACCTGGGTCTGAAGCTGTCATATGACTTACATAAAACATGTCCCCAGGAAACATCATCTTGCATCCAAATCTCAGGTGATAGTTTGGCAGGGGTTGTGTTCACAGGAAGCCTGGACAAGGCTCCAGTGGCCTCTCTTGGCCTCTGGAGAACTGCTTCCTCCAGCCCTCTCTCCCCAGCAAGTACCACTTGAGTTGGGCCCAAGGAGGCTGCAGCAATCAAACAGGCCAGCAGAATGAGCACACTTGTGCTCGGTGGTGTATCTGGAAATTGGCCCTCTTTGGCTTTTAATGGGACATTTCTCCAGCCGTTTTATGATTACCAAAGATAATCAAGGCAGTTGGAAACCTGAGATATTTGTACCCTTCACTCTGTTTGGGCCTCAAGCACTGAAAACATTAAGTCAGTGCCCTAGAGGGCCTGTCCCCTTTAGAGAAAATGTTTAATAATTGAAAGGCACTGTATGTCTGTACTCATTAATTTAAAAATATCCCCTAGTCAATATTCTTCACAATGATCATGATTATTTACTGCTTAGTGATGAGCTGAACAAATGATAGCAGTCTTTTTTCTACTACTAGCATTTTCCATCAGGAATAAATAGTAGCACTCAACTACTCACAATACCTATCAGCTGCCAGTGTAATTTTAAATAATATACATAAACTGCTATTTTCGGTTTCATCAACATTTAGTAGTAATTTTTGGCTGCCACGTGTTAGTTAGCTTTTCATTGCTGTGACCAAAATACCTGAGAAGAACAACTTATAAATAGTTTATTTTGGGTTCACAGTTTCAGAGGTTCCATGTATGGTTGGCTGACTCCATTGTTTGGGGCCTCAGGTAAGGCAGAACATCATGGCAGAAGGATATGATAAAGGAAAGCTGCTCAACTTACTGCAGCCTGGAAACAGAGAGAGAGTGGGAGGAGCCAGGGACCAGATATAGCACCCAGGGTCACCCCTGCTGTGAAGCAAGTGGAGCACAGCCTCCAGCCATGCCCTATCTGTCAACAGTTACCACCCAGAGTCCATTCAGATATCAATGGATTAATCCAGCAAATGGATTAATCCACTGATGAGGTAAGAGTCCTAATCATTGCCTAAAAGCCCCACCTCTGTATCTTAGGGCTCATGCCTTCAAAACTAATTGGGGGATTTCAAAACATGAGTATCTTGGTAGATAATCGAGATCCAAACCATAACAACCACCTCCAAGTTGAGAATCTTGCTGTCCTTAACTTACTGTCCTTACTTCTTTTCTTATCCACACTTCTGTTGTTTATTTCCTTTATATTGTTGGTGATAATAACATGTAAATGCTATTCCATAAAAATTTAGACTTTCACACTTTGTTTAGAGGTTGAATTTAAACACTAATAAGCCAATAAATAACTTTTTACATTGTAACTACCATGTAAATACTGTTCATCACAGAGTCAGAAGGTATCACATAATTACTTTTCCTTCTCTACAGGTAAAATGTCATTACCCTTGGGACATTTGGAGAACATTGTTAGTATCAAGTTCAAGCATACTCAAGCCATGCTCCCGTCATGTTACCATATAGTGAACCTTCTGTGTGACCGGTTGTAGTCGCCGGAAAGGGATTTGCAGCCCGGAACGGCGGCGCCGCGGGAAGGAGTCAGGATGGAGACGAAAAAATTCTTTAATCTTTCTCTCTCTGTCTCTTGTAATTTCTAACACCACATACACACTCTCACAAGAAACCAAGACACCTACTCTTACAAGAAACTACAACATATCTATACAATAGCGATAACCCCGTCCGTTCTCTCTCAGGTCTCACCGGTGACTTTGTTCTATTTGGAGAACAAAGATTTCTAATTGCCTTTTATTTTTTCTTATTTAAACATTAATGAAGAGCTTAAGTGTCCTCGATTGTTTCCAGCCTCTACAGGATACCATTGCATGGAAGCTCCATTTTTATCCAGAGACAATTTCAAAAACTCTCCCATTCTAAGACCAATCTTTTTTTCCCAGACCTGGAGGGCCTCTGCCACGCTGGAGCATTTCTTTACCACATTATTGTGTTAGAAGCACTCTTTCCTTTATCATGGTCTTCTTTCTCCCTGTTTTCCTAGAATCACTTCCTTATTTTATCAGGAAAATATCTCAAGTCCCTCTATGTCTAAAAACTGAATTTTGTCCTTCTACTTGATGGATAGTTTGGCAGGATACAGAATTCTAGGTCAAATGAAACCTAGTTCAAAATAATTTTCCTTAGAACTTTACAACATTGTTCCATCACTTCTAGCATCTAGAAATGCCAATGCCAGCTGATTTTTTGTTGTTGTTATAATGCAGGCTATTTATTTGCTAGTTTGTTTCACTCTGAAAATTTTTACATTTTTTATTTTTTAAATTTTGACCCTTTTAGTTTGATGAGATCATTCTTATATATATCTTCCCTTTTCATGCTGATCAGCATTTGATAAGTCCTGTCAAGATTAAGACTTCTGCCTTTTATCAACTCTTAGAAAATTTTCCTCACAACTGCAAAAATTTCTACCCTATATCACATAGCCTAAATCTTGGAACTCCTATTGGTCATATGTTGAATCCTAAAATGTCCTTTTTTCTTATTTTCTATTCACATGTTTTCTATTTGTCTTTCTTCTTTATTTTGGAAGACCACCTTGATTTTATAAACAAAACTTGTAGTTGATTTTTAAGGGTTTTTCTTTACAGAGTATTTTATTCCAAGATTTATTTGACTATTCCTTTGACTATTTATTTGACTATTCCTTTATCATGTCATTGTATTCTTGTCTTGAATGCCACACTTTCTCAATTCTCTCTCAGAGTATAATCAGATTTCTTTAAGGTTATCTTCTGTTTCCTTGAATAGCTCTGCCTCCTCCAGGGTCAGTTCTTTCTGTTTTTGACTTTTACATACTGTTTTTCTTCCTCATATATTGTTCATGCACATTCAAATTGGAGGAACAGGCTGAGTTTTCTAAGTAGCAGGTATGGCCTTTCTTCTGCTTGAAAGGGACTGTATGATTATAATCCCCAACAGAACACTGTCCTGGATGGAGAGACTGATGGTAAATTTGTGTGTCTGGAAGAGATATAGTTAATGGCAGTCTTCACCTTAGAGTGATCAATGAGGAACAACCTCCCCAAATTCCAGAAAGGAAAAAAAAAAAAGCTTTATTCTGGGATAGCAATGCCTTCCCTAAAATCTTTGTTCTCATTCTTTAAAAAAGCACCCACTTTTTGTTTTGTTTTGCTTTTTATTTGTTTGTGTTTTAGTCTAGGAGCAAATTCAAGCTACTAGTTGTTCCACAGATGGAAGCCAAGGAGAGGGGAGTATAGGGCTGACTCCTGCAGTTCTTTTCTTCTCTTTTTAGCTCCCTCTTGGTACCATTTTCTATGCCTATGGGCCCATGAGCCACAATCTCTGAAGTTTCACAGGAAGATCAGTTCTTAGCTCCCCTGCAGGCCCCGCCTCTGGCTTCCCCTGCTTTGCTCACTTACCAACACACTTTAATTTGCCCTCTTCTGGGAATTTCTTGAAATCTTGTATTCACCAATGATCTTTCTTTCTGAACTCTTTGCTGTTATAAGCTTCTTCCTTTTCATGTTTTTCTGAGTCCTGAAATTTCAACTGGGTCTTTGAATAGGGTGTCTTATGAATGAGCCCAGGTTTTGTATCTTGAATCAGAAGCTCCCAATACTTGTTTTGAGATGTTTGGACAAGAAGGTAGTATTGCCCCTCCCCTAAGGCAGAGAGGGGACATCAGTGGAGGTCATCTGTAGAGGACAGTTATGCCCAGAGAATGGCTCTGTTGTAAGAGCCGTGAGCCACAGATGCCATATGGCAGCAGGGCAAAGAGGCCAGACTAGAAGACCTTGAGACAAGTCCCTACAAGTGAGTCATTTGTCAGACTCTCATAAATAACTGGAGATCACTTTGACAGTAGAAGGGTTTACTTTCTAAAACGGAGCAACAGAAGCTAATTTTAATGTATGTTGTGAATAAGAAAGAAAATATAACCTTATATTGTAGTCCAAGTTGTTCTCTAGAAATTTGCTTCCATAGAAATGTCAAGTTCAAATGGAAATCAATCTTTAGGGCATAGAAGGTCACCTCCTGGGACAAATTTTTGCTTGGTATAAACATTTTGCCTATCATAGAAAGTTAACCCCAGATAAGGGCAGGAAGATACGGAAGGCACCAATGTTTATTAAGATTCTACTAAATGTTTGGAATTCTATATATCTTACTTTGTTTAATCCTCACAGAAATGTCATGAAATCCACCCACTCATTCCTTCAGCTAAATTAATGAATAGTTTATGTATACCAGGGGCTATGCTAGGCATCAGAAGTACAATTGTGCATGAAAACAAATACTTGTATGTGCAGTCTAGTGAAAGAGAGTGACTTTAAATAATTACACAAATAAGTATAAAATTATAAGTACTATAAGGTGCTATATGATTCAATAAAATGCATAAATGGGAAATGTACCTAGTATGGGGAAAGAGACAAGAAAGATATTGCCATGGAAACAACATTTGGCCTGAGATCTAAAGAAATAATGAGAGTTAAGCAGTTGAAAAGGAGTGGAAGAGTATTCCAGGCAAAAGATGTGATACATGCAAAGGTCCTGGGGTAGGAGAAAGCATGGCATTTTAAAATTTATGAAAGAATAATCATTTGGAAATCACCAAAGTAATAATTTCTGAAGACTCATCAATGGATTCTAATACTAAGAGACAAAAGTTTATTATTTTATGTAAAAGTTCATTACATAGTATCAGGGTATCTCCCCACAAGGTTAATTTATCCCAAAGGAAAAAAAAAATAGTAATTTCGGGCCAGGATTGTGGCTCAGTGATAGAGCGCTTGCCTAGAATGCGTGAGGCACTGGGTTTGATCCCCAGACCACATAAAAAATAAAAAAGACAAATAAAATAAAGGTATAAAAAATAGTAACTTTACCGTGGAGAAATCTGACAGACCTCAGCTTAATTATGTAATCCAAGTAAGATATCAGCACTAGTGGGCTAACCAAATATCCTGAAACAATGGACTAAAAAGATACAAATTAACTTCTGTGATAGTCCTGCCAAAAAACAACAACTTGTATCTAATCTTGAATAATCTTATACAAACCCCCCAATGAGAGACATCCTAAAAATAATTGTCCAAAACTCTTCAAAAATGCCAAGGTTATAAAAGACAAAGAAAAATTGAGGAATTGTTCCAGATTAAAGAATCAAAGGAGACATGACAACTAAGTTGAGTCTGATGGAGCAAAAAGACAGTTTTTGTTCTTTGTCTATAAAAGACACTAAGAGACAATTAGTGAAATTAGTAGCGTATTCATATTAATTTATTTATTATAGGACTCTCAAAAAGTTCAGAAAAAAGAGAATGATTAAACAAATGTAAAATTTAGCATTTGAGGAGTCTGTGTTAACAACACAGGAATTCTTTATACCAGTTTTGCAGCATTTCTGCTAAGTTTGAAACTACTTCACAGTAAAAGGCTAAAATAAGAAGCAGACGTAAAAGAAGACTCCAATGAATGGGGTTCTGTAAACAAAGAAGAATGTGAGGCAAGGAAACTTGTAGGGGAAATCTAAACCACATAGTCCTTGAAGACCATGATCAAGATGTTGACCTTTCTGCTGGAGGCAATGAGAAGCCACCAAAAGGCACAGGTAGGTAAATGACATGACTAGACAGCATTTTGAAAAAATCAGACTGGCTATTGGGCAGAGGAGAACCAGAATAACTAACTAGAAGGGAGACTAGTTTTCTGGAAATGTGTCATGGGAATGTAAAAAACACAGTGGTGGCAGTGGACCCAGGTAGAAATGGATGAATTTTAGAGCTACACAAGGATTAACATTTCCAAGCCTGGAATGGACTGAAAACGTGAGAGGCTGGTGAGGAAAGGGAATGGAGGGACAGAAAACGGGCTCTCAGGTGTCTGGTTTCACCAGTGGCTGGGGGGAGGGGGGAGGAGGGGGGACTCTCAAGTAAGACAGACTGAAAAACGAACCAAATTTCAGAGAAGAGTTTGATTCTGGATGTGGTTCAAGTTCTCTTTGAGACACCCAGATAGAGTTTTGAGTAGGCAGGAGCATGGGACAGGGAACATGGCTGACGTCACCTTGAGAACAAGGAGCAGCATAGAGAGGAAAGAGGGCAGGGCCTCAGACTCCACCTCAAAGACTTCTGTCTGTCCTCTGTGTTTTTATCTTCATTTCACTACCGAAGAACAGAAGCCACGTGGCCTACTCAAGGTCACACACCTAAGTAAGTGGCAGAGCAGGGGTCCAAGGGCAGGCCTATTTGACTTTGCCCAATCTCTGCCTTCCCCAATAAGCTCCTTCCTCAAGAATCTTATTTTTGCTTCTTTTCTAATTTTATGCAAAATTTAGAAGGAATCAAAAAATATTCAGAAGTGGGTGACCTGGAACAAGAGATTTTCCTGTCTTCCTTTCTCTGGATGTCCTATTAATGAGGTTCTTCTCAATTCCAAAACATAAAAAGCTGTACTTTCCTTGTACAGGTTTTCAAGTGGTTTCTCTTCAAAAGCATATTAGAAAGACTTTCTTTCTATGTAAATAAATCCTTTGTATAGTTATGAAGAGTTAGAAAAATCCCTCTTACACACACACAGTTGGTTATAAATTTCCAAGGTTGGTGAGTTAGTTTCTCCTTGAACTTTAATATTTGTCTCCTGTCAGCATGTCAACTAACATCTCAAGGGGGGATTTAGAGCCAGCAGTGGCCAGCTTAGCCCAACCCCAACCTAAAATTGTAGTAATCCTGATTCCTCCTTTAGCTCCACATCCCAGGCCATGATTGCATACATAGAAGGAGGAACTGCATGTGTTACTTAGAGATTTTATGTCAGTGATTCCATTAGTCTTTCCTGAGTTACATGAAACAAACTCACAGCTGGCCTTTGGACATCTTGTAAAGCAGCCTATAATAACTCTGGCTTATGAGGTTGGCTGCTGGAGAATCCCCAGGGCAGTATGGAGGAGTGTGAGCAGCCAGCCTTAGAGCCCAGTTAACAGAAGCTTTTAGAGTGACAAGCTAAAGGCTAGCAGGGCAATGATATGAGGTTCCCAGGTAACTCAGAAGCCCCATCTGGCTTTATGGACTGTTTTTTACACTTCATAAGTACATTTATTTGATCTTTTATTGTGCTTTACAAACAGCAAGTATCCCCACATGCATACTTTAGTGTAGCTCTGACCCCAGGCCTAAGAAATCTTCCCTAAATCCACAATTACCTTTTGAGGAATACTTTATTTTTCAGACAAGCAGATAAACACAGGATTTCAGTTCTGGGTCCAAACCATGTTAATTTGGCCTCTTATTCATCTGGGGCCCTGAGTTCTCTGGCTATGGTATAAAGCTCTCCTCAGGCAGAGTTAGGTTAAAGAAAACCTTGAGTAGCAATAGCATCTCTTAATCTCATGGCAACCGCAAGACCTCTCTACTCAAAGAATCATCGCCCATGTACTACAGACACTAAACTTAGTCTGACCTGTGATGGGCACTCATCAAAGTGCTCAGGTTCAGTAGGTTAACCTGGAGTGAGCAGGAGAGTTAAGCTATGCCCAAACTCCTCTTTATAACATCCCTCCTCCACTTCCTGTCCACACATCACAGAAACACAACTGAATTATACATCTTGAAAACATGCCAGAACATAAACACAATGAAAAGAATAATAGCAAATATTTACTGAGCACTTACTGAGTGCCAGACCCTGTGCTGAGCTGTTCACGTATATCGTTTTATTGATTCTCACAAGAGCTCTGTGAGGCAATTACTAGTATTATCCCCATTCCACTGATAAGGAAATAAAGACTCACCAAGATTAAGTAACATCAGTAAGCGGCACCCAGCCAAGGACACAGAGTGAAACACAACCCCAAATAAACCACCAACTCTCTAAGCGGGAGCCTCCCAAACACAATTTCCTCCAATTTCAGTAATAACCAAGACAGTTTTATGGCCAATAATCAGCCAGGACAGCATTTGATATAAGCAGTCTCATAAAATAAAATTGAGCTTCTAAACCCACATCACAGGTGTTCCAGCAATGTGATCCCCCAGTAGAACAAGCTTTGCTCATAAATGATTGCAAGCATTTATAATAACACAATTTATATCCTCGCTGTGATTCTTCTGCACGCAAGAATTCTCGTTGAATTTTTTCAACATTTTTATTGAAGTACAATGTTCACACAAAACGTGCACAAATCCTAAAATGTACAGTTTATGGATTTTCACGAAGTGAACACAGCTGTGTAACCATCACTGACATTAGGAAACAACATTATTAATACAGAAGTAGCCCCTGTTTCTCATGACCCCCATCTCTAAAGTTATTATCCCAACTTCTATCACTAAAGACTTGTTTTGCCTAATTTTGAACTTCATGTAGAGTCATACATTATATACATTTTGTGTTCTGACTTCTTGTGCTCAACAGTATGTTTGTGAGATTCATTATGCATAATTGTAGATAATTAATTTTCATCACCTAATAGCATTCCATCATATTAATTGTTATGGTTTATATTGATATGGATTAACTGTGTGATAACTGTAGGCAGTTCGGGGGTGTGACTGGAGGAGATGGATTACTAGGGGCATGGCTTTGAGTTTCTATTTTCTGGTGAGCAGAGTTCTCTCTCTGCTTCCTAGCTGTCATGAACTGAGCTGCTTTCCTCTGCCATGCCCTTCTGCCACAATGTTCTGCCTCACCTCTGACCCACAGCTATGGAGTCAGCCAACTATGGGCCAAACCTCTGAAACCCTGAGCCAAAATAAATTTTTTCCTTCACTAAGTTGTTCTGGTCAGGTCTTTAGGTCACAGCAGCAGAAAAAGCTGACTAAATATTAATATACCATATACCTTCATATATTTATTCATCTCATTCTTGATGAATATTGGAGTTGTTTCTAATTTTTAGATTATTAAAAATAATGTTGCTTTGATCATTCTTGTACATACATACATTTTGATACATTTCTGTTGTGTATATATCTAGGAGTGAAGTTGGTAGGTCATAGGGTCTTGTCAATCATAGTAGATGTTGCCAAACTGCTTTCTAAAATAATTGTGTCAATTTGTACACCCACAAGCAGGATATCCAGTATGTGAAAACTCTCATTGTTTCACATTCTTGCAAACATTTGGCATTTTCAATCTTTTCATTCTAATTATTCTGATATGTAAGCTGTATGATCACACAGACATAGTTTTTATGGACATTTGGAAATTCTCTTTTATAAAGTACCTATTCAAGTCTTCCTTTTTCCCATCTTAAAAATTTGACTCTCTGTCTTATTGATTTGCAAGAATTCTTCCCACTATTTACTTTATTTTATTTTAATTATTTATGGTGCTGAGGACCAAACCCAGGGCCTCACACATGCTAGGCATGTTCTCTACCATTGAGCAATTTTCCCAGCTCTTTTTCCTACTTTTTAATATGAGTACTTGGTTGGCTATGATGTATTACAAAAATATTTTCCCATTATATGGATTTCTTTTTTACTGTTGTTGAACAGTCATTTTTTATGTAATCCAGTTTATCAATCTTTTTCTTCATAGTTAATACTTTTAAGGAATATTTGCCTGTCTCAAGGTCATGAAGATACTATCCCATGTTATATTGTAGAAGGCCTGTTGTTTTACCTTCCATCTTGACAGCTACAATCCATCTGGAATTTTATCTATGGCTTAATAGGAGTGAAAATTCATTTCCTTCCATATGTGTATACAATTTTACCACTATCACTTATTGAAAAAATAATCCTTTCTCCACGATATTCCATAGCAATTTGTTATAAACTAGATGAATATTTATGTGGGGGCTATTTATAGGCTTACTATCCTCTCCTATTGGTCATTTGTCCTTTAAAGACTGCCCACATTCCTTGGTGTATGTGACCTCACCTCACTCTGACCTCTGCTTCTGGTGTTACATCTCCTTCTAGAACCTGCTGCTCCTGTCTCGCTCTTGTTAGGACTCTTGTGACATTGGGCTCACCTAGCTAATACATCTGAAGATCCTTAATTTAACCACATCTGCAAAATCCCTATTGTCATGTAAGGTAAAATTCATAAGCTTCAGAGATTAACTCATGGACATGTTTGGCCGGGCCATTATTCTGCTTATCACAAAATAATACCAACTGGAATTCAGTAACATCTTCTTTACAACTGAGCTAAAAATAGTCAAATACATTGGCTTTTAAATGAATTTGAGCATATGTTTAGATTTTATCTTTAGCATTGTTAACATGCTCCCATCTCCTAACAAATGGCATTTTAAACTTCTGGGCAGTCCCACATGAGATTCTGAGCCTGCAAGACAGTAGGCAATCATGTCTTAAAGCCAGCATGGTAGATGGCATTCTTACTAGACACCCAGGCTACACTCTTTTTTTTTTTGGTACCGGAGGCTTGAACTCAGGGGCACTCGACCACTGGGCCACATCCCCAGCCCTCTTTTGTATTTTATTAGAGACAGGGTCTCACTGAGTTGCTAAGTGCCTCGCCATTGCTGAGGCTGCCTTTGAACTCGTGATCCTCCTGCCTCAGCCTCCTAAGTGCCAGGCTACACTCTTGACTGAATAGTTTTCAAAAGATTTTATAAAGTCCTTCAAGTGTTGGAGAAATAAAATAAGGATCATTTGACCGCTTTTTTGAAAGTGCTGGGTAGCCTATTTTTTTCAAGTAACTTTTCTGAAAACAGATATCCTGGGGTCAGATCATCAACTACTGTATACTTAAGCAATTGTTTCTTACATGATCCTTTTTCCTTTTATACATGGACCCTGTCCCCTGTCTGAGGCTCCTTTTAGCCCTTTGTCCGCTTGAGGCTTTTTTATATTGGCTTCCTGCCTTCACTACTGCCATCTAAGGACTTGAGGCTGCTTCTTTTACAAAGTAAATATATCAGCGAGGGTGACCTAAACATTATAACAATGAATACCGAAACTGGAGTGGATTAGCACAATAAACATTGTTTCTCCCTCATGTCACAGTCCAAAGCAGGCTGGCAGGATATATGGACCTCCCATGTTCCACACAGTCATTCAGGGACCCAGGATTCTTCTCTCTTGAGGCTCCATACTTCTCTGACTCTGTAGAAATTTTTATTCAGCCAGTAAGTTAAAGAAAGGTTCACACATGAGAGAGTGTCATAAAGCAGGACTAGAAGTAACATATGTCACCTCTGCCCACATCTGATTAGACAGATTCCAGCCACTCGATCCCACCTGATTAATTATAAGAGGAAAAAAAAAAAAAAAAAAAAAAAGGCTAGCTTGTGAGCCCCAGGGAGAAAAGACAAATATTTGGTGAATCAGGTAGCCAGTTTATGTAGCAACAAATATCATGTAATAATGCACAACACATGAAGGTATAGCTTATGATGATATTGATGATGTAAAAATTATATATGATCTGAATGCCTTAGCTAGCTCTTGTGAACAGGGATTGTGTTATCACTTTGTCTACAGCAGTATCTAACACTTACAGTAGTTGCCCAATAAATGTTTGATAAGTGAATCATAATGTATTGAAACTAAAACAGTCCTTGGAGATCATCTAATCTAAACCTTTCATTTTTAATGTGAAGAATCAGAGAGCTAGAGATGCTAAGCACTTTGCCTGTGTTCACTTGCAGGGCCGACACCCATTTATCTCATATCCCAGATGGAGCGAGACCATCTTTTTAAGCCAACTTGTTTCATTTCCCAGACCAAATGAGACTCTCTTTTTAACAAATTTCTCAGAAGTTGAACATCTAAACAAGTATTATTTGTTCCAATGGAGTCTCCTTGGGAGTTCCTGCGGAAGTCAAATGCTGCTGCCATTTTAAAAATTCATGGAGCTTCATTTTAGGAATTGCTTTCATAGCCTATGGCATTTTCTCTAGAATTTCACTAATGGTGGCTGATAAATATTCATCCTTTGAAGATGGATTTGATTTTGAGAAACAGAAGTTGTTTGGATCCAAATTTGAAAGATAAAAGTTGAATGTAGGTGACCCACTTGTGCAATACTGGTTTTGGTCCCCCCAAAAGTAAGGCTGGGTATTTCTCTATGATGCACAGTCATTGAGGATCCAGGTTTTTCCATGTGCTTTTCAACCCGGTTGGGAGACTATTTCAGAAGAGAAGGAGATCTGTGGGCATTTTGAGCAATGTTGTCATTGTTGGAATAAGTTAATGGTGTCCTAAGGAGACTACTTTGAAGAGAAATAAGGGGCTCTTGACAGAAATGCCCATGTTAACTTCAGGAGCCTTAAGGTTCTACTAAGAAACTTAGAAGATTTTTAGGCCCACACTAGCTCCCTGTTCAGAAACCAGCCACAGGGTGGGAGAAAAAGGTGTTATATTTTAAATGAGGGGAAGATTTCTGGATAAAATGACAGAAAGTTGTTCACCAGATACACTCTTTCCTGGGAAAATATGAGAAAAAAGACAACAAAATGCTAGAAATGGGGGCTGGGGCTATGGCTCAGTGGTAGAGGATTTGCCTGGCATGTGGGAGGCACTGGGTTCAATTCTTAGCACCACATATAAATAAATGAAATAAAGGTCTATCAAATAACTAAAAAAATTAAAATGCTAGAAATAGGGTTTGCACCTCTTTCACGCTCCAGTTCAGATGCTGAGAGGACTCTGATTGCACCTTGTATGCAGAGAGAGGAGCCAAGGAGGCAATTTCTGCCTTCTCCATCAATAAGACTTAGGTCAAAAGAGGTCTTTTCTCCTTGTAGATGATAAACAAATAAACAAGAAACAACATGCTCTTCAATAAACAGTGCTGGGAAAACTGGATATCCATATGCAGAAGAACTAAATTAGACCCTGTCTCTTACCAAATAAAAAATCAACTCAAAATGGATGAAAAATTTCAATGTAAGACCCCAAAGTATGAAACTACTAGAAGACAGAGGTCTAAGCAAGGAGATTTTGGATAAAAGCTCAAAAGCACAGGCAACAAAAATAAATATAGACAAATGGGACTATAGCAAACTCAGTTTTCTGCACAGCAAAGGTAACAATCAACAAAGAAAATTTACAGAGAGGAAGAATATGTTTGCAAGGTATACATCAAATAAAGCATTAATATCCAAAACAATTAAGGAACTTAACAATAGCAACAATAAAAATTAAAATTGAGCAAAAGACCTGATTAGATATTTATCAAAAGAAGGAATACAAATGGCCAACAGATACATGAAAAAAAAAAAGTTCAACATCACTAAGTATTAGGCTAAACTAAACCTACATGAGATATCATCTCACTCCAGTTAAAATCGTCACTATAAAAAAAAAATCAGCCAGTTCATATCCATAATCCCAGTTGACTCCAGAGAATAAAAAATATGAAGGGCTAAGGGATAGGGTTGCATCTAAGTGGTTAAGTGCCCCTGGGTTCTATCCCTGGTACCAAAAAAAAAAAAAAAAAAAAAAAAAAAAAAAAAAAAAAAAAAAGTCAAAAGCTAAGTGTTGAGGATGTGGAAAAAAATTTATCCTTAAACACTATTGATGTAACTATAAAGCAGAACAGCCATTATGGAAACCATTATGAAGGTTCCTCAAAAAGTTAAAAATAAAACTACCATATGATCCAGCTATGTCACCATTGGGTATATATCCAAAGGAAATGTAATCAGTAGGTCAAAGTAATATCTGCCCTCCTATATTTATTGGAAAACTGTTCATGATAGTCAAGATGTGGTATCAACCTAAGCATTCATTGATAGATGAACACATAAACAAAATGTGTTCTATACACAAAATGGAGTACTATTAAGCCACAAAAAGAACCAAGTCTTATAATTTGCCTGGATGAATTTGGAGGACATTACTTTAAATGAACTAAACCAGATACAGAAAGGCAAACACTGGATGATCTCACTCATACATTGTATGTAAAAAAGTTATTTCCCAGAAGTACAGAATAGAATAGTTTACTAGCATCTAGAAGGGAAGAGAAAAGAGGGAATGGAGAGAGATTTGTCAAGGAATATGTAGTCAGGAGGAATATAAATTATGGTGTTCTTTTGCATTGTAGAATGACTAGATTCAACAATAATGTCTATCTCAAAATAGCTAGAAGAGAGGTTTTTGAATATTCTAATGACAAAGAAATGATAAATGTTTAAGATGTGGATATGCTAATTGCCCTGAATTGATGATTACACAATGTATTCATGTAATGAAACACCACCTTGAACCCCAGAAATATGCACAATTACTATGTGTCAACCACATTTTTTTTTTTAAAGCAAAAGGAACCTTCAGTGAAAGTTTGGAAACGAATAAAGAGAAAACAATGCTGAAACAGTAAGTGTCCAGGGTTCTGCCTTCAGTTGTCCCAAGTTAAGCTGGGGAAGATGGAAGACAGAATTCAGAATTATTGCTTTTGTTTTGTACTTCTATATAAAAACTTAAATGTTAGTCTCATCACTTTATACTCACACCTGGCCTATTTTGAGGTGCTCCGTGTCATTTCCCTGTCAATTCAATTTAAATAAACACTTTTCAACTGCATAACTACACTCTTTTGATAAATTACCATCTTGAGCGAGGGCCCATGTGGAAGGAAGAATAAGGTTTGGCATGAGCTTCCTTGGGCAAGTGTTCTTCTGCTGTAACAGGGATCTTCTCTGAGATAAATATTCACTCTAGGAAATGGAAACCTGTGAACATGTGACCACAAATTAATTACCTAAGGATTCAACAAAGACCCCAGCCTAGCAGCCTTTTCACTGGCTTCCTCTGCCCACAGAATCAAACAGAACGACAAAGCTCACCATGATTCTACAGTGTCTGGGCCACCCTTCCTCAGGCTGAGCTGTGATACCTCTTGACTGGCATTTCAAGAAAATGGGATGAACTGTCGACCACAACAACCCCCCTGCCTTGCCAGGGCAGCTGGGCCCCTTCCAACAATCATACTGTTGGCCTTTTAGTTCACACTTACCCAAGGAAGTACTGAACCCTGAACAGCTCTCCTAAAAGCAGTTATTCACAGAAACCAACATCAAGGGTTTCCACTTTCATTTCCCCACAATCACCTTCAGATTAAATTGTCCTCAGTTAACAGTCAAAAGCTAATTCTTCTATTTGCTAGTCCTGCAAACTCCACCTGGGACAAGGGACCCAGCTGTGCTCTTTTTCTGCCTCCTACATCTTCAAAAGTAATAAAGCCTCAGCAAATGGAACTTAGCTGTCAATTTTGCTGATGAGGCAGTAGGAAAATTAGAAATCATTTCTCAGTCTAGAGCTGTGCTGGACTCCACAAACTTGCTAACTGGAGCAAGAAGTTGTAGCCACACAGTTAAATCAGCAGCCAGGAGCAAGGCTCAGGGAACCAAGGTATTGACTGAAGAAGGGGCATTTTTAAAGTAGCTATCTTTCCATTTTAAAAGGAGCCGCTCTGATAATCGAGGACTGTTTAAAATTTGATTTCCTCTGTTGAAAAAACAAAACAAACAACTTAGAAATGCATAAAATAGATTCCCTGGAGATCAATATAACCCAGAAAATATAATAATGCAAGGCCTTCGCAGCTGAGTTTTTATTTGTGCCTAGCTTCGGAAAACCAAACCCCTAAGGGGTCTGAACCCAAGGTTCATTTATTCTTAATAAGCTCCATTCCAGGGGCCCTGTTAGCCTCTAGCTAATGACAACACTGCCAGAAGCTGGGGTAGCTGGCGTCCAAAAAAGTGAGAACTTAATTGAGATAAGAAATAAGTGTTGACTCATGTCAGCATTTGTTAGCATCCAGAGCCCATGTCTTGTGATTTTAAAGATCCATTCAGCATGCATTCTCCAGCCTCTTTCGAAAGAGAGTATATTTTGGTGCTAATTAAGATGGCACTTAACACAGAGGCAGTTACAGGCAGATCCTCACACTGTCCCCTCCGCCGTCCATAGATCAGGTGCCATTGCTCTCAGAGAAGCTGGTGCTGACCCATGGGACACAGAAGGGCCCTGCCAATGTTGTGCTTCCTACTGGCTGTCTCCTCATCGTGGGAGTCTTCAATCCAGATGGGAAGTCATGAACTCAAGGAATTCAGGTGCTTCCCCAGGAGGAAGTCAGGGCTCCTGGACTCCAAGTCTTAGTGAAGGATCTGGGGCAGCACAGCTGGTGCTTGGTCATGTCAAGCAACCACTCTCCACAAACATTGCATAAGTCACTTTTTCTGGATTCCCAGACTTAATAAGTCAAGCGAGCCTCCTTGTTCTCTCAGTCAGCCTGTGTACAACAGCAATGCATCTTCCACATGGCGTCGGTGGTCCAGACAGTGGTGCGGAGAAACAGAATGAAACGAACTGGCACAAAGGATTGATTCCTGCTCTAAATGAGCCTGGGTTGTGTCACTATGCCTGGCTCCATGGATATTCAAATTCAAGCATTGTATACATTCAGATGTTTAAACAAGAGCCTATTCTTTGTAGTATAGACAATACAGGATGGTGAAAGTTAGCTCCTCACTACCTGGCAAAGACATTTTGGTTCCAAGTAGGATACTTCTCTGTGCCAGGCGTATTGCTGTTTCCTGTTAGTCAGAGGCATCAATCTGGGCTTAAAAGTCTGCCTAGAGCAGGATACCTTTCTGATACAGTCCCAAGACTTTTTCCAGGTTCAATTCTCTTTCCTTAAATTTGCTTTACCAGAAGAAGGAACTTATTTAAACTTATTTCCGTGTGGATGACTATTCTTGTCTTGTGTAACAAAACTACACTTTTTTTTTTTTTTTTTTTTTTTTTTGCATTTAAGAAATGCTGACAACCCAAGGTTACATTTGTTGTATCAAAATAGCAATAACAGAAGATAAACATTTTCTTCACTAACCCTCATGTAGTCATCTTTCAAGGCAAGCATACGTTTTAAAAAGAAACTTACTACATATCCTTGACCTTTTTATTCAATTAGTAATGGCTATAATTTATTGAGCACATACTATATACCAGGTATAATTGGCATAAACAGAGCAAGGAGAAGAGATCAAGGGAAGCTGAAGGAAAGTATAGAGGCAAAAATGAACAGGAATTATATGACTAGGAATAACATTTAGCTGTGTGTAATAGAAATCCAACTTTGCAGCTTAAGCAAGTACAAATTTCCCAACACATCAGTTAGAAAATTACCATGAGTTTTGAGAACTCGCCTCCATCTACTCTACGTTCATCATCTATTACAGCATATACTCATGTAAATAAACACAGTGCATACCCTCAGAGTCTCTGCTAGACAGTGAGATGCCTCTGTGCACATTAATGAAAGTCACCACCTCTGGAGAGCCAAGTAACAGTTTCCTTTGTGTGAGCCTATACTTGACACCAGAGCTTGGGATGAATTTTGGCCCTTGTCAACACCACCACACACCATCATATGTAGCTTACTGCCCTGATCAACTTCCCCATTCTCTGGTGTTGCAAAGGAGTAACATTAGCCTTAATTCCTCAATGCTTCTTTCCCCTCCTCGGCACTGGCACCTTAAGCTCCAGCATCTTCCGTACCTGGCAGCCGAACTCCCGCTTGTAAGGAATATATTCATTCTTGTGCAAAAGAGATGGGGGCTTCCAATTTAAATAGCATCCAGCTAGCAGTCCCTATTCAATCTCTCTGACATTTAAGCTAAAATACATATGCTAGAGCTTCCAATGACAATGAAAACATTGACATAAAATAGTAGTTGTCAAAATATAGGATATGCTAACTATTGAAAGATGAACTGAGAAAACTAATCTATTTCATGCTTTATTTCTCTCTTCCTGGTAAATAAAAACACCTGGAAGAGTAGGGTTTTGTTTTTTTGTTTGTTTGTTTGTTTGTTTGTTTGTTTGTTTTGTGCCAGGAAATAAACCCAGGGGTGCTTAACCACTGAGCCACATCCCCAGCCCTTTTTATTTTTTATTTTGAGACAGTGTCTTGCTAAGTTGCTTAGGGCCTAATTTGCTGAGGCTGCGACCTTTCTGCCTCAGTCACCCGAGCCACTGGGATTACAGGCATGTACTACTGCCCCTGGCTAGTGGCTGGCTCTTCTTTCTCCCTACATTCTGATTTCAGGACACAGGTCTGTGCCAACCAGAAGCATGAGAATATCCTCACACTAGGCTGCACGTCCTTTCTCCATCTCTCCCACAAGGAGACTTAATGCTTTGGTGGCCCTTCAAACAAATATTTCTCAAATATTTGTCTTATATTTGTTTTTATGGAGTAAAAAGAAATTGAGACCCTATTTAAAAATTATATACATCATTTTAATATTAAAAATAAAGGAATCCACTAGGTGCACTAAATTAACATTTTTACTTAACTTCAAAAATTTTAATAATTTATCAAGTTGTTCATATCATTAAGAATAGATAATAATAAAATCTTATTTGAAATCTACTTGCATATCCCCCCCCCGCCCCCGCTCCCCAATCAGGGATTGAACCAGAGGCTAACCATTGCACCATACAGCCAGGCCTTTTTTATATTTTATTTAGAAACAGGGTTTCACTGAGTTGATTAGGGCCTCGCTATGAGCCACTGGGATTTTTTTTTTTTCTCATTTTTATGGCAGAAAAAAGTTTCCTGATTCAAAATTATTTTTTTCTTCTTTAACTTTCCAAACCAGAACATTTCTTGGCAATTTTCTTAGTCAGTTTTGTGTTGCTACAACAGCATGCCATAGGCTGGGTAAATTTTAACAACAGAAGTTTATTTGGCTCTCTGTTCTGGAGGTTGGGAAGTCCAACAGCGTGGTGCTAGCATCTGGTGAGGGCTTTCATGCTGCATCATAACACGACAGAGAGCATCACCTGGAGAGACAGAGCCCTCTCAAAGCACTTTTTTGTTGTTTATTGTTTTATTTGTATGATTGCTTGATTAGTATCTGTCTTGCAGTTTGTGTAAGCTCTATTTTTGTTTATCATTGTATTCCCTGTACAATGGTGCATGGTCAGCATTCAAAAATGGCTAAAGTAATTTATTGAATTAAGTGCTAGAGGCAATAAAATAATGTCTATAACATCTTGAAGGAAGTATGTTATTACTTAAGAGATTGTTTTATTTTAATTTTATTTTTAATCTTATTGGAAATGCTTTATACCTTCCTTGCTTAAATTTTTTTTAAAAATTAAAATACTACAGGTAACATTAATGGTACCTTTGATAGTCGCCCACCACCACCACACATGTGCACACACACACACTCAAAATACCCTCTTTAACAGAAATAAGCACTGCTGAAGATTTGGTATGCATTATTCCATAATTTTCTTTGTGCCTTTATAGATGTACATATGTACCTAGACAAAGTACTTAGTACTAGTTCAGGAGAATGTGGGGATAGGATCCTCGAGAATATTCTACCTGAAAAGTCAACAACAACAACAAGAAAATGCGCAGATATACAAGTTCTTTAAAAAATACCACCATGTATCCTCCTTGAAAAAAGATTTTTGAAAAATTATTTCATCAAGGAAAGATCTTCAAAAGATCTTCTGGAAAGGTTACTTCAGAAAAAAAGAAGCTACAAATAAACAATATCAAAAATGAAATGGGGGCCCGGGGTTGTGGCCTTTTCTCAGAGAAATTATTTTTCAATGTTTCACATTAATTTTCCTTTTTTGTTTCAACACCTTTCTGTATGCCGTGAAATTGGTGTCTTAAACCACTTGCCAGCAACTGCTAATTTTGTTTAATAACATTATAAAATAATAATAATGTTGTTCTAGTGCTTGCTAATAATGATCAACTTTATGTAGCTAGGATGTTGGCCTAAGAGAATTGCTAGTAAAAAAAAAAAAAAAAAAAAAAAATCTTTTCTTTTTCCTTCACAAAGGCATAGCTGTAGGAAGAACATATTGTTCATTTCATTGCCAGGGAAATTTAGATAAGATTAGCTGCTTCAAAATTCATAGTTTTTTTTTTAAGTGTTAAAGAATAACAAAGCAGATGCTGTCTGTCATTGTGCTTTACTTTTTAATCATTTTTCATCTAGTATCTGTGTTATTGATGCTTAAAAATCAGTGTACAAATGAACTATGTTTTAAAAATAAATATAAGCATAAGTATACTAAAATATCAACAATTGCTATATCCATTTTGTGCAATTTATAAAGAATAGAGATTTATTCCATACAGTTCTGGAAGCTGGAAAGTCCAGGATCAAGGGGCTCACGTCTGCTGAGGGCCTTGGAACTTTGCCATCCCATGGCAGAAGGTAGAAGGGCAAGAGAGAGGCGGGGGGAGAGTGGCGAGCTGAGCTCAGTCTTGTATCAGGAGCCCACTCCTACTCCCGTGACAGCCATAACAGCAGCTTTAATCCATTCTACCCTCATGACTTAATCAACTATGAAAGGTCTCACTCCTCAGTACTGTTGCACTGGGATTAAGTTTCCAAAGGTGAACTTTAGGGGACACATTCAAAGTACAGCAGTGACCCTACTATGCAACAGGTGCTAAGGAAGGAGCAATGGGCAAGAGAAGAAAGGTAGTAGAATTTTGGCTGCTTTATCTCTATTTTACATCAAATGATAAGGTATACATACTTTCTGCTAATGTGAACAGTTCTCATACTTTTGCTTTCATTCCCATTGTTATTCATACTAGTCTTTTGTAATAATCTTAAATTTGTCTGCAACAGTAGTTTTGTCCCATTTCATTCTTTTTTTTTTAAATTTGTTGTTGTTGTTTTTAGTTGTAGATGGACACAACACCTCCATTTTATTCATTCATCTTCATGTGGTGCTGGGGATCGAACCCAGTGCCTCACGCATGCTAGGCAAGCGCTCTACCACTGAGCCACAACCCCGGGCCCCCATTTCATTTTTGATATTGTTTATTTGTAGCTTCTTTTTTTCTGAAGTAACCTTTCCAGAAATTTGTCAACTTCCTCATGCTTTTTGAAGAAAAACTTTTAGTTTGGTTGGTCACTCTACTGTAACTTTTTCCCTAGTTGATTAATTTCTGTTCTCTTGATTATTTTCTTTCTTCTATGGTTTTGGAAACACATTCTATTTTCATAACTTTATAATTTAGATGCTTAGATTACTTTCAAGCTTTCTTCTTTAATATGAGCATAATAGACTATAAATTTCCTTCTAAGTACCACATACATTTAAGACCATGAATTTTCCCTCTAAGTACCACCAAATACCACAAGTTTTATTATTCTTTGTGTTCATTTCCAAATACAAAAAATCCTGTAAGAAATTCTTACAATCTGTATATTGCTAACAATTTACAACCACCACTATATGTTACAAGCCATATCTTTTCTACATTTTCCAATAATTCCAAATCAAGAAGCCACTGAAAACTAATTAGTACAAATAGTACAAATTATCTGATCATAAACTGCTTCTAAGATCTGAATACATCCTGGATAAAACGTATATTCCAAGACTAAGACAACATATCATTCATTCCATATGAAGTTATAATTCATTCATTATTTGCGAACAACCTTCTTTTCTCTCATCCCGGATAAAAAGTATTTTCCAAGTATCCTTGAATACATGTTTACATATATCTGTGTATAAAAATCCTTAATACAATTTTGGCAAATGCTCAGTTGAGTTACTGCTTTTTGCTTTAATCCATATTTTTAAAAAATATTTTTTAGTTGTTGATGTACCTTTATTATTTATTATTTATTATTTATACGTGGTGCTGAGAATTGAACCCAGTGCCTCACACATGCTAGGCAAGTGCTCTACCACTAGCCACATCCCCAGCCCTTAATCCATATTTTTAATACCCATTATTTCTGGCAAGCAAATTATTTAGATGTGATAAAATGTGTAAGTGTGAGTTTTCTTAAGTTCTTTTTTTGTTTTTACTTTTAGTTTGTTAGCACTGCAGTCATAAAATATGGTCTTATTAACACCAAAACTTTGAATTTATTGTTGAAGACTTGCTTAACTACTTGGAATCATTTTGTAAATGTTCCATGATAACTTGGAACATAACTGATATAAATAATATCATATATAATATGATATAAATAACTGATATAAATGTATATTATCCATTTTTGAATGAAGTGTTCTATATGTTCATTAAAATAGATTTGCTATTTGTATTGTTCAAATCTATGTTTTATTGATTTTTTTGTCTGCTTGATGAATCAATTATTGAGGGCTATGTGTTAAAATCTCCCAGTTTGGTTGTAGTTTTGTCTATTTCTCCTTGAAGTTTCATCAATTAAAAACTATGTAATTAGATGCATCCAAGATTAAAATAATTTCATTTTCCTGGTGAATTGAAGCTTTCATATTTAGACACCCTCTTCATTCCTAGTAAAGTCTTTTGTCTTCAAGTCCATTTTACCTATAACATACATAGCTCTGCCAATTTTCTTTTGGTTATTATCTGCCTAGATATAATTTTCTCCCATGTTTTTACTCTCAACTTTCTGTGTTTTTATGTTTTAAGTGTGTCTCATATAAACAGTTATTGTATGGATTTTTTTTTTTTAAATCAGGGTGTCAAGCTTTGTCTCTTAACTAAAGAGTTGAATTTATGAATAGTTAATTCCATGTCTTCTGGCTTATTCTGTGGCGACTCAAAATCAGCCATACCTTTTTTGCAGGTAATCTCTCTTTTACTGATTTTAAGATCTTTTCTAGAACACTACTGTGTTCTGCAATTTCATAACAGCAGATGTACATAGGTGTAGATACGTTGATGTGTATAAGAGTGGGTTTTCTTTTTATTGTTACATTTGGGATTCTTCAAATATGCTGCATCTAGGATTGATATCATTTATTAATTCTGAAATATTCTCAAGTATTATACTTTCTAATATTATCTCTCCTCTACCCCTTCAATTTACTTTTTCTGGGACTATGATTAGACATATATTGGAGCTTCTCTTACTATTATCTATATCCATTCTCTTTTATATTTTTCATTTTTATATGTTCCTATGGTAGATTATAAGTAATTTACATCAATCTTTCTTCTTAATAAATCTTTCTTCAACTGTGTCAAATATGCTATATAGTCTTCTAATTTCCATCATTTTTTTTTCATTTCCAGAAATTCTATTCAGTTCTTTCTCAAGTCTGAAAATAAATTATCTTCTCATAACTCTCATTAACCCCTATTTGAACTATTTAATCATTTAGTATGCTTCTTTTATATTTTATCACTGATAATTTCAAATATACAATCTTTGCTGGTCTAATTCTATGGTTACTGGTTTCTGTTAACTCTCTTTCACAGCTTGTATCCTCAGGTCTAGTGACTCGTACCTGCAAGTTCATATTGCTGGGAACTTGATCTGTGGAATTTTCTTGGGCCCAAGTTTAATGTGAGACTCTGCAGAGATAATTTGCATTTGTTCCTGATTGGTACCTGAGGACACAACCAATCCAGGACTACTTTAATTTTCTCCTTAAAAAAATTTTAGGCCATCAGTCACGTAAAAAAGTAATGCATCACCAAATATTCCCAGAAGGCTATTATCATCCCTGGGGGTTAATGAAATGTTCTTCTTTTCTTTTTTGTTATTCTTAGATATACATGACGGTAGGGTGTGTTTTGACATATTATACATGGAGTGCAACCCATTCCAATTTGGATCCCATTCTTGTGGTTGTACATGATATAAAGTTACACTGGTCCTGTATACAATTACCAGTTAGAATAGATACTGAACCAATCATGAGAGAGAAAACACTGTTAACTAGTGGAATTATATACAGATCTTAAGGTTCATGTTTTGATCAAAATCTTATTTTAAAAACTGTGTCTCCCAAATAATTAAAATTTAAATATATTATGAGTCTGTTTCTTAATGATGAATCCAGGAAGGCAATTTCCATGAAAAAAGTTAACCTTAAGAATTTTTCAAACTGTGTATGTCACAGTACCTAAATGAATGGAAAATAAATATAAAATTAAAAAAAAAAAATGAGGCCAAATACTAACACAAATTCTAGCCCAGAATCTTTTTAAGTTCAGATTCTCCTTAACTAATGAAGAGGTTGCACCTTGATAAACCCATTGTAAGCTGAAAATATAAGTCAGAATGTATTTACTACACCTAACCTACTGCATCTCATATGCAGCAACACAGCACACCAAGGAGTATCAGTTGTTTACCCTCCTGATTGTAGCTGACTGGGATCTGCACTCACCACCACTGCCCAACATCATGAGAGGATCCTACAACATATCACTAGTCTAGGAAAAAGATCAAGAGTCAAAAATTGAAGTATTGTTTCTATAAAATGTGTACATTTATGCATCATCCTAAATTTTAAAAACTTACAAGTTTAACCATCATAAATTAGGGGCTTTATGTAAGCTATGGTTTAGGAATTCTTTGGAGGTTTTTTTTTATTGCTTTGCCTCTCAACATGATCCATCAACACAGCAAGGTTTTCCCCACCTAGATTTTTCCATCCTGAGCATTTGCATTTCAGGGAGCTTCAACTTCACTAATAGGGAAGGTTCTTTGACTTTTAATCTATTTAGATCCCTGTCTTATCCCTTGATTTTAGTATAAGTGGTCTTTTAAACTTAGTAGATATTTCCAACACCAGCCCCAGAGCATGCTTCTGTATTCGTCCTCATTGACATAGGGTTGGCTGTAATTGTAGTCTTTTTACTGAATCATTCTATATTCTATCCTGTGGTTGTAAATTTCCAGGTCTTGTTTGGATATGATTTGTACATATTTACCTGACCCCTTCCTCACCCGTTCCTAGGCTATCAATCCCTTTGGCTGTTTCCCTTGGCCTCTTCCATAGACCTTTCAAGCTGCACACTGAGTTATCTTCATCTCAAACAAAGACCTAACACAGTGTCTTCACTGTAGAAAGGCCTTCGGTAGATGTCTGGTGGAGGGTGGGAGGACAGCTCCCAGGATTATATGAAAAATAGGCTTCCATGGTATAACCAAAAAGTTGTTTTCCAGATAGATAGATAATCTCCCCGTTGCAACTAGGCATAAGGCCTCAAACTTTCCATTAAAGAAACTTTTTTAAAGACCTATTATTTGAGATCCTCATTAAAAGCAAAATGTAGAAGGCAAGCAGCCCTGACAGGTGCTCATTTGCAAAATCAAACTCATTTCACTCATGGCCACCTTATCTTTAACAAGTTAAACTATGAGACGGAAAACTGGGACAGACCTATGAGCCTAGAGTCAGTTCACAACAATCCAAACAAGTGCTTGAGGATGAGGTGTGCTGGGCACAGGACAGAGCGGGAATACGCCTGCTGAAGTCTGAAGGCAGGTCTGAAAGCTCGTGCGCGATCCAAAAATGCAGCAGGCAACCAAGGACCATCGGAGATTTTATTTAGCAAGGTAACAGGCTGGCTACAGCTTGGGGGTGGCTGTAGCAATTTGGGAAAGAAATGTCGTCGTTTTTAAGGGGTCCCGGACGGGGAGTGGGTGGAGAGCTGGGGTTTTCTTCTCTCATTGGGGCTAGATTACATTACCAGGTAGGGAGGACAGTGTGGCTCTCAGGGATTGGTCCTGCCACCTTCTGCCACCCTGAACAACATTAGTGGGAGCCCGAATGTCACTAGCTGGGAGCCTGCGGTTTTCAAGCCAGCCAAATTTCAAGCCCACCGTTTCCTAGCCCGCCAATTTTCTCCCGGAAAAGAAGCGCCCTGGGCGCCATCTTTTACCAACAAGGTCCACACAGGAGGGAACAACCTCTATGTGGGCAGGAGCAGCCTAGAAAGATGTTTGAGTCCAAACAACACAAAATAAGTAAAAGTTTTGGTAGTTAATTGGAAACCCCTAAGCAAATTTTGGAATTAACATTACAGTAAAAAGAGTTTGAATTGGGGAATGTCTGTTAACCAATATTCAGTGGGGGCCAGCCCTGTTCAGCCCTGAGTTGGGAGAAAACGAGGACCCCAGCCTGTTGTGAGAGGCCTCAGAATTTATGCTTGTCCAAGCTGCCACCCTGCTGGTTGATAATGGACAGAAATAAGCTTCTCTTGTAATTCACCTCCTGACAACAAGCCCCAATGTGCTTCAATTAAGTGATCCTGAATCAGCTTCCTTTGTGCTAGTTGAGTTTTCTCAAAGACCTGAACACCAGGCAGGTAAGTCTCCAGCAATTCAACCCCCCTCACCAGCCCCTGCCACAATTGCTACAGCAATCAGCCCTTCAAGATCAGATGAGAAATCAGCTTCCAAATGCTCAACCAGCACCTGAGGGGGGTGGGGGGAGGGGAGGACAGGAGAGACAAAATCTGCCTCTCTAAGCAGAGAGACTCTGGAAATTCCTCACAACACTTAGGGAATTATTTTAGGACAAAGACAAAACCAACAGATGATGCTTTAACATTCAATGCTTTGTTTGATCAACATGAATATAGAAGTTTAGCATAGGCTGAAAGAATTAATCAAAAAGGCATTTATACCATCAATTCAATGAATCCCAATTTGAGTTCAGAAGGAGTAGAAGGAGTGAAGGCAGAAGGAGAGGTTCAGATTTCTAAATAATTGGTCTTTGCTTAGAGGCACACATTCAGGGTGTTCTAAATAGGATTTTAAATACTGATGCTGACATATTTGTAAAGGTACTTTTCCCTTTGTCTACAAAAATTACATCCACATTGCTATAGTCTTTTTCCAGAAGACCACTATTGGTTGTATCGTCAGGTACCTATCAGGAGCAAATGCAAATTATCTCTGTTGCTGTAACAGTAGTCCAATTTATGCTTTGAATGCAGCCCTTGCTGCTCTGGTACTGTGACTTAATTTTAAAATGGATGTGTTTCTCTCCCTCCCTCTCTCCCTGCTCCTCCCTAATCTCTCCACCTCCCTTATCTCACAGGAAACCAGATTACCTTTCTTCCCCATCCTAGACAGTTATCTGTCCTTGAGTACACATCCACCATAGGAATAAAATAATCCTGACTTTGGGGATGATACCAGAAGATCTCAGAAATGGCTATCTCCCAAATTAATAAGTGAATTACAACTCCAACAGAGAACTTGTGGAATGCAGTAGCCTTTTGAATCACCTCTTTAAAAGCCCCCTGTTCCTGTTAATGGGCAGAATCACAGCCTCTGGGACAGGAGTCCCCTGTGTTTCTCCTTTGCTAGCAAAACAATAAGACTTCTTTTTCCTTTTTTTCAAAACTATGTCTTCCTTACTGGATTGGCATCAGGGACAAGAACGAAGCTTTGAGTAACACTGCCAACAACAACAACAAAAATGTTTGGGAAAAAAAATGTGTAGATATAAAATACAGTTTGGCAAGGATGACAGCTGCTTTGAAACCAAGGCCCCTTCCTCACACCATATATCCTTCTACATGTTTGTCCTTGTCTTCCCATTGTACTTCTTTATCTCTGATGTTTCATTAGACCAAAGAAAATTCAAGCGACTTCCTTTGGCTTTCAAATAGCTCCATAATCTCACCTTGAATTTTCTTTTCTAACCTGTTTTCCCATGGACTCTGGAATTAGATTGTCTGGTGCTGACTCCTGCCTCTACCACTTACTAGTGAGGGACCTTCAGTGTGTTACTGGACATTCAGGCTAAAAAGCTTTCAATTTCCCTTTGCAGGCAGTTTGCTAAACCCCTAGCTCAATTATTTCCCATGAGGGCTCTAACACCGCTGGATTACAACATATAGATCCAACTGCCTGGTGTCAGACATTGAAGAATGTGGCCCCTTTTCCAACTGCCTGGTGTCAAACATTGAAGAATGTGGCCCCTTTTTCCTGAGCTTTGAGAATCATTTAAAAATCCAGTTTACAAGAAGCCTGCGAAATCCAGCCAATTCTATCCTACCTGCTACATAAAAGCACCTCCTGCAGTTCCAGTTTGCTGTTATACTTTCCCTTGGCACAACACCCCCACATAGCTCTGCAAGGCGGTTTTCCCTCACTGTGAGCTGTGAGTAATAAAACATTCTGTCTTCATCTGTCCAGGGGCCACTGTGTTCTGTCCCACCATCATGAGAACCTAACAAGAGTTTCGATAATAAAACAGCTAGTTTTATCATCTATAAAATGAATATAATTATCATCAATGATTGTAAGTACTTCATAGTAGTCACATAAAACTTAAGTGAATTAATACTTGTTAAAGCCCTTAGAAACTATCCCAGTGTGTGTTGAATAAATTGAAGAAAAGAAATAGTCAAATCTAATGACCACAAGGCTGCCTGAACTTGGTATGCATATCTCATCTCTGTGACTTCACTCCCACTGCCACTTCCTCCAAGATTACTAGGCTTTTTTTTTTTTCCATTCAAACATTTTTTTTTTTTTTTGTCCAAAATCTTCCTATTCTTTTATGTCATGGTTTAAATGCAATACCATTGTGTCAACTGTGTTGTTTCTCTTGCTCTGGTTAGTTTTCTCTTGGAAATAGTACCCAGCAGGCTAGTCTCCAGCAAATCACCCTCTACCTTCCTTTCAAAGAAACCTTAAAGAGCAATTGTGCCAGCTACGATGAATCTTGATTCATGTGACTGGAAGTAACTTGTTTCTGCATTTAAATCTCACAGCACTTGTTTCTTGGTTGCATAAAATTACAAACTTTGAAAGGAGACGAAAGCCAAATTCCAGCATGTATCAAGTAGGAGTTCTGTCTCCAACATCACCAACCACATGGCGTTGTGGCCTCTGTTTAGATCCCCTTCAGTTCTGACTTCACACAGCTGATTGTGAAGGAAGTCTGACTGTCCAGAACATCACCCAACACCATCTGAAGTTTCAAAAGGTCTAATGCTTTCCTTTTATTTTTACCCAAGTCCTCTACCTCTGCTCAATGAAGTTCTAGAGTGGAGGCCGAAAAATGGCAGCCTACAGTACCAAATCTGTTTGTTTTATCTTACATAGTATTTTACACTTTAAAAACTGAGAGGTAATTTTATGTAAATTTCTGGATTTCTAGATCCTCTTGAAAAGTTGAATGATGGTTATGTTGAACCTCCAATGCCAGGTGGCAATAATCCACTAGGTCCTAGTGGGGACAGCCTCTACAAAGGGGCACAAGCCTCTCATGGTCCTCACCCATTCTCTGTTTCAATGCACTTCAGTTTGATTATGTCACTTGATTGCTCCTTATGGACTCTTTAGTTTAAAACTTAATATTGAGAGTCTGGCTGGTACATACCACATCTATTTGTAACACTCAAATTTAAAACATAACTCTAAGGATAAATGTGAGAGGAGCATGTTTCTTCCTCATTTGTTGCTACAAATTTTCCATTCAAGATGGAGAAAACCACATGGGCACTGTTATAAATCCTTCACTTCTACAAATTAAGGACAATGTTATGATGGGGCCATAACCAAGGACCCAGGGATGTCCAAGTCACACCCCAGCAATCACACTAGACCCTCTGCCTGCCCTCCCCAGTACCCCCTGAGGGAGCTTTGTATAACCAGTGTTAGTTAGAAAAATAGGTCAATGGGATTAGAGATGTAGGTTGGATGGGAATTGTAATAAAAATCTCATCCTTGTGTTGTTTCCTATTTGGGTTACAATTAAACAAATATAATTAATTTTCTGCTTTAGCCAGAAACATTGCAAATTTAGCTTTCTGGAACAGATTCTAATTGCATTAGAAATAAAGATGAGGGTGTAATTTGGAGAAGGAAAGAAAAAGGACTTGAATTCAATGGGGAAAAATTAACTATTTGCAAACATAAAATAGGAGTTTGAGGAAGACAGTGTTTACATAAAGTCACCTACAGGATATCTGTTTTAAAAAGTGACCCCACAGAACCCTAGTGCATTTCCATGAAACCCTGGGGTTCTAGAAGAAAGTGCTACACTAGAAGTTAAAGTAGTTTAGGGAAAGAAAAGTTCTTAGCTTCGGTGGACTCCTATAACAAAAGACAGATTAACAAGAGAAAAACACAAAGAAGCTTATTAACATGTGTACCTCATGCATACTTGGCAAATGCCCAAGGAATGGTACTTTCTCAAAGAGGTAGCTGTAGAAATTCTACAGCTTGTGTAGAATTTTCAACAAAGAAGAGTAAATTTTTAGAAAAGTGACAAGGCAAAGAAAAAGGACTGTGAGTCTCTTCCCACAGCCAACTGTGGGAAGATAATCGCATGGGGGTTTTGGCATATGGATTCCTCTGGCGCCACTTCAGGTTGTAAAGGGTCAAAACTTGTTCTTCAGTGGTCAATGTTTGTTCCTGATAGAGAAAGGAGGAAGGGAAATTCTGCCTTTATAAATTTACATATTACTTTTAGGCAAATTGGAGAGGGCAGAGAGTATTTCTGATATCTGTTTCTTCTCAATTGCCCAAAGCACAAAATAATCCTTACGCCGAAGTGGCATATTTGGGGGTGGCATATTCTGGTTTTCTACAGTGGCAATGCTAGTAATTGTGCTGTAGCCTCCAGACAAGAATTAGAGACACAAGAACACAATCTCCAAAGATAGGTAAGGCACAAAAGAATAATCCTCCTGGATCAGACACAACACTTCAAATATTCCATTGCTACAGATTCTACCCACAGATATGCATACAAATCCTGACATTGACCTAGTCACTTTGAGAACGTGAATAAATAACTTCTCTGAACCATGGTTTCTTCATTTATAATAATACCTACTGATGGGGCCATTGTGAAGGGCAAATGAGGAAAGCACTAAACACCGTACTAGCCAGCAGCACTTAGTACAACTGAAATAGTAATTATATTATTATTGCTCATTTTACCTGGAATTCAAGTACTGTTTGAGTTGAAGAGGAGTGATTCTTTGCTTATCTTGTAGTTCAAAGTCACATTTCCATTTTTCTCTGCTTCAACAAGTCCACAATCACAATGTCAGTTCATGGACCTTTCCCTCAACTGGTCTGTAATGTGGAGGTATTTATCCTTGATGGTCTCATATCTTTGTTTCAGCCATGTGTCTGCTTTTTAATTGTAGTGTAGGGGGGGTGGACAGTGGATAAAAGATGGGAGATAAAGCCCCTGTGCTGTCTCTGCTCCTGTATCCTTTGAAGTTTCTTTTCTGAAGTTTTTTAAGTTCTTTGAATCCATCTTTCCAAGGATGCAAGAGAAACAGCATGGGACGTTCTAGTCTGACTTAATAACAAAATCCTTTCTTTGAGGCTGGCTCCAAAGCACTGCTACTTCTTAATTCAATGCCTGCACTGCATTTTCAATGTCTATTCTGTTAAACATACCTTAGTCTTTCAAAGGTATATCCTTGCTCTTCAGTGGGTTCTGCTGGTATAACTCACTGAGAATAAAAACCTCTAGCATATTAAAAAGTCCCATGTTTGGAGTTGGAAATCATCTTGATGATTGCAAATTTAATGATTTTTAAAAAAATAAAGCTCAGAGAGTTGATAGAAAGATCTATGTATGTAATCAGAGGCAAAGTCAAGACTAAAACTAAATCTCTTTGTTTTGGGTTCAGGGCTTTTCTTCTTGTCCACATTTGGAAGAGAATAGTCAGGATTTGCTGTTCTCACTGAAGACTCTTTTACTTCCCATTTGCTTGTGGGTGTCTTGAGACAACCATTGGCCATAACTGTGTTCACAGTGGCTGTGGCAGTGGAGGAGTCCAACAACTTCTCCAATCAGCAACTAACTCCTCTTTATCCTTTCTACATCATCTCTGAATTTCCCCAGAGAGGGAAGGGTTCTGCAGCTCCACATTATTCATCAAAATGTAAATGGATGATTTGGATTATGGTCCCCACATAGAAGGTTAAAAGCCTTGAGGGATATTTTCCCTGCTCTCTTCAGGGTGCTAATCAGCAGACAGCCTTTGAACTACAGCAGTTCAGACCCCTGCAGGCCTCTGCCACTTGCTGTGACTATAGATGTTTTGAAGTAAAGCTTTGGTTTTGCTTCTAAAAAGCAGGAATTCCCAGAAACAGGGAGTCTGTTTCCTGAGGAGACTGTTCTCCTGATTTCACTTTGAGAGGAAAGAAGAGAGGAGCCAGAAAAAAGAGAACAGGGCTTTGAAAAGAAAAACAGAGAAATCAATACTAAAACAAGAAAAGGCACAGGAATGTAGGAGACCAGAATATGCCACTCTAAAATATGGATATTTGCCATAAGGGTATTTTGAGCTAATTATTTTGAGAAATGTTATTTTGAGCAGATACAGGAAAAGTTCTTGTGGCAGAGATTTGTTGTTGTTTTAATTTTTTTATTTGTTTTAATTAGTTATACATGACAGTAGACTGCATTTTATGCACTTTGATATATCATACATAGATGGGATATAATTTCTCATTTTTCTGAGTGTATATGATGCTTGTGGCAGAGCTTTTGTAAGAAAATTTTACATTTACAAAGGAAATCTCCATTCAGAAAGGTGTTCCTCTTTTAGTACCAGTAGACTCTTATTAATGAAAAAGAGTCTTAAATCTGCATAATAAAACTTACTCTTGTTTATCATACTTTTCCAGGTTACCTTCTCATAACTTGCATCCCCTACCCAAAAGCCCCAAAGATCCTATTCTTTGTTGAAATCTAAACCCAAGTTTTGACCACCCCTTTGAGTTATTCATCTCTGAGTTTCTCCCACATAAATTTGAAATATTCATGTTAATAAACTTCTGTTTGCTTTTATCTTGTTAATCTGCCCTTTGTTACAGAGACCCAATCAAGAACCTAGACATGTAAAAGGAAAAGGGTCTTGTTTTTGTTTTTCCTCTCATAGAGCAAAAGGGAAAGAAAACTGCTACATACAACAGGGGGAGAATTAAAAATTTGAAAACTAGAACTGGGAGCTGATGGGATTCACATAACAGGAAGAGAATTGAGGACAAAACAGCTATGGAAATGACAGCTGTTCCATAGGAAAGACCATCAGCAACATCATGGGTCACACCAGACAAGGATGACAGTCCAGGCTTCTAGACAGAAAGGAGCTGCACATCTAATCTTCCATGGTCAGACAACCCTCAGCACTTTCCTTAAGGAGAAGGTATCCACTGCTGTAAAACATATGGAATTGCATCTAGATACCTAAATAGTAACACCCAGTAAATCATAGTTATAATCCCCCCTTTAACAGGGGCTGCTCCCTTGGGAGTTGCCTTTCGCAGAGGTACTTCCCCTACCTTTTTCTGGCATTCTAAATTCAAAAGAAAAGCTGTGTCTAAATGATTAAGATGTTAACTACTAAATAATCTTTCTTCAGATTTATAGAAGAGGAACATCTTGTGACCTTCAGAAATCATCAGAATGTGTTTTACCCCTCCTCATTCATTAATTCTGTGCATCAACCAACAAAAAGCATGTAAATTGCTATGATGTTTAACTTGCAGAAAAGTAATATGTTGGCAACTAGCCGCAGGAGGTCAAGGTCCATTCTGGTTGTGTGTCCTGTAGGACCAAGACTCATTCAGCTTGCAGCCTTCCTGCACATTGACTCCCCATCACCACCACCACCACCATCTCCTTTCCTTCTTTATAAAATCCCTTTTGTGTACCTGAGTTTCTCAAAAGGGAGCTTTGAAGTCCCCTCCACCTTCTTAGGGGAATAAATCTGACTTCTTTCTCATCAACTCTTGGATCCCAAGTATTGACTTTTGAGTGGTGAGCAGACAAGCTTGGGTTTACCTCTCCAAATGTCATTTGAGACGTTGTCTTGGGATAGTAGGCTGATGCTACTGAAACTAGTTCTCAAGGAAGAGCTAACCATGCATACCCCAGGCCTACTCATAGCAGACAAAGGTAAAGAATGCAGAACAGAAATTTTTAAGTAGAAAATTGCACTGACACATGTAAATGGGATTGAGTCTTTCTGCTTCCAAAGGGGAGTGGGAAGCTACTCCAAAGAACAGGTATGGCTTTTCTAAGCACTATCTAGGAACATATAGCTCACACACCCGGACCTGTTTTCTTATCAAAAAGAATGGAAAATCTAAGAGAAAAGGCATGAGAGAATAACCCTCCTGGATCAAACACACACTTCAAATATTCTATTGCTACAAATTCCACCTACATTCACAAAGCTTCTAGCTGTCATATTTTCAGATTCAATTTTTACTCCTAAAAAATACAAAAGTGAAGGAAAAAATTTCCTTCCTTGCCTCAGTTCAACTTCTTATACCTTTTTTTTTTTTTTTTTTTCCCAAACAACACAGCATGTCAGAGGAATTTTATGAACCTGGAGCTTTGGATCAGAATCCTCCCAGTAGCAGGTTGGGCTTTTATATTTAAGCTTTGCATTTTGTAGCCTGATCGTTATACATGTGATCAGTTGTATATACTCAATGTAAATGTCTTTAAAATCACAAATAAAAGCTTATCTATAGTACAAAGTAAAGAAATTGTTTCTAGAAACCCCATCTTAAAATAAGGGATTTGGTATACTCTGGTAAATATAAATTGACTTCCTAAAAACTACTGGATTCCCCCTTTTCCTTATTTTCTTTTACTATAGAGGAAAAACAGCCAGAATATTTACCTTCCTATTCTCCCTTGCAGCTAGGGGTAGCCATAAGATTCTCTAGGAGGTTTTCCCTTCCTAAGTCAAAAGAAAAACTCTCAGAAGAAGAACTAGGGTGCTTTCCCATTCTTCCTGTCTGGAATTCAGAAAGAGCTGCCTAGAGGCAGAGCAGCTATCACACAGCCCAGGGAACGAAACTAAAGATGAAAAGCAGCATAGAAAGAGACTGGATCTGATGCCGCTGGGTCTACTCTCTTGACACCAGCCTTGGACTACTTCAGAATTACAGAGAAAAAAAATGCTTTTTCCTACTCGACTTTCCTATACATTCACTCAACACAGCACTTCTGACACCAAATTCTCCAGTAGACATCAGCTGTCCTATAATTAAATTCAATTCTGACACTGTTTACCTGGAGATCGCACCAGGATAAAGGCTTGGTTCCTCAAAACTGCCCTCTACTTCAGATGCCAGCAAGTTCCATCTGTGACCTATACTTTTGATGGACTGGTTGTAAATCAGGGTTCCCATGATCTACTTACCTTGCCCCTACACACACATATGCCTTCCACTCAAGTGATTTGCTAGAGCTGCTCAAAGTATTCAGAGGAAGCTTTACTTATGATTACCCACTTATTATGAAATATACTCAAAGGATACAGATGAAGAGCCTCATGAAGAGATGCACAGAGCAAGACTTAGGGGTGGGTTGGGGGGAGACCTCTCTAAGCATACCACTCTCCAGGTACCTGTGTGAATTCAGCAATCCAGAAGCTCTCTAAACCCTGTCCTTTTGGGGTTTTATGGAGGCCTTATGTAGGCAAGATTGTTTTAATCATGGGTCACTAGCAATTAACTTGACTTTAAGCCTTACTCCCCTTCCCAGAGGTGGGAGGTCAGAGATTAATGGTCCTGCTGAAATTTTATCAGCCATCCCAGCCATCAGTTATCTTGTTAACATACAAAAAAGATTTGTATACATATGTATTATATATATATATACACTCACATATATATCTTATTATGAGTCTCAATATTATTCTAGCTCCAGACTTCCTGGCACATGAGAAAAATTAACTTACTGGTTTAAACCACTGTAGCATAAATGGGAAATTATCTGAAAGACTTTAAAACATCAATTGTCTCCAGTGGAAAACTAGGTATTTTCTAGTATACTCTTCCAGGCTATCTGATTCTATGGGGTATTTGCACCTTTCAGTGTTGTTGAGTTATTTTACAACTGTGTAAATTATATGTAACTGCCAGCAATGCAAAGACTCTTGTCCATAAACATGCAAATGAATTCCGTCTGGCAGAGGTGCAACTGCTCTTCCACAGTTTTGCTCTACTAAGCAAATTCATTTTAGTATTCCTAATTACATACACACACACACACACACACACACACACACACATATATATTATTTTTTTATTGTCCTTTGAATTGACTGCAATATCTGGTTTCGTGTTTAATTAATGAGTTAAATAAAATCTTTGGCATGTGTTCATTCTATATTTGTATAAGTCATAATTTTAAAATATTCTCTCTTTAAATGGAGTTTTAAATTATTTGTAGCCTTACTAAAATATGTACTATCAACTGACACATTTCTAACATGGCTGTAGTCAAGTAAGTTGAATCAAAGGTGAAAAAAAATATTTTCCTTCAATAACTAATGGATAACCAAAACCAAGTTTACCAAAGTCACAATCCAAAAGAACTAATTCTTACAAATGTTTACCTCCTATAAACCTAAATTTGAAAAGGAATACACAAGGAGAAATTTTTACTTTCCTTTCTCACCCTGGTACTACAGAGATCCAGGAAGCTGACATAATAAGAATTCTTACCTTCTGCTGGTTTTTGATCAGTTGTCCCAGACCTCATCTGCAGTTTCTAGGGTAAATGGAGTGTCCCAGCCTTTTATTATCCTTTGTGGTCACCAGAAACTATAGGGAAAGAAACATCTCTTCCTTCCACTTTTCCAGGCTCTCAGCTGGGGCCCCTCTAACAAAAGCCAGTTTAACAGAGAAGTGCAAATAAAAACAGATTTTTTTTTTTTTAATATAAATGTTTCATAGCACAAAAGCCTTCATAAGGAAATGAAGACCTAAAGAAGTTACAAAGCTTGAGTGTGTTTGTACTCGGTTTGATGAGGAGTAAAGTCACAGAAAAACTGTGATTGGACAAAGGAGTATGAGCTGGGGGACACTTGGCAAGGCCAGTCCACCCAGATTCCTCTTGGCATCCCTCCACCTTTGGATTTAGGAATCCCTTCCTCCAGGCAGAGGGAAGCCTCCTTTCACATGAGCTTCTTATGATCTGTTTCAGGAGAATTTTGTAGAATTCTTCCTGGACGTGCTATTTCTCAAATTCCTTCAGCTTTAAATATCAAATATGGTCAGGGTGCCATATTTTGAAGTATATCCTGAATCTACTACTGGTACCTAGACAATAGCTAAAGACACTGCCACAAAAACAAACCAGGTGAAACCACTCATTCTAGCAGACCCTGATAAACCAGTATCCTCCAGACTTCTCACACATTATTTTCTCCCTATTCTTCATGCCCTGTAGCAGAGAATGAGCCAGGTCAGTTACTCAAAAGGAATTGGTTTCCTCATAAATTCCTGAGATACTTTAGTAGGAGGGGAAATTGGCTATAATAAAAATTTGAGCCTAATGTGGCTTTTACTTATCTCAAAAGCACTGAAAATTGAAGGCTTGATTTCAGGGTGAATTTGTGCACCCTAAAGTAAAAGAAGCAAAACTCTTATTCCATCCACTCTATTTCTGTAGCCACAGCAACAGATATCATAAAAGAGAAGAAAGACTAATCAGGGTTCAGTCTCTTTGGACTCTGCTATAGGAAAAAAAAGTTCAAGTGTCCTTCTCCTTTTCTTTCATATTACTTGTCTAACACTCTATAGACCCAGCATGTGTCAAATCTTTTCTTGATGGAAGTCCCTTGAGGGTTGGGGGCATGTCTTTTGATACATCTCATAAAGCATGTAGCACACTGGGGGCATTTCATTTGAATTAAAGAGCATACTAGTAATTGGAATAAGAAATTAGCATTTTTCTTTCTCCCAGGGATTTCTCTGGAATGGTCCCTGGAGATGACCTTAGTTATATCCTAATAAGCATGGGGACATTTTTCATGAGATTTTTAGGCCATGTCAGATTCCACCTCCCCCCTGTGACCTTCAGGAGGCTCTGTGGGGACTGGAATCTCATTGTCTGTGTTTGAAGATGTACTCTCTTGTGTATGAACATGTTTAATGTTGGTACTGGCCCAGAAGCACTTTCTAGAGATGGGTAAACAAGAGATTAGAGTTCAAAAGGGTGTGTCTTAACATTTGAAATTGAATGTTTTAACAAGATGCTATTTAAGCCTAGGCATACTGGATCTAAAGACAACCAAAAAATTTCTCTGGGAGAAAGGACTTTTTTTTAAAGGTCCTTATCCTCAAAGATGTGAATTCTAAAATACCCTCTACCAACTGTGAATTCTAAAATACCCTCTACCAACTGGGTCAGAAGTACTTAAATCGGAAAGTCAGTTAAACTTTTAAGGTGCTTGTATCTGAGTGATGGTAACATGGTCCAGCAAAGGGCTTTGGAGTCAGACAGACAGGTCATTGTGGGGACTAGAATATGCCACTCAAATACGTGAACTGCTGAGCTGAAGACAAGAAGAAGCAGAAGCAGGGAAGCTCTCTGCCCTCCCTCTGTTTGCCTAGAGGAAGGACAGTGGTTTCCAAAGTCAAGAGGTATCCTGACCCTCTTTCTGCCAGGAAGAACAAAGGTTAACCACTGCAGACAACTTTAGACCCTTATCTGCCTGGAGGGGGTACCAGAGAATCAACATAAATATACTTTACTAACTAGCTTTTATCTGCTATTTATTTGCCTTCCCACAAGTTGCTTCCCCCAAGAGACTCAAAGTCTTTTTTTTTTTTTCTTTTATCATGTCACTTCTCTAAAAATTTACTGTTCTTTGTTGAAAGATGCGCTAGAAATCAAAGCCACCTTTTTGAGAGCTACTCATTCCCTGGGTCCCTCCTGTGTGTATATGAAATATACATATTAAAATTTTCTTGTTTATCACTCTTGTTAATCTGTGTTTTGTTACAAGAGTCTATTCTAACTAAGACTTCTGAGGGCTAAAGAAAATATTATTTTTCTTTCCCTACATTGTCACATGTAAATTAGATACATAAGGAGCTTGGCAGGATGCCTGGCATGTAGCACCAATAATAAATGGTCATCACTGATGAGGCCACCAGAAGTATTTCTGGCTCCTATGTATGACTTTACCTTTGAGGGCTGCAGGCCCAAGTCTAGGCTGTGGGATTAATTTAGATGAAAGGATACCTTTTAAAGAGGGGCTGGTGAAACAAAAGGTACAGAAAATTAATTTGAGAAAAATAAGTAAGAGCAAGGACTTTGTCTAATTTACTCCTGTGTGAAGAGAAGAAAAAAAAAAATAAGTGCTTCCCCCCTACCCCACCCAATGCTCATAAATTCATAGTCAGGATAGACTTCTGTAACAAAAGAGATTAACAAGAGAAAAACAAGCAAATTTATTAATGCAGGCAATGCACAATGTGTCTAACAGAACAATATACCTTTTAGAGAGGTGATAAGACCAAGTAAAAACTGTCCCAGGAAAGTGTGGGAAGGAGTGAAGGCTGCTTGTAGATTCCTCTGGTGCCATCTCAGGGCTGATAAGAGCTGTAAAAGGATTTACATTTTGTCCTTCCTTGGGGGGGCAGTAGGAAGAGCTTTGTCTTTATAAATCTGTCTAGCTTTTAGGCAAAAACAGAGGGAAGGCAAAGAGCTGCCCTGCACCTTAACTGTCTCCAGCTCCACAACTCTTCATGTTTTGGGGAGTCATATTCTGGTTTCCTTCAGTGTCTCCAGGGACCAGAGAGTGCCTGGCACACAGAAGTCATTCCGTGTTTGTTGGAGCAATGAAAGAATGAGCAGCAGCACGTCCATCTCTCTCCTTGATGTTTCCAAGCACTTGGGGAAAAGGTGCTTCCATTTTCACAGTGAAGGTCACCGGCTTACTCAGAGATCCAGCACAAGTGGCCACCACTCTGGCCACTTATCCTTTCTTGCTCTTTGTTTACCAAGATGGATATTGGCCCCTGCCTCTCTTCTCCCCTCCAAAATCTCTAATCAAAGGCTGCTGTGTGAAGCTGACCTTTTCTCAACAGCAGAAGAGGATTAAAGCCTAGAAAGGAAAATATTCCCCTTGAAAATTGAGTCTCTAGACCATTCCTGCCACAGAGATTCCCTTGTGGACAGTTCCCTCCCAAGCTCTATTATCCTTTCAGGCGCTTGGAACTGGTTCTCCCATCTCTTCTCTCCCTAGAGTTCTGGCCACTCCTGGTTTTGGTTCTCATTCTGACAGGTTAGGGGTGGTAGAATTAGGTGGGGGAGACTAAATTCTGTTGGAGCAGAGCAGGTGGGACCCTTTGTCATGATCTTTCTCTTCCAAACTATACCAAAGCCTTGTCTTTTTCTTGGGGGTGAGGGGGCGGTAACCAGGGATTGAACTCAGGGGCACTCAACCACTGAGCCACATCCCCAGCCCTATTTTGTATTTTATTTAGATACAAGGTCTCACTGAGTTGCTTAGCAACTTGCTTTTACTGAGGCTGGCTTTGAACTTCGGATCCTCCTGCCTCAGCCTCCCAAGTTGCTGGAAGTACAGGTATGTGCCACCTTGCCTGGCCCAAAGCCTTGTCTTTTAAAACCAAAAATCCAGTAATGTGTCTTTTAAAATAACCAACACCATCTTCTTCATCTCCCTGACCCTGCAGTTATACCAAGAACCAGAGGAAGATTTGAAAGGAAACATTTCCTCTAAGAGCTTCATAAGACCCCTTGTCACTTCTCCAGCAATACTTAAAACATAAGAACCTAAGCAGAGTATTTGAAAATTCTGTAGAATCTATAGCCTTCTCCCCTTTCCAGAAGAAACCACAAGAGCCATGCCTTTTCTGTCTTTTTCACTCTACCGAGGATAAATTGTATTTCCATAAATTATCCCATCAGCTCTTGTGCCTCAAGGTCTTTTTGCTCACTGTGCTGATATAATTCTATCTGTGACAGAGTTGAAAAGAAATGCTGTAGGGCAGAGGTACTGAAAGGAAATATCCGTGGAGCAACTGTGTGTGTGTGTGTGTGTGTGTGTGAGAGAGAGAGAGAGAGAGAGAGAGAGAGAGAGAGAGAGAGAGAGACTGACTGACTAGAGCATTGATCTTCCCACTACACTCCTTATACGGAAAACAAAAGTGTGGGGTTCACTCTAATGCCACAATTCCTTGGAATTTTATTAAAGGCTGGCTACAAACAGAACTTTTGAGTAGCCTCTATTTGGAAACTTCCCTGGAACTTGTTTCAAAACCAGGAGACAGGAAAGAGCTGAGGGTCTTGAGCTAGAGGGAAAAAAATTAAAAAAATAAAAATTTTAAAAAAGGAAGAGGAAAGAAGAAAGGAATATTCATTTGGAAAGATGTTACTTTTTTACTAAGATATCTCTGGTCCTCACAGTAAAAAGTAGAACTTTGAATGATGAAATAAGATCCAGACTGCATAAGGAAAGCTAAGGGGACTCCCTCTAATGGAAGTCTCTCAACTTTAAAGTGATATTGCTTTAACCCTGCCCAGTGTCTTTATCTGTAGCTACAACTAGGATGGTCCACGTGCCTCACCACCACCATGACCCCTTCTGAGGAGGGGCACTCCAGTCCTTTGCCTTGGGCTGAGGTTGGCTTATGGTGGGGTACACCTGTACTGATGACCAGATGGCCCAGCCACCTACATCAAACGAGCAATTTCTGTCTCCTTCTAACACCTACTTAGTTGGCGCAGAGAATCCCACACCCACCTAAATCTTTAACTTGCTCATAGCTTCATCTGTGGGAATATGAGACCTGGTGACTAGACTGGTTTTGAGGTTGACAAATGGCGTCAGTGTTGGATTCCGAGCAGGGAAGGCGCGCCTCCCAGGTAGCTCAACTAGCCACACCCCCAGGCGCCTTGAGACTCCCAAGCACCCCAGGTGGGCCACACTGGTGGCCACGCCTCAGGTTGACCATGCTGCTGACCACTCCCCAAGTGCCTTACTGAGCCAATTACAACATATGGGCTTGCCTTCTGACCCCCCGGCAGCCTATGGAACTGGGGTTCCCTCTGGGGGGTCCCCTCAGACCACCGGTTCACTACTTAAGCGTTTTCCAGACTGAAACTAGCCCTTTTTTCCTTTTTCCTTTTCTTCTTCTCCCATCACACGCGCCGATTCTCCCTTCCCCCTACGTGTCCCCTTGGCTGATTAATAAAATCCCCCCTTTTCTACACGGCGGTCCCAGCGTGCATTTCATCTACCCTTCAGTCAGTGAATTTTTGTTTTTTTCAAAATAATGTATGTATCTAGTTTAAATCAAATAATGCCATAAAAGACATAACCAAAACAGCATTCCCCTAATATAGCTCTCTCATCTCCCATCCCTAAGTTCTTTTCCTCAATAGCAAACTTTCAACTCTTTCCATTGTCTTTTTTTACCCTTGGTATTGACTTCCATATTTCTAACATAATGCCTACCACTGCTATTTCTCACTTTACCAATTTTAGAGATTATTAATTGACTTTACAGTCAGACTCCACAAACCCATGCCAGATAATTCAATAGAAGGAAATTTAATATAGGGTTTTAGGTAGAAAGTGTTAGAATTGCTGAAAGACCAAACGGAGACCAGTCACTCCAGTTCCTGCCTCCCCCAGGGCTGAAGGAACTAGTGGGATGAGGTGTTTCTCAGATCACAAAGCAGGAGGGGGACCAGTCAGCCACCAGGCAGATTATATAAACATTTTTCACTGCTGAGTCAGTGCTGCAGTTATACTTTATCATACAATTTTTCCCATGAAATAAGTGCACTTCTGGTGGATCTTTTAGTTTACCAAATAACCAGCACCAAATGTTTCCAAACACTAAATGGTCAGTGTTCTCCTCTACTTGGTCCAGCACACAGACAAGCTTCAGTTCCTTGTATTTTTCCCAGATGACCACCCACCCCCAGCCCTTCAGCCTGGACCAATGGCTCTCTGGGCCTGGAGCCCAGCCAGCATCCTCAGGATCTCCCACCAGTGTCCTACGCACAGGCTTCCACATCATCCTCCTTCTTGGTTTACTCCCTCATTGTGCTGAGGCATATCCTCTGAAGAAGAGTAAAAGTACAATTTTTGAGATGTGGCTGTCTAAAAACACCTTTATTTCATCTTCATACTGGATTAAGTTCTAGATTGAAATTTTTTAATTTCCTGCAGAACCCTGAAGGTATCACTCCACCTTCTTATAACCTCCACCATTGCTTTTGAGAAGTTCAGTCCCATTCTGATTTCTGATCCTTTCTATGTGACCCTCTTCCCTCTCGGAATATCAAGATTTTCTCTTTATTCCTGGTGTACTGAAAACTCACAATAATGTCCTTATGTCTGAGTCTTCTTGTATTCACGATGTTAGTCAATGGAGGGAATCTCATCATTCAGACCAACAGAGAGCACCTTTTTCTACAAGGGACCAGATAGTAAATATTTTATGCTTTGTAGGTCATACAGTCTCTCTCATAACTTTTCAACTCTATCACTCTAGCCACGAAGTATATAGAAGCAAATTAGCATGGCTGTGTTCCAATAAAACTTTATTTATAAAACAGGCCTATAGGTCATAGTTTACCAACCCTGATCTAGACTCTAGATATTTGGGGTACTCACCTGAGGGATACATTCTTGTGTTATTTCCTTGATAACATCTTCTTCTCCTGGTTCTCTATTCTCCCTTTCTAGAGTTTGTTAGTCAGATGTTAGCCCTCTTAGATTCTTATATTCTCTTTCTTATTGTTCATGTCTACCATTTTTGCTTTACTTTCTAGCCAATTTCTTCCACTAGTTAGCATTTGTATAATACTATTTTTAATTTATAGGACATTTCTGGTCCTCCAAATTTATTTTTAAAACAGCAGCCTGCTTTTGATGTGCAGGTAAAATATTTATTGTTTTTCTGCAAATGTTATTGTGGAAGGTTGATTTTTATTCTTTATTCTTCTTGAACAGTACCTCTGTTTTGTCTGAGCATCTGTCTCCCAAACTTTCCCCCATTTAAAAATTTTGTTTATATTTCCCTGTCTCTTATATTGCATGCTTTCCTCAAACTTTTGCTGGTCCTCAGCTAATCTTTCATATATAAAAGATGGAGAAAAGGGATGAGAAAATATAAGTTAAAAAAAGCAATGGTTACCAAAAATTAGCTCCAATCAATAATCATCTCTTACCAGACCAACCTCCCACCCTAGCCCACTCCAAAGACTACTATAATCCTGAACTTTAAAAAACAAACAAACAAACAAACAAAAAACTTCCTGAAGGCACTGAAGAGTGACCAAAAGTATCTGGAAGTCAGAGACAAATTGACATTTGGAAGCCCTGGGTCATTTCTCCTTTTTTTTTTTTAGCCTCTAGCCTGAAAACAAGTCCCATTCAGCCCCAGGCAGAGGGTAAACATTCTAACAGACACCTACAGGCTTACTGGCTCAAATATTTTGAGTACTGGGCAAGAGCAAAACTGTGAAATACTTTATCCAGAAAAGAAAGTGCCAGAAAGGGAAAGCCCTATATTCTATGAATAAACTCCCACCTGATCTCTGGCTGCCTCCTGAACCATGTATAAGCAGGGCAGACTCTTAAATAGCTCAGCTAAGGCTAAAAATTGAACCAAGATTTCACTCTCTACCCACCACAGGAGAGATGCAGTTTGAGTTGAGTTCAAAGTTAAATTCCTGATAATTTTTAAATAGATGAGAAATTCAGAATGCCTCAGCATGGCGTATCAATTTCTAAGGTTTAATGGGGTCCTCAAACATCAGGCTCTGTAACCAATTCCTATTCAGTCTCCCTGGAGTAGAAGCCACCTTTTCTCTAGGTCTCATGTCCTGACTGTCAGCATTTGGACGGCAGAACAGAGGAGGGTGGGTAGAAGGCCCCACCCTCAGAAACTGCATAGGCAGTCTGTGCATAGCTACTTCTGGTGTCTGATGTCCTCATGTACTGAGCCTAGCCTCTCCAGGTCCAATTTCTAAACAGAAGGGGAGGACAGTTATCACCTCTGCATGGGTCTGGGAGGGATCTGGGCTTCTAATTGAACTTTGACAGACTTCAAACAAAGGCCTGGCCTGAGCCCATGTGTCAAGCCCACCTGCTGGACCTCGAAGGCCATCATCTTGCTTCTCATCCTTGTCCTTCCCTGGGGACACTGAAGTCACAGCTTCCCCCTCTGAATCAGTAGCCTCTTTCATTTGCTTTCCATCCTCCAAAAACGGTTTGACCTCTTTCATAGTGTCTCAACATTTCCTCTATCTTTGTGGTTTTTGCTCCTTGGCAGTCATTTTCATGAGGTTTCAGGAAGAAGAAGATAGGAATGGGCTTAGCTGTCATTTTTAACTGGAAGTACAGTTATGCATCACTTACTGATGGGCATATACATTCTGAGAAAGGCATCATTAGCTGATTTCATTATTGTGCCAACATCACAAAATGTAGTTACACAAACTAAGACAGCTACCACATCACTAGGAGATAAAATCTTATGGAACTCTCATCAGATATGAAGTATGTCATTGACCAAAACATTGTAATGAGGTGTATGACTGCAACTATGATTTTGGAGTGTACCTGGACCCTTGGCACAGTGCAACCATGGCACCAGGCTGCCCAGGAAGAGATGTGGCAGGAGAACAGTGCTGACAGGCAAACAGCTTAGCAAACCACTGCCCTGGAAAAGTAGGCATGGATAAGGAGAGGTTTAAAGGGCTGCCTTCAGGTGTCTAGAGCTGCCCTTTATTTCTATTTGAAGAGGCAAAGCTGATTTGGAGGCAAAGGTAGCAGAAACCCGACCCAGTTCCCTGACAGGTCATTGACTGATCAAAACCAAGAATGCCCTAAAGCTCTGCCTGGACCTGCTCTCCTTACCTGGTGCTGTCGTTTACTCTGGAGCCTCTCTCAGGTGACAGCTGTCCTACTATTCTAGGCAGAGCATTTAGTTGCTTCCAGACGCTGCCCACACCCCTTGGTACTAGGATTAAACCCAGGGACGCTGAGCCACTTCCCCAGTCTGTTTTTTGTTTGTTTGTTTGTCTTGAGACAGGGTCTTGCTAAGTTGCTTAGGGCTTTGTTAAGATGATGAGGCTGGCCTTGAACTCGCCATCCTCCTGCCTCAGACTCCCAAGCCACTGGGATTGCAGATATGTGCCACCACGGCAAGCTCCAGACTCCTTTTGAGGAAAGACAAAACAGCATTTTCATAGAACACCATAGGACACCTTGGGTTCAACTCTCCCAATTAAATGGCTAGAGAAGAAAGTCAGGCCACCTCACTCCCATATGTATCTTTGGCTCTTTTCACATATCCAAAACATAAATGGGGTCAAACCTACCTCACAGGTATATAAAGATGCAGAGATTTTCCAGGTGCTCATTAAAATTTTTTTTAATTCAAAAATGAATGAAAAAGAGGTTAAATATCCAATCAATTGTATACAGTTAGTAAATGAGGAAGGAAAATTGGAAGCCAAGGCTGACTGACTCCCATGCTAAAATCTGAACCATAGTGTTTTTGCAGACAGGGACCAAACCCAGGGAGAAAGATCTCCTTTCTTGAGCTACTGAAGACCTACTTGCTCAACCCACACCTGACTGAACCCAACTGAGTCTGCCTGGCTGAGCCACCTCTCCACTTCCTTAGGTAGCCAATTATGTGGAGTTTTTCTACAACTTGAGCAGACCAGCTGCAGCAAATCGATAATATTGGATCAAGAGCTGCCACCTTCCATCTGCAGGAAGGCTGCATTTTAACAGTAAAACAAATCAATTCCTTCTGTAGTTACTTTAGATAATCCTCCTGAGACAGCACAGCCACATCACCCAAGCAGAATAAGGAGCTTCCCAGCAGGAGGTGGGGAGGCCATCTGTCCACAGGCCTCAGGCAGGCTCCCTGGAGCACTTTCTGAAAGAAACCGTCACTCCAGCCTCTGTGTCCACAGCTGAGTGGGTCTTCCTGTAGTCCACCAGCCTGCCCTTCCCCTCCAGGGACATCTTTCATCATGTCCTCATTTAGGAGCTAGGAAGAATCTTTTTTTCCCTCAGCAACCCCATCTTCATTTTCCCTGGCAATAAGCAGAAAACAAGCCTGCTCAGAGCAGCCTGGCAGCTCTAGGAAGCTTCTGGAAGTGGGAAGGAAGTATCAGATACCGTCAACAGCATTCCTGTCAAGGGAGAGATTGGAATGGGGCTTCTTTTCAGCAGAAAGAAAGTTGCATCTACTTTTCTTCCCTTTTATCTTCCCACCCTTTCTGCTCACCTGTCATGTCTGTCTATTCCAAAGGAAAAGTTCTCTTTATTCTTAATCCTCGTGGCAGGAGAATTGTACCCCTGCCATTTCAGATGCCTAGAAAACCTGAACCTCATTTCAAAAAGAACCTGAACTCATTTCAAAAAGAACCTCAATTCCAAGGATCAAAGGGATCATGTGGTACCGATGTAAAATGGATTTTTGGAGGGAAACTAACTTGCAGAGAAACAACGGAGCACATGTAACCCACAGACCTCTCTCCACCCCATGGCTCAGGCCAAGCACAGATGGCCACATGCTCCATGGCAACATTTCCATTGATGGGCCCACCTTGATGCTCTCTCATCTTTATAGGGCCAGGGAATAGCTTTATGACTAACTGAGTAACAGGCGCTTCCTGGTGTCCAACAGCTTTGTTAGGGGTGAGCCTTCAAATCCCTGTGGCCTGCTTCTCCACTGAGCTGACTCAGAACCTGTGAAGGTGCCAGAAGCAAGAGAAAATGAGCTCCTTGGCCATCTATATGTGTCTTTCACACCAGAGAATTAAAAAAAAAAAGACTGCAGGGCTGTGTGGCTATTAGGATTGGATACAGAAGTTCACTACCAGACTACCAGACTCCAAAGAAAGGGTTAGTCACAAAATGAAAATGTTTTCCATTTCCTAAACCAAGAGGCAGCAGAGTCTGCAACAAGTAGAGAAGTCTCCAGTTTACCTCCCTTACCATCTCCGTGCCCTTTCCTTGGTTTTCAGTATCGTCTCACATCCATGTCCCATCCCATCTTCTCTCTGGAAATGAACTTGATAAATCATTAATATAATTAGCTGTGGTATCTAATTTTTGTATAGCAATTTAGTATTTATAGGACAACTCTGTGTTCATTCTCACTTTATATGCACAATAGTTATTTAATGCATCCCTAGCAGGCACCAGGCACTACGTTAATAGGAAGGGAGCCCCTAGCAAAATGGTATTGAATTCTCCAGCATTCCAAAATTACCCTTCTCTTTAATTTGAAAAATTATATGGTTGCTTCTCTACCTTCATTAAATGTCAAGCTATCTGAATGTTTCTGAAAGGGCTCATGTCCTCGTGGTCCTCTATCTGGTTCTCCCTCCCGACTAAACTCTCAAATAACCCCCTTGGAAACTATCTGGCAGAGGCTGCTCTCCAAGGCAGTATCTCTTTATCACTCTCAGCCCTGCCCCCTAAAGATTTGGGGCCATAGTTTCCCAATAGAGTAAACTTCAAGGGATTATTCGCATTTTTATTTAGAGCAGTTTTTCCTCATTGAATTCTGCCTGATACAAATAGGCCACTGGGAATCACTGGGATGTGGAGATGTTCATTACAGTGGCATTTGCTATATGGGATTGCACCCATGTTTGAAATTTTCCATTGGCTTCAAATTGAATTCCTTTTCTCCAACCTTCCAGAAAGTGAGATGAAATTGCCCCCAAACATCATCACAATTTTTAATAATATGGAGCTATCTACCTCCTCCTCCAAAAGAAATGACCTCCCTCAGGGTTCCAGGAAGGTCTTGTGAAAACAGACAACATTAGGAAAATTTTACTGACCTCATGATGCACATTAGCATCTCAGAAAGAGCCAGTACAATGTCTCAAGTTTATCTCAAAGTGGTAAATTTTGTACACAAATATAGATAAGGTTCTATGCCACATTGTATTTTTCATGATACCCATCCAGTTCGGCATTTCTCTAAATTCCAACACAATATTCTATAAAACTCAGTATCTGTGTTATTAAAAAAGATAAAAGAATAAGCCTTCAGAGGCAGTTTGTGCCTGATTCAAAACTGCTTGTCTTCAGGCAGAGGATCTGGCATTATTTGAGAGGTTCTTGGTATCTTATGAAAATCTGTTGCCTATGGAAAAGTCCTGAGATGCTCACAAGCACTCCCAATATTTTGGAAATCAAAGCTATTGCTCTATGCCCTTCCCACCTCTCCCCCACACAATGCACCTCCCCTAAATTTTCCAGCAAAAGTTTCCATAAATCCCAAGTATCAAAGTTCAGAGAGTCTACCATACCCCAGGCACAAAACATGTCTATAAAATGTTCCCAGTAACCTAAAGGGTAAGTTGAAGGTCACTGGGGCGGGAAAAAGAACCAGGGCAGGCAAAGATGACAAAGAAGATAATTACAGGCCTAAGCATGTGTGAAATATCTACTCACTGCTGGGCATGCCCTTTACGCTTAGTATTAGTATCATTTACCTCAATTAAGTTTGAGCATCTCACCTTTTAAGACTTCCCAACCCATGTCACCCAGCATTGAGACTGTCAATTATCCCTGAGATCAGTCACATTAAGGACCTGATTGTAAGAATCCAGGTTGTGCTGGCTGACCCGACAGCATGAGAGCAACTGCTGGCATGTGAGCTGTGTGCATGGGGCGCCTTCAAATCCACTTCAGCTGGGCAGCTGCTTATCAAGACTTTTCCCCAGAAACCGATTTAGCCTAATGATTGCGAGTAGCAATGACTTCTGCTTAATTAGTATAGTAATCAGTGCAAATTCCCCCTAAATGGTAGAGATCCATTTGGCAGGTGCCAAGTGATGCTTAACCAGGTGCTAAATAGGTGTAAAAGCCTCAGTTCTGGTCTTTCCCAGCTAGTTGCCAAATACATAAAGATGAAATGGGTCCTAAATATGCCTGGATGGATGAGCTGTTTAAAACTTCCTTCAAATTGCAGGTAAGAGCCACCAACATCACCCAGCACCCTGCTCCTGATGAGTTAATGTGAACACAGAGATAGCACCAGGAGCAGAGCTGAAAGGAACAGAGCAAAAGCAAAATCAATACAATTTTGGTGTCTCCTCTCCTGATTCCTCCTCTTTCCCAGCCCCCGCTCAGCACTCCATTCCTAGTCATATGTTCCAATTTCTGTCTCCATTTATAAGAGTAATTGTTGTTGATTTTTTTTCTCATGCACTATACAAGCCCAGGGCTACCATCTCAGCTGGTGCACTGTTCTGTAATATGTTCTGGTGAGAAGAAAGAGTGTGATCCTGGGTCAAAGGAGGGAGTGAAGATAAACATTAAAGAGAGGACATTCTGCGTGTGTGTGTGTGTGTGTGTGTGTGTCGGGCATATATGTGTAATTTACCCAAGTAATACTCTCTTCATTATTAGGAAAAAAAACAACCAATTTTCATTGAGTGTTAGCTATGGAACAAATAATGCCTATGAATTATACAATTTAATCCTTTTTAACACCCAGTCTACTCTGTGCTAAGCCAATTCACACATGGCTATGGCTCTTCACTGCTTAGCACTGGTCCATGGGTGGGCATGTGTCCTATGATAGTCCCAACAGATGAAAGGAAAGTGTAAATATTCACCTCTAAGGAAAGATATTTTTCTCTCTCAAAGACTAGAAATAAAGAAGAAAGTAAACTGCCCTAGATGCTGTTAATGACTTTAGAACTGCAAAAGGGGATCAGCCAGATGACAAAGCTGGACATCAGAAGAGGGAAGAGCCCAGAGAACTTCAGAGAACTCAAGTCTGAGCTCCAGCTGTATCTGCCTGGGACCCACTTTACCTCTGGACTTATCCCTAGGTGAGCAAATAAATTTCCATATTTTTTAAGTCAATTTGAGTTGACTTCTGTTATTTGCTGCTGAAAGCATCGTAATTAAAACTACAACACTCCAGGAAAGGAATCATAATATATATTTCACAGCTCAAGGACCTGAAGAATACAGGGTTAAATAACTTAGCCATGGAACTGGTTGAGTCAGGATTCAAAACCAGGACTTCTTGGTGTCCACATTGTCCAAACTGTACCCCTGGGTGTGAGAACAACCTGAGCATGCCCTCAAGAATGGCCATGCTTTGTCCCTTAACAATTTTCCTTTTCTAAAACAAGTGAGTTGGAATCAAGCTTGGAAAATCAGGTAGGTCATCAGGCTGAGCAATGACATGGTGGCTAAAGTTAGGAGACTTCCCATGTAGTTGAAGATGGTCCTGAAGGAAGAGTTCTCAATACTTTTGAGCAATGGCAGCATTGTCAGATCAAGGCCAAAGTCTCCTAAGATAACCAGTGTGAAGGACCCTGTCCTTTAGATGCATATATTCTAATACATGTAAGAAAACAGTCCCCATTATCATAGTCACATATGTGATCAAGACCCATATCTCTGACTCCTCCCTTTTTTTCCTACCTCTACTCAAAATTCTGAATATTCTCATTCCCCCATTATATTTTGGGAATTCATCTTTTCCTTCCCATTTACCTTGACTTTCACCCTACCCCTTTCTCATTTTTCTCCTCACACCTAAGCTACCACTACCGTATCTGGCCTATTGCAATAGTTGCCCCACCTCCAAGATTCTCTCTGTTGTGATATCCTGTCCTCAACTTTCCAAACAATTTCCATATGCCTACCCCTGTAAAGACTCAGAAGCCTGAAGGATAGCATGGGGAAAACTTCAGGCTGTGTCCAATAGACAGACATGGGGCCAACTCAGGGCTCCTCCATTAATTAGCTGTGTGACTGCACATGTTACTTAGTCCTATTGGGCCTCAGTATTTTCATTTTAAAATGGAAGTAATAACAAATATTTTGGATTCTTGTGAGAATTATAGTGGGCAATGAAAACTTATTGATTTAAAGAGTGATTCAATGAGAAAGAACAATAAATACCTATGGCAGGAACAGGGAAAATATTAGACATTTAATGATGGCATCGATCACTATTGCTGTTATATTTGCCATATTTAATTACCATCCAATGTATTGTAGCTATCACCAGTATCCTACTTTGGCATTCAGGCTTCTCCTGGATTTTAAGGATTATGTTTCTACCTCTGTTCTTATATTTCACTCCAGTTGTATTATTCTCTTCATTGTCTTCTAAAAATGACTCATAACTCATACATTAGCAGCTCTACATACTAGTTCTTTTTGCTACCTCTGCCTGGAGCATTCTTCCCATCCCCCTTCATTTATCTAAATATGGTCTCTCATCTTTACATTGCTCTGTTTCCTCTCTTTGCCATCTCTGATTATTCCAGATTATGGCAATATCTCTCTCCACTAAACTTCTCTATACCAATCATCAACCAGTTAGCCTAAGTGGAGCTTCCCCAACTTGAATACAAACTTCTTGAAGGCCTGGACCCCATCCTATACCTCTTTGACTCCCTAGTGCTTAGCAAAGCTCCCAACACATGGTAGGAACTCAATAAATATGAACCGTTATCATTATCATGAGTATTGTGAAAATTTAGTTAGGCTATAACAATTTTTTAAAAAATCATCATATACTATCTAGTGTCTATTAAGCAAAAACCTTCCAACCCTGACTTTTGAGATTCTGGGTATTTGTCGACATTTCTGTAGCTAGAAATATGATTCTACCAGAAGTTCATTGAAGTAGACCTTGGGGGAATTAATACCCATAGATGCTGTTTTAGCCTTTTCTGATTCCAACTTCACAACTTCTGAAGATAAACAGATAGATTGATTTTTTTAAAATGTGATTTGGGGTCTGAGTCATTCACAGGTGACAACCCTGAAAACTGGGATTGGATCAGCAGTAACAGAACCAGCTTTCTCTTTATTGATGGTGAATCAGTGGGGAAAAAAACTGCTGAGTTTCCACTCCAATGAAGGGATTGTGGAAAAAATGAGCTTAAAAAGTTGAAAATTCTTTGTCAACTGTAAAATAGCAGCTGAGGGATGAATATAACAATTTTCATGTAGTAAAAATTTGTTCCCAATTAGTAGGCTCTCTATTCACCTCACTGATTGTTTCTTTTGCTAAGAAGAAGCTCTTTAGTTTGAATCTATCCCATTTATTGATTCTTGATATTAATTCTTGCACTACAGGAGTCTTATTAAGGAACTTGGGCCTAATCCTACATGTTGGAGATTAGAGCTTACTTTTTCTTCTATTAGGCATAGTGTCTCTGGTCTAATTCCTAGGTCCTTGATCCACTTTGAGTTAAGTTTTGTGCATGGTGAGAGATAGGGGTTTAATTTCATTTTGTTGCATATGGATTTCCAGTTTTCCCAGCACCATTTGTTGAAGAGGCTATCTTTTCTCCAATGTACATTTTTGGTGCCTTTGTCTAGTATAAGATAACTGAAATTAAATGCATTAGTCTCTGTGTTCTCTATTTTGTACCATTGGTCTTCCAGTCTATTTTGGTGCCAATACCATGCTGTTTTTGTTACTATTGCTCTGTAGTATAATTTAAGGTCTGGTATAGTGATGCCACCTGCTTCACTCTTCTTGCTAAGGATCACTTTAGCTATTCTGGGTCTCTTATTTTTCCAGATGAATTTCATGACTATTTTTTCTGTGAGGAATGTCATTGGGATTTTGATTGGAATTGCATTAAATCTGTTAACACTTTTGGTAGTATGGTCATTTTGACAATATTAATTCTGCCTATCCAAGAGCAAGGTAGATCTTTCCATCTTCTAAGGTCTTCTATAATTTCTTTCTTTAGTGTTCTGTAGTTTTCGTTATAGAGGTCTTTCACATCTTTGGTTAAGTTGATTTCCAAGTATTTTATTTTATTTTTTGATGCTATTGTAAATGGGGTAGTTTCCCTCATTTCCCTTTCAGAGGATTTGTCACTGATACATAGAAATGCCTTATATTTATGGGTGTTGATTTTGCATCGTGCTACTTTGCTGAATTCATTTATGAGTTCTAGGAGTTTTCTGGTGGAATTTTTTGGGTCTTCTAGGTATAAAATCATATCGTCAGCAAATATGCACATCAGATAGAGCATTACTCTCTAGAATATATGAAGAACTCAAAAATCTTGACACCACAAAAACAAACAGGCCAAAGAACTGAAAAGACACTTCTCAGAAGAAGATATACAATCAATCAATAAATACATGAAAAAATGTTCAACATCTCTGGCTATTAGAGAAATGCAAATCAAAACCACTCTAAGATTTCATCTCACACCAGTCAGAATGGCAGCTATTAAGAACCCAAACAACATTAAATGTTGGAGAGGATGTGGGGAAAAGGGAACACTCATACATTGCTGGAGGGACTGCAAAATGGTGTAGCCAATATGGAAAGCAGTATGGAGATTCCTTGGAAAACTGGGAATGGAACGACCTTACAACCCAGCTATCCCACTCCTTGGTCTATACCCAAAGGACTTTAAAACAGCATACTACAGGGACACAGCCACATCAATGTTGATAGCAGCACAATTCACAATAGCTAAACTGTGGAATCAACCTAGGTGCCCTTCAGTAGATGAATAGATAAAGAAAATGTGGTATATATACACAATGGAGTATTACTCAGCAATAAAAGAGAATAAAATCATGGCATTTGCAGGTAAATGGATGAAGCTGGAGAATATAATGCTAAGTGAAGTTAGCCAATCCCAAAAATCCAAATGCTGAATGTTTTCTCTGATACAAGGAAGCCAATTCACAGTGGGGTTGGGACGGAGCATAGGAGGATTAGAAGAACACTAGAATGGCCAATGGGGAGGGAAAGGAAAGGAGGGGGCAAAAGGGTGAAAAAAATGGTAGAATGAGATGGATATCATTACCCTAAGTGCACGTATGAAGACATGAATGGTGTGAATATACTTTGTATACAACCAGAGATATGTAAAAGTGTGCTCTATAAGTGTAATATGAAATGTAATGCATTCTACTGTTATTTATAACAACTTAGAATAAAAAATAAATTAATTAATTTAAAAAATTATCATAAGTATTGTTGTTACCCCTGATAATAATTAAATCAAAGGGATTCTCTTAAGGGCAGGGAAGGATCTTATGCCTCTAAGATTCTCCCCTGTTACTTAAACTGGGTCTATTCAATGATAGCTCAGGTTCCAGCCCCTCTTTCTTTTATGATTGCCAATTGGAGAAATAAAACCAAAGCTTTGAAAAGTTGTGTTTATTAATGTCTCTTACATTATAGAGAAAGAATATGAAAGCTTAGAAATGAGTGAATAAACATCTCTGTGTGTGATCAGTGGCCCAAATTTCTCTAAAAAATATGTAGAAGGGAACCCCGTCTTCTGAGAGTGTCATTAACAAGCTGTGAGCATTCATTGTCTCTGTCCTTTGATTGCCCCGCCATAAACCAGAATCTGTGATCTGGGACCAACTGCTCAGCCAAGCACGGATTTTAATGAGGGACTGTGCGATGAGGAAGCCATAGCTGCCACCACTTTTTACATTACTAGGGGCTGCTGATTGGCACCAAGGAGGCTTGCCAAGGTCTTGGTGCTTGTACAAGGGAGGCAGTGAGCTGTGTGTGGATAGACTTCTTACATGTTGTCGACAGCTAGTGAAAGCAAGCTACAAAAACACAGCTCCAGTTCACAGGAAGCTTACAAAATTAACCCTTCCTCAACAGAAAATACAAAATTAAGCTTAATTTCATTAGGCTGCAGACCATTGCATTTCAGGCAAACAGGAGTGAGTTGTTTGTTTGTTTTTTTCATGCAAACCTATTTTTTCCCAAACCAAAATTTCTTCTGGATACACCCCCACCCCCCACATACACATTACCCAATCTAAACCTGGCATAGCATTACTTTATAGCTTTTATCATGGTTTCGAATTATATATCTATAAATTAATTCATTACTATTTTGCTTAACTTCTTTGTCCATCATATGTGATATGGAGTAGATATTTTCTCCATGTTCACTGGCCTCAACTACCAGCCTTCATATGAGATGGAAGGGGATTCTACAGTAGAGAATAGTAAATTAACCAGGTCCAGGGTTTGAAGTCAGAGGTTCTGTATCATGTTCATCTACAACTAAAAATATTTTTTTTAAAAAAAAGCATAGCAAAGGTGCAATTTCAGGTTAAGCCCCAGGGAGAGTTGCTTCCACCTGATCCACAGGTAAATTCTGGAGTATAAATTATGCCTGAGTGTGTCCCAGCCCCAGGCAGGTGGCTGGCCCTTCATACACCAGGCCCATCAATCACTGACTAAGAAGGCTGTCTCTAGGATCATAAGCTCCCTGGCACTGGACAGCTCTGTGTCTGGGAAGAGGGCCTCTAATGGCTGGGGCAGTCCTCTAAGAGCAGGGAGGCAGGGCAGCTGATGGAAGCAAATGTGCACCAATGTAGAAGAGAAGACACAATCACTCACAAAGGGGTCAAGAGTGACTCTGTAGAGCACAATGGCGCACACCTGTAATCCCAGCGGCTCAGGAGAGGCTGAGGCAGGAGGATCGTGAGTTCAAAGTCAGCCTCAGCAAAAGTGAGGTGCTAAGCAATTCAGTGAGAACCTGTCTTTAAATAAAAAATACAAAATAGGGCTGGGGATGTGGCTTAGTGGTCGAGTGCCCCTGAGTTCAATTCCCAGCATCAAAAAAAAAAGAGTGACTCTGTACCTGGCACGGGTTGGATCCGAATCTGCCAGTGAGCTAAAGTTGCATCATCTATTTCAGACTATAAAATGGAAGATTCTATGCAATAGAAATATCTAAAGCTGGAAGAGTTTTCTGATCTATTGACCCCATCCAAAAATGAAGTGTTTGATGCCCTCAAGAGACCCTTGACACAGCTTCCTGGGTAATGATCAATATTTTCTTCCTCATTGCTAGTCAGGATGTGAGTGAGAAACCAATATGAGGTTGACATTAAAATAATGAAAAGGAAGTAATTCATGGGAAATGAACTCTATTCTTGAACCACTGGAAATTTGTGGCAGAAGATGGAAAGGGGTCAGGAGCTGGTTCCAGCCATGCTAATAGAGCTGACTCCTGGGCAAGTTTCATAAGTCCCAGCAAATAATCTATCCTACCACACCCCCAGGTCAAACCAGGGTTCACCAACCCCTCAAAGGAATCCCTGCACAGCCCCCCAGGACATCTCGATAGACTGACAACGGCTTTGCGTTCAGCATTTAACCTTTAAAAAACAGGAAGGGCTAAAACCCCAACACTGAAAGAAACTCAGGTATAACATTTTATTTCATCAGTCTGTGGAATCAGGCTGCCCCAACACCCTGGACTCTGTACTTTATCTCCCACAGGGCACTACCCATGAAAACCAAACTCCTACCATGTGAAGGAGTGATGCTCAAGGCACTTTGTTTTTTCCTTTCTGTAGAGATCGGACAAAATCCCCCAATACTCATCCTTTCTGAGGAAGAAGAAAGAGTGGAATGGAATCCCAAAGCTCTACTCACAGTCCCACATTTTAATTCCAATTAACAAATATCTATTGATCTGTCACCCTAGGCCAGGCTCTCACCACTCGCAGGAGCAAAGATGAGTGAGGAGGCCCCTGCCTTCCCCTGTCAGGCCATGAGGTTCTGGATGGGGCCTCCTAGGTGTGTACTGACACTGGAGGCAAAGACAGGGGGCACTGTGAGGCCAGGTCCCGGCCCCAGCAGAGGGTGGGGAATGGAGACAGTCAGGTGGCTCTTGGGTAGGAATAAAGTTGAGATGTAGGAGTGAGGGAAGCATGAAGAAGCAGGAGCAAAGATGGCTCATAGGAAACTATTTTTCTTGCCAGCATTCTCACCATGAACCCCTGGTAGAAATATCTCCCTTTGGGGTCTCCAGGGGTAAGAACTTCTGCCCTTCATTCTATCTCTCACACACATCTCCCCTAGGCAGGTGACAAGATGTCTGACCTAAGAGACAAAACCGCACCCAAGTAGCTGGACTGGATTATGCTTAAGGCCTCTTCCAACTCCTGCCATTCTATTATTCCAGTAATTTTCCACTTTATGAGGAAAGAATGGAATATTAGGAGCTTACATAGATTGCTAAGAAAGGGGCCAAGAGATCATTATCATCTGATTTTCTTTCCTAGTTTTTCACCTACAGGCCTCTACCTCTTTCTCTGCACACTAAGAAAATACTAACTGGAGTAGCTTTACTATCCAAGAAATGACTTGCAACCTCATTTAATGTACAGAAAGGGTTGTGAAAGTACATTGAGAGCAAGTGCTCTTCAAAGAGTCTAGAAAAATACAGATCAAGTAACAAGAATTCGGTGGTATGTTGGTGGCACCGTCCAGAAGATAATATGTCATTTTGGGAACTTGCACTTAACAAACAACATTTTAAATTATACCTTGTAGGTCTGCCTATAAAGAGAGAAGGCACCAACTAGTTAATTCAATGTTTCTCTCTCTTTTGCATATGCACGCGCGCGCGCATACACACACACATACACACCTCACCTCAATAAGAAACTTAGATTCTTCCACTTATACATCAATCTGACATGAGTTTGGTCATTGTGAGTCAGTTCTCTAAGTCTGGACATCTCAGAACAGATAAATTCATATCTCTCGTACCACAGAACTTAAAAGCCAACACCAGCTGGACAAGGCCCCACAGGGCCCTGACTGAGCTGCCAGTCTACTTTTCTGTCTGGAAACTTTGTCTAGTCTGTCTTCAACATTAATACCCAGGAACTCCAAATAGCTCTGGAACCTCTAGTCTCCTTCTTTATATATATATTTTTAGTTGTAAGTGGACACAATACCTTTATTTTATTTATGTGGTGTTGAGGATCAAACCCAGGGCCTTGCCCATATGAGACAAGGGCTCTACCACTGAGCCATAGCCCCAGCCCCTCTAGTCTCCTTCTGCTGTGCACCAGGAAACTCAAGGAAGAGCTATGGTGGGACTGGAGCTTTGATTCTTCTCTACATCCTCTGGGTACCCATCATCCCAGGACTGCCCATTGGAGAGCCTCAGTCTCCAGCTATTTCCCTTCTCTCTGGGACTGACTCCCCAGAGCATGGAGACTGGCAACTTTGCCCTCACAGATGCCAGATATGGCAACCCATGTTCCCAGCCTTACCCGGGTCCCCTTCCTACAGCTGCCTTCTTCCTTCCAGGCCCAGGCTGAGCCCCTGTCTCCGTGCTGCCTTCTCCATGGTCTGCTCCCCTTTTCTAACCCATAGCCATGCTAATTCCCACACTGAACATCTAGCCCTTGCTCATACCCAGCAGAGAGAGAGAGAGAGACAGAGACAGAGAGAGATCAGCTAGAGTAAGGAACATGGGCACAGTCAGTGGAGCCTGGAGCCCGTGGCATCATCTAGTAGGAGCTGTGTCATTGGCTCAAGGTCACCCAGAGAGCCAACACTGTTTTAGATTTTTCAGCATGCTGAAAGTGATGTCCTATGAAGGAAAAGAACAGTTTCAATACTCCACTGGTGTGGGATGCTGTTAGTGCAGAACGCAGGAAGGAGATGCCTACTTGTTAGTATGCCTCTGCATCGCTGCGTTTTTCAAGCCTGATTAATACTTAATGTGATTGTCTTTAAAATCTGTCACTATTTGATGGCGATCAGATGAGTGCCAGTGACAGAAGCACAAATATTTGTATTAGGGCTGTGTTGTCTGCCAGGGTTATATGATTAATAAGTTTTGCCTGGTCATCCACAGAGATTTTGTTTCTAATTTATCCAGCAGAACTGTTAACCAGAAATGCTAGAACTAGTGTGAAAGAAAGGGGGGGAAGGGCAGGTTGTTAGTGGCTGTGGGGTTTTTCCCTTAATTATTGAAAGGGCAGCCTGTTGCTTAAGAGGACTGGCAGATAAATTTAAAAGTCCTCAAAATCCTGCTGGAACCAGGGCAGATGCTCTTGAAACCCAAATTTCATCAAGGCAGACACAGTCAGGAGAGGAGACCATGCCAAAGAAATGCTTTAAAATTAAAAAGTGGGGGGGGGGGGCAGGCAGAGAGAGAGACAGAGACTTTGCTGCAGGGAGAACAATAATAGACTTTTTAAATTTTTTTTTATTTCAGATAAAATGCATACAAAATACCAGATGCTGTAACTTCAGCAATTCAAATAGAGCCATGCTAAATGTGTCCAAGCAAGAAAGAATATTCTCAAAGGAGACAGGCTACTGCTACACCATGAGCAGCTGTGTAGTGATTACCAAAAGCTCCGTCTACCTCAGGTGAATCCTAAGTCAAAGTCTGCTGTTACTACTCATTGGGCACAAGGTGGTCCCATGGGACACTGTGTTCTGGTATTTCTGATTTCAGGTGGAAAGAATGGCCCACAAGTATCTCTCTAGGCCTTCCTAAGTGTTCAAACTAACTATTGAGCATTGCTGTCCTGGGAGGTGAGGTAGGAGTATTGTGGGCCAAAAGCATGGCTTTGAGTCACTCAGATCTGTGTTTGAACCTTACTTCTGCCACTTATAAGGATATGATTTTAGGTAAGTTATTTAACCTTTCTGGGCTTTGGCTTTCTCACCTTTAAAATGAAGACAATATTTACCTTGGGGTTTGTTTTGAGGATAAAATGACTTATAAAGTCAAAAATAGTACCATTGCTCCTGTAGACCCATACATTCCAAATCTCTGAATTCTTACCTCTTCCTCTCTCTTTCTCCCCCTCCCTCCTACCTTCTCATGAACATTCATTTCCAGCTACTCCAGCAGTATTAGCCCATAGGAGATGCTGGCTCACTGGGATGTTCATCTCCACAACACACACACATCATCTTAAAATATAAATGCAAAGACACTGACCCAAAAAGAGGCAAGACCATAGTTCCTACCAGATACAATACTAACAGAATGAGTCTAGTTCAATTGTCCTTGCATTATCACCATTATCATCATTAATTAGGTGCCTGCTATGTGCAAGTTTTATAAAAGATGACTAGCCACCTGTGTTCTACAAGACCCAACAAATTGCTGGCAAGGCCAAATTATCCTCTGCCAAAAGTGAAATTACTGTATGGGATGGTGAGAGTGTAGGAAGGAGAAACTGAGAGAGAAGAGAGGTTTGTGGTCGATGGCTGAACCTGAAAGCAGTGATTGTATGAGAGGAGGCCATCCAGGAATAAGGGAGAAGTCTGCAGCCTTGACACAGCCAATGACAGACCCACAACAGAATCACACCAACAACCTAGGTCTCTTCAATATCCTCTCCTTAGTCCTAAGGTGGAGCACAGTCTGTGAGCCCTGCTCATGGTGCTGAAATTCACAGATGACCGTGCCTGGCCCTCACAGTGCTCATAGCTAGGGGAGAAAACTACACACAGAGACCTGTCTGCAGAGAGCTGGAAGTTTGTCCGAGGACACTCAGCCCAGCCTAGAGAGGAAGAATGAGCACTGCTCCTGGGGCACATCTGAATAAGTTTTGAAGCATGAATAGGAATTGAAGACCAGTGATCAGTTAATTGACCAAAAATTTGTGCTTCCCTGTAGCCTTCCAAAAAGTGTATCTGTGAAAAGACGAGCACCTCCTGATTGAACCAGAGACTAAATTGAGGATTAAAACTTAGAAAGGAATATTAATAGGCATATGTAACATTTCTTGACCTCTGAATAACTAATTTGGAAGGTTTACTAAGTACAGAAGCCAAAATCTTGGCATCCCATCCCCAGATTGTCAGCCAAATCCCAAGAAACAAGACATAAAACATTTAGAACTTCTTGAACCCTGTGGCCATATTTGTAAAATGGGAAGTCAACATATTGCCCAGTAACTTTAACCACTATACAGTGCAGAGAGTCCTACTAAATAGGAACATATGCTATTTGAAGTTTCTAAATCTAATAAGCACTCATCTAACAGAGCTTTTCTACCTGCAAGGAGGTAAGACATATTTTCCAAAGGGGAAACTGCATTGCAAGAATGGTGATAGTTAGTTACCCTCTACTGAAGCCCAGGTTTATCAACAAATCTCTAACCCATCTTTAGTCCTGGTGTGCCTTTGGTTTCTGCCCTGGGCCCCCTTTTCTCCATGCTATGCTCTTCCTGGTGCCTCACCCCTCCCACAAAGATGCCCAGAGCTCCCACATCCCTATTGTACCTGGACCTCCTTTGTGAATTCCCTGCCCATTCACGCAACTGTCTCCTGAACACATCTCTTTCAGATGTCCCAATTAAAATGTCCAAACTAAAATCATTATTTTCCCTCAACAAACCTGATGTTCTTTCTGGGTCTCTTAGTTCAGGGGATGGCAGGACCACCTGCCCAATTCCCCCAGGAGGAACTGGGAGTTGTCATTCATTCCTCCCATTTCACACTTGTTGGTCACCCAAGTCAAAGGACCCTCTTCTTCTAACTAACTCTCAGATCCCCGACACCTCTATACCTCAATGGCCAGAACCGCATTCATCTTTTCCTAATATACAGTCATCTTCTGTTCCAATCTATTCTGCGCCCAAGATAATTTTTTAAAATGTAAATCTTATCATATCAGTCATGCTTAAAACCCTTCCTGGCTTACCGTTGCCCTTAGTATAAAGTCCAAATGTCTTAACGTGGCTTATGTGATCCCTCAGGACCTGGCCGTGTCTACCTCTCCAGGTTCACCTCTCAAGTCTTCCCTCCTGCCATGTTGAATTCTTTTTGTTTTATTAAAGTCCTGTATTCTCCCCACTAGGCCTCCAAAAAAGTAGTTCTCTACTTGGAATTCTCCTCCCTCTTCACTTGGCTAGCTTCTACTTATTTTTCAAATAATTTTCTTTTGGAAAGTCTTCTCTGGCCCACTAAATGCAGTCTATTTACCCTGCAATGTGTTTCCAATTCCCTCTCCACTAGTCAAGATAGTATGGGTTACGCTGTGGCAACAATAAACCCCCAAACCTCAGTGACTTAATACTGTAAAGTTTTATATTATTTTATTTTTAATCTGGATATAAATTCACCCTTAGAAAAGATTATAATACAAGGAACATCTATATAGGCTTTACCCAGATTTGTCAACATTTTATCCCATTTACTTTAGTATTTGAAGGCAAATGACATAAATTATAGCCCTTTGCCCCTATACACTTCAAGTGTGTATCTCCTAAGACTAGAAAAGTCTTTTACATATGCATAATACAATCGTCATCCTCACAGGTTAACACTGATGCAATACTTGTTTTATCTAATCTGACATCCATATCCCAATTTTTTTCAGCAGATCTAATTATGTTCTTTGTAGCATTTTTCCTTTTCCAATACAGGATCTAGTCTAGGGACAGATATTGCATTTAGTTGTCACATCTCTTCAAGCCTTTTTTAAAATCTGGAACGTTGCCACAGTCTTTGTCTTTTATGACATTGACATATAAAGCTTATATTTCACATCACAGTCTGAGACAGATCAGACAGTCCTCTTTGATCTTATAGCTATGTTCTCTGGAATATGTGGTCTCCAAACTTATCCAGGTAGGGCTTTAGCAGGTGTGGAGAAGATACACCGTGAATGAAAGTAACAACCTCACTTCCACTCACACACCCTTGGTGAAAATGAATCACACAACCCTACTAGATGGAAGGGGGCTGAGGAACATGGAAAAACAGACAGATAAGTGAGTGCCAAAGTCTCTTGCAGGCTTCTGATGCTTCTAACATGAAACTGTACACTATTATAAATGCATATGCCACTACTTGTCACACAGGAGATTTTTTTAACTCTGTTGTAACGGGGACTGTCATGGTCTCTACCATCTCCCCAGCACCTAGTGTAGTGCCTGGAACTCCTTAAATATTTGTTGAATGAATGATCATGTTTGCTCAGTTTACACATCATCTTAATATCACACACCCTCAAGCATCCTCACAACATTATTCTAATCCTGGAATGTTCCAAATAGTCTACACATCTAGAGTAGTCAAAAAATTTCCCCATAAACTCCCAAAAAATCAATTTCAGAAACAACATGACTTGCTAATAACAATGGATAAAAACAGGAAGTAGTTAACAACCACCTAATTATAGTTTGAATTTTTTTTCTCTAATATCTAGAAATTTTAAGATGCCCACCCATTGCTGGGTAGGATACATGAATTAAGGAGAAGCAAAGATTCCATCTAAGTCAAATAAATATGGGTCCCATTTCCCACCAGTTTCTCTAGAAACTATAGCAATTTATTGGAAAATATTTGCAAGACCTTAAAGACCTAGAGCCCACAGCTATAGAGACACACCCAACATCACAAAACTGGCAAATGTCAATGCCAATGCTAGGATTGAGTCTTCATATTGCTTTGCTTGTGTCCTCCTTCCCTTTTGCCTGGCTACCTGGCCAACTCCATGTTCTTTTGAGCTGTCCCTGCCTCTGTTTAGCTGTTTCTATCTAACTATCCAAATTTATCTGTCAGGTAACATTGTGTCCCACGGTGCTTTTATTTCCAGGCTTTGGTTTAGAAATCTGTCATTGCATTTGTGATTAGCTATTTCCAGGTCTGTTTCTCACATATAGCTCTGGGAGATAAGTCCCTGTTTTCTTCACCTTCATCTTCCCCAAGCTGGCATGTTAATTGGCCAGAGCAGTTACACATCTGATGGCATCAGCTTCAAGGCTCTTGCATACTTCTGTGGTTCTAAGAAACCTCTGCTTTGAACTACCCCTGAAATTGGAGCTGTGACATCTGAGCAGATATGATGTGGCAAGAAAAAGCTAAGGAAATATATGCATCGTCCCTGCTCGGGTAATGGTGGCTTTCATCATGTTTCTTCCCTTTAACACAGCACAGTTAGCCCTTTTGTAAAGGCTTTACCTTGAACGTCTCTTACTAATTAAGCCCATTCCTCCCTGCCAGGCTCTTTGTACTGCAAATGGGATTCAGCACTAGCTGCTGTGTGATTTGCAGCCACATGAGTTACAAAGGTGCAGGGGACCCAGAGAGCACTCTGAAAGGAGGGCGAGAAGGGGTGAGGAAAGTGATGAATGGCTTATTTGTTCTAAGTAAAAATCACATATCTTCTCCTAGTTTTTCTTACCAACTACTGAATTATTTCATTATCAACACCTGAAAAGAGGCAAAAATGAGTATTAAACTTTTGGAAATGCTACTGTAAAGGATTAATTTGTTTGGCAAATAATGTGAAACAGTGCCTTTTTCTTTCAGCATTGCATTTTCTTAATAGCCCAATGTTCATATAACAGATTATTTTAGCCAGCTATTAAGTACTTAATGTATACTAATTCTTTAAGCCTGTTCATCAACCTTACGAAGTAGATGCCATTATGCCTACTTTACAAATAGGGGAACTGAGGTATAGGGGGAATTGAGTATAACTAGGTCTTATAGTGTGAGGTGATATTTACACTCAGCAGTTTGACTTCAGAGCCTATTTTTGTTTTGTTTTGTTTTGTTTTTGGTGCTGGGAATTAAACCCAGGGTGAGGCAAGCACTCTACCAACTGAGCTATATCCCCAGCCCCAGGGCCAATATGTTTAACCCCTATATCAAGTCCTCACAAAAGAAGAAAACTGATGCTAAATTTCCTCATTTAGTGTCTTATTTTGAGTCATTGAGAGTATCTGTCCCTATATCCTCACCTGGACAAAGAAGGTAGAAAGATTAGAGTTAATGTCTATAACATGCCTACCAGAGGAACCTGGAGCATGAACTTCATGATAGTAATTAGTATTATTATTATGTCATTTTTTGTGTATCAAAAGAACCCACAACAACTTCATATGTAAATATAATCACCATGCAAAGATAGACTCTTAAACCCAAGCCTAGAGTCACCAAAAAAGTATTAGTTTTTATAGTTTTCAGTACTGAAAATCAAACCTCAAGTTGACAAATGTCATGGAAGAAAGTATCCAGGAGAAATTCCCTGAAATCTTCACCTCTTTCTCCCTGCAGTTCATTGGGTTTTGGTCAGTTCTCACAGGTAGCCTCACCCCAAGTGACCCTTGGATGGCCAAGTCAACTCTACATCCTCTGGGCCTAATAAGGATGGGTTTCAGTGTTGGCTGAGGGCCCACCAGGAGTACACTACATTCCAGAATTCAGCCCCAGAGCCCTAGCCTCCTGAGAGTTCTCCAGATTGGCGTGGCCGGGCTCAGACCTCCTGTAGAAACTCCCCTAGTGAGAGGAGAAAGAAGAAAGAAACATCAAGTTCTAAGGCCCTCAGAGTTTCCTGGGCCCAGGCCAGGCCTTATAACAAGCAGGGGCAGTTGAGCTCAAAAGTTTCAGCCCTCATTCAAACTTCTTCCATTGAAGAAAACAGTCATTAAAACCACAGCTTCCTGCCAGGACCTGTGACCACAACAGGCTTCTAGCTCGAGAATGGAAGCCCAAAGGAAAAACCCAAGAGAAGGGAGATTAAAAGGTGGCTGGCTCTTGGAAGCTCAGCCACGTGGAGTCTGCGACTGAAGAACAGTCAGGATGATCAGACAAGGCTGTCTGTCTTGCCTGGGGTCTGCTGAGGCAAAGGAAGAACCTCAGAAGTTTCTGAGGGCCACGTTCTTTCAACAAGGGACGTTGATAAGTGGCACTGAAGCCGGAGCTTTGAGAACGAAGTTGAAAGGGGTAATCCCGATGTGTGGTTTTGTTAGAATAGGATGAATCTGTCACTAGGAAAAGAAAATTGCTTATGAAAGGGCATCAGCCTTTCTTGTCTACCCAGAAGAGCAAAAGCAAATGCATCTGCTTGCCTGCTGAACTTTGCTTGAAAAGCAAAGAAAAATCTAGTAACATGGAGAACTAACTGTACCTCACTGCTCAGGGCGAGGATTTGTGGTCAAATTAAGACTTCAATTTGAAGAAATTGTTGTTAAAAGTCCCCAGACATGAAATTAATATAATTAGGTAATAGCCCCTGAACTTAAATCTCTCAGCAAGCTGAGAGGAAGAAAAAGGCAGCTAGACTGGACCTCATTAAAACTAAATGAATAAATATCAGCTTCCAGAAGAATGCCCAAAAGAAAAAAAAAGCATAGCAAGTGTAAGCTCAGGTAGGAACAGATGCAAAGTGATGGAGCACTAAGGACTCTAAACAGGTGTCAATAAACCTGGGGTCATTTTGCCCGAAGCTACAGGACCTTGGACAAATGGCTCAACCCAGTGATTCTCAACTATAGTGTGACTTAGAACTTTCTAGAAGGCTGGCCCAGCAGTTCAGATTCCCTAGGTATAGAGTAGGACCTGAGAAAGTGCATTTCTAACAACTTCCCAAGGGAAGTTGATGCCACTGGCCCAAGGGCCACACTTTGGGAACCACTGGGCCTACCTGGGCCTCAGTTTCCTAATCGATAAAATGAAAAGGGAAACCAGGTGATCTCTCAGCTCTCAGCCTGTTGTAAAATTCTATGAAATTAACATAGTGAGGAAAGCAGGGATGGATTACAAATGATTGTTCCACAACAGCATAGACAACTTGTGTGCCTCCTGTACTTTTAGAAGGTGATTATGCAGACACGCTGCCAGAAAGAAATGTACTCCACTGAAGAAATGTGATTCAGCTGATGAACTGAAGAGCAGAAAGCAGGACAGGGCTGTGAGTGAGACATCCTGGGAGGTGGCAGCTGTGCCCACGGGAAAGTGGCATGTTCTTCCCCTCTGGTAAAAAGGAAAGAAAAGAAAACATGCAGGAAAGATCAGAAATACCATCACTCAGAAATGATGCCTATTTGGAAATAGTTCCAGCCAATATGTGAGGAAGGAACAACCACAGTAATGAGGAAGGATCCTCTATTTTATGATTCCAGGGAGAGAAGAATCATTTGAAAAGACACACATTATCCTGCTTGAAGATGAAATGCGAAGTCAAGTGTTAGTTTTGTCACCCTGGGCCACTTTCATATGTTACTATATGAACACATTGACTGTGCTTGATGTCTTGGCAGAAAAATAGAAATGGAAAAAAAAATTTTTGAATATATAAATTTAAGTCCATTGAAGGTCTTGTCTGAGATCCCTATGCTCACTTTATACTTATTAGTTTATGTAAGTAAATGAAGTAACAAAGTTTGAGTCAGATATTTCTTAACTATTTAATTACCCCTGCAAATATAAATATATAGTCATATATATATGTGACATATATATAGTTACAAGATATATATAACATATATTTATCTTTATATATATGTATATATATCTTTTGACAATAACATGTAAGAGTATAAAAATGTTCAAGTTAATTACCTTTGAGAAAATTTAATAAAAATATATATTTTATTCATATTTATAATTAGTTATTTATATGTGTGTATATTTTAACCCTTGTAACTTTCTTGTATGTTTTTATGTAATATTTATATAATACCTCTTTCATAATCTCTCTCCTGATCCCTCCCAATCAGCTTCATATAGTAAAAATCTTGCTTTTAGATGAAAATCTTATTTAATATATCTGTATTCAACTACTCCTGTGGTTGAAAATATGACTTTGAAGTAAAGCAAACCTACATTCAGATTTTGTCCCTACCACTTTTATCTAAGAAGGTTACAGCAAATTACTTACCCAGCACCTCCTGAATGTCAGTTTCCTCCCAGAGAGAGCAAAAATTTAAAAAATTAAAATTTCACCTCATAAGGTTAACGTAAGGGTCAATGAGTTAATCATGCAAAATAAAGTACCACATTTATAAAACTATAGCTATCATTATGAAATAATGTGCATGTTTTTATTAAAATGTTTAATTACTTATGTATGAGATTTTAATAAATAGTAAATTACCATAAGTTTCTAACTTTAAATAATTGGGTTTCTATTTCCAAGGTTAACTTCAAAAATAATATGGAATCTGCACAGATCCCAGGAGGGAAAATGTTAAGTGTGATAAACTAACAAGCAATGACCATGACCTAAGAGAAACACAGTGATTTTATGAATTTGTTGGTTGGTCTTACCTGTTACGTCTTTAGCCATAAATTTTATCTAATGATTCACATTTGAAATGGTCTCTTTTGACCAAATTTTCAACCTTAACCATTGTCTCTTTAGATCCTCTTACCACCACTTCCTGCAGGAAACTTCATTGCCTATTCACTATTTCCACACACCTGTCCTCTTCCAGGTTATCACCTGGGCATATGTTTCTGAATCATCCAGCCACATTTGCAGACAGCTCAAAGCATTAGTTTAACCTACTGTGTGCAAAACATGTAAAAAGACCCAGCCTTTGTCTTGAGCTACAGTTCTTGTTGAAGGTCTTCGATTTTACATATGGGCCATAATCAGTAAGCATTTAGAAAATCACTCCAGGTATAAGACTTGGGTTGAATATTGTGGGGGTTTTAAGAGTAGAAAAGCATGATCTTAGAGTTTAAGAGGAGAATTAACATCTAATGCACATAACTATGGATCATATGCTGGATCATACAGTTGCTCTATTTTTAAATTTTAGGCACTTCCATATGGTTTGCTTTAGCAGCTGTACTATTTTATATTTCTTATCAAAAGTGTAAAAGGATTTCAACTTTTCCACATCCTCACTAACACTTGTTAATTGCTGTTTTTTACATAATGGCCATCTTATGAGTGTGAGGGGATACTACCTTGTAGTTTTGATTCACATTCCACCAGTGATTGGTGATGTTGAGCACCTTTTCATATACCTATTGGACATTTGTATGTCTTCTTTGGAGAAATGACTGTTTACATCCTTTCCCATTTTTTTTTTTAATGCAATTATTTGCTTTTTTGCCATTGAGTTGTATGAATTCTTTCTATGCTTTCAATATTAATACCTTATTAGATACATGGTTTATAAATATTTTCTTCCATTCTGAAGGCTGCCTTTTACTCTGCAGGTTGTTTCCTTTGCTGTTCAGAAGCTTTAAATTTGATATAGTCCCATTTTATTTTTTATTGGTTCTTCTTATATATGAAAGTAGAATCCATTTCGATGAAATTATACAAGCATAGAATATATCTTATTCCAATTAGGACCCCATTCTTTTTTTAATATTTTATTAGTTATAGGTGGACACGATACCTTTATTTTATTTATTGGTGCTGAGGATGGAACCCAGGGCCTCACACAAGCAAGATGAGCACACTACTGCTGAGCCATAGCCCCAGCCCCAAGACCCCATTCTTATGGGTGGGCACAATGGTGAGATTCGCTTAGGTATTTTCATATGTGTACATAGGAAAACGATGTTAGATTTATTCTACTGTCTTTCCTATTCCTATCTCTTCTCCCTTCCTTTTGTTCCCCTTTGTCTAATCTATTTAACTTGTTATTGTCCCCCTCCCCCTTTATTGTGGTTTACTTTCCACATATCAGCAAAAACATTCAATCTTTGGTTGAAGATTTTTTAAAGATCTAAAATCATTCTTTTGCATGTGGATTATTTCACTCAGCATGTTAGTCTCTAGGTCCATTCATTAATGCAGCCACAACAGTGTTTATAGCAAAACAATTTACAATAGTGAAGCAATGGAATCAACCTTGATGCCCAGCAACAGATAAATGGATAAAGAAATTGTGGTTTGTGTACACAATGGAATATTACTCAGCCATAAAATAGTCCCATTTTTCTATTTTTATTTTTGTTACCAGTTCCTATTGCTGAGGCAAATCAAGAAGACTTTTCCTGATATTTTATTTTATTTCCTTTTTTTTTTTTTTTTTTTTTTTTTTTTTTGGTACCGAACTCAGGGGCACTCAACCACTGGGCCACATCCCCAGCCCTTTTTTTGTATTTTATTTAAAGACAGGGTCTCACTGAGTTTCTAAGTGCCTCACCATTGCTGAGGCTGGCCTCGAACTCATGATCCTCCTGCCTCAGACTCCCAAGTGCTGAGATTACAGGTGTGTGCTATAGTGCCCAGCTTCCTGATATTTTCTTCTAGCAGTTTTCTGGTTTTAGTTCTTAGGTTCATTTTTTAAAATATTTTTTCATTTGGTTTAGTTGTATACAATGCATTTATGTTTACGTGGTGCTAAGGATCGAACCCGGGCCATGCACTTGGTAGGCGAGCACTTTATGGCTGAGCCATAGCCCCAGCCCCAGTTCTTAGGTTCATTTTAAGCTGATTTTATGTATAGTGTAAGATAAAGATCTAAAATCATTCTTTTGCATATGGATATCCAATTTTCCCAGTAATATTTATTGGAGAGACTATACTTCCCCATTGTGTATTCCTGGCACCTTTGTTGAAGGTCACTTGATTGTATATGCGTAAGTTTGTTTCTGGGTTCTGAATTCTATTCCTGTAGTTTATATATTATTTTTATGCCCATATCATGTTGTTTTAATTACATAATTTTGTAATCTATTTTTATATCAGGACATGTGATGCCTCCAACTTTATTCATTTTGCTCAAAATTGCTTTGACCATTTGGGGTCTTTTGTAGTTTTCTATGACTTTTAGGATTCTTTCCCCTTTTTTCTGTAAAAAATACCAATAGGATTTTGATAGGGGTTTCATTGAATCTGTTAGGTCATTTTGGGTAATACAGGCATTCTTAAAGTATTAATTCTTCCAAATTTGTGTTTATCTGTGTCTGCTTTAATTCCTTTCATCAGTGCTTTGTAGTTTTCAGTGTACACGTCTTTCATGATGATGAACAGAAGTGGTGAGGCTGGGCATCCTTGCCTTATCTTGCTCTGGATCTTAGAGAAAAGACTCTAGTTTTTCACCACTGGATATGATGTTAGGTCTAGAGTCTTCATATATGGCTTTTATTGTGTTAAGGCAAATTCCTTCTATACTTGATTTGTTGAGAGTTTTATTATGTCAGGATATTGGCCTTTTGTCAAATGTTTTCTTCTGCATCTATTGAAATAATTATGTGAATTTATATTTTTTCAGTGTTGTATACTAAATCAATTGATTTGTATATGTAGAATCAACTTTATATCCCAGGTTAAATCACACTTAGTCATGGTATATAATCCTATTAATGTACCTTTGAATTTGGTTTGCTAATATTTTGCTAAGGATTTTTGCGTACATGTTCATCAGGGATACAGGCCTGGAGTTTTCCTTTCTTGTGGTGTTTTCCTGGCTTGGGTTTCAGAGAGATGCTGGCCTCGTAAAAAAATAGAGTTTGGAAGTATACACTGTTTTATTTTTGGAAGAGTTTAAGAATGATTGTATAAATACCCTCTCGTGACTTCCCTCCTCTGAGTCACTCTAAAGACTTTGGCAAGTGATGATCTATCCTTTACAACATCAAGTCTAATAAACTTGGCCTTGTTTGATCAACAGAATTTTTAGCTGAATCTTTTGAGAGGTCAACAGTTGATGTATTAATATTATATCCCCAATTTACAGCCAAGCAAACCAAGGCATAGAAAGGTAAAGTAACTTGTTCAATGTTTCCAAATGAAATGGCAGAGTTGGGATTAGATTAAAACACAGATATTTCAGACACTAAAGTCCAAGTTCTTAAGCAGATAGTAGAGGACATACATGGCAAGTCAGAAATTTGGATCTTTTGGGTACCCAAAGGGATATTCAAAGGCCCATTCTCCTAAAGCCTTCTTGTCTTCTGTTCAGCTTAGGAACTCCTTCTATAACATCACTGACAAGAGGCTATGTAACTTCCTAAAATGGCCCTTTGTTGACTAAGCCCACTGAATGACTCAACTTAAATAAGCACTCTTTAGCACTGAACACTTATAAATGAAAAGAATCCCACTTATAAGGTGCAGGCAACCACTCCCACCCCTGGCCCAAGAATAGAAGACACTCACAATTCAGGGTTCTTCCTCTTGGGATGGAATTGGCTTATAGTCACATGACTTCAATCATTCCATCTAAACCATGGCACAACTTACCATACATTCATGCTTTTTATTTTGTGGTACCCAGGGGAGTAGAGATGAGCCTTCAGGTGTCTCCTGATACTTCCAACCATAGCACTTCCAGCTATCACCCAGGGCTCCAACATTTATGCTGAATTTCCAAACTTCTGTTCATCATGGCACAGCCTACTTCCAATTGATTCTGTTCTCTGAGGCTGTCAATTTCAGAAGTAGGGTGCAGGGTACAGGACGGAGGGGTAAGGAGGAAGGTACATTGCACTGACTTATTTCCTCCTGAAAACTCCAGGGAAGGATTCAGGGTCTAATTTGTATTTTACCATTAAAAAAATTTTAATAAGCAAGAAAACTCTTCTGGAATAGTCATTCTGACTGGTATAAAGTTAATGTTTAATGCATAATCACTGTTTAGCCAAACTAGAATTAGAAATTCTTTGGCTTCATTTTTTTCAAAAGGGGATAAACATATGCAGAAGTAAATGACCATGCATAGTCATTTATCCTTTTTAGTTCTAACCTCAAGTTTAGAAAGTCATCCAGAGAACTCTAAGCAGAAATCACTTTATCTCAAAAGATACTAGTCTTGGGCTGGGGTTGTGGCTCAGCAGTAGAGCGCTCGCCTTGCACGTGTGCGGCCCGGGTTCGATCCTCAGCACCACGTAAACATAAATGCATTGCATTGTGTACAACTAAAGCAAATAAATAAATATTTTTTTAAAAAAGATACTAGTCTTGCTCACAGTAACCATAAACCTGAGAATCAAGTCTTCCACAAAAAAAAAAAAAAAATTAATATTTTTTTTAAAGGACAGGAGGCAGGGGATAGGTTGCTGAAATAAACTTCTCCATACCTTCCTCCAAGTTCACGTTAATTTTTCTATTAATCCACCAAACCATACAATCATCCAGACTATACTGTTCTAATTTCTTTTTAAGAATTGTATTCAAACTGATCAAAATTCTCGCTGAAATTCAGAAAAACACAATTTCTATCTTATATTGGTCTTAAATCAAATTATCCTTAAAAGAGAGAAAACAAGACCAAAGTGAAATGATTTGTTTTATAGTATGCCCAAGACAGCCTCATTTATTATTAATACATTTTACAATTTTTCTAGATGAGATACCAAGTTCATTAGACTATGGAATATAGAATCTCCTATCTCCTTAATTTTTATTTTTAATTATATATATGTGTGTGTGTATATATATACATATGTATGTATATCTATGTGTGTGTATATATGTATATATACCTATATATATACATGTGTATATATATATTATATATATATAATATATATATACACATGTATATATATAATTATAGATATAATATATATACACATGTATATATATAACCATTTAGCACCTTTTCAAATCACCACCATGCTCTAAAAATTACCCAGCTACCGTAGCAATTTCAACTGTTCTCTCTCAATTCTCTGAAATGAAATTCACCGAAGCCCAGAAATTTGAGCTCAGTTTCAGATACTAGGTACATACTCATTACCTCCTCCCAAGTCTTGCGATTCCCCCCTAACCCAGGATTATTCACCATTTCTGAGTAATTAATATCCCCCTCCTCTATATACAAATAGAAATGAACTGGTGCAATCCTAGGGCTTACTCCCTATCCTGGTTCACAGCTTAAGGTATGCATGTTAGTTTTCCCTGCTTAAAAACAGCTGAAATGCAGGAACCAAGCATTATTTCTTTATGAACTCCTTCGGTGCCTAGCACTGTGACTGACCCAGATAGGAATACAAACATTGTTGAGCTGCTGCTAAATGGAGCCATAGAAAAATGACATTTTGAAAGAGTTTTTCAGGGTGATTAATCTGGCTGTGGCATGAAGGTGAGATGGAAAATACAGAGAATAGAAGCAGGAAGTAGCTACGATGATATGCTAGTATGAGATTAGAAGGGATGGAACCAGTGTGTGGTAGCTGTGGGAATGGAAGTAGAGGGCCATAGGAGAGAAAATGTAGAGAGATATAATAAGTACAACCTGGCAGGTGATTGCATTGGGGGTGAATTTGTGTGGCAGAAATGGCAACTGATGATCAAAAGCTCATGCTCCCCTAAATTGTCAAGAAATGACTGCCCCGCCAAGGACCACATTTCCCAGCACCATCTGGCCCTACACAGGGCTACACAGTTACCTTTTGCTTTTGCTATTAAAAAATGAAACTAAGTGATGTGTGCTGCTTCTGGATCAATGTGGTTAAAACTTGGGTGAAAATCTTCACAGTCTTTTGTCCCCTCCACCACCTAGAAGGAAAGAACTCTAGAGCCCTGGAAGTGAAAAAAGCCTGGGTCCTTGAATGATCCCCTACCAACTGAGAACACTGATACTCTCCTTTATGTGAGTAAAACATGAATTGCTGTTGTGACATCACCAATAAGTAGAAAAGTCGAGATCAACCCAGGCAGCCTGGCTCCCAAATCTATACTCTTAACCATCACAAAAGTTGTCCTCTCTAGGTGCAGCTTCTTCATTTTAGATGCGGAAACTCAGGTCATGTCACACTGGTGGTTACGGACTAAGATTCTGTATCTGCCCATCAAAACAAATAGAATTTCTTAGTTAAAGCAGAAAGGGACAGGAAAAGTCACAGAGGCTTCAAGTTTATGGTAGCATTCAGCACTTTGGAGGAAGGCAGCACTATTGTAATATAATGAAAAGTTTTGAGAGGAGGGCCATCTAAGAGGAAAATATCAGCTGAATGGCATCATCACCTGAGGCAAGTATCAGAAAGGGAGAGTCAGATGGCTCAGCTCTAGACTTAGCGGCTCTCCAAACATGTCCTTATTCGACTCATTTTACTTTTTGTCCTCAATTTCCTCATCTGGAGAATAATAAATGGAGCTAAGTCTTATAAACAAGAAATAGCTATTCTAATGTAAAATAGTATTATTGTAATCTCATCATCCACTTTTAAAACTATAGGTTCATTTACAGTTCATTTCAGTGAGAAAAACTCTAAATCTCTTATAGAAGTTACTAAAACTGGGCACTGCATTAACTCATATAATTTTCATGATACAGATACTATTATTATCATCATCAATTTATAGGTGAAAAAAAGTGAAACACAGGTGGGTTAAGTAATTTTCCTAAGGTCACATCACCAATAAGTAGAAAAGTTGAGATCAACCCAGGCAGCCTGGCTCCCAAATCTATGCTCTTAACCATCACAAAAGATGTCCTCTGTAGGTGCAGCTTCTTCATTTTAGATGTGGAAACTCAGGTCATGTCACACAGGTGGTTACGACTAAATATAGAGTACAGTGACAGAGAAGGCAATTTTCTCCCCGGGAAAATTCTAGTTTCTCATAAAAGGCTGGTTCTGCAGAAAATCACTGAGCTGAGAATGCATAAATTACTAAGGAAACTGAACCAGATATTTGAGCAGAATTTATGTTGATAAGAGAAAAAACAAAATGAGCCTTACCCTTGCTTTATCTTTCAAATAAGAAACAGGAGGAAAAAGCAGATGGAGTTATTTAAATGTTTTTCACGCAAATTTTTTTCCTGTGGTTCTAAAACATGTGAGGGTCCTTTGAGAAGTCAACTCCAGTTCTTTGAACCCCTTCCAACACAGAGAAAGAAATGGCCCCAGGGTGACTAAAAAAACCACATCAAATTCAATTATCTTTCTGAAAGCACTGCATGTGGTTGATGCCAACTGAACCTCCCTCTTGACAAAACCACCTATGTGTGAGACTGTCCTTCATATGCCATCTGAAGCCCTCATGTGAAAGAATAGATTCTCCTGACATGTGACTATTCACTTTTGCTCACATTCAGACCACAGAAAATCTCATGCATCTGGTTGCCCCGAGGGACAACATGGTGCTCCCCTGCCACCAAGGACAAAATCCACATGTCTGACTTTGTGGAATGTCATCCTTTTAACACCCAGGTGGAACATCTTGGATGAATTTTCAGATATCTAATGTGCTCCCTTCCCATTTCTCACACCTAGACCTCACACTGGGGTCTACAGGTTGTTATAGACCCAGACAGGTATTTTTGAGTATGTTTATCATCTCTATGTGGACTGCTTATTTCTATCCATATATTGGCCTTGACAAAGTTAACAGGTCCCTAAAATCAAGACATATTGATAAAAACCTCTTTTTTAAAAAATGGCAAGAAATGATAAGATAAATCAAGAAGAAAAACAAATCAGGAAAAAAGGAGATGGTTGAGTAGGTGAATTGCAAGGCAGGGGTCTCTGGATGGTGAAGAAAAGAGGCTGATTACCACACCAACTTTTTCCCTTCCTGTTCTGCCTGCGGGAATCTCCAGTATAGACAGGGATCGCTACTGTAGCACTAATGATGAGGAATACAGATAGCACACGCATGACAGGCTATCCGAGAGAGATAAGGAAAAGAAAGAGTGTTCTTTGCCTGTGAACTTCGCCACTGGCTCTCCCATGTCTTAACCTCATTGATCCTCACAACAGTCCACTTTACAGGAAACTGAAGCCAAGTGGTTTTAGTGATGTGCATAAGGTCACAGAGCTCTAACAGACCACGTCCACAAACCCACCCAGGCTCTATGCCCCACACCACACCCCCTCTGGCATCACATGTGAATTCAGGAAAGAACATGGGTCTTGCCATCAACCAGCTGTATGATCCAGGGTGAATTATATCCTCTCTAAAAAGGCTTAGTGTCTTCACTTGTAAAATGAGATTACATTAGAAATGGATGATCCATGGTTCTGAATGTCTATAAATCCAGAAGTCTGTATCCATGAATTTTAACAAACTACTATTTTTAAATTGCCAGTTGTGTTCTATTAGTGAATCATGAAATTAATTTAATGGGTATCCACCATCCCCCCTTGTTTTTTTAATGAAATAGAACAGAAAAGGCTTGATAGATTAAGATAAGAAAAGGTGAGATATAATTGAGTAAGATAAAATAGGGAGAAAGAATTCAGTATACATCCTTTGTAGTTAAGGGTGAATATGGTTTGTAAAACTATGTATGTGTACCCACTCGTAATATAAAATTTATTTTTTACTATGGGACTCAGTCATGTAAGCTACCTGGTACCGTAACCCGGGAGGAAAAACTCTCGGAGGCAGAGTTAAGCTTTTACTACTTTTACTTCTACTTTCTTAGAGAGAGCTTAGAGAGGGAAAGAAAGATTTTCTTAGCTTAGAGAGAAAGATTAAAGCTTCTTTCTTCTCTCTTCTTTCTTCCTTCTTCTTTCTTCTGTCTTCTGTCTTCCTCAGGAGTCTCGGCCTAACTCTGACCAGTCATTACTTCTTCTATCTGGTTTCTCTTCTGTCTTCTATCTGGTTTCTCTTCTGTAACCGCTCTGCCTACGTTCTGGCCGCTCTGATTCTTCTGACCGACCGAGTGACTGCCCAGCTGACTGAATTCTTCGTTCTCCTAACTCGGACCGCTTTCACCCGGTTATATACCTTCAGGTTTGCGGGTGCCTACAGGTGCGTCACATACATATCAGGTGGAACTTATGGCTTCCAGCTAGCTACAACAGCCCTTCCTAATTAGGGCTCCTTCACAGTCAAACATGATTGAAGCTCAACTTTAACACTATAGCCTCACATAATAAGTTACAATAGAGTTTTAATATAGCCCCTAGCTATTTGCTGCTTGTTGTTGTTTGTTTTGGTGCTGGTTATTTCTCCTACCCCTTTGGTGTCCATCCCCTTAGACCAGGAGTTCTCATCCCCTCTTTCCTTTTCTCACTTGCTCAGCATCTGCTTTTCTTGGGAGGCCTCTGGTGGCTGTCACAGAGGGGCGTTCTGAAGGAAAGGAAGGTGTCAAAGTGTTGAATCGAATTGCAGGGCATGCTAAGTTTATGGCATCTGGTTTCCTGAAAGGGAACAAAGAATGTTGAAAGTCTAGTTTGGATGCTACGGAAGGCCCTAGAGATTGTGGATAATAGTGTCATTGTCTGGGAGGGACAGGGCTGCAATTACTTACATCTCTGGCTCTTCTACCCTCTCTTTGCAGGGAGGTGACTAATGTAAATAAGTCCTAAGTCTCCAAATAAGGTTCTCCTCTAAGAGGCCTATTTTGAGGGAAATGGGGGTGGCATCTAGAGACCCAAGATTGCTGTTTAAGAGAAATCATCTAAAATCATACAAGAAATGAAAGTTTGGAAAGGGGATTGAGGATGAGGGTATCTAAAGTATTGCTCAAAATCACTCTCTCCAAAGAAGGGGTGCCCCCACCCCTACCAGTTCAAGTTTAAGAAGGTGAGACAATCTGGCCGGATAGAATTCCATGATTCTGGAGCCTTCCTAGGCAGATTTCCAATTGTTGTCCTTTCCTGATCCTCTTGGGTACACAATGTCTGACTGTCTGCATAATTCAAAATTTAAAGTCAAAGTCATTGAACAGAAAATGAAGCTCCCTCCTTTATCAGATTTTCAGTCATTTAATGTCTGAGATGAAGGTTGGTGAAAACGTTTAACTGAGACCTTCAATTTTAAATCATCTGGGTGAAAACTCGAGATGTAGCATTCTAATTTGTCCTATCAGCCTGGTCTCAGGACAGCTCATTTTGGAATAATGTCCAGGAAATTATTAATAATGAGTAGGCATTGTTCCTAGAAGCCAGTCTATCAAAAGGATATGAACTATAAGTGCAATCTCTTGGACTCTGCATAAATATTCTTTTTTGTTATTTCAATGACAAAATTGTGTCTCTTTCAAGGGGTTGCAGGTAGAAGAAAGACGAGGGTAGTACCTCAGATTCTAATTGGTTCCCAGCAGTGAGCTCTGTGCACAGAGGATCACAGTGTCCATTTGAGATCTGCCTGGCAGTGATGCCTTGTCAAGTACTACTGTGTTAAGCAGCCCCTTGTGGCTTTATAAAACGGTTGACCCGCCATTGACCTGCTCTGTCACTGGTGCTCAGGGGCAGTCTCTCTAGCTAAATATTTATGGGCCCCATGGTAGATTATAATAAAGATTATAAAGTCTCAGCCAAGGCCTAATGGCTCCCAACTGTCCCACAGTACAAGGAGCAGTTCCTATCAGAGGAGCATGGGTAAGTCCCTTCACAGATGTCTGCAGGTCAGGTCAGCAATAATGACTCCAGAGACACTTGAAGCATAGCCCGCTTCTCAAGTCCCGTCCCCTGAAAAGAAAGCCAAATGGTCTACCAGAGCCAGCCCTACATTTGGGCAGAAAACAAGTCTTTCCTTAACCCATGCCCAGCTCCAACAGTGAGCACAAATTTCCACAGGTAAAATCTCATCTTTACCATAAAAATTAATTTTCTAGGAACTATCTTTCTATTCTTTCCACTGGGCAAAGGAGTTAGGCATCATTCCTGCCCTGAATTAATTATGCAGTCAGATAAGTCATAGTCAGATAAGTTAATTACTTGTAGATGAGAGAACCAAGGCGCTAAAAAGATACCTAGTTTAGAAATATCAGCATTGACATCACATGTGAGACATGGAAAGCCCACCAAAGGCTATAGGAGAAAACGAAGATTTAAGTTCATCATTACTTACCCTAATATGTATCTCCTACAAGAATTATGAGGATTAGATGAGATGATACAAGTAAGTTCTTAGAACTCTTGATATAATTCCCAATATATATTTCACGATAGCCTAGGTTTTCTCTATCTTGAAAAATAGTCTATGACTATTATTATTAGCTCAGTGGACACTTGTCATTGGAAAAGACCTAATGGAACAAGTCAAAATGGTAGCCTGGGTCCAAGAACTAGACTCCATAACCCAGTGCTCTCTCTAATATGGTTTTATTTGTTTATTTATTTATCAATGTCTCCATTCTTTAAAATTTATATGATGGGTCACAGGGAACAAACATCTATTTAAAATTAAAGATCAAGAAAAATTAGAAAATGTCAAGACAAGGCCAAGAACACAGATATGCAGACAATAAAAAGTTGAATAGCTGCTATAGCTGAAGTTTGGTTTATTGGGAATGTGTTATCTGAGCACCAAAAGAGGGAAACTGAATTCATTATGCAATATTCCTTGTTTAAGAGTAAGGAAACATGCCAATTCCTTAGGGGAAGTAGTGTGTCCTTAAGTTTATACCTAAAACAAATTTCTCACATGGAGCTTCCTATTAGCACTACATAGATAATACACTCAAAACAGAAAATGAAATCACAATTTCAATAAAACTCTTCCTTGAAATTTCCCTTGGTAAGGGTCAGCAGGGTAATAAAACAGAGCTGAGTGAAAGCTATCTGCTGGAGGGTAACCAAGATGGACCAAATAAACTTTTCCTATGATCTAATTTGATCAAATGAACAACAGAATATCCAAAGAAGGAACAAATTTTTCAAAAATCCTCCATAAAGAGTATTATCTTAATGGAAAATACTAGAACCAAGAACCATTGCCCACTCTGCCCTCAACTGCCCCTATTCTAAAGAATCTACTCTACCAGGCCACCATGACCCCACCTGAACTGGACACAGGTGGTTAGAATGAAGCAGGCCAGAGACTATCAGATGGCCATAGACCCAAAAGATATCTGACTCAAAAGATGAGCATACTCAATCAGGTAGTTCCTCAGAAATTTGAATCTAAAGTCCCAGCTGGAAGCAGGAACAGCTCTCAAACCATCACAGGGCAAAGATGAACCACATGCTAAATGTAAGAGAGAAGCAGATACAGCATTAATCAGGAGAAGAGTCAGAACAGAGCACAAAGACACAAAGGGAGAAACAGTATTCTGAGAAGAAATTCATGCATCTTCTAAGGGAGATACAGTGGTTGCAAACTCTCCTTCAAAGCTGTCTTGGATCCAAAACCACCTCCCATTTCCTAAACCGACCATGATAACAGCCTTCTTTATTTGGATTCCCAGAGGAGCCCTGGATCTTTACAATAAACTCCCATTTTTGAGGGGGAAGCTGAATGAGTATTCCTTGCAAACAAATGAGCCTGATTAAAACACAGGCTTTTAATGAGAGTTGAACAACAGACAGAACAATGATCTAGTCTCTAGATGGCAGGCAATGTGCTGTTGAGTGAGGGCAGATCCAATCCATGAGAGAACAAAACCAGCTGGTTTAACACACATCAGCTTGGATGAAATTCAAAGATATTATGCTGAGTGAAAGAAGCCAGTCTCAAAAGGTTACACACTGTATGATTCCATTTATATGTCACTTTTGAAAAGACAAAAATGATAGTGTGGAGAACAGATCAGTGGTTCCCAGCTGCAAGGGTTTGGGACAAGTGTAACTATAAAGGGGGAGAACAAAGGAGTTTTGAGGAGTGGAGGAATTGGCCTATATCCTGATTGTAGTGGTGGTTCACAAACCTACACCTACAGTTAAAGTCACAGAACCACAAAAAAGAATTGAAAAAGGAAGGCAGGGAGGGAGGCAACAGTGAACTCTTGAGTCAGCAGGGTCACAGAAGAGCATCTCAGTTGGACCAGGAGGAGGCCAACTCTGTACTGGCATAATGTTCTCCTCAATGTGCTTACCTTATCTTGTTATCCCTCAGTCCCTTCTCTTCTTCCTAGCTGGCACTGCCTTCTAAACAAAGTCAAACCAAGGAAATGAGCAATGAAAATGGAGTTTCAGGTATCAGCTACAAGGTTTTGATAGTTGAGATCAAAAAGTCTTGCCATCCCTCCTAAAACCACACTACGATACAGATTATCTTCTAATCTTCCTACCAATGGTCTTGTTATGGGAAGAGACAAGATGGCCTAGAAGTAGTACTAAAGCTCCTCAGGGTGCAGAGGAAAAATCTCTAAGCAGGGAATAGGCTGAATACTAGGGTAGAGAGAATTAAGCAGCTTTTGCTCCAGAAAGAATGATTATGTCAATATTTGGGTTAGGAGTTATGGGTGGAAAGGGAAGACCTCTGGCCTTCTCTGGCTTAAGCCACTTGGGCCTTCCTGGTGAGGCAAGAAACCTTCCACATGTTCCAGCACAACTTTCCAGTCTCCACCAACAATGATACTTTGCTTTAGATCACTCCATTCTCCACACATGTATTTCTTTCAGGAACCTTGCAGGGAAGTGTGGCTGACCAAATGTTACCATATCTTACCCCAATTTGTTCTTTCTAACAATGGATTCTATTGTTATATCCCTGCTGCTTGGCACTGTGGTTTGGCATATGGTACAAAGAAAGTAATAATTAGTGAGTGAGTGAGCAGGTGAGTGAAAGAGATGCAAATAGAGGAAAGGAAAGAGGAAGGAAGGAGGGAGAAGGAACGAGTCCTGTGTAAGGCCTACTCCTTGGAGAGCATGTTAAGTGAACACTCACTCAACAGATACTTGTGAGTGGTGGCTGGAGATCTTCCTTTCACCTCTCTATATCCATTCTGCACCCTTGTCCATCTAGCACTGTGTCTCAGGAAACCAAATTCTACCAACTGCATCAATTGTCACCCTTGTCCCCTGGCACCCGGTTTGAGTCAATCACTGGGAAGCATCAGCAGTATATCAAAGGAAGGAGGAAAGCAAGACCAGAGAGTTGACTCTTCCAGAATCCTCTCTAAGGGGTTTCCATGAGCAAGCTGTAGCCCTGAATATAGTAGCATTATGCCCACAGCTGCCTGTGTTTGGGGGTTATAGCAACCTCTTCCCTAAGCATCCTTTAGACTTGGGGTGATAATGGCTCCACACTCTCATGAACTCAGGGTGCTGTACCATACCATCTAGTTCCCTACATACACTCACACCTTTGTAAATAGTCATTTCAGTGAACTAAATTTGAGTGCACCATCTGCTTTCTGCCAGGACCCTAGTGATTCAAATGCCACCCACGTGCCAGGCATTATGCTGATCTCTGGAGCTCCAAATACAGATCAGATCAGGTCCTCTAGCATCTTACCTTGTTGAAGGTGTCAAGTGCACAACAGCACCTTCCAATGTAGGCTGGTGTGGGCAGTGAGGGAGCTGTGTACAGGGTAGTGCTTTCCAAAGCCAGTTTCTGAGAATTAAGTTAGAATCTGCCTCTCAGCAAAGTAGTGAAGAGCTCCCACTGTGCACAGCAGAAAATCCAGAGACAACATTCACAGAACTTACCTTGCTGGGTTTTTTTGTTTATTTGTGTTTTGGATTTTTTACTAGTCCCCAGAAGGATAAGTAATGGTTTGTTTGAGATTTCCAATTTGGAGTTGCAGAAACAGAAACAAACAAGTTCAACATGAAATCCAGCTGTCTAACTAACTGCATTCTTCAGATTCTCCCAGTAGCTTGCTACTGCCTTTTTTTTTTTTTTTTTTTTTTTTGTACTGGGGATTGAACTCAGGGGCAGTCGACCACTGGGCCACATCCCCAGCCCTTTTTGTGTGTGTGTGTGTGTGTGTGTGTGTGTGTGTGTGTGTGTGTGTATTTTATTAGAGACAGGGTCTCACTGAGTTGCTAAGTGCCTCACCATTGCTGAGGCCGACTTTGAACTCACGATCCTCCTGCCTCAGCCTCCCAAGTGCTGGGATTACAGGCATGCCGTGCGCCACCTTGCCTGGCTTACTGCCTTTTAAATCAGAGTTGTTAGCTTCTGATTACCCTTATAACTAATTCATTCATTCCCTAATTTTTGCAAGTCTCTTAGAATTTTTTTTTTTTTTTTTTGCCTTTTTTCACTTAAGAAACATCATAGTACATCACAGTACTTTTTTTGTTTTGCAACCAAGTAGGGTTTTATTTTTCTCACATGACAAGAAGGTCATAGGTAGGTTATGGCTGGTATTGTTTTAGCTGTTCAAAAATGTTATCAAAGGCTCAGTTTCATTCTGTAATTTTGCTCCACTAATCTCAGCATGTTAGCTTTTCATCTTCATGCTTGTTTTGTTTTGGTCACAAGATGACAGCCACACTTATGGCATCAGAGACAAGTTCAAGGAGATAGATATTCTCTTCTCCTGCCTATACCTTTTGTCAGATACCTTAAGAAAGCTTACTCCTTTACTTTATTGGACTGAAATACTTCACAAGATCACCTTTAGCTGTGAGGAATGCTGGAAATTTGAGTATTAGTTTTCATGTGTCTGGTTACCCTCTTCTCCTGTTGTTACTGTTACCAAATTTATTCTTCTTTTCTTTTCCTCTGTCTAGAACAATCTTTCAACTGTTCAAGAAGTCCCTCTTTCAGCTCACTACAGAGATATTTCACAATATTTAACCAGAACACACAGGACCCAGAGGAAAAACTTGAACTGGAGGCTCTCAATTTCTTAGTCATTCACCTTTCCTTTTTTATTGGAAGATAATGGTATGCCCTGACAGCAAAGGCTTTAGCTATAATAACATTATGTAAATTAAAAGAAAGCTCTGTTAGTGTATAGCTGGAGGATCTAAACAGCAAAGGCTTTAGCTATAATAACTTTATGTAAAATTAGGTAAAACTGTTAGTGTATAGCTGGAGGATCAGAACTTGAATAGGATCAATGGATAAGTCATATGCTTGTCAGCTTTCCTTCACTGTGACAAAATACTCAGGGTAATCAACTTGAAGGAGGGAAAGGTTTATTTTGTCTCATGGTTTCAGAGGTTTCAGTCTGTGGTCACTTGGTTCTGTTGCTTTGGGTCTGTGGAAGCATAGTACATCAAGGTGAGGGCCCATGGTGGGGGAGGCCTGTCTCCCACATGGCAGCAACGAAGCAAAGAGATAGACAGGAAGAGCCCAGGGTCCCAATATCCTCTTCAAGGGCATTCCCCCAGTGATTTAACTTCCTCCCACTATGTCCCACCTCCTAACTGTTCCACCACTTCCTAATAGTGCCCCACGCTACAGATCAATCCTTTAGCACGTGGGACTTTGGGGGACATTCAAGATTCAAAATACAGTAAGTAGCAACAAAAGATTATCACAGTTATTCTAAAGAACAGTGTAGAGTAAACCCTGCAGGTCAGACAGGACCCAGAAACAATAGTAAAGGAGAGCAATAAGGCCACTACACCAGGACTGAACACTCCATGGTCACCTTCTATCTTACATAGTCATTATTTCCCCAGCCACTGAAATGCATAGGAAGCAGTGTGGCCTAGTGTCAAGAGCAGGGCATCTGGAGCCACACTCTGGAGCTACCACTTCCTAGCTCCATGATCTTGGGCAAGTTCCTTGGGTGGTTTTCCTCAGCTTTCTCACCGACAAATGGAGATAATCATAGTACCTAGCTCATAGAGTTGTGAGGATTTAATGAAATATAAATATAAACCACTATAAACAGTGTCTGGTTCATAACAAACATTCAATAAGTATTGTGAATAATAACAGTTACTATTGTTATAGCTTCATTTTTTTATTATTATTACTATTGAAATGTGAAGCAACTTCTATATCAGTGTTACTAATTGAAAGGCCACCATAGAAAAAACTGAGAGTTAACACCAGGTTACGGTTCTTCCTCTTCCATTGACCAGCTGGGTGAATTTAAGTAAATCATTTTTCCTTCTTAGGTCTCAACTATGTATGATGGTACCATTTCAGATTCCTTTTAAGCTCTAAAATTCTATAATTCTATCTCAAAGTTTAGTCCCTGGTGTTTGTTTTGAACCATGCACCCACATGAAGACATCCAGGTCATACTACCCAGATCCTATTGACCACACAACAAGAACTAGTCTATTACAAATAAGGAATTTCAGAGCACAAAATCTTGCCCAGGGGGTAAATTTAGCACCCATCTTAGATGCAAGATACAGCTTGGTTCCTTCTAACACAAATATCTAACTTCAATTTTTGCTCCATCCATTTCACTCCCATGAAAAGTATTCCCTTCATCCTTGACTATTCATATTAGCTACTATATACTAGCACCTACAATGTGCTGAGTACTTGGTATGCATTATTGATAACATTTTAAAAGATTGAAAATATCAATTATTATCCCCATTTTACAGACTGCTAAACTAAGGATGAGAATTTTAAAACAAGATGGCAAATGTGATGGGGCTAGTTTTTAAAATAAGATTTATTTTTATCTAAAGCCTAAGTCTGTCTCACAACATCTGGGTATCAACAAAAACCCCTGAAATGATGACTTACATATGGCTCCTTCCCATTGCCATCATGCCAGTGCTCCAAAGCTAGTGCTATTCTGGACCTGGTGAATTCAGGAAGTCTTCAAGACAAGGGCTTAATGGCCCATCATCACGCCAACTCACTCTCTAGTCTCTTCTGACCAGACCTCCTAATTTTACCCACTTACCTCATTACCAATACCTCTCTGACACCCCAACCTCAGGACCAGGTCCCTGTATCTACTATTCAGGAGCCAAAGAATAACATTGTTCCCCTAAATATCCCTTTTTTTCCTTCGTTCCACAAAGGGCTGCCAGCTTCTAGATGTCTTATCTTGACTAACACCATGGCCTGATGTTTCTTTCTCTATAAATTCACATATTTATTGAGCTGTGGTATCATCCAGCCCCAGATTTCAGGCTTATTTCCTCTCCAGAACCCAAACTTATTCTGTTCACACAGTCCTCTCTGCCACCTAACCACAACTAATTCCTTTCTGACTATCGATGACTGAATACAAATTTAAAATGTGAACCTTTACCATTAAAATATTTTAACATCCCAAATTGGATTAGAAGTTCCAGTTACAAATTTACTTATCGCCTTTTATAGCCACTAATGAGATGAGTTATTGAATCCTACACACCAGTGTAGACTATCTATCTTTAAGTATATGTTTTATGAAGGCCAGAGCATCACACTAAGCAGAAGGAATAAATGCTAAATGCTAAGAACATTCAGAAACTGAAGGATTGGCTATGAATTTAGGTAGGCCTGGGTTTGAATCTTGTTCCCACTGTTTGCTGGCCCACTATGATGGCAATTAAAATATCCCTCCTGCTTCCCACTTCTGGGTAGATATCCAAAAGTATTAGAATCAAGACCTGTTCAAAATCCTATTCATTACAGCATTATTCACAATAATCAAGATATGGAAACAATGTAAATCTCTATCGATGGATGAATGGATAAAGAAAATGTAGCATATATACTTAAGGAATATTATATATCCTTTAAAAAGAAGAATATCCTGCCAGTTGTGACAACATGGATGAGTCTAGAGGATATTAGCCTAAGTGAAATAGGTCAGACACAGGCAGACAAATATTATATAATTCTACTTTATTTATAAAGTATCTGAAATAATCAAATTCATAGGAGCAGAGTAGAATGATGGTTTTCAGAAATTCGTGGGAGAAAGCTATGGAGAGTATTGTTTAATGGGTAATATATTTGGATATGGAGTGTTCTCCAAAGGCCTCTGTGTTAAAGGCAAGGTCCCCAGCCCATGGTACTATTGGGAGGTAGTAGAACCTTTAGGTTGTGGGGCCCAGTTGAAGGAAGTTAGGTCACTAGGCACATGTCCTTGAAGGGAGTATTATGATCCTGACCTCTTCTCTCCACCCATTTCCTGGCCAGCATGAGGTGAGCATTTTCCTCTACCATATGTTCCCAGCCATGATGCTCTGCCTCGATACAGGCCCAAAGACAATGGAGCCAAGTGACCATGAACTAATACCTCTGAAATCATGAGCCCAAATAAACCTTTACTCCTTAAAAGTTTATCTCAGGTATTTGTTACAGTAACAGAAAACTGACTAGCACAATGGGTATAGTTTCATTTGTACAGGTGCATGAGTTCTAGAGAGCTGCCTATAGTTTACAACAGTGTATTGCTCACTTTAAATTTTTTTAAGAGGGTAGATCTCATTTGAAGTATCATTACCAGAGGAAAAATCAAATCAAACCAAAACAAAATCTCAAAGGGGCACAATAAAACTTTTGGAGGTGATGGATATATTTGTCACCTTCAGTTGGGTAGTGATTTCATAGGTGTGTGTATTTGTTCAAAGTTATTAAAAGGCTTATATTAAATATGTGCAGTTTCTGAAATTAATAAGAATATGGACCCCAAATTCTTTGATACCCCTTCCATCAAGAGGTAGACCTATATTCTGGATTCCATCACTTCCTGATCACTAGAATACAGAAGAAGTGAGTCCATAACAAGTTCTAGGACCAGGCCTTGAGAAACTGTCATCTTCCTGTCTCTTAAGATGCTTATGCTTAATCTTGGACCACAGCCACTATGCTGTGAGAAAGACTAAGCTACCCCATAGAGAGGAAAGAAGTCAAGGACTAGCAACCACTTACCAACTGTGTGGGTGAGCCATGCTGGAAGTAGATCACCCAGTCCCAATCAAGCTGCTCCAACTGACACTTAGCTGAGCTGGCCCACCATCCCTGCCCAAACTGCAGATATGTGAGCAAAATAAAGATTGTTGTTCCAAGTCACAAAGTTTGGGGGTTGTTTCTTATGCAGCAATAGATAACTGGAACACCAGAGGTCAAATCTGTTAAACCTTTTTGAGTTTCATATTCCCATGTATAAAATGAGTGATGACATGGGTGCAGTGGCACACACCTGTAATCCCAGTGGCTTGGGAGGCTGAGGCAGGGGGATCTTGAGTTCAAAGCCAGCCTCAGCAAAAGCAAGGTGCTAAACAACTCAGTGAGACCCTGTCTCAAAATACAAAATAGGGCTGGGGATGTGGCTCAGTGGTCAAGAGTCCCTGAGTTCAATCCCTGGTACCCACCTCCTCACCAAAATGAGAATGATAATAATACTTGATTCATAGGGTTTATGACAAAGTTTAAATGAGATATTAGACATGAACTTAACTCAGTTTATCATGCAGGTTAAATGAGATAGTACACTTGAAGTGCCCAGTCTGTATCTACCATTCAGAGTGTCTCAAATCACATCTCCCAGAAGCCAACCCTGAGACAGGGATTCATATTCACATGATTTATCAAGGAAGTACCCTTAGGGGGGGTCCACTAAGAGTATGGGAGAATAGGCATGGAAAGGGAAGAAGCCACACAAAGATGCAGTTTCAGGTCAAGTTCAGAGAGACTGGCTTCAGCTTGCTCCTGCAGGAGAATTCTGAAGTATAAGTTACATCTGCTGGAAGGGAACTGGGCTTTCATGCTCCTGAACCCATCAGTCATTATTTATGGGCCAACACTACATTCCCAGAAACATAGATGCCCAAGCACTCCTGCTTCTCTATGTGGCAAAGCAATTTCCAATAGCTTGAAGGAGGTAGCCTGAAGGTTCTTCCTCAAAAAAGAGCTGCAGGTGCTGGCTACAGGAAGTGAAAACACACCATAGCCCAGGCTGCTGCCCCTTCTGCCCCCTGCCACACTATTACAACGTTATTGAAGGGAATATGGATGAAGCACGGATATTATCTACACAGAGGCACTCAGAAAATGCTAGTTCCCATGAGGATATACCTTGCCTGTGTTCCTCATGAGGAAAGTCAAATTGAATGAATTAGGAGACATTCTTCCATGAGAAGATTTACACCAGTAAGACAGGAAGCAGTAAATAAAAGCAACAGATTAGTACAATATTACTAAATCCCATCATTTAAGCTCTCGCCTGGCAGCTTTAATAAATGAGATCTATCTCTTCTTGGTGGATGCGCTAGCATAAGTACCATCTAAATCAGGCCTGCAGAGAATCAGTGACCTGATGGATATCTATCTTTTAGCTCTATAGCAGTAATGCATGGAAGATTTGAGGGGATTTGTGCCAGGAATCAGAGAATGCAATGTTTGTCTTGAATTAACTAATTTTTATAATCAATGTTCTGTGAGCGATTCACTCCTGCCAACGCAGATTTGTGACCTGCCTGAAGTACCAATTATGTTCCAATTTATACAGTAAATCTATTTGGTAATATGAGGTGTTGCAGCAATTTTAACACATCAGTAAAGATGGAAATCAATTTATTTTCTTTAGCATTTGGTGATAAGTTTTGTAAATAAAACAAGAAGTGCAGGCTTGCCAGGGCCAGGCCAGGCTTTTGCTTCAATCTTTTCTATATCATGGCCATTGTTAAGGGCAGTGTTTGTGATTCCACTGACACAAGCCCAGGCTGGCTCCCTCTGCATCACTTACCCCCCTTGAATTGCTGGGAAGAGTGGGATTTGCTTTGGGGAAGTCCTGTGCTGCACTGATGGGCTGGAACTGAGCTTTAAAAGTGTGCCCAGCATTGCCAGACACATTATCTCACCCAGTGAAGTAGGCTGGGCAGATATCAGCATCCTTACTTTACAAATAAGGAATACAGATGACAACAGACATTAAAGGATAGAGCTGAGACTTCTGAGCATAAATCCTGACTTTTGTCCATGAAATTCTCATGCATCGGTACCAACTTTTAATTTTATAGAGGAAGATAATGAAGGAATTACCCCAGAGTTATTTCAAGGCCACAAGCTTGGCTCAGCTGTGCTTAGGGGTATGGGAAGCATGAGCAGGCAACTCCTGTCACTTTCCCAAGAGTTTCTACCCAAGCATCTAGCACACGTGGACAGTGTAGCTTTCTGTAATCCTAATCTTGCTATGATAGCCACGGTGACACCTCTTTACATGGCTGAGCGAGGCCCAATCTCCTTTGTAAGTTCAACTTCCAGCTGCACCCTCAACTTTTCACCAAACAATAAAACTACCAAGTGGAAATGTCGCATTTGGTCAACAGCTGCCAGTCATGAATGGCGCACACTAACAAGAGAAGTAGCAAGAAGCCAAAAATTAATCTAAAGGGAACAAAGTGACCTCTAACCAACAAGAAAACACAGCCCAATCAACCGAGAAAATCGATGGGGTGAAAATGGTCTGCTCAGAAAAATCAATAGGGTGCAAATCAACAGCATTCAAGCCTGTAGCCTTGCACCTCCATCTGACCCCAGAATTGAACCACATCATTCCTGCTTCCCAGAGACAGCTTCTTGCTGTAACCTCCTCCCTGCAGCAATGGCCTCTTTATCTGAATGTATACTTAGACCCTGAAATGCCCTAAATTTTGTCGCAACATGAAGATTTCCTTTCCTCTTGGGTCTCCACTTTTGCTCAGGACCTCATCGGTTCACATCTGGATTATTTTCAGTAACCACTTCTGGTTCTGCCTCCATCTGGCCCTCATGTATCTGGCAAGCAAAGCTCAGAATAACCTTCTTCTTTGTCTCCCATTACTCCCTTACAGGAATCCTCTGCCTACCAGACAAGTTTCCTGAAACTCAGAGCTTTTGTTCAGGAAGTTTCTTGAAACATCTGTTCTGTTCTGTTCTCTTCTCTTTGTATGGGTTCAAATTTTCACACCCTTTGGGGTTGAGCTAAAGGCTCTCTTCTGTACCAAGCCTTCCAGGAACATCAGCAGCCTACAAAAGATCTCCTCTCAGTGCCTATGGAAATTTTTGTCTGCAACCTTCCTTTGTACATTAAGAACATCATAACAGAGTTATGATGCTGGAGGGCAGGGGTGGGGGTGGTATTCCTAACAATACTCTAAAATCCTGGAGGAAGGAAGCACATATTGGCACGTGCACTGGGATGAGGACCTTGGTTCCCATCCAGGCTCTTCCTGTACTGACAGTGGGTACCTGGGCAAGTGGTGGATTTAATCTATAGAATGTGATGGTATTGTCAGAGGTCTCTAAGGTTCCTTCTCATTCTGACATACTTCTCTTCTAAAGCAAGGATTGTGTCTTTTTAACATCTCCCATAATATTTAGATATTTGCCTTTACTTTTCTTGAACCTCTTAAGGGTCTCTACTCTCATTTAATAAATGAGGTTGATAATAATACCTTCTTCATAGAAAATTTGAGAGGCTCAAATAAAATACTGCTTGTAAGATAGCACGTCCAGGCACAAAATAACAACTTAATCTTTGTTATTAAAGAAATAGAATGGGGTATCTTACATGTCTATTGAATGAGTATATTTTTTAAAACTTTTAAAAACAACTATTGATTGAGTAAAAAAGCAAAAATAAAAAGTCATTACAAGTAACATTTAATTGTTATTCAAATAATGAAGTTTATTTTCTTTCCTTTAAAAATGAGAAGAATTTTCCTTTCCTTTCCCCAAGCTAGACATTCTCATTCATGATATTCCTTAAGCATCAGTGTTGGAAGCAGCTCAGAAATGCTTCTACAACAGGCCATGCTGGCCAGTGAGCCCCAGGGAGGGAAAGATGTCCTTGCTCACCCAAGATGGCACTCCTGAAAGTCAGAGATACTGCTCTTCCTGAATGCAAAGACCAAGGGTCCCACTGTAGTCACTCTGACCTGAAACAATAGGATGGCATTGCTTAAGAATACAACAAGATGAAGGCTGCAGTGCAGAGGGCCCTGGTGCCTGGCTGACATGGTGTCAAAATGTCAGTGAGCTCACTGACTGAATCCTTTTCCTTCTCAAAACAAACCAAGTTAATATGCTTTTCTCTGAGTCAGAAGACAGAGAAATCTCACCCCCTTGGTGCTCCTTTACTCAGACAGCCAAGTCCAAAGCAGAGGAAGCATGCCCTGAGGGAGGCCCCAGGGATAAGGCCCCTTGGCTAAAGGTGAAAGAAGAAGAGAAGGACCCCAGTGCAATCAATAGGAAAGTTTCAGGAGGAACCAGGACAAGGCCAACTTTTAACAGTGACTAAGGGACATAGCCAAGATAACAAGGTTAAGCTACCTGGCACAAATTAGGATACCAAAATACACTACATTCCAGAATTCAAACTCCCCAGACTAGACTTAAGGAGAGTAACAATGTTCTCCTCAGAAATACATGAAGAAACAGCTTCATACAATTAAAAAAAAAATTAGCCACTGCTTGTGAATCCAGACTTTTAAAGTTATATTTCAAGTTCCAACAGCAACAACAACAACAACAAAAGCATGCTCCCTCTCCTTTGACAGAATTCCACTGGAGCTGAAAGGCAGATGAGAATGAAAGAAGCATAAGGTGACTTAAAAAGAAGCACTTTCAAAAATGTATCACTCAGTACTAAGTTATAGATGAAGAAATAGTCAAAAACAATCTGTAAAGGAACTGTCACAGGACTTCTATAATCTTAGGAATGTACCCCTCATTACTCCTGAAGTCTAGTTCATTAAGCCTTTGTAGGCTGATGGGTGAAATGGCAGCCACAATGCTTTCTTTGCTTAGAGCCACAGTGAAGGTATTACAGACACAAACTTCTTGTGAAGTCTCCCTGCACAGTGAGCTAGTGTGGTGTCTGGGGATAAGGTTAACCACCCCTCAATTGTTTTTTATTTGCCATGTGTTTTTACAGAACATGTGTATACCCCATAATATCTGCATATCAAGCACATGTAGAAACTTGACCAAAATTATTTGGAGACCAGAGAATGCTGAAAGTGCGTACAGTCTACCATGGTGAAGTCTACAGTAGAACAAATGGAAAGAGAAGAAACTGTTCCAAAGGAAGCTACATTGCAGAAAAGTTATTAAATTTAGGGTCAAAAGAATTGAAATATGTCATTGCTCTGCCTCTTTCCAATGGTCAGGACTTGCATAAGGTCTTACTCTCTAAGCCTCAGTTTCATCACCTACAAAATTGAGAAAATAATAAAATGTCTCTTGTGGGATCAAAATATTGGATTTTTCCATTTAGGATCTCAAGGAGGGAGCAAAATATAAAGAAAATCAGTGATACACCTTGATATTTAACAGATTTTGTGATCTGTTTTGAAGATCTGTTGTTTGCATTAGTATTTACTAGTCTCAGAGTGGCCTATGAAAACCTGAGCATGAAAAAAAAAAAAAAAGAATTAGTCCCTTGGTCTGAGAGTTAGTAAGTTCCCACAGTGCAGTGAGAAACCAACACAGAACTTCTGCCATGAAAGCTAGGACTGAACCAGTGGATACCCACGTCTTTTCACCCACCCTGGTTACTAAGGTTTGGAAGCAAGAACTCATTTTTATTTTTTACAGGAAGACTCCTAAGATACACTGGTCTCCTGAATACTTCCCCAATACGTGGAAGATTAATTAAATAGGTTAGTCCTGCCTCTCTAAGAGAGATGACACAACTCTGTGCTATATTTCATACCTCTGTGGTCTCTGAGTGCATGCACACGTACACACGCTTGCACTGAAAGGGTATCAACTACAGTCAAAATGCCCTGGGTCTAGGAGGTCAACCACTCTCTGAAGGAGAAAAAGCCAAGGTGACATTCTCAAATCTGCTCCTTAGTTTGTGCCTATGGGAATTCCCTTCCTGACCAATGGTGATTGTCCCTGAATCTACCTCAAAAGTGGTTTCAGCAAGCCTGGAACTCCTCCCGGCTCCTCAGTGTCTAGTTCCCATGCTGTGCGATGTTGGCAGCCCAGGGACCAATTAGTGTCAACTGTGGTCAGTGCTTGCCTGGTGAGTCCTGCATTCAGCCACATCTTCTAATGAAGCTCTGAACTATTTAAATAGGAGCTGCTCTGATAATTCTGTCCTTGTCACATCAGCAATAGATTGGAACACAAGGGAGAAAATTTTAATTGAACCCATGTCATGGCATTTGCTCTGTAAATAGAAATGAGTGAGGCGCATTCACCTTGCTAATATATGGAAATAAGAGGTAATGCCATTTCTTACTGGACCTAGTGGGAAGGTGTAAAGATACAGCCATGCATAAAACGAAGGACTTTTGTTTTCCTTCTTTATGCAAGCAACTGTTTGCTCACTATCTCTTCCTTTTGAAGCATACTTGTACTATTTTTAAGGGCATTGTCTTTAAAGTCAGAGGAACCTGTGTTTCAATTCTGGTTCTAGCCTTTATTAGCTGCCTAAGCTTGGGCTAGATTCTTACCTTTCTGAGCCTCAGATTTCTCACCTGTTAAATGGAAATAACAATGCCTTCCTTTGAGGTTGTTATAATGACTAAAACAAACAAAATGAATAGAATATACTAAGCATAGTACTAAATATTCAATAAAGGCTTCTTCTTATTACTGTTAGGTCTCAATGTCTGTTGTATAGTCCCTAAAGGGGGACAATAAAGTACCAAGTCCCCAAATGTCTCCTTTCTGTTCCCTAAAACAACAAATTTAAAGAAGAAATGAGAACAACACTAGGCCAGAAAGTCCAGATACATATTATCTTGAAGGACTCTGGCTTTCTCTTATGCACACTGAGAACTAGGGCAAGCTAGTGTTATCTGTAGAAAGCTACTTTCTTGTATGTACGTCACGACAGTTGCTCCTTGGGATGCTGGTCATACAAGCTAACTAAGCAAGCTAATGCTGATGATGTCGCTGCTTCTGCAGCCTAACATGTAAAACTTCTCTCTTAGTGGGGACAGAACTGAGGACACTGTAAAAAGAATGTGTGACTCTTGTCTAGCCAGCCACCACTGAACTGAACATGATGAGGCATTTCTTGAGGCACTTCTTGGTGAAACACTTTGCTGTCTGTTCAGCCTATCACCACTGAACTCTTCTTGGAGCAGCAGCTGTTATGAGTGCTTGGAGGCCTTCATGTCCCCCAAATACCCCAAGGATTAGGGGAAATACTGTTGCTCATAGGAAAAATGGTGTAAAGAAAAAGAAAATGTTCTGTAAGATAGCAGCAGCTGTGGGGTGGCTTGTCCTCACAGCATTGTGGGCAGCAAAAGAGGCAGAGCTGCAAGCCTGAGTCTGTGCTAAGGAATTGTAGGAAGAATTAAAGCTGAAGCATGAAGCCCCTTTAACTCAAGTGGGGACTACTGAGCAATTACTTGTGTGAAGAGTGCTGATGGAAATTTGGAAACTCTAGCCTGCCATTTTGCTACAGTAAAAGGCAAACATTTACAATGAGCTGGTGTAAGGATTATAGTTACTCAAAAGGAATGGGAGCCCCATAAATGGGACCCAATGAACCTAGCTCCTCAAACTAAGAGGATGAGGACTGGAATGATCCAGTCAAGGTGCCAGCAAAGGGGTCAGACTGGTCATAACTCCAAAGGTAAAGACAGATCAGCTATGGCTGGTGGGAGCAGATATTGAAAATCTGCCCCCTCTCAATGGGCATATGCATGCCTACATGAGAGATCATACTGCTGCTAAGTTGGTAGGGCATTTTAGGCCGCTAGCCAGGGAAACTGTAGCAGAACTAGGCTGTTGTAGCTTTGGGACGCTGGTGCTGAAGACATGCTCTTATCAGGGGGTAAAATGGGAAAAATTGCCTCAGTCACCATGCACCCAACTCTGAGGTAACATTTATATTTAGCTGTTAATGAGAACTGCACCATCTTTTTATTGTCCTGACTGATAGTTACCTGTAAAACTATGTAGCCCAATAATGGGCATTTGTCCATGGTGCCTCCATGATGGCAATCCATGGAAGAACTGCATGACATCTTAAAGGAGTTAGGAAGAAGCATGCCATTTATCCACTGCATTACACTGATCCTAATAACGAAACAGTCACATTGGGAATGAAGGACACCATTCTCCAAATGGCTCCTAGGGAATATTATGGAGCTCTGGTATCAATCCTTACCCCTTTAATGGTCTTTCCTGTTTCTCAAAAAGCCTATGCTGTAGCTGATATGAGGGAAACCGAAAAGATGAAGATCAGGGAAATGGAAGTTGGAAGAAAGAGGGTAAAGGAAACACAAGGGGTCAATAAATCCAGGAGCAATGTGCTTACATATGGGAAGTACAACAATAAACTTGCAGTGTCTTTCTCCAGTGATATTTACATAGCCCAAGTATATGTCGTGGGGTTGTGGTAGTGTTCTGGCCTATTAGCAAAACCTGACTGTATAGATGTTTCATTATATTGATGATGTGACATTAACTTCTGAGTCCTTTCCCCACCTACAGGAAGCAGCTCAAATGGTGGAACATTTCCAAGTGAAAAGATAGGCTGTCAACTTTTCCAAATTGCAAAGATCTGGACTGTCTGCCAAGTACTCAGGGGTTATCTGGTTGGATCCTGCTACTATAGGTAAAGTCCAAGTTTTCCCTACTCCAAAATAGTCAGAGACCTTCTTGGGAGTGTTGAGAGATGCTGGTATTCTTCCATTTTATACTTGTTGCAAATGTTAAAACCATTGTAATGGGTTTTTTTAATATTTATTTATTTGTTTTAGTTGTACACAATGCCTTTATTCTTACGTGGTGCTGAGGATTAAACCCAGGCTGCACACGTGCTAGGCGAGCGCTCTACTGCAGAGCCACAATCCCAGCCCCACTGTAATGATTTAATAAAAAGGAAAGCCTCACAGGACTGGGAACATAAGGACTTCAAAGCCTCTTCCCAAGCAAAAATATTTATAGAGCAATTACAAACCTTGGGCATATTAGTCCAAAAGCAACACCATGAATTGGATGATTTTTAGCTGCTGTGATAAGTTTGAGTGGATCCTGTGGCAAGAGCAGGGCAATAAATGAGTTCCCTTAGGACCTTGGTCACAGCTATGAAAGAAGGCAAAGATATAGAAAGGCATCAGAAACAATTGCCACACCAGGAATTGACTATATATCATGTGGCAGGATACAGCCATGCTTCTCCTCCAGGAAATGAAGAATCAGATAAACTAACTAAAGGTAAATAGCTGGAAGATATGCCACTAAAGATGTGGCTTCTTCACTATATAGGAAGATAGACCACAAGAAAAGAAAATATCTCTGGCCCATAGCAAAGTAATGCTGGCTTCCACAAGCCATTTATGTGTATATGACTCTTGCTCTGCCTGTTCCATGAAGCAACTATGGCCAATGCTTTATGTGATGGGGTGTATAGCTTGAGGGAGGTAACCAGCACATCAGGGGCAGTTTGACTTTCTCAGACCTTCCTCCCATTGGAAGGCTACAAGACTGCCCTAATGTGGATGGACACGTACACTGGACTACTATGGGCATATGTTTGCAGAAGGACATCACAGAAGGCAACCATAAATGGCCTTCTATTCCTTGGCTTCATGTGTGCTATTCCCACAGACATGGTGCAAAACTAGGCTTAGAGTTTGGACAAACATTGGCATTTCCACTTTCACCTGTCTGATAACAACACAAGAAACTAACAGCATCTTCTGGATTCAAATGATAATGCTTAAGAAGGACACCTGTACTCCCTGAATGGGAACACAGAATAATTTGCTATTTCTGCTGCCAAAAGACCTGCCACAGGGGACCCACATAGTCTATTGGTCATGTGAATGGTTTCCCAAGCCCATGAGGAAAGGGACCAATGAGATCAGAAATATAGTATTGTAAACCTGGAGATAGACGACAGGCCAGCACCATTCTCAAAATGATAAGGTTGCTTATCTGTTGAATAATCGAGATTTGCCTGCATCAACACCTGTTTAAAAAATCTGACATTTCATCCTCAGAGCTAATCTATTTGCAGAATGGGCAAGAACCATTGTGGATGTGAAGAATACAAGAGACTTATGGCTATAGAGCAAGCTGCCTCCATCCTCTTCCACTGGTCTCCAATGGCACCTACAAACAACTGGTCACCTGGGTGCAATGGAAGTGAATGCTAAGCTGGAGCAATACCCCACCATTCATGGCTGCAGCTGGACAACTGCCCTATGGACTTGAACTTAAATTTACCCTCTTTTAAGGACACTAAATATCATGTATTCTGCTTACCATGGGAACAAACAGACCTGGCTAAGCCTTTGCTGTGGTACACTATTTGACAGCTGATGGTGGCTAAGCACAGCACAAGTGGAAATGAGAAGGAAACTCCCGTCTGTAGAGAAAGAAACAATGGCAGTGACACCTCCCTGCCCTCTGTAAATAGGGGTTAGACCTGTGTTGACCAATGGAACTTAACAGTTATACTCAAAGACCCTAACTATTGAGGATAGCAAAATAAGACAACATGCCAGGGAGCAATCCCTCCTCTTGGGGGTGGTTATGGACTGTGGCATCCATGGGTGGCCATACCTGTCATATAAACTATATTAGCTGATGCACTTGGAAAAGACCTTACACACGAGCCTGTATACTTCCCACTTTTTCAACAGCCCTACTAATTGGGACCTAGTAAAAGCTAGCATGGCAAGTGGTGGCTTTACCCACTTGCCATTCTTTCTCCTCAAGCCATTAGCATTGAGTTCCTAGTTGGGACTTTCCCAAAACACACTGTGTCTGCCTTAATACTCACAGAGGCACAACTTGACTTAATGAAGAAACTACCCAATTGTGGAAGGTGATACTACAGAGTAGATGGTGTTTGATATGCTAACTGCACCTATGCCCTCATTCAAACAGGATGTTGTGTATGTATCCCTGAAATTACCACAGGGATACAAGTTATATTATACAAGTTATATTATCACAGGATCTACAAGTTATAAACCTCTATTACTCCAATAGGCAAGCTTAGTGTTGATCCTTATTCTGTTTAGCTACAATCGCCTCTGGTGTTGTATTCAGTCCACTTGCTCTTATAGAAGGGCTTACCCACCTTCTGTTGCTCTCTGTATTGCTATTGTGGGACTTGGTTACAATCTACATCCTGATGTGCCTCCTGAGGGACATTGTGGAAGATGGACACAATAAGATTATAAAGACATTCAGGCACATGGTAGGTAGAGTGTATCTTCCCTAAAGAAAAGGGGGACAGTAAAACACCCTGACGCTAATATGCTTTTTCTGCTCCCCAAAACCTAGCCAAGTTAAGGAAACAATGGGAATAAGTCTGGGCCAGAAAATCCAGGTTTATATTATCTTGAAAGACACTGGCTTTCTCTTAGGCAAACTGGGAACCAAGGCAAGTTAGTGCTATCTGTAGAGGCTGCAATCTTGCATGTGTACCAGGACAGTTGCTCCTTGGGATGCTGGTTATACAAGCTAACAAAGCAAGCTAACACTGATGGTGTCACTGCTTCTGCAGCCTAACGTATAAAACCTCTCTCTGAATGGGGACAGATGCAGAACTGAGGACACTGTGAAAAGGATACATGTCACTCATCCAGCCTGCTGCCACTAGACTAAATGCCATGAAGCAGAGGAGACACTACTTGGTAAAGCACTTTGAGGGACAGAGGTGCTATCTTTTCAGCCAATCACCACTGAACTCTTTTTGCAGCAATTACTGATCTCTTATAATCTTTTCCCAGTCATTGTCTTGTACACAGTCTCCAGGCACTTTCTTTGGCCTTTCTACAACCTGCTCTACTGACCTGCCACAACTGGAGTGTGGATGTGACATCTATATTTTAAATTAAAAGGGGAATCCCATACTGTGATAAATACAGCATTGTCTATTTGCCTCTCCCCTGTTTCTCACTCTAGCCCCCTTCTTTTTGCCAACATAGTTATTCACAAGTCCTTACGTAGTATATGTTTCAGCCACCTCATCATCCCAATTGTCCTCCATAAATTCCAGTTTGTAGGTTATTTTCACAAAGTGTGACTTCCAAGGCTGAACACCAAGCTAACCATTACAAAGTACAATGGGACTTTTATTTCTGTTGAACTGGATAACTTGGGCACAAATTCAGTCCCAAATCCCATTAACTTTTCAGCAACCATTCTACACAGGGATGGGAAAGGGCCCTTCTAGCCCAAGGGCTGTGAAACAGTGATTTATTGAGAAGAAACCACCTAACTTCACCCATTTAAGTTTTTATTAAATGGAAAGGAAATGAGATCCTGAATTATATAATTCATTTGTGATTATTACATTCTTTGAAAAGGTTAACGTGCTTACCACAAAATATAAAACAGTCATCTGCATCTTTACTACTGAAATGTTGGGAAAGAGATTTGGAAATTTTGGAAGGCAACCATTCTGCTTGAGTATTGGGAGATAAGCAGAGTATTGAAATGAAGTTTGACAATCAAAGCAAATGAAGATAAAGAGTAAAATTAATCCATAATTTTACAGATTTCACCTTTCCAGTTCAAAAGAAAACAAGAGAAATTGTAGGTCTTTTTCAAAAGGTAAAATTGCCCTTTGGCCTTTAAGCCACCACACCTCCTTCCTAAAGATGTCCAATCAGGGCACATTGCCCATCAGCAGAGAGGAAAGTTCCAACAAAAAGCCCACAATTGCTGCACATTACAATAGCATGTAAGAGAAGATTAACTGGGAGCAATATTCATTTAAATTTTTCTAATTCTCATTTGATTTGTATCCCAAGTCAGTAGTAGAACTTTAAAAAATCTGGCATGGAATTCTACACTCCATGCCATCCCTCTAAGAGTGCAGTATTTTACAGCTGGCATATCTTCAAAACCTTTCCTTCCCTACAGAGTCAGGCATGGAAAGAAGGAGGAGGAGTGGCTTCACTGGGATGAGTTTTCTAAGAGCAAGAGTAAAGTGCTAAAAACACATCAGGTTCCAAATCATGACAAGAATGTATGAGGAAAGGAGTATATAGGAGGTAAAAATTCTTTTAACTCTCCCATCCAAAGGCAGAACCAAGAGAAAGGGTAGAATTATCTATCTTCTCAACCTGAACATGGAACCAGAAATACAGAGGTCCAAGGGCCCCAAGCCAGGGACTGTCTTTAGGATATATAGTGGGCAGACAGAGAGTGAATGATAGAGACAGACAGACACACACACACACACACACACACACACATGAGAGAGAGAGAGAGAGAGAGAGAGAGAGAGAGAGAGAGAGAGAGACCAAGGACCTGAGAGAGAAATGAGACAGAAAGGTTATGATACAGGAAAGATGAAAGAGGGAAAGAGATGGGATGAGAAAGAGAAAGAAATGCAGGAGGTCCAAAGTGGGGGGAAGATCAGAGTAGCAAAGGGAAAATCAAAAGCAGAATGAAAGGTAAAGAAGGCATTTGGTGGGTAAGCCAAAGGAAAGGAAAATCAATAAGAACCCAATGAAAGGGGAAAGTAGAGATGAATTAAGAATGCTGGGTGGGCTGCAGAGACATGGAGAAACTGATGAGGCACTGATGTCTGGTCCTTAATACAAGTCTTGAGGAGACGCAGTGATTGCAAAGCATTGTCCAAAGTTACCAATGTGTGCTTTCCAAGGATGTGGAGTTTGGGGTCAGGCAGATACTGATTCAGATCCTTTGATGAGACAATGTCTTGTTTTATTTTGTACATATGCAAAGTGGGGCTAATAATCTGTTCCATTGGATTGTTGTTATGACTAAATATAATGAAATATATAAAATCCCATCACAAGACCTGATAATATAATAGATGCTCAATCTGTGTTAGTTATCCCTCTTCCCCCAAATTGGGCATCCTATACTAGCCTTTTTAAAAAAATTTTTTTTAATTTGTTCTTTTTAGCCACACATGACAGTAGAATGTATTTTGACATGTATTTATATATGTATTTGACATGTATTTATATGTACATGGAGTCTTATGTAAGCTGCCTGTCATGGCCAGCCACAGCGCCGCGGGAGGAAAACTCTTGGAGGCAGAGTAAAGCTATTACTACTTTTACTTCTACTTTCTTAGAGAGAGCTTAGAGAGAGAAAGAAAGATTTTTCTTCTTCTTAGAAAGAGCTTAGAGAGAAAGATTAGAGATAGCTTTTTCTTCTTCTTCTTCTTCTTAGAGCTTAGAGAGAAAGATAGAGCTTTTTCTTCTTAGAGCTTAGAGAGAAAGAGAGAGAGCTTGAAAGAGAGAGATTTCTTCTTTAAAGAGAGAGAGAGAGCTTAGCTTTTAGAGCTTCTTTCTTCTTTCTTCTTTCTTCCTCGGGAGCCTCGGCCTGACTCTGACCAGGAATTACTTCTTCTATCTGGTTTCTCTTCTGTAACCGCTCTGCCTACGTTCTGGCCACTCTGATTCTTTTCTTCTTCTCCGACCCGAACTCTTCTTCCGACCGAGCGACTGCATGACTGACTGAATGAATTCATTCTTCTCCTGACTCCGACCGCTTTCACCCGGTTATATACCTTTAGCTTTGCGGGTGCCTCACGTGCATTTACAGGTGCGTCACATACATACTTATTATCAGGTGGAACTTATGGCTTCCAGCTGACCGCAATAGCCATCTCCCTAATTGGGGCTCCTTCAGTCTTACTTCCCATTCTTGTGGTTGTACATGATGTGAAGTTACACTGGTTGTATATTCATATATGAGCATAGGAAAGTTATGTTCAGTTCATTCTAGTGTCTATTCCCATTTCCCCTCCCTTCCCTTATCCCCCTTTATCTAATCCAATGAACTTCTATTCTTCCCTCCCACTACCCTTATTGTGTGTTAACATCTGCATATGAGAGAGAACATTCAGCTCTTGGTTTGGGGGTATTGGCTTATTTCACTTAGAATGAGAGTCTCCAATTCTATTCATTTACCAACAAATGCCATAATTTCATTTTTCTTTATGGCTGAGTAATATTCCATTGTGTATATATATACCACATTCTCTTCCTCCATTCATCTGTTGAAGGGCTCCTAGGTTGGTTCCATAGCTTATTTAGCTATTGCTACACTAACCTTTTTAGCCATTAGTACTCCCTGGCCTTCTCACAGATCCTGGCCTTCAGTAGTAAATTGTAAGGGCAGAACCTGTGTCTGGTTTACCAAGGAATCCTTAATACCTTGCACAGCATCTGGTACAAGACCAATAGTCAACAACTAAATGTAAAAATAAACATCTGTTGAATAAATATATGCATGACTGAATGAACAAATGAATAAGTGAATTAATGAGAGCAACATCTTCCTTTTCTTATTTCATATAGTCAAGGTTCAGAACAAAAAACAGAACCTACTACAGGTAGTTCAAGCAGAGAGCTTAATTATGGGCATTAAGGGCCTAAAAGGACATTGGGAGCTGGGCATGTTGGCATGTGCCTATAATCCCAGCTATTCATGAGGCTGAGGCTGGAGGATGACAAGTTCAAAGTCACCCTGGGCAGCTTAGCAAGATCCTGTCTCAAAATAAAATTTTAAAAGTGCTGGGCTGGCTCAGTGGTAGAGCACTTGCCTAGCAGGCATGCATCCCTGAGTTCAATCCCCAACACTCAAAAAAAAAAGGACATTGGGAGGACCAGGGAAGCATCAGGCAAGGCAGAGAGCCTCTAGTCACCTAGAGAGCTGCCATTCAACTACGGTTTTCAAGGTCACCCCAATGTGACTCCCCAGAGAGGAAGATTGTTTTTCATAATTCATTTTTGTTCATTCATTTACATGTATATTCATTCAACAAATGTTAATTTGTCCATTTAGTTATCCACAGATCAGGAAGCTGCTGTTTTGGCTGTGGCCATGACCCACCTTCATCCCACAAAGCTGGTGACTAGACTGGGATCCTGGTCCCACCATCACATCTCTTCCAACACTCACAATGTCATGACCTAGCTTGCAACAAAAGCTATAGGACAATGGCATCTGCCTCCTTTCTTCTAAATCTTGGCCTGAGTACATTTAGTGTGTAGAATGAAATTGGTATCCGTGAGTATGAGGCACATAGCTCTTATAGCTTTCTAACATTCCCAACAAGAAAGAGGGTGGATTGAAGGCTGAAAGAGCTAATCCATGTGGCAAACCTCTTTCAATCTAACAAGAGAACAGGCTTCAGTCATTATGAGAGGATGAAACAAGAGAAGAAACAAGAAGGGCTTAGACAGAAACATGACCACACTATGGCCTTGGTTCTCTAGGATTTTTCAAAATTCAAATATTAGAACCTATGATCAGACCCCATGTACGTTTTGGGTTTTGTAAAACTTACATTAGATACAGAAGAACAGAATTCACCCCACTCCCCAGATATTGTTTCTTTTATTACTTCATCCATATAACAAGACAGCCAACATTCTGGAAAGAAATTGAGACTGGTATCCACCTTACTGAATGTTTTTGTGGAATCCTAAAAGCTTTCCCAACTGTTGCATAGAGCAGGCCTGTTTTCCAGACCACTTCTGAATGAATGAGTGAACTACGGCAGCCATGTGAATGTATTTCACAGACTTCCAACTGCAGAAAATATCACGACAAAAGACTCCAGGCTGCGGCAGAGCTCGGACATTTGTTGAAATCTATGAGTGCTCTGGCCTCAATTCTACTTTTCCCTCTAGCTGCTCCAAAGCATGGCTATGCATGGCAGGGATTCTAAGGCAGGCCCTTTTCTAGGATATAGAGGATCCCTCTGAGGGCTAAATTTAGCTTAAGAGCCTTACCAAATTTTCTTTAGAACTTTTTTTTAGCCCTATCATCAGTCTAGAATGCTTTCACCAAAATCTTTATTTCCTCTCTCCTTCACTCATGGTCAGAGTTTGTCATGATCTGATGGTTTTCCCAAATCTCACCGAATTCCCTTCTTATTTGTCAGCAACTCCTCTGATAAAATTCTGTCTTGGCATCTACCTCCTGAAAGACCTGGATTAATCCTACATAAGTCATGCCAACATAAGCCTTATGGATGACTTTTTAATGTCCCATCCCCAAGTGTATCAATAGGATGAGAAGGGAGGAAAGAAGGAGGTACAGATAAGAAGATCACAATGAGACCATACAAAGTAGGCTCTTCCATAGGCAATGGAACCATCTTTTACACATATTTTATCTATCAAGAGAAAAACTTTCTGTCATTAGAAAAGAGGAAACCAGAGAAGAACAAGGAAGAGCTAGCAGATAAACATATGACTTGAAATTTCAGCGGGGCGCAGTGGAAGACACCGGTAATCCCAGCAGCTCGGGAGGCTGAGACAGGAGGATCACAAGTTCAAAACCAGCTTCAGCAAAAGCGAGGTGCTAAGCAACTCAGTGAGACCCTGTGTCTAAATAAAATGCAAAATAGGGCTGGGGATGTGGCACATGGTCAAGTGCCCCTGAGTTCAAGCCCTAGTACCCTTCCCCCAAAAAAAAGAAATTTCAGGATTATTCCATTTCAAATATTCTGGCCCATCACCAGACCTCATATACCTTTTCAGGTTTGTAAAACACATTCATATCAGATACAGATGAATAAAATTAATCTAGTTTCCTAAATAGCATACATGTATATGCACATACACACATTTCTCCGTGTCCGTGTGTGTGTGTATGTGTATGTGTGTGTGTGCGTGTGTGTGTGTGTGTGTGTGTGTGTTTATGTGTGGGGGGGTTATATAAGAGCAACAGCTCTTAAAAGGACATTGCATTGCTAATTTTTGTCAAGAAAAATAACTTCCACTTCTGAAGAAATAAAGTAATTAAATATTTTAAACCTTTATTCCCCTGCCTGTATTCAGGCAAATTTTTCTTTCCTTTTAATGAGTCGTTATTGTTAAGAGTTTAGTACTTTTGCTTAAACTGTCAATGAATTGGAGTCTTCTATTATTTAATTTCTGAGTATATTCTTTGTTCGAATAGGTAGAGAGAGGAGAGATGGGCACATAATATATAGATGCCACTACTTCAAGATTTTAGAAATCTAGTCTTTAAACTCCATGTCTATGAAGTTCAACACTATAATCTCATCCCCTAGCATAATGTTAGGTATATAATCAGCACTCTAAAAGTTTGTGTTATCCTTGATCTTCATTGGGACTGACTTTTTAAGGAATAACTCACAGAAATGTTTCTTTTCATTTCTTTCCTATTATTTGCTAACCCATTAAATAAGGGAAAATTTAGAAGGAACAAAATTTGAGGCTGATTTTCATGGTACAGATCACCTTGAAGTAAAGAAATGGTATTGTCACATGGCAACAGAGAACTTCAGTATTACCAGCTAATCCTAAACATAGTCCATCCAAACACAGTTTTTCAAATCAAGTTCATTATAGGATAAAATGTTCAGGATCCAAACATTCTCTGAGCAATGTAAGAGGTTCTGGGACTGCTTCTGCACCTTTGACTCAGTTCAGAAAGGTAGCTCTATAAACGTAAACCCCTTTCTGCCTAAGATCATATTTATTGATCTCACATACCCAGGACTCCCTTGACCAATATATTCAACTCTAAATAAAATAAAAATTTGGGGTCTGGCCCAAGCAGTCCTATAATCTAATTATTGACACCTTTCAGATAACTTTGATTATACAGGCCAGGAATGTCATATTTTGGTGGCCTATATTTTGATCAAGAACAAGTGTTTGACTCAGAAGTCTAAGGCAGGAGGATTGCAAGTTTGAAGCCAACCATAGAAACTCAGCAAAGACCTAAGAAACTTAGTGAGATTCTGCCTCACATTGGGATGTGGCTCAATGATAAAGTGCCTTGGAGTTCAAACCCCAGCACCAAAACAAAAAGCAAAAACAAGAGAACAAGTCTTTTCAAATAGCAAAGATAAAACTACTGATATGGTAAGTTGGTTCCTTTCATTGTGATTTTTTTCTTTACTCCTCCTATCATTTTCCTTCCCATCCTGGATCCTATCTCTACCCAAATAGGAATAATTATGAAGTAGAAAAATCCAGACCCTCATGAGTTTGTTCCAAACCTTTACTAAGTATATACTACATTCTAGTCCTGAAGTTAAGTCCTACAGAGACCATGATAAGCAAAGTTGACATACTTCCTACCATCATTCAAACTTTAAGTAATACATGGTTAGTAACAAAATAATCTCAAAAATCAAGGTCTAATTATCAATTGGGAAATGTGCTATGAAGAGCAGGAGGCTGTGAAGCATCCCAGAAGATGTTAACAGATTGAGTTGAGCTCTGAAGCATGAGTAACAGCTAAGTAGGCAGAGGCATTAGAGAAGAAACTGGGTCGGGTAGAAGGGACTGGTTCCAAGCAGGTGGGTCAGCACGTGGAAAAGCAGAAAGAAACACAGGGCATTTCAGGAACTAGATGAAAGCCAGTTTGGCTGAGCCCCAAGCATGAGAGGGAGTACAGCAAGATGAGACCACAAAAGGAGGCCATGGCTGCATCAGCAGGTCATTGTACATATGCCAGGCCCCCAAAGACATCCTTAATCCCCTTATCCCAGAGCCTAGTGTTCTCAGAGTTCCCCCAAGCTTGCATCTGACAGCTTTGCTCACTTTTCTCATGCATTTTTAAATTCTCTCACTCCTCCTTCCTCCCCAGGAAAATATCAGGCTCTCCTCCTGGCTAGCCTGCAGCAACACTATTCTCAAGCCCCTCTCCCTTCCTGCCATCAGCTCTGCCTCTGCCTCTTTGGCTCTGCTGATTTTTCAGTGTGAAAAGTCTTGCTACTTTTCTTTTTATTTGTTGGTTAAAATTTATTCTCAGATCCTCCCTTGGATGATTTGCAAATACCTCCCAAGGATATTGGGCACTGGAAGGAAAAACAAGACCTGTCTGATTTGACTTGCAACAAGGAATCTCTAATTAGGTCTTTGGCAATGTATTTTTAGAGAAGGAGTCATTTGTAGGTTGACATTCCTGGAACTTCTTAAACCTGAGGTGTACGTTACTTGCCATTTTTACCAAACTAAACTTGCCTAGGTTCTAGTGGAAATATATAAGAGAAATCATTGTCACAGTTTCATTCAGTAGACAAGTAAAGTGGGGACCATTTTGCTCCCAGGAACCTGAGAGTAATGTCTGGAGACATTTTTAGGTTTGGCTCCAGAGTGGAATGGTGAACACCAGGTAGCTAGTAAATAGAGGCCAGGGATGCTGTTAACATCCTAAATATCCCCACAACAAAGAACTATCTAGCTAGAAAGTTCACTGTGCTGAGATTTATAAAACTGTGCAAATAAAAGAAAAAATAACAACCTTCCAACTTGGAATTGACAGTTCAAGGTCTACATCCCTCATTCCTTATTAATATTATTCAGTTGCTAACCACCTCCACAATGCACTCACATAATTACTGCATGTATTTGTATGTATTTTGTTGATTACAGGTTCTTGTCTCTCCAACTTAGATATTTAAGGTCTTCAAAGAAATGAAGCATACTTAATATACACTTAGTAACCCAATAAAATCTGGTTAAGCAACTGACATCTGGCAGTCTTTCTCTGTGTTGACAGATACTACTTAGATTGCTTGGAAGTACTAACTTTCTTAGTTGCTTTTGTGTTGATGTAAAAAAATACCTAAGAGTGGGTGGTTCATAAATAAAAGGAATTTATTTCTCACAGTTGCCAGAAGCTGAAGTCCAAGATCAAGGGACCGCATCTGGTGAGGACCCTCTTACTATGTCATAATGTGGTGGAAGACATCACATGGAAAGAGTAGAAGTATGCAAACTCAGGTCTCCTCCCTCTTCTTATACAGCTACTAATGCCATCATGGGGCCCTCACCTTCAAAACTTCATCTGTTATGGTTAGGATATAAAATGTCCCACAAAGGCTCATGTATTAAGGCCTCGGTCCCCAATGCCAGGGTTTGGGGAAGTGAATGGATCATGAGAACTCTGATCTCATCAATGGATTAATTCACTGATAGACCATCATTGACTAGACTATTGGGAAGTGGTAGAAACCGCAGAGGTGGGCTTGCAGAAGGTGAGATTTCCTCTGCCACAAGCCTCTACCATGATGTTTCTTCCTCACCACATGCCTAAAAGTATTGGATTTGTCTAACCATGGACTGAAACCATGTATCAAAATAAATCTTTTCCCCTTCTAAATTGTTTTCCCCACGGATTTTATCACAGTGACAGAAAGCTCACCCATCATCTAATCCTAATTACTTCCCAAAGTCCCCACCTCCAAATATCATCAGCATGAATTTGGGGATCACATTTCCAACACATGAACTTTTGGGGACATATCTAAACCATAACAGTCTCCCTTTTGTGCCACATATTCCCTTTGTACAGGGAATATCACAGCTGCAATGGATCCCAGAGCTGCCCTGTGGGAGGAGAAAGGAGGATGCTGAGTAGTTAAGATAGAATAAAACATGGAGGGCTGGGGTTGTGGCTCAGCGGTAGAGCGCTCACCTAGCACGTGCGTGGCCAGGGGTCGATCCTCAGCACCATGTAAAAACAAAGGCATTGTGTACAACTAAACCAAATAAATAAATATTTTTTTTAAAAAAGAATAAAACATGAACACCAATCCCAAAATTCCAGTGGCTTTAAAACTACAAGATTGCATTGCATACCCACATTGCATCTCTACTGCAGACTAGTAGGGGGTTGTACTCCTGCTAGTCCTTCAGGGACCCAGACTGATCAATGCCTTACCATTTCAAGATGGGGCTTTAGGACTCACATCAGGAGAGAAAGAGAGGCTAAAGAAGCAGGCCTCAGCCCAAAATTGATACAAGTCATTTCTGCTCATAATTCTTAGGCCATAAGTAGTCACACAGCCCCATCTGGACTAGAAATAACAGCAAGCATAACTAGAGATTTCTTAAGAGAACAAAGAGAGTATTAGCAGAGTGTGAATTCCAGCTTTACCACCTACAATCTGTATAAGCTATTTAATTACTCTAAGCCTCTGTTTCTTCACTTGTAAAATGACAATAAAAATAAAGTAAATATTAAATCTTCATAGAGTGGTTGTGAACATTAAGTGGAATGTTTTATATATGATCCATGACATACTTTAGGCATATTGTATAGGCTAAATATATGAAAACTGTTATTGTTATTATAGTGATGGTGATAATGTTGTTGTTGTTGCTGTTGTTGTTTTGTTCTTGGACCACCAGCATATGTAGGTCCAGTAGGTCAAAATACAAAGTAGACCCAAGTAGAGAATTTCCCTGATGGGCTTTTTTACCACTGTGGTAAACACGGTGATTTATAATTTTCTTCCATGTCCCCAAGAATGGTCTTTACTCTTGATCATTCACCCAAAATCATTTTTTAATACCTATTATGGTCCAACTATTATGTAAGGGTCATCAAATAGAAAGACAGAAAAGACCTCAGTCCTGTTCCCCCAGAGCTCACAGCCTAGGGGAAGAGGGGAAGTCTAGGGGAACTCTTGGACAGCACCCAGCAGACTAGGTAGTGAAGATTCAGGTCACAAAAGTCTTCATAGAAGAAATAGTGACTGAAGGGCAAATGGAAATTACTGGGAAGAGGGTAGTCTGGATGAGGGAGAAAAACCCAGCCATAAAAAGAACATTTGACAAGGTATGGAGAAAGCTTGGGACATTTGGCAAGGCCAGAGCACTGAGTGGAGAGGAAAGAGATAGAGACAGGATTGGAGGGAACTTCTACATAACTTAAGCAGGACAGTGCCATGATCAGATTTGATTTTGGAAGAATCTATTCATCTGCTAAGGCTGCCACAACAAAATAGCCACAGACTGGGTGGTTTAAACAACAGAAATTTATTCTCTCACAGTTCTGGGGGCTGGAAGTCTAAGATCCAAGCAGTAACAAGTACCAAGGTCTTCCTTGGCTTGCAGATGGCTGCCTCCTCTCTATGTCCTCACAGGGCCTTTCCTCCATCTGCTAGACTCTTGGTATCTCTTTCTCTTCTTCTAAGGGCAGCTGTCATAGTGGAGTAGGGACCCACCCTTGTGACTTCATCCCATCCATAACAATGGGCCAGCTTCCAACTTGGAGGCAGGCAAGTCAAAGGTGAGAAATGTGCCACAATCCAAGCAAAACAATTCACTGAGTTTGTAGGCATAGGGATGATGAAAATGGAAAGAAGCTGAAGAATAAAAAGTTGGAAGGATTGATGAGCCATGATAACCAATCAAATGACGATATAACTTAGGCAACTACAGAGGGAATGAACACTGCTGACAAGGTGAAGGGCAAAAGGACAGCAGAATATAGAAGAAAATGAAGTGCTCAATTTTTAACTGTTGGTTTTGAGGTTCTTTGGGGACACATCAGTGGAGAAATCAAGCATATAGCAGGTATATGGTCTGGCTCAGGAATGAATCTAGGCTAGAAATACAGATTTGGGAATTATCAGCCTGGACAGAGGCTAGCTAAGGACTGAAAGTGGATGAAGTCACCCAAGGCAAGTAAGTGGATTGAAAAGAACAGGTGGCCCAAATCCAGACTTCAGAAAATACCATTTTAAAACTGGGTGGAACAAGAGATAATAGTGAAGGTGCTTGAGGAAAAGAATCGGGAAAGGAATTGAAAAATTAAGAGCATTTGTGGTCACTAAAGGCAGTGGAGGAGAGGATTTCAGGAAAGGCCTAGTCAGCTGGGTCAAATGTCATCAAAACCTTAACAATGTGGATTTCAAAATGGATTAAGCATGCAGATACCAGTGACCTCCATCAGAAGAGTTGCAGCACAGCAGAAGAGACCAAAGCCCACTTGGGGAGGTATGAGAAGAAGGATGAGGAAGGGGAGACATTGAGTAAACTCCTCCTTCTGATTTGCTTGACTGGAAGGAAATGACAAGGAAATTCGAATAAAAACCAAAGGGGAATTTTTAAGTAAATTAGGGAATTCAGTTTTGGTTAGGTAAAAGACTTAAGCAGCACATTTACATGCTGAGTGGTACATGCCAGTTAACAGGTAGACTGAAAATATAATAAAGTAAAATTGCTGACCAAAAGATCCCAAAGAATTACCAATCCAGGGTCTAGCCCATAATGTGTCTTGCACGGACAGAGTATGTCAAGGAGAGATCAAAGCAGAAAATCAAAATGACCAGGCTCCTACCTCTGTTTCCCATGAACCCATAAGTTTGGGACTAAATTCTTCACGTTGCCACTTCTGCTCTACTGGAGGTCTCTGTCTTGCTCAGATATCTCCCTATTCTTGAGAACCAACACATTTTTCCAGGTTGGGCTATCATTATCTAGACATCTGGGATAGTCACTAGGGCCAAATAGCTTCAATAAATACTTACTGAATAAATTAATCCAGGCATAGTGCCTTAGCCTGTTCAGCATAGACCCTCTACCTCCCATAACAACCAGAGGAAGAGCCATATGATAGGTGAAAAGAAAAAGCAGACACACTTGCAGGGAAGCTCTCTAGGAAAGATTCATTATTCATTCCACAAACATTTACTGAGCGTATGGTGTTGCCTTCAGCCGTAGAACAGATGGCCCAAGGCAACTGATACACGAAGCCTTCTCTAAACTGGAGGATTCCCTACTCCCCACAAATGACAAATCAGCAGCTTTTACATGCACCCATCTGCCGTGATCTGGAGCCCAAATATTCTTTCTGAATCCTCAGCATGGGGAAGCAGATCACTACCAATTTTTCTTTCTGTCAACGGGAGCTGAGGAATAATTATGCCCAATTGACATAAGCAGCTCCAATTGCCTTCAGAATTTGGCCTGAAGCCCAATTATATATTTCTAGTTTGTGCCACAGTACATGAAAAGTACAATTTGTCTCATTTCTTTTTCTTAACTTTTTAGACTATTCAAAAAAATTTGGCTCAGTGAAACCAACCAAGCACGTTCTTTAAGAATAATTTTGAGCACAATCCATAGCCAAGTTATTCTGATATATGTTCTAAGACAAATTCAGTTGGAAGAACCTAGATATATTATTTTAAAATTATATGCACATGAGTAAAGTATATTGCATACAAATAATTTTAAAATGCTGTTGCTAGGTTGCATGTAAATCAAGGCTATAAATATGTTCACACACAAAAAACACACACTCACAAGGTCCCAAATTTGCCAGTGAGCAGTTTTGTAAAAATTATTTTCTAAGCTGGTTGTTTGAAATTTGGACTGTATGTTTCCAGAAATCATGCATAAATGATGGCAGCTTCCCAAGGTCATCTCTAAAAATCAACTTCACCTATAATTCAGATGAACTGGGCAGGACTGGTCTGATTTCCAGGGACAGTGGGCTATCTCCAGAAGAAAAGAGGGGAGGAGGATAGGGGAGCAGAGGACTGAAAAAATCAGTCCCAGCAAAAACCTGATAGTGAAAGGCGGTCTTTGCATCTTCCTCTCCCCAAGACCTCCATTGCTGCCTTACATCTCACAATCTCACTCCATGGACAGACCAGAATTGCATGTGACCTTTCCCTCAGAAGCAGATCCCAGTTGGGAACATACTGGTGAGACCCAGACCAAGGGTGAGTTTGTTTAGATCCTTCAATGTAGGCTTCCTTGGTTATTTTTTCTTGATTTCCAAACTGATTTAGTTGCAAATATTCTAAAATCAGAATTGAAGTAGATATTATGAAGGCACACCAACATCTACTTATCCTTTTCTGGGAATACTTTCCAGTCCCCTAGAAGTAGGTTGGGCCAGATGACTGCTTCTGCCCAACAGACCATAAACAAAAATGACATGTGTCTTTGAGGCTGAGGCAGGAAAAAGTCCCTATATGTGATTTACCCAGACTTTCTGTTTCTTGGCATATTAGTTTCTTAGGTGTGCTATAATGAAGTACCACAAAGTAAGTAGCTTAAATATCAGAAAATCATTGTCTCACAGTTCTGGAGGCTAGAAGCTTGAGATTGGGGTCATTGGTCAGATGGCCATGTTCCCTCTGGAGGCACTAGGGAAGGTCCTGTTCCAGGCCTCTATCCTGACTCTTCTTATAGTTTGTTGGATGGTGGCAGCATAACTCCAAACATTACATGGCATTTTCCCTGTATGTGTGCCTTTCTCTGTGTCTAAAATTTCCCCTTTTTTAAAGAACAGCAATTACATTGGATTAGGGCCCTACTGTGGTTTGGATATGGTTTGAGTAAACACCCCAAGGTTCATGTATAAAAATTTAATCTCCATTATGAAGTGTTAAGAGGTTAGAAACTTTGGGCTGGGGTTGCGGCTCAGTGGTAGAGTGCTCACTGAGCATGTGCGAGGCCCTGGGTTCAATCCTCAACACCACATAAAAAAATAAATAAATAAAATAATGGTAGTGTGTCCAACTACAACTAAAAAATATTTTTTTTAAAAAAAAAAGAGGGTAGAAACTTAATCCAACTATGGTGCTTAGAGGTGGGCCTTTCGGAGTTAATTAGATTTAGGGAACATCATTAAGGTGGAGCCCCCATGATTGAATCCTGGTGGCTTTATACATAACAGGAAGAGAAGTGACCAGAAGACATGCATGGACATTCCTTGTCTCTTGCCATGTGTTATGGTTTGGATATGAAAAGGCCCCCAAGGATTCATGTGTTGGTCCCCAACTCAGCAATGTTTAGAGGTAGAACTTTTGAGAAGTGATACATATTTGTACACGCCTACAATATAACAATTTGACCAATATCATTGGATCATGAGAGCTCTGAGTGCATCATTGATAGCTGAATGGACTACTGGGAGGCAGCAGTAATTGTAGGAGGTGGGACCTGGTTGAAGGAAATAGGTCACTTGGGGCATGCCCTGGAAGGGTATTTTCTTATACCCAGACCTTTCCACACCCATTTTCTCTTTCTCTGCTTCCCAGCTGCTATAAGCTGAGCAGCTTCCCTCTATCACACCCTTCTGCCATGATATTCTGTCTCACCTCAAGTGCAAAGCAGTGGAGCCAGATGGCCATGGACTGAAACCTCTAAAAGAATGAGCCAAAATAAACCTTTCCTCCTTTTAGTTGTTCATGTCAGATATTTTGGTCACTGCAGTGAAAAGCTAACACACCATGGGATGCCCAGTGCCACCTTGCAACTTTACTAGCAAAAAGGCCATCACCGGGGGTGGCCCTTCAATGTTGGACCTCCAGAATTGTCACCCAAAATAAACCCTTTTTATCTTTATAACTCACCATCTATGGTATTCTATTACTGGCAACATAAAATGGACTAATACAAACCCACTTGATGATCACATTTAAATTTGATAATCTCTATAAAGACCCTATCTCTAAGTAAGATCACAGTCTGAGAAACTTGGGATTGAGTCTCCAACGTATCTTTTGGAGGGATACAATTATTTTCTTCCACATTTTTTAATTGGTGCATTATAATTGTACATAGTGGTAGGATTTGATGATACATATTTGTACATGCCCACAATATAACAATTTGGCTAATATTATTCCCCAATATTTCCCCTTTCCCTCCCCTCCTCTCCTCCTGGTCCCCTTTCTCTGCTCTACTTATCTCCCTTTGATTTTCATGAGATCTTAGGGGAGGGGTCCAATTCAACACATAACGCTTGGGTCCTGAGAACATGGAGACCTAGTGTTAAGATGATGGAATCTGAATGGCTGAGTTGATATACAGAGAAAAGCTGTCCCAGAGAGTTGCCCAGGCTGTACAAGTACTTCATTATGGGGGATAAAAAAGCTTTTGTTAAGTCATTGGGATTTGAAGAGTTATTTGCTATCACAGCAAAGCCTAGCCTAGCCACATAATGACATAGAAAATATTTTATGCAAAAATCCAGGTTTATTCTTTGGATGATCTTACCTGTGGGGCTTATATCTCTGCATAGCAACCATCAGTAAGCAACTAAAGAGCCACAGTTTCTTCTAGACTGAACCAAAAACTATTCCCTAGTTCCATGTTCTCTAATCCCTGCTACTCCCTATCATTGCTGCCTTATTATTGTATCACTTGCTATTTTCCGTTGTGTTTCTGCTCCTATTTTTCTTCCTCTTACCCTGCTTCATTTGTTTATATTACCTGCCTTGCCTCTTTAACTTGTGAGACTGCCAATTCTGCTCTAAATGGGTCCCATTATTCATAACAGCCTCCTTACTTCCCTTTTTGAAACTTTAGGTTACAATTTTTGTATGTGCTCCCAATAGCTCCCTAGGTGGCTGGAGGTTACAATAGTAAGTGAGTCTTTTCTAACTTAGAGTTCATAATTATTTGTTTTTCCTCTTCTCTTTTAATATAGAGGCATAAACGCATTTCAAGAGCAATTTCAAATATGTTTAAAAATCATCATAATCCATACATAGAACTTTATACCTATTTTCAAAAAATTTTACACTCATAATAATTCTAACAGGTTTGTAACAGAAGTATTATCATTTCTTTATTGACAAAAAAAAAAAGCTAACAAGTAAGGAAGATGGTCCCATACTACCTTGGTCTCAGAAGTGTAGGGAGAAAGATGAAGTGAAGCTTATGGTCTAAGGACTCTAAGGACCATGTTTTTCTCAGCCTTGGGTCTCTGTTTTCCTCAGAGAAAATGAAGTTATTTTACAAGAAGTAAGAGTTTTCAAACTTACGTTTAGTTATAGAAGCTTCATTCTAGCCAAAGCACATGTAGAAAAAAGCCAAAGGCAGAGAAGTGGCTCTTGCTGAAGCAGAGGTGGTCTCCAGAGTCAGGGATGACATTTTGATACTGGCAGATGTTTTGACCAAGGAACATTTTGACTTAGAAGAAAATATAATCTATTAAGCATATCTTCTAAAGAAATTACCAATTTTATTTTAACTACCAAATATAAGAAGTGAATAATAGCTTCTGTACACCACAAACCTGTCTGCCCCTAATCCCCGGAACCTGTGAATACTGTCTTATCCATTAAAAGACTGAATATTACCTTCTTTGTAAAATGGTCTTTGCAGATTAAATTAAGTTAAGGATTCTGAGATGATGAAATGATCTGAGGTTAGCTAGGTGGGCCATAAATCCAATGACAAGTGTCCTTACATGAACTGAAGGAGACAAGGAGATGTTCCCCCCTACAGCTTTTGGGGAAAGCACAGCCCTGTGGACTCCCTGATTTTGGAATTATGGCTCCAGAAATGTGGAGTGACTAAACTGTTGTTTAAGCTACAAGTTCATGCTTGTTTCAGCAGCTACAAGAACCTTACGTTTCAAGTAACATAAAAAAAAATCATAATAAACCCACTGTATACCTGAGCTGATTGCACTACAACACCAATCCAGGATGGAGAATTGGAGATAAAGTCAAGTTGAAAGATTCAGTGAGAGGGGATGAGGTTCAGGAATGGAGTAAGGCCCTGGAATTCTCTAAGAATTTACTTACACCTTGGCTAGTCAGAGTATCAAATTCTCTCATTCATTCATCAGAGTTAAAGACACTCTGTTTATGGATATCAAGCTTCTTGTTCTCAGCCACAGAATGCAAGGAAATTGCCAATTACATTTCTAGCAGTTCTCTCAGAACTTTTAGCAATATACATTTTCATTTCATAATATTCCTGGGTAATGCTGGCTTGAGGAGATAAGCCTGACGCTCCTAAGAATGTATTTCAATATAACCAGACTTCTAAGAAGTGTTTTTAATATTTTTTCAGAGTAAAAGTAATAAATATGCATTAAAATTCAACAATAGTCTAAGCAAATAAAATAGAAAGTGAAAATCACCATAACAAAAGTAGGGATTGGGATAAAGTAAGGATCAAGGGTAGCTATTGCACAAATCATTTCTGATAAGGATCAGTAATTTTATGATTTTTACAAGATCCATTTGTGCAGCTGTGACATGACAAAATATCTGCATCAAAATGACTGAGCTGGGGCTGGGGTTGTGGCTCAGCGGTAGAGTGTTTGCCTAGCACGTGTGAGGAACTGGGTTTGATCGTCAACACCATGTAAAATAAATAAATAAATAAATAAAGGCATTGTGTCCATGTACAACTGAAAAAAATTAAAAATAAATATTTAGAAAGACTGAGCTAAGGTGAACCTTTCATTAAGATGGCCATGTCAAAATGCCCTCCCGTTTCACTCCACAGAAGTGTCTGCTGTCCCTGACCTTTCAATACCCAGAAAGTCACTTAAAAGACTCCCAATTGGAGTCTTTGAAAAATGTTGGGTAAGGCATTCTTAAAGTGCCTCTCAGCTGTAACATTCAATAAGTACATGTGGGTGTGAACATGTTTAACAAACAGTCATAAAATAACACAATATAACAGAAAGTTATTGAAATGGATAGCCATAAACCAGTTAATGCCCGTCAGCAATCAGAACACTAGTAGCTTCTGCCTCCATTGATGATGTTTTTATTTAACTGATGGCAGCTGTCTCCATGAAAAGCTATTTGCACATTAGATTTTTATTGAAACTGGCAAAGTAATAAATAATGTTAGTGACTTCTCTTTTGTTCACAAGGTTAATTGTGTTTAATAATATTCTTGTGATGAATTCAGAGCTTCCAAGGAATTATCATGCAAACCATTAGATTAAAAACAGAAGTCTCAACAATCTACTAATCTACAAGTTGTTGTTAGATCTGAGACCAAAATGTGGTAAAGTAATGGACAATCTGCTGATTACCCAGGATTTTGTATTGTTCTAATTTTTTTTTTTCATTTATCTCAAGAGGTATTTATTTGGCAAAAAGCTAAGCTAAACACTCCGGGAGATATAAAGATTTATAAAATAGCACTTCTGTCCTTGGGAAACATCCACTGTTGTTAAGGATGCCATCTACATGTAAGTGAATTATTAAATGAATTGTCTTCAGAGGATAAAAAGAAATTTCTCCAGCTTAGTTGTAATATTAAATCTTTTTTACATACTGCTGGATTTAGTTTGTTAAAATTTGTTTGGAATTTTTTTAAAGGCTATGCCATTTGTTTAAGCCAGCATTAATGGTACTTTGCTACTTGCTGCCAAACATACTCTAACTTACCTGACTGTGATCTCTTAGACACCACTTCCTTCAGAGTGGAACAGGACCATAGAGAGCACTAATTTCAATCTCTCCTACTGAAGAGGAGGGTGGACACCAGATAGATGAAGGGATTGACCAAATCATATGGCCACAGCAAAGCCCAGACCAGTTTCTCACTTCTTGGATGCCTTAGAAGATTGTTCACTTGTGCCAATACTATCCTTTATAGTTTGCCTACTTTGGATACAACAGTTCAAATCCCCAAACACAAGTTCAATATATAACAAATAGAAAGGAAAAAATGATGAGGGTGTGGTATTGGTGTGGTGAAGAAGGAAAAGGAGGAAGAGGGAAAGAGAAACAGGCAAGGAGAAGGAGAAAACAGTTCTATTCATGGAGATGGACCAAATATTTGCAAATATATCTATAATATCTGTAATCTTTACAACATTTCTTTGAGGTAGGTACTAAAATTATTATTCGGACTTTACCAGTGAGGAAACAGAGATGTTAAATGCCTGAGGTCACACAGTAAGTGGCTGCTAATAAATGTGAAATTCCAGACTGGTCTGACTTCAGAGACTTGATTCCAAACTACATGCTGTATGGTCCTATGCATGATGCAACTTCTGGTAAACCCTGCTTGCAAGTCTGAGGGAGCTGGACAGGGGTATGAGGAAGTCCCTGCTGGTGGTGGCTGAGAAAGCCCTGAGAACAGCTTGGATTGTTACAGCAGCCCCAAAAGGCATTTCTAATGTTCTTGCTCTCTGTGGTGCATTCAGTTACCAAGACAATCATCTCAAATAAGAATACCAGTGAAGCTCAGAGAAAATTAATTAACCATGCTGCAGACACATTAAAACTCTGCAAGCAGTTACCATAGTAGGTAACCTTGCATGTTTTACAAAATGTGGTGCTTTCATTTCAGCTCATGTTGAATAATGAATAATTTCCCCTGCCCCCTGCTAAACAGTGAAGAATGAGAAGCCCTTTGGTAATTTAGTGATGTTGAATTAATCTATTGGTAGACTATCCACATTTTCCCCAAGGCCACCAAACCCCTAATTCTCAATCTCTCCAACTTCCCATCCATTCCCTCCCCAACAAGTTCCATCACATGCCTGAAAAGGGGATGGTACTTTATTCCTGGCTACAGAGGCAGCAATGGGAATTCCCAGTGTGGAAATGTATATGGGAGTAGTGCGGGAAGCCCCCAGAATTCCAGGTAATGCAAACACTGCGGTACTTGCCTGGCAGTCTTAGTGTCCACACTGAGCCCACCTTCCTGTAAGGCATCCTCACCCTCTGTTACTCTCAAACCACCTTCCCTGCTTTGTTTGTCTTCAGGAGAACTATATATTTCTTTGCTTTTAATTTTATTTCCTTTTACTAGATGTAAACACCTTTATGGAAGGAACTTGGTTTTGTTCACTGCTGTCTCACCAACACCTAGAACAGTGCCCAGCACATAGAAGGTGCACAATAGTATTTGCTGGATAAATAAACTTTCACTGCATCTGCCAATGATGACTGTTTTTCTGAGAATTTCCTAGGGAAATGGAAGGGGAGAATGAAATCATATCACATAGTAAGATATCACCTTGTCTTGTAGTAGCCAGCTGTTCTCTGATCTAATTCCTGTCCTTTTCCCACCTGGCCTCTACAGTGGTCCCTCAATTGTCTCAACAACCTAGGAAATCATGCTCTACCATCAAAACTAAGCAAGGAGTTGCTGCATGCTTTCTCCACTTCCATGGTAGAAATCACTCTAGCAAAGACAAAACCACCCAAACATCAATAGTAAACTGATGAAATATATAATGAAATGTTCACAAAATGAACACAATGAAGCCATTACAAAGAATTAGGTTAGTGATAGATAAATTGATAAGTAGATAGATGATTGATAAGTATGTAGACAGATAGAAGGATGGATAATAGATGACAATGACCAAGACATCTTTTTAATTAAAAAAAAAAGGCATAGTACCTCAAATATAGTATTATTTTATGTACATAGAGAGAGATGCATACATTAATATCTACTTAGTAGATCTCTGGAAATACAAGAAAGTGTTAACTGCAGCGGTCTTTAGATAATAGAACCAGGAAAATGGGTCAATAGTGGGAGTAGAACTACTTCTTAAGGCATTTTTTGGGTACTATTTGAAGTTGTCGTGTTGGAAGGGGTTGGTGTGTTTGAACTTTTTATTCAAAAATTAAATAAACATAATTAGATACTAAAGGAAAGGGTGTGGATTGGCGGGCAGGCAGTCAGACAAGTCAAGCAAGTCATCAATCAATTTCAGCATGTGCCTGAAAGAATTCATCCAACTGAACAAGAAATTCATGCCCTGGAGTGTCTGTTGAGAACATGATTTATTTCATAGAAATTGAATCTTCGCCCTTCCATCCTCTGTGAGAGTGAAACCTCAAAGCACATAATGGCACCCACTGGATCCCAAGGCCAAAGAAACCCAGTGAGCCAATAATCAAATTAAAAATGCATTTGTTCCAAAGAAGCTGTGTAGATATAATTTTGGGATTGGTCTTCCCAGAACTTTTCGCTTCTCCAGACATTCTTTTCATGGGAAATATTTTTTTAAAATAGAATAAATTAGCTTTTGTGGTAACAATACAATGTAATAAGTGTTTGTAAACATGTTATGTTTGTCAAGAACTCTCCAATCACATAACTTGGTTTTCTAGAATGTATTTCTCACTGAATTATTTATTATCTGCTGATCCTGTTGCCTGTATCCATCACTTGCCAATATAGTCTACAAAGTTGTTAGGTTAATTGCTAGAGTAAGAGAGAGAGAGACGAGCAGGGTTTTCTGGTGTGTGGGTTTTCTGTGTGTGTGTGTGTGTGTGTGTGTGTGTGTGTGTGTCAGAGATGATTTATTAGAAAATCTTTAATCTGAACCAGTGTAACACATTATGTACAAACTATCATTCATTAAAACTGACTGGAGGATATAAGCTGTTTTCCGCAGTGGTTTTTATACAAAATGCATAAAAAGCATTTTCTGGTGTGAGCTGTGCTCTGTCTGTGCTCCTCGACATCCCAAAGCATTCTACTGATGGCTGTGGTTACCCATTTTACATATGGGGAAACTGAGGCACCAAGGTAATATTGCACCGATTATTGTAGGGTGCAGAGGGTTTTCTGTTTTTGCATTAATCCCTTGGAGAGATCCTGTCTGCCCCTCTGAGGACACGGTGAACTCTCCTGTGGAGAGAAGGGTGTTGGCTCTTTGCCAGGGACACCCATAGCAGCAGATGACCACCTTCAGGACTGACCAAGCCAGTCTTTAAACCTAGTGAGGGACATCAGGGAGATGAGTCAGGATCTAAGGAGTGTCCAGTGTCAAATCAAGGATATCCTCACCTCTCACAGATTCTGCCAGGTCCCTCACCTACACCTACACCAAGAAATATATAGCCTTTCTCTTTGACTCAGTTAGTCAAAAGACTGAAGGAGACTATAGTTGGTCAAATGAAAGGGAAGGCTGGTAAATTTCATTCTTAAAGAAGTAGGTGGAGCCCTTCTCTTAAAGTGGTTCTCCATTATTACCACCATCAAGGAGATCATGGTGGAAAGAGACTTTCTGACTGCCAAAGAACAAAACAATTGGATTTTATACCTCCAAAACAGCTGAAAAGAGGAGGATTGGAAGCAGGACTGACTGGCATATCCTCATATTCTGGACAAGTCAGATGGAGATTGCTGGCACAAATGCAGGTGAGTTAAGTACTGAAAACAAGGTAGATTCGGTTCGTATCCTCATAATTTTCTATTTTGCATCTTCCTAGAACTAAAGAAAATTGCTAATGCGATCAGAAAATTATGGGTCACTGACAATTGCAGAGGATAAATTAATAATATGGCATTTTAATTTAGGGGCTGATTAGCTAATGAAAGAGGTCTTATTTAGAACTGAAGGGTCCTCTACTTCCAGGCTTAGAGATTTACTCTTGCTATGAACCTTGACAATCACTTGCAAACACAGAGCCCACTTTAAACTGTTATCACTTAGATCTAAATGAACATTAAAATATTTTAGAACTCCCCTTAAAAATAGCTTTCATGAGGAAAAGAGGGACAAAACCTAGTCTGAGCATTTGAGGGAGGTAGAAATGAAGCGCCACCATAGAGCCAAGTAATTGATAGGAGAAGATAGGAAGCACGGAATGAACACCAAAGACAAATTTCATTATTTTTCTTGGTGAGCATGGCTCTCATACAGCTGAGAGCTTTGACCACCTCACATGCTTATGTGCTCTGTCCAGTAGCAGAGAATATGGTATATTTCTGGCATTTCTTGATTTACATTTCCTACATGAGCTTTTTTTTTTTTTTTTTTTTTTTTTTTTTTTTTTAGGAGATCATCCTGTGATAGTTTTGCCCACTTCTCTAACAACAGAATATCATAACCTCACTCCAAAACTCACAGGACTTACTCTCTGCATCAGGTTATCACCTCCATCTGGCCCTCCCCGTCCTCTAAACCACCATAATATGTATTTTTCACATTATATAATAAACATAGAATTCAAAATGGCTTATGAATTCATTTGCATGGTTGTTACTAGCAACTCTTATTAAAGAATTGACCCTAATGCTAAATGCAACTTCATTAAGGAAAACATTAGACTAGATTCTAGCTAGTTTCCAAAGCCAGAAAACTAACACTTCGAAGGAACTAAACCTTACTGTTAAGGGTTAGATTGTGTTGAAGTCCTAACTCCTAGTATCACAGACTGGCCTTATTTGGAAATATGGTCTTTGCAGATGATCAAGTTAAGATGACATTCTTAGGGTGGGCCTTAATACAACATAACTTTGCCCTTATAAAGTATGGGAATGTGGACAAAGGTACACACAGGGGTGCAGGAGGAATACCACATGAACATGAAGGCAGAGATCAAGTGATTTGTCTACAAGCCAAGCAATGTCCAAAATTGCCAGCAAGCTTGCCACCAGAAACAAGAGGTGAGACACTGAACATATTCTCACAGCCTTCAGAGGAAACCAATCCTGCCAACGACTTGATCTCAGACTTCTAACCTCCAAAAACTGCAAGACACTGCCATTAAACTGATGTTTGAGTCACCCAGTTTGTGTTGGTTATTATAGCAGCCTCAGGAAACTACTATACTAACCTTCAAAGTCCTGACTCAATATCCATTGGATTAAACCCTAATCTAAAAATAGTTCTTTCTCTACTTTGCCCAACCATTTCAGGAATCAGTCTTTAGTAAAATAGTTCTAAATGGAGATTGGTCATGAGTTCCCAACTACAAGAGAGAAATTTGGGTTTTAGTTCTGGTTGACTAATTGTGTGAACTTGAACAAGATATATTACATCTCTATCACATAGTTGCCTAATTGTAATAATGCCTATTCCAGCTAATTTGTAGGGGCCACTGTCTTGACCCCTCTAGTTGGACCAGATCCCTACATCTCTGTGACTGACCTACTGGCTATGTTCACCTCATCAGTGGAGAATCAGATCACTTAATGAGTTCTGTTGATCCCTTTCACACCCTGTTGGAACAGGCTGGAGGTCAGACACCTCCCATTTCCACATAATGAAACACTTCAGCTTCAAGTTCGCTCTTTGCCATGATAATCTTGACTGTGTAGGAAGAATATGATGATTGATCAGTATGATCTGCCCAGGATGTGAAATGGGAAATTTGCCCCATATCACCTGTGAATTTGCCATCCCTGGACTGACTGGACTGAATGATCTCTGAGACCTTCCAAATCTAAAAGCTTTATAATTTCTTTCTCCACTTATCCAGAGGCATTTTAGTTTTGTTCTCATCATCACTTTCAATTATTGTTGCTACTTGATGCTATTCTTTCCTAAATCATCATCATCATCATCATCATCATCATCATCATCCCCTCCTCCCCTTCCCCCCCTCCTTCCCTCCTCTTCCTCCTCCTTCTCCTCCTCCTCCTCCTCCTTCTTCTTCTTCTCTGCCTCTCTCTCTCTCTCTCTCTCTCTCTCTCTCTCTCTCTCACACACACACACACACACACACATACACACACACACACAAAAAAATCACATCTCGGGCTGGGGTTGTGGCTTAGTGGTAGAGCGCTCACCTAGCACGTGTGCGGCCCGGGTTCGATCCTCAGCACCACTTACAAATAAACACATCGTGTACAACTAAAGTAAATAAATGAATGTTTTAAAAAAAAAATCACATCTCTTCTCTCTGCTCTCTCCTATGTTTCATGGCTTTGGCACTGGCAGAGTTGTCTATTATGGCTATCACCAGTCAATGAAAATGTATTTTTCCTTCTGAGATGTTAAAATGACAAATTATAAGACATTGTCTATGACATTTTCAGCTTAATCCCTTGGCTCTTTTACTCAGGACTTGTACTTTTTAAAGTTTTCCAAGTGTTTGCAATCGTCCTGAGTATTTATAAGACCTGGATACTGTTGTAATGGCACAGAGACTTCCCAACACTCAGTGACTGTCAGGAGGAGAAGCCATGGTCACTATTTCCAGAAACAAAGTGAATATATTATGGTAAGCAAAGTCCTATATTTATCTAGGGCCTTCCATACATTATCCTGCTTGATCTTCTTCATAACCTAGTGATACTGGCAGAGTAAGTACTATTATTCCCACTTTAAATTTAAGGATCAAAATCAGAGAGACTAAGTGACTCAATTACACAGAATGAACACATTCCAGAGTTGTATCATCTCTCCAATCACTCAACCAATTATTTAATCTCACTCATGAAGATATTACCATATATGAGTAGAGCCTCTTTAATAGCCATCAAGATCCACCAAATGAGTAGAGTAGCTTGGCTGGGATTGCATTGATTAAAGACCAGACTTAATGGGGCCTTAAACTATATCCAAATAGCTTTTCCCCAATGCAGAAAAATGGCATCTCTCTAAAGCACCCTCACTGAGTGAACCAGTTTGCTATAATTTCATGCCTGACTCCTGGGCTCTGCTTGCCTCATCAAGTAGAAGTCAGATAAATTAAAGAAATAAGTAAATTCATTTTACACTTGGTTCCAAGTCAACAGGCCCAGAAGGAAGACTTGTTTTACTCCATATTTATCTGCCAGGGCAATGGGCTTCGGGATCACTGCTTTCCTTGATACCCAGATGCTCTTCTTGCTACAGTCGAACTCACCACTAGTATACAAACACATTGCCACAGGGAAGCAGCCATTCTTTAACATTTTCTAGAGAAAAAGAAGACCATATAAAGATGTGTCATGCATATTACTGCCACTTCTTCCAATTTCTGACACTAGACTTTTCTGAAATATTGGCAGCTAGAATAAGCTCTCTTTAGTCTAATTTTCCTCTGGATCAAAGAATGAAGAAAGTTACACTGAGATCTCAAAATAGTAAAACCTTGCTGTGGAAAAGCATACATCTTTAGGATGAGAGATCAGCATTTCCACTGCGTCCTGGTTCTGACGAGGCATCTAGTTGAGTTCTGTGGGGGCAAGCAGTGCAAGCTCACCTCAGGAGATGCAGCTGTGTCCGGGTTTAGAAAAGTGAAGATGTACAGGTTTGCCCCCTAAAGAGCTGACAAGTATTAGAAAGAAGTAGGAACACCACTATCCTTCTTTGCTCTTGACAGGCATTACCCAAATAATTTGCCAAAAGGACAGAGAACAAGTTTCAAATAAGCCTTTCAGGTTGAGGTAGCAGAGAACTCATTATCAGATTAGAGATTGAAAGCCACCAGGGTGATTGCTGCTGGGCAGGCCTCCCACATCCCTGAATCACTCTTCCTGAGGCTGTCCACCCACACTACTGCACAAGTATGGCCATTTATCAAGTCTCTCTAGAATATTTCTGAGGCTCAAATACTCAGAAACTTTTTAGGCCCTGTTTTGTCAGACTTTTCATCACATAAATCATATTTGATCATTCTCTACTTCTCTCTCTCTCTCTCTCCTCCCTCTCGATCTCTCCGGCTCTCCCTCTCCTTCTCCCTCTTCACCCACTTTCTCATTCTGATACCATACTCTTATTCTGAAAACCCTCTCCAAGTTTTCACCTGGGCCTCCTCTTGTAATCTCTAACAGATTCTAATTGTTGAATTCTTAAGAAGAGTTTTTCAGTCCCTATTTATTCTTCTATTTAGAATTCTCCCTAGGTAATCTCATTCATTTTCATCATTTTAAATGTTATCTGCATAATGCTAAAATTCTTTCCTACAGAGATCTTTCTCCTTAGTTCTAGATTTGTTTAATCCAATCACTTTCCTGTTATCTTACCTTAGATGCCTCAAAAACAAACAAAACTGAAATCCTCACCTGATTTAATGCAAAGATTTTGTTCAAGAAGGACAGTCATTTATCCCAGGAGAATAGCTTCTGGAAATGGTAAGCTAGATTAATCAGACAACACACTGAGAACAACTAGAAAAGCTGAGAAAACATTTCAAAATCTGTTTGATTGCATCAGAGAACTAAGATGGCAAATAATTATGAGACAGACTTAAGAAAAGAAAGACAGCAGCTGGGAATCTCTTTTTCCTGGGAAAATTTCCAATTCATATAGAAATGACTGAGATGCAGAGAAAAGAACAGATGGTTAATTTTATGTGTCAACTTGACCAGGCCACTGTACCTAGATACTATGCCAAATACCAGTACAGATGATTCAGTGAAAGGGGGTCTTTTCATTTGTTTTTTGTTGTTTTTTTTTAAGATGAGATTGGCATAACTTAGTAGACTTTGAGTAAAGCAGACCACCTTCCATAATGTGGGTGGCCCCCATTCAATCTGTTGGAGACCTTAAGAAAAAAGACAGAGGTCCTCTGAGAAAGAAGGAATTCTACCTCCAGAATTCTACCTTCCTTTATCTGTAGATCAGATAAAGGGGATATACCTTTATATCACAAAGGGGATATACCTAAAAAGTAAAGAAGAAAAAGCCATCTTTTGTAGAAACAGAAGTCCCAATCTTCTCAATTCCTGATTAGAGTAACTCCTAATGAGTATCTTCTAGAAATAAATATGTCCCTTCTCTAAAGGGAGGAAAAGTATCATAGGCCTCAAATGATATTTTTAATTTTCATATGTAATATTTGGAATATACTCTAACATAACCATGCATATAAGGAAGCAGGGAAACATGACCAAAACCTAAGAGAAACAACAAACTATAAAAATAGACACTTAAAGGATCTAGATGATAGAGTTGATAAATAGACCAAGAGAAAGTGTTACAAATGACTGGGTGAGCCAGGCACAGTGGTGCACACTTGTAATCCCAGTGTCGCTGGAGGCTGAGACAGGATGATTGCAAGTTCAAAGCCCGTCTCAGCAACTTAGCAGTTCCTAAGCAACTCAGTGAGACCCTGTCTCTAGATACAAAAAAGGGCTGGAGATGTGGTTCAGTTGTTGAGTTCAATCCCCAGTACCCCAAAAAAAAAAAAAAAAAAAAGACTGGGATAGGGAATTTTATTACTTTCACAAGAGAACTTATCAGTTTAGCAGCTTATAAACCAAGAAAGCCAAAATACAATGGATTGCTATCTTAAAAGTGCTGAAAGAAAATAATTCCAACTTAGAATGGTACTTAGGAAAAAAAAAAAAAAAAAGAATGGTACTTAGGAATCATCCTTCAAAAATGAAGGAAACTGGATATTTTCAGATGAATAAAAACAAAGACAATTTGTCACTAACAGAGCTCACTAAAGAGTATTTTAAAAGCAGAAGATCCCATATGATACCTTAGAGGTGCAAAAAGGAATGAATCATAATGAAAGGTCATATATGTGGGTAAATATGAAATAGATTGGCTGTATAAAGCCACAATAATAATGTCTCATGCACTTCAAAATATAGAGAGAATCATAATATTTGACAAAAGAACATGTGTTTACAGGAGTTGGTTTAAATGTCACAGTGTTCTGAGGCATTGGTACTAAAAGCATCATTTCATATCAAAATAAGGAATTTGCTACAGAATATATATCCATGAATACTTCCTTTATTTAAAAAATTAATCATTTGGTCTCAGTGTATAGCACAATGCTAGAGTACATGCCTAACAAGAGTAAGGCCCTGGGTCCAATCCCCAGCATAGAGAAAAAAATACATGTGTGTGTGCCCATGTATACACAAAACATATAATATATAAACTACATTTTTTCAATGTCATTGAAATAAATACTATGTTTAGTGATATAGTTAATTTACATTCTGGTTCAAGCTTTTTAGCTCACTAAAAACTATCACAAACATGCATAAAAGTAACCAAAGGCAATGTATCAAGAGTTAAAGGCTTTTATGCAGTTTTTTATTCTCTTAGAAACAGTTTGTGGACCAGGAGATGATCAAAGAACAATGACTTGAGCATCACTATTCTAAGTTTTTGTATTATTGGATTTGAGGGAAAAGTACTAATATAAATTAGAGTAATAAGTTCAGGATGCATGATGTAACCCTTAGGGTAATCAATAGAAGAATAGTAAGATCATGTTTAACTTGGAATAATAGAAAATAATCCAAAGACAAAAAAAGGAGAGGTTTTTTAAAGAACAAAGAATTGATGAGACAAATAAAAAGCAAATGGCAAAGTATAAGTGTACCATTTCCCCCACATCTTTGCCAACATTTATTGTTGCTTGTATTTTTGATAATTGTCATTCTGACTGGAATGAGATGAAATCTTAAAGTAGTTTTGATTTGCATTTCTCTAATTGCTAGAGATGTTGAACATTTTTCATATATATTGGCCATTTATATTTTTTCTTCTGTGAAGTGTCTGTTTAGTTCCCTTGCCCATTTATTGGTTGTGTCTTTTGTGGGGTTTTTGGTATTAAGTTTTTTGAGTCTTTTATATATCTTGGAGATTAATGCTCTGAGGTGCATGTGGTAAAGATTTTCTCCCATTCTGTAGGCTCTCTCTTCACTTTATTGTTTTCTTTGCTGAGAAGAAGGTTTTTAGATTGAATCCATACCATTTATTGAAAAAGGTACACTCATACATTTCTGGTGGGACTGCAAATTGGTGCAACCATTATGGAAAGCAGTATGGAGATTCTTCAGAAAACTTGGAATGGAACCACCATTTGACTCAGCTATCCCACTCCTTGATTTATACCCAAAGGACTTAAAATCAGCATACTACAGTGACACAGCCACATAAGTGTTTATAGCAACTCAACTCATAATAACTAAACTATGGAACCAACCAACCTAGGGTGCCCTTCAACAGATAAATAGATAAAGAAAATGTGGTATATACACACAATGGAATATTATTCAGCCTCAAAGAAGAATGAAATCATGGCATTTGCCAATAAATGGATGGAGCTGGAGAATATCATGGTAAGCAAAATAAGCCAATCCCAAAAAAAAAAAAAGGCTGAGTGTTTTCTCTGATTTACAGATGCTAATTAACAATGGGGTATGGTGCTAGAGAAGAATAGAGGTACTTTAGATTTGGCACAGGGGAGGGAAGAGAGGGGAGAGGGTATGGGGGTAGGAAGAATAGTAGAATGAATCAGACATTATGACCCTATGTGTATATATGACTACATGGTGTGATTCTACATCATGTACAACCAGAAGAATGAGAAGTTATACTACATTTATATATGATGTGTCAAAATGCATCCTACTGCCATGTATAACTAATTAGAACAAATTTTTAAAAAGCAAATAGTAAGATGACAGATATAGACACAATACATCAGCAATTCCCTTTACTGAAAATGCACCAAATATTTCAGTTAAAAATAGATTATAAGATGGATTAAAATTTTAAAATACATACACACACTGATTAAAGAGGTACATTTAAATATAATACAGAAGGTTGAAAGCAAGAGGATAGAAAAAATATATTATAAAAACACTAAATAAAAAAGCTGCACTTGCCATATAGAACAAGAAAATTATTAGAATTGAGGAAAAACATTTCATAATAATAAAAATGTTCATACACCAGAAAGATATAACTATGCTAAATTTGCTTGCATATTGTAATACAGCCTTCAAAATATATAAAGCAAAAATAACAGAAAGAGAAATGTTCAAATTCACAACCACAGTGGGAAATTTCACTACACCTCTCTTGTAACTAGAACAAGCAGTCAAAAAAATTAGTAGGGACACAGATCCAACCAACACAATTAACAAACTTTTCATGATTGACATATATTAGAGAAAACTGCATTTAATAACTGAAGAATGCATATTCTTTGTGAGAACACCCAGAACATTTGCCAAAACTGCAATATTTTGAAGTTATAAAGGAAGTCTCAACATATTTTTTAAAAAATCAAAATCATAGCAGAGTATATTGTTTCACTTCAGTGGAATCAAGCTAGATAACTAGAAAATCAAATCTCTATTTAGGATATCAAGAAGGAAACTTATAAATATCAATGAACTAAAGAATGAATGATATAAATAATATTAACCCATGGGAAAAACCCATAGGTCCAGAGGGCTTTACTGCAAGTTTCACAAAATGTTTCAAACAAATAACATCATGACTGTTCTGTTTTCTTTTCTCTATTTTAAAGCAGTACACAATAAGCATCCAGTAATCATTGAAATAATAAATGAATGAACAAATGCTTTATATATACCAAATATTCCAAAAGTCTACACAACTTTTTCAGTAGACTCCTTTCAGTTTGTGCAGACCATTGCTTGTAACTGTGACCATAAGCAGTTTCATGTAACCTTGAGCTTCCAGACAAACTTTTGAAGCCCTAGCAAATGAGCACTGTGTCTCACTTAGACCCTTGCAATTAATTTTAACTCCTAAAAACCCTTATCTACTGACACTACGGTTTGCTACAGATGGACCTTCTGAGAAGCTATCAAAAGAAGGTATAAAAGCAACCAAAGGAGTCGGGCGTGGTGGCACAAGCCTGTAATCCCAGCACTTGGGAGGCTGAGGCAGGAGGATCATGAATTCAAAGCCAGCCTCAGCAATGGCAAGACACTCAGTGAGACCCTGTCTCTAATAAAATACAAAAAAAAAAAAAAAAAAAAAAAAGGCTGGAGATGTGGCTCAGTGGTCAAATGCCCCTGAGTTCAATCCCTGGTACCAAAAAAAAGAAAAAAAAAGCAACCAAAGGCAATGTGTCAATAGTTAAAGGCTTTTATTCCATTAGAAATACATTTTTCTAACTGAACAGACTTCAAAGTCAAGTTAAAGCCTCCATTTTCGTAGTAAGCAAATAATGTTCCTAAAATAAAATGTGCAGCCAGTGATATTTATTTACAAATGCCCTATGACCACCTTCTAAGAAATGCTAAGTGATGGTAGAATTCAAAAGGCACCAGCATAACCCACACAATCTTTCTGCTAAAATGATTATCTTCACATGATGGCCCTAGCCAAACAATCTTTATTACTCTTAGAACTAATCTTTAACTCCGAGTGATACAAAATGAATTTGTTTATGCCTTTGCACTTTATTTTTTCTACCTGCAAAAGTGGCTGCTAATGCTATGTGAAGATACAATCTATGAAGAGACTCCATGTTCTTAATACATTTTAATGATTGGGTCAGCTGCTTTGTTATCCCAGAAAAAGGAAGTTTCCTTTTTTTTTTTTTTAAATTGGTTGGAAAATATAATCAAACTGTGTATCCTGATTAGAACTAAGTCAAAACTAAAACTCTTTCTAGAAACGAATTTAAATGAAATAAACAGAAAGCTAGCTAAAGCAATCTTGTAGACAGAGGAAAAGGAAGTCTCCACCATCTATATCCTTACTCAAAGAAAACAAGAAGAGTCTAAATAAATATCAGTCAGATGATATGAAGGATATAAGGGCACTTCAGGGTGCTAGAAGCAGTAAGAACTAGAGAGGGCAACAATGGCTTTGTCCTCTCATAATTCCGATCCCCAGCTCTGTCACCTGCAAGTTGTAAGACCCTCGGCAAGTTACCAAACCTTGCTCAACTTCGACTTCTTTATCTGTAAAAAGATAACAATGCCAATTCAATAGTTTCCTGTGAGAAATCAGAATTATCTATAGACATTATCTGGCACACAGTAATTTAATAAATTATATTTATTCAGTGGAATAGATACTGGCCTTTCTTTTTATTCATTGTTCATAAAAATAAATGAAGAAAAGGGAAGTAAGAGCTAGAAAAAGGTATTCATAAACACCAATGCTTCTCCTGGGGGTGTTTAATACTGCCAGACACCTAAAAATCATCACAAAAAGAATGTGAGCTGGGCTGATGTATGGCAGGTCCTTGGGACTTTATCTCACATTTTCAAATTAGCATTATCTAATAAACTAGTGATATCAGCTCTGTATTATACAGACAATAATTTTTGGAATCCTATGGGAAAGATGCAAAAAGAAAGAGAGGGAGAGGGAAGAGAGGCAGAAAAGGAGAAGAAAGAGGGATAGATGGAGGGCAGGTGGAAGAAAAAAGGAAAGACATAGATATGGGGGGCATGTCATCTGGGACCCTCTGTCTCCTCCTTTCTGCTATATTCCCTGTGAAGGTGAAGATCTTGTCTGTTTTGCTCACTTCTATATGCCCACCAGCTAACACAGTGTCTGAAACATCATAGGCATTTAATAAATAATTGTTGAATGTGAAAATGAATAAATGAATGAGTGTTGCACATATCTCTAGAGTCATAAATATTCACTCTGCAACCAAGAACACAAAAACACAAAGGACTGCTTTCATGCATTAACACAGCATTTGGAATCACAATTCCAGATTGGAGCGTCCCTCAGCTTGCACCTAGTGGTTATCATTTAACTATGGCTCTGGCCCCAAAAGATAGCTTTTCAAATAAATGATTTGAGGTTTCTGCGGGGTGACCTCAACTTCAGCTCTTATTCTGCCCATGTTCTCAGTTGCTTTACAACAGTTTTTGGTGCCAGATATTAAAATGCAGAAAGAACTGTTTAGAGACTGAGATAACATGCAAAAGAAAAATCAAAGATAAAGCTGAGCAGTTAGAAATCAGTCAATATAGTGTCTGCTCTCATTATTGAGAGATGCTTAATCTCATTATTCAGTTTCAGGAGAGAACAGGAGGTATGTGGTAAAAGTCAATACAGACAATATAAATAGCAACAGATGGGGTTAGGATAAGTTAGCAACAGACAACAGAGTAATGTTTCAATTACCAATTCCAACATCAGTTTACCTATCAATAATTGTGACTATTTAATCAAAACATTGCAGGAATATTTGTTTTTATATACTGATTATTAATATTTTTAATCCATGAAAAACAAGTTGAATGCCCTATCAAATATAGAAAGGCTACAGAAAATTCTCCTGGTTGAGTCTTAGAATGTTGATACAATGCATAAAATTTATGAGGGGCTAGGGGTGTAGCTTAGTGGTAGAGCATACATGAAGCCCTTGTTAGGTCCCTAGAACCACCAAAAAGAAAAAATATATATACATATATATACAAATATATATACATATATACATATATAAAAGTATATATACATATATATACATATGTATACATATGTATATGTATATATATATAAATTTATGTTTGGAGACATTTTCTAGAACAATTTGCATAAACACACTGCTACCAAAACACAGAACTGTAAGGATTAAATTGAATTGTATATGTGAAATGCTTTGCAAACACTCAAGTATACACATAATGCCATTGTTTGTTTCTCAGACAGTTTGCAGGTAACAAGTAACCAAATCAGCTTCCCATCCTTACCTGCCTTTCTATCAGAGGCAAGATTTTTTTTCCTACTCTTTTCTTCTTAAATTAATGAGATTGTGAAAAGCAATCTCATTTCCTCAGAAGCCACCATATTTCAAAAATGAAGTGATTTATGGGTGGTAATTACATTACAAAAAGTTTATACATCATTTGGGCACCACTCAGGAAAAAAGATATAGTATGTTACTGCTGTTATTAAACCCCAAAGACTCGTTGGTTGAGAATATAAAGATCAACCACTTGTTTTGTTAAGTAATTAACTTATTCTTCCCCCAGAGCTTCCACTCAGCCTTGCATGATCCTTTTGCTTATTGGCAATGAGAGTCCCTGACAATGTACTAAAAGGGCTACTGAAAGGTGATAACAATTAATTGCCAAAAGCAATTATCATTTTGTAATCACATTAATATATAATCTGCTGTCACTAGATCATTAAAGTGCCAATTACACATCTCTGCTTTAATGTATTCATAAAAAACAATCATGCATTTATTGCCTTTATAATTCCTGAGATAATTATACAACAGGCTGCAGGTATATTTCTTTAGTAATCCAGCCAACTTAACAATTGCATTGAAGACTCCAATAGTTGAGAAATTAACATACCAGAACTAACTCATTATAGATAATACCAAATATTCTCAGCCACTTCATACAAAGGTTCACAGGGCCATCCCACAGAACAGAGTTGTAAGGAAGTGAAATTTTGCCTCTGGAAGATAGTCTATTCCCTCTTTCTCCATTCTTCCCCACGCAGGAGTCAGACAAACAGGAAACCTTGTTCAGAGGCAAGAAGGTGATTTCCAGGTTAGTTTAAAAGCCATGTGTTCTTCTGTGAGCAAATGGGAGATGCTGTGTTTCTAGACTACCAATCAATCACTTTTATCTTAAGTCCCCATCCCTGCTTGAAGAGAGGTTGAAGCATTTCAACTGTATAAAGAAGGAAGCTGGAAGGACTGAAGTTGCAGACTGGAGACAATGTGTGCAGGGTTTGGTTTCATTGTTATGCATGAAATTATGTGAATTCCCAGATCATAGGCCTCCTCTCCAACATAGATATAAAAATGCATTCTGCAGGGACTAGGGTTGTGGCTCATCGGTAGAGCGCTCACCTAGCATGTGCACGACCCAGGTTCGATCCTCGGCACCACGTAAAAACAAAGGCATATGTACAACTAAAGCAAATAAATAAATATTTTTTAAAAATCCATTCTTCAGATAAACAGAAATAATTCAAGGAGTCTCTGTTTTGGATTTTCTAGCTTCTCTACTTTGAACATTAAAAAAAAATGAGTTTTTACTCAATTCAATTGTTCTTTCTTATCACAAAAGTTATAATATTACATGTATTTTTGTCCTCTCTTCTCCACATATGCTGCATTTGAGTTAAGCAGTCATATCAGGCCTTGCATACAGCAGGACGAGGGTGTCCCAGTATAATGCAGTGGCCACTCTCTTTTCTCTTTTATTTTTCATTTCTTCATGAAATATGTTATGGCGTATGTTTTATAGGATATGCTTTCTAGTTATGAATTCTTTTCACTTTTGTTTTTCATGGAAGATTTTATTTCATTGTCAATTCTGAAGCTTAATTTTGCTGGGTATAGTATTCTTGGCTGGCATCCGTTTTCCTTCAGAGCTTGGTACATATTATTTCAAGACCTCTTACCTTTGAGGGTGGGTTGAGAAATCAGCTGAGCTCCAAATTGGTTTCTCTCTAAATGTGCCTTGTCACTTTTCTCTGGCAGCCTTTAAAATTCTATCCTTATTCTATCCTTATTCTGTGGGTCTGTTATAATTTTGTATATTTGGGGTCCTGTAAGCCTTCTGTATCTGATTTTCCATTTCATTCTTTAGGTTTGGGAAATTTTCTGGTATTATTTCATTGAAAAAAAAAAAACGTACATTCCTTTGATTTGTATCCCCAAGCCTTTATCTATCTCAATAAATCTTAAATTTGGTCTTTTCAGGTTATCCCATATTTCTTGGAAGCTGTGTTCACGGTCTCTTAACATCTTTTCTTCATGGTCAACTTTATTTTCAAGATTATATATTTTTGTCTTCATTGCCTAAGGTTCTATCTTCCAAGTAGTCTAGTCTGTTGGTCATGCTTTCCATTGAAATTTTAATTAGGTTTATAGATTCCTTCATTTCAAGGATTTCTGCTTGATATTTTTCAGAATCTCTATCTCTTTATTGAAGTGATGTTTCACTTCCTATATTTTCTCTCTGATATCACTCCTTACATCATCCTTTACCTTGCAGAATAGTTTAACTATGTACATTCTAAACTTCTCCTCTGACATTTCTTCCACTGTGGTGGCAATGGATTCTGTTATGAAGTATCTTGGTTTGTTTGGGGCAATTTGTTTGGGGCAATTTTCTTTTTCATGTTGTTTGTATACCTACCCATCTAACAGTATGGGTAGTGTTTGCATGAGACTGAACTTAATTATTAGCTTAAAATAATTGTTATGCTTCTTTTAAACCTCTAAATAAATATTAAATTAGTAAAAAATATTGCTATAACTATAGGATGTTGGGGTAAGCCTCATGATAACCACAAAGAAAAGTATGTAAAATACACAAAAGAAAATGAGAAATGGATCAAAGCATGTCAACAACCACAACAACAAAATCAGTAAAACAATGAACGAAATCAATGGAGATAGCAAGTGTCGGGCATGGTAATACAAACCTGTAATACCAGCTACTCAGGAGGCTGAGGTAGAAGGATCACAAGCGTTAGGTCAGCCTCAGCAGCTTACCAAGACCCTGCCTCAAAATAAAAAATAAAAGAGGCTGGGGATGTAGCTCAGGGTTAGCGCACCCCTTAGTTCAATCCCCAATGTCTCCAAAAAATAAAAGTAGCAGACAGCAAGAGAGAAAGAAGGACAAAAAAGGCTACTAGGCAGACATAAAACAATTAACAAAATGGCAGTATTAAAACCTATCAATAATTACTTTAAATACAAGTGAATTAACCACTCCCCATCAAATGACACAGAATGGCTGAATGGATTTAACAACAACAGGAAAAGATTTAACCATATGCTGCCTAAAGGAGATTCACTTTAAATTTAAAAACAGTGAAAGTGAAAGGAGATTTCATGCAAATGGTAACAAATACAGAGTAGGGGAGGCCAGACTTATGCCAGACAAAATGGACCATAAGTTAAAAAAGACAAAGACAATATAAAATGATAAAGGAGCTAATTTACCAGGAACATACATCAGTGATAAATATATGTGCATCAAACATGACAGCACCCAAATATATGAAGCAAACATTGACAGAATTGAAAGTATAATGGGTCAGCAACATAATAATAGAGGATTTCAATGTCTCACTTTCAAAAATGGATAGAATATTCACACAGAAGATCAATAAAGAAACAAAGGATTTAAAAACACTGTTAGGTCCATTTGGTCCTAATAGACACATACAAACTTTCCACTCAACAGCAGCAAAATACACATTCTTCTCAAGGATACACAGAAAACACCCCTGGCTAGATCACATGTTAGACCATAAAACAAGTTTCAAATTTAAGAAGATCAAAATCATACCAAGTATATTTTCCAAACACAGGGGGAATACAACTAGAATTTAATGACTAAAGGAAATCTGGAAAATTCACAAACATGGAAATGAAACAGCATATTCTTAAGAAGAAATCAGAAGTAAAATAAAATATTCTGAGATAAATAAAAACAGAAACACAAAACTTATGGGATGCAAGAACAAACTAAGTCCAAGGGTGGCTGAAAGAAGGAAATAAGATTAGACCAAAATTTTTTTAAAAATAGAGGAAAGGAAACAATATTAAAAAATCAACAAAACAGGGCTGGGATTGTGGCTCGTGGCAGAGCACTCACCTAGCACGTGCACAGCCCGGGTTCGATCCTGCGCACCATGTAAAAATAAAGGCATTGTATACAACTAAAACAAACAAATAAACATTTTTTAAATAATCAACAAAACAAAGAGTTATTTTTTAAAAGATCCACAAATTGACAAACCATTAGTTAGCTCAACTAAGAAAAAAAAACACAATCAGAAAAGAAAAGAAAGAGATTACAATTGATGACTCAGAAATTTTTAAAAATTGTAAGAAATTACTGTAAACAAGTATACAACAACAAAATGGACAACTGAAAAAATTAAATAAGGCCCTTAAAAGTACATTTCATGCTTCCTGATTTCAAAATATATTACAAATCTTCAGTAATCCAAGCATTATGGTATTGGCATAAAGGTAGACATAAAAACCAATGGAAGAGCAGAGAGGCCAGAAATAAACCAATGTATATGGTCAAATGATCTTTGACAAGGGGACCAAGACTACATAATGGGGCAAAGATAGTTTCTTCAATAAACTGTATTAGGAAAACTGAGTAACTACAAGAATGAACTTGCATCCTTAAGCAATATACAAAGCAGAACTAACTGTAAAGAGTTAAACACTTAAACATAAGACCTAAAATTATAAAACTGCTGGTAGAAAACATAGGGGGAAATGTTCTTGACACAGGTCTTGGCAATAATTTCCTGGATATGACACCAAAAGCACAGGAAACAAAAGCAAAATCTAGAGAAGTGGGTCTAACACAAAACTAAAAAAATTGTGCATAGCATAGCAAAGGAAATAATAAACAGTGAAAAGACATTATACAGAATAGGAGAGAATATTAGCAATCTGTATATCTGATATAGAGCTATTTCTTAAAATATATAAGAAAGTATGTATATTTACAACTCAATATAAAAAAAAAATGGGTACTTAAATAGATATTTCTCCAAAGAAGACACAGGAATAGCCAAATGGTATCTGAAAAGATATTCAAAACAACTAATTATTTGGGAAATGTAAATCAAATCCACAATGCAAGGTTACTTCACGTCTGTAGGACAGCCATTGTCAAAAAACACAAACCAAAATAAACAATTGTTGGTGATGATGTGGAGAAATCAAAACTATTGTGCATTACTGGTAGAAACGTAGAATAGAATCGCCACTACAGCAAATGGCATGGAGATTCTTCAAAAAATTAAGAATAGAACTAACATACCATCGATTCTACTTCTACATATTTATCCAAAAGAATTGACATCAGAATCCTGAAGAGATATCTGCTTTTCTGGCGTTTACTACAGTATTATTATAAGAGCCAAGAGTAGAGAGACAGCCTAAATGTCTATCAAAGGATGAATGAATAAAGAAAATATGTCATATACATATAGTAGAATATTATCCAGCCATAGAAAAAGGAAATCCTGTCATGTGTTATGTATGATATGCATAAACAATGTTATGGTTTGAATGTGAGGTGTTCCCCCAAAAGCTCACGTGTGAGACAATGCATGAAGGTTCAGAGAAGAAATGATTAGGTTGTGAGAGCCTTAACCCAATTGGTGAATTAATCCCCTGACAGGGATTAACTGAGTGGTAACTGAAGGCTGGTAGGGTGTGGCTGGAGGAGGTAAGACATTGGGGACACGGCTTTGGGGTGTATATTTTGTATCTGGCAAATGAAGTCTCTCTCTCTCTCTTCTTTCTGAGCCATGTGAGCTTCTTTCCTCTGCCACATTCTTCCTCCATGATGTTCTGCCTCACCTGAGGAATGGAGCCTGCCTTCTATGGACTAAGACCTCTGAAACTGTGAGCCCTCAAATAAACTTTTCCTTCTCTACGGTTGTTCTGGTTGGGTCCTTTTAGCCCTAGCAGTGAAAAAAAGCTGACTAAAACAGAAAGTAAGGACATTATGCTAAATGAAATAAGCCAGTCACAGAAAAACAAATACTGCATGATGCTTTTTACGTGGAACATCTAAAGTAGTCAAACTCATGGACTCAAAAAACAGAATAGTGGTGGCCAGGAGCTGGAGGAAGGGGCATTTGTCCACAATAAGGACAATCCATAGAGATAGAAAATAAAACAGTGGTTTTCAGGGACTGGGGAGAAAGAGGTAGGGGGAGTGACTGGTAAGGGGTACAGAGCTTCTTTGGACAGTGACAAAAATGTTCTGGAATTAGTAATAATGATGATTGTACAATTTTGAGACTATACTAATAAACAATTACACACTTAAAAGCATAAATTCTATATGTGAATTTTGCCTCAATTTAATAATGACCATTTTTAAAGTCCCCTTTTCATCAAATACAACCAGAGGAAAATGACCTGGAAAGTGAGGGAATTAGTCTACAAGGGATACGTTCACCTTGTTCCTAAAGAAAGACCCTTAAAAAGAATGTTCTCTTTTTTTTTTTTTTAATTCAAGAGAACTATAGACAGTTTCTAAGGTATTCATATTTGAAGTTCCACACCAAACAGCAATGACATCTAAGCTAGAAAGTGGTTTTAGACAGTTCTGATTGAATGGAAAGGGAAAGAGACTTCCAAAAAAAAAAAAAAAGTGCTTTTTGCAGGGTTCTTTTTTTTTTTTTTTTCCTTTCAGAGTAGTAGGAGTTGAAAGGAGGTGTGTAGGATTCTCTGGCTGCAGAAAAGTTTTCAATCTCATAAGACTCGGAATGTGCTCAGAAAAAGCAGGCTGAAAGTGTAACTGGGGCCTGAGAGCCAGCCCTAGCTAGGTGTCACCCCTGCACAATTCGTGGCAGGCTGTAAAATCCAGGAAGAGGAATTATCTGGGCAAGGGCTGCTTCTCCATACCCTTTCCCTGCCACCCTTCGGAAGCTGAGGTGGGACCTGCAGTTGATTCAAGGACGATGAAGGCAACGTGGTCCCTTGACTAAACTGTGCAGAGCCCATATCTAAAAATGGTTGGTAACTGAAGTTTTGGGGGGCAGGGTAAGTGCACCTCTTGTTCCTAACCCCCAACCCCTCAGTAGCAGTTCTTTTTACCCTAGGGTTTGTTATCCATAACATTACTTTGTTAAGAACATTTTCATGTTGGGAATGCCGAGTTTAACCAAATACATTTTCCCTGGTGCCTGTGCCAACGCTCAGGCCAAGTGAGCTGACTTCCATTTGCCCTCCCAGTAGAGCAAGCCCCCTCTGAGATGGCCTTTGCCAGAGCAGGGATTGCACAAATGGTGGCTCCCTGGCAGAGAAAAGAGTGAAGAATCAGCAAGTGGCTAGAGATGGCCTGCCACAGGCCTCCCCCCGCATAAGATTATTTTCCACATACTTTTCACCAGGTGGAAATCAACTCTTCCCCCACAGGCTCTGATCCGTTGAGCAAAGGTTATGGCTACTGGCTATCCTCACCTCTCCGTCATTTGCTTTCATCTGAGCAGGCTGACCATCTCTAGGTTCAAGCCTGAAAAGTCAAAAAAAGAGACCACAGAGGAAGGAATAGCCTCTGCAGAAGATGAAATTTGCTGCTAAATTTGTAAAGCAGTCAGGGACTGCTGGGGCTTGAAATGTCCCTCTTCTACAGGGAAGTGTGGACACTGAAGGAGGAGTGAGTTAAAGGCAGAAAAGACAGTGGAAACTGCAGTCCACAGGGCAAAGTAGCAGATGTAGAAAACCACCAGAAAATCTGGACAGTGTGTCCCTCTGGGAAAAATCCAACTCCCTACCACCCAAAGCCCAGGCTGGAGGCCTCCTTTTTATAGAGGAAAATAGGAGATAGCTAGATCAAGGATACAACATCTGGATCCCTCAGCCTCTCAAACCCAGCAGTAAAGAAGGGTGATCACCAACCCCTGCTTCATCAACAGGGAGCAGCAGAACTCACCCTGGGCAGCCAGCAGCACAGACGTTCATCTGTAACTCAGCTAGAAAAATGATGAGGTCGGTGCCTCCAGCCTCCTGCTTCCCAGAGGAAAACCCCCTCTCTCCTTTAGACAGAGAGAGAAGAGAACTACCGCAGAGGTTCCAGCCCCTGAAGTTTGGGCACCTCCAAAACGACATCATCCTGTCAATGTTGGAGGCTTTGTGTTCCAATTCTGAAACTGGAAAATGCAGAGTTCAGATTTCTGCTCCTATGACGAGCTAAAGTACCTTACGTAAATTGCCTTCTCTCTTTGCTTCCCAAACATCTAAGTTGTTAGATACACACATGGGTTTGGAGCTGAGAGAATTAGAAGGAAGATATAAACTTAAGTCAGCTGTTAATGGAGTTAGTTGAAGACATGGTTTAGGTGAGATTGCCCAGAGTATAGAGTGGCTAGAGAGCTCAGGAAAAAAATTTTTTAAACTGTCAAAAATTTGATCAAGGGCAATAGAGATGACTGAGAGTTCTGGGCACTGTCTAGCACACCCTCTGGAAGTTCTTATTCTACAGAACTGTGCATCATTGGTTGTCTTCCTGTTGGCTAAATTCATTTACAATTCTCTAGGGGTAGAAGTTAATTTGTAGAAAACCGATAGAAATGCAAATGATTGTTATCCATAGCACTGTGAATGGATTTTTGTCCCCATATAGATACCTTATAGATTTTTACCTTGTAGAAACAATGACCCCAAGCATTATATTTTATTGTTCTATAAAATATTAACCATTTTGCATCTGTTAGCAAATTCAGTTCAGCATTCCTGAGCATCTATGTGTCTGTGCTTTAAATTTTCCTTTGACCTGATTTTTAACATCTTTTTGGTTTCTTTGTTGGTGAGTTACATAATGTCTTTGATGTGTTTTACCTTTTGGAAAATTATACTTTATCAGGACCAAGTCCTGGAGGAAAAGCATGTTCTTGCAAAGGGGAGGAGACAAAGGCAACCAGTGAAGCAAGGGGGATGGGGGGGAAGCAGGAGTGTATGGGCACAAAAGTCAAGGTAACACAAGGGTTTGAGGAAAGGGGAGTGATCAACTAAATCCTAGAGGCACAGAATTAATTTTTCATCTCACTTGACCACACACCTGTGTGCAACACACTGCCCACCCCACTGCCTTGCACCACCAATTCCTCCCACAGGACAAGAGGCAACCTTTTCTAAACCACTCAAAGCACACACATCTTGTTATACCCTTCTCCAGGGACCAGGAGGCCTACTCCTCTGACATTTACATAACCATGGGAGCCTACTCAAGCGTTCTGAACAAGGAACATTTACTTCAAGGTGATTTTCTGTTCCCAATTTGACTGTGAATCAGATGGCACTTAAAAAAAAAAAAAAAACACTCATATTTAATCTGTCAGTGAATCCCTTTTAATAGAGTACACTAACTGCTACACTAACATCCTACAGCTTGTCCTACTACATCCTTGAAGACAATCAGTTGGCAAAATTTGATCATTCCCATAATTTCCAGCTCACAGATGGAAAACCGAAAAGCAGGCAGCTGTGTTAGAAAAATGTATAAATTATTCGGCCCCCTCAAACTGGCTTTAACTTTTGGAGGGAGCTGGCTATCTCAATAAGCATAATTTCCCCTTCCTCTCAGGCTCTGACCTCCAGATAGACTGTATACATCCTAACAACAATCATTCCCTGTAATTCCTCAAATCCTAAGATCTGAGGAAAAATTATCAAAATCCAGCCAATAGTTTTTAAAAAGCAAACTGTCCAGATGTTCTCCAACCTTAAAAAAAAAAAAAAAGCACAAGCCAGAGGGAATCACTTAAAGATGCTCTGGTTTTTTAATACTCATTTGTCCCCGTGGAAGGAAAATCCCTCAACCACCAGCAGACATCATTGGTTGTCATTTGCTGAGCACCCAATGGACGGATCAGCCTCTCGAATCGGGCGCCCCAGTGCACCACCTGCCATGATCTTTCCAGGTGTATCTGAAAATGACACTTTAGCTAACAAGCCTGAAGTTTTTCTGCTCATCAGAAGGGCTCTTTAAGAAATTACCAATTTGTCTAGAACTGGAGGCGGCTGCAGTCACTGCCATCCCAGATGGTCCCACTTTTCAGAATTACAGATCCTAGAAGAACTTGACAGTACAATAGAACTCACACCTCAGCATCCACCTTCTCATTTGCAACCTGAGGGAAAGATGTCAAAAACTTCCTGGTGAGTGTCTTTCAAGGCTTCAAGCTCTTGGTACCTATCAAAGAACAAGCACACCCCAAATTCAGACACCATTTGTGTGCACATGCCAGTAACACCTTTGGCAAATTTCACAGATGCTATTCTTAAACTTTATGAAATGTTGATGTAATTCTACAGAGTTGTCACAAGATGGCAGGCTTTAACCTCCTAAAGGAGCCCCACAGCTTCCCATCTTTGCAGCCTGCCGGGTTGGGGGCACACTGAAATGACAAGCTGTAGGCAGAGGCGTCTCTTCATTTATTAATATTCCCAGGCACAGCTTGAGGAGATCTCACATCACTTTAGGGAGCTGATTTGTTTTGTCATTCATTTGGTTTAAGAAGAATCATTCCCTAATCATTTGTCAGGTGAGGTGCTTTTAAATTTTAGTTCCTGCCCTCACAGAAAAAAATGTCTGCCTGAGAGATTCACAACAGGGAGATGTATATATGTGCAGAATTTTCACCTGCATGTTAACAACAGAATAATGTTTTCCAGGGGTTTCAGGCAATACATAATTTACCCACTGAAAAAATAATAAATACCACCCACCCCCCCACACACACACACACAAACCAGAGGGATAAAATCATATTAACAATAGCTTACAAATACCGTTTCATGTTTCATTTATAATTATAATGTTTACCTCAAGCCTGATTTTTCTTTCTTACTTCTAATAACTCAGTCACCATCCAAAAGACTCAAGAAAATACAGATGCAAGAAACTGTGTTTTGAGGTGTCCAGCCATATTTTCAAAAAGCAGAAAACAGAAAATTAGTTCCAACTTGTTTCAAAAGAGAATTCTGCACTGATGCCCAGGGATAATCTACCAGTTGGGCAGGGGCCCTTGAAGAGGGGAGGCAGGAAACAAATAAAAGGACAGGGACTCACACTGGGGACAGTAGTTACACAAACAGGAATAATCTAGGTTTCTTAGACAAAATGAGGAAGGCATTTGGTGGCATCTGGATCAAGCAGATTTCAGAGCAGTAAGAATCAGGTAATAGCAACAAACAGAGTTAATAGGGGACATTTTAGACTCACAATTAAGATATAATTTCCTTAGGGTCTTCAAAATAACAAGAGCTTCCAGAAGGTACTTAGCATGCAGAGTTGGAGATTATTTCAGCTCATCCCGTTCATAAAGACACACTCCTGGGCCCACCCACAAGAAGCAGTAATTAGATTCTACCAATTCCTTGTCCCAAGCAGTCTTGCACAGTGACCATTAACCTCTACCCCAGAGGTAGGAGAAGTGATCCAAGAATGCTGTCTACACAGTTCAGGGCTCATAAAGACAGCAGCAATTAACCTCCCTCCAAGTGTGTGTGTGCTTGCAGGAGAGAGGGATGGGAACTGCATTTGGCACATTAAAAAGCATTTATAAACAGTAGGTTCGAAGGGCTCAGGGGAAGAAGAACCTTGAAATGAGTGATGGTTATTAATGACCATTATTATCCTTGTCCTGACCCAAGGACTATTCCCTCAAGAATGTTTACTTAGTATGCAGAACTGGAGCCCCAACATGAGGGGTTCTGAAACTCTGCTTTTAATCCACTCATTTTCCAGAGAGAGGAAACAGCTCCATGAAGTGAAGTCCTTTTCCTAAAAATTAATATATATAAATGAAAATTTTAGAGCCCCCATGTCCACCAGCAGAGGAACAGATCGATTCTCCGTTGTGGTGAATCACACAGCAGAGGGCAGGTTTAACATGAATAAGATATTGATTTCCCCTTGTTACTTGATTCCACTTCATTCCTTCAGATTGCCAAAGGCCTCTGTGACAACATAGGCTATAGTCTGGAGGGCAACTGGGAGCTGTATTTTCTGGTCCTTTATTTATTCATTAAAGTTTTGAGCTAACAATATCTCAGTGAAAAAAGAGAATTCAATGAAAGCCCGCGAGTATGCCTGATCCTTTTCAGACTTAATAAAGAGGGAGCTGCTTACTTTAGAGGCACTGAGAGAAAGGACAGGCAGGCATTCTCCATACAATTCATGTTATTTGTTAGGGTTGGGTTTATTTATTTATTTATTTATTGTTAAAAGTTCATAATTCACTAATACAGTCCTGTTAATATTTTATATAATATTTTATATAAAGCAAAAGCATTTTGAAGAAAAGGGGAATATTCTCTCTCACATACCTGCATATCTCTCCTAATCCATATGTCCCTGTTAGTAGCACTAACACATAGATATGTTTAGGATTTTCTGTGCTTTTACATCCATATATACACCTATATTATTTTGTTTTTTTAAAAAATGGAATCAGACCTATGTTAACTTTCTATCACTGTGGCAAAACATCCAACAATAATCAACTTATAAGGAAAGTCTGTATTTGCTCGTGGATTCAGAGGTTCCAGTCTATGGTTGCTTGGCCCTGTTGCTTTGGGCCTCTGGTGGGCAGAACATCATGAAAGGAACAAAAGGTGGAGCAAAGCTGCCTACCTCATGGCAGCTGGGAAGCAGAGAGAAAGAGACAAGAAGGGGCCAGGATCCCAATCTCCCATTAGAGGGCATGCTCCCGAGGACCTAACTTTCTTCTACTAGACCCCACCTCCTAAAGTTTCCAATACCTCCCTGTAGTGTCACAGACTAGCAACAAAACCTTTGGCAAATGGGCCCTTAGGGGAGATTTAAGATCCAAACTATAACAAAACCATTCATGTCACAGAATTTAATATGTCTTGGAGATCTTTCTATGTAGGGATAAAGAGAGCTCCTTGTACTTTTAACAGTTGCATAGTATTCCATGAAAGGGATACTTTTTTACTTATTTAATCATCCTACCACTGATGGAATTTTGAAATGTTTCCAGTTTCCAATTGCTACAGTCATACTTTGGTTCATATGCCTTGACTTCACAGATAGTCCCTTTATGCATGAGCAGCTAGAAGAGAGGCAAAGAGGTGATAGAATAGGTCTTGAATGGCAGAGGTATGTCCTTGCATAACCTTTTCTCTTGGCCCTGGATCTCACAGCCCCATAGACAGGCTAAAGACAACATCTGAAGTTTCCCTCTCTTTTGCTTAACCTCAGCCCACACCATGTCACTCAAGACAGGTATAGATGAGGCTGAAAATGAGTGAGTGGACCTGGTGAAGCCTCCCAGTTAAAATGAGGGTGTTGAAACTAACTAGTAGGACCCAGTGGCCTGATACCAAGGGAGGTATGAGAATTGAATCCAGCAATAGACACGGAGCATTTGCAGCCAGCACCAGAGAAACAGAGACATATCAGCAGAATCCAGAGTGAACAGACACCTCTGCCTAGACCCACAGCCTGGAGAGAGAGAGAAAGGGAAAGAAGGGGAAGGAAATCTGAATTGCCTGAGTGTTTATTCAAAAAAGACTAAGTTCAACCAAAGACTCAAATTTGCTTTGAATTGGCAAGATCAAGTTTATCATGATCAGTGAAAAGGAAAAACTGAGTGTTGTATTAGTGCTGTGTTAGTATAACAGCCACTGCAATCTGGGTGGCTTATGCAACCGAAATTTATTGTCTCAAAGTCCTGAAGGCTGGAAGTTGGAAAGCAATATGTCAATAGGGCAGAGGGGGAGAGCCCAGGGTCATAAGCTCCAGTTCCAAGGGATGACTCACTTGATGACACCCTTTACTGGCTGCTTTCCCTTCCCATCTCATCTCACTTCCCTCCTCCTCTACTGGTGCTCCCTGGCATCACCTCCCCAGTGAGCTACTCGCAACCTGACGCTTGTCTCAGGAAGCACCCAGCCAGGGACAGCTGCTTGCTGTATTGGGTTGTCCCTGATTCACCAAGGTGTAGAATGTGGATTTGCTAAGGAACCTGGTCTGGGTTCAGCACTGTGTGGCTGAGAGGGAACACAAAATGAATGGAAGACAATTTCTGAGACAGATGGCAAGTGAGGACTTGGGTTGAAGGTACAGAGATAAGTAGGTTTTACTGAGAAGGAGAGTGCTAGTGTAGTGGAGATATTTTCTCCCCTATTCCTGCATCAGTTCTTAAAAAGTGTGCCCTCTTGACATGTAAGGGAGAGAGTCCTTCTTCTCTGCCTTTATCTTCTCTACTGTCTTTATGTCCCATTTATGGAAACAGGGAAGTGTCCTGAGCATGTGGCTAGCCTAGTTCTCACTCGTTCTCCTTTGGACCAAGACTGGATGGGCCTCAGGTGGGTTCCTGCATACATTCCAGGCTTCCATGCTGTAAACATCTACCTTTACCCCTTGTGGAATCTAGCTTTTCTGCCTGTGATGGGCTCATCAGTTCAATTCAGAAGTCCATTTTGTCCTGAGATCCACACAGTTCTCTCTAGATTGGAATAAAGTCAATACATTGAGCCTTTGGGGACATCTATGCCTGGTTCTCAACTGGTTCAGGATCCAGTTGGCACATGGCATAATTAATTGGCACTTTCAAACAATAACCATCACCAGATATGCTACTTTATCATGGGTCGGTGGGAGGAGGGCTGATACCCTTATTGCATTGGCAGAAGAAGTGTTTCACTGCTTCATTTTGTGGACTGAAGATCAGATGGTCAACCCAAGAACAAATTGGCAGCAGCAGGTAGCAGAAATCATGCAGCCCAACTCCAGCTGCAAACATCTGGCCTCTCTTTGACTCATTTCATGAAGATTAATTCCCCTCACCTTCCTGAACCAGCTGCTCTGGAAAGCAGATCCACCTGATTCATAGCATGGGAAAGAGAATTACCTGCTTGTCCTTAGCCAAGTCATTTCACCACTCAGGTTTGGAAAGAGCCTGCCTCTTTTCTCCTGCCTACTTTTCTCCAAAAATTTGCATTGCAAGATCCCAGGAGCACACATACTTTTCTCTGCCAAGGTTTTGCCTCCAAATTGATTTCATACTATAGCCAGACCCCAAAGTATCTCCCACCCAAGTCCTTCTCCACTGACACAGATGATCTTAAACTCCTTCCAGCTCTAGGATGCTATGGTATCCTGTACCCAGAATCCCCTATGCACAGAATATCTTAACCCTTAAATTTCCCAGTTTAGGGGCTGGGATTGTAGCTCAGTGGTAGTGTGCTTGCCTAGCACATGTGAGGCACTGGGTTCCATCCTCAGCACCACATATAAAAAAAAAAAAAAAAAAATCCCAGTGTAGGAGCCACTGCCCCACCCTACCTTGAAGTTATAGAACTATAAGTAACCCCCTAAAAATCTCACTTCTGCATAAATGAGACCCTAGAGGATCTGGGAAGACCCCCATTAGCCACCAAGTCCATAGGAAGAAAGGCCCTGGGAGGCAAAAGGGCAAGTTACCACGAGACTGATCCTGTACTGCAAAGGGTAGAGAACTGTGTCACCCAGGGTCAGGCTGAAGAGACAAAGGAGGGACCAGGCCCACCCTCACCATGCACACTCTTGCCTTATCACAAACTCATTTCCATGAGAAAGATGGGGGGGGCAGGGAAGAGAGAATGTTAGTCACAGTGAAATCATGTAGAACACCATTTCTAAACCCCAGGCATTGGCCTACACTGTTCCACTGGGGTTGATTTGTATAACACCAGGAGAATTTAGATGGTGGGGGTTAGGGGTCACTGTCATGGGATTCAACCAGAAGGAAGTTCTCTCCATTCCTAGACATGCATGACCTGACACTCCATGAAAACTACTGGCTTCCAACTGAAGCTGAGCTCCAGAGAGGAGCCCAAACCACAGTAGAAAGATCTAACTTAAACAATTCTGAGCTAGGAGAAAGAAAACTCATCAATTATCCTTCTCCATGAAATATGGACAATTCAATAAAGCAGATGTTTTTACCTCCAAGGTAAACATGGGAAATGCCACTGATGATCTCAGTCCCAAATGCTGATGTCATTCTGGCCTGGGGTCTTTTGACTGCTTCTTTCCACCAGGCTGGACACAGAGTGTTGGTAGCAGTCTTAGAATACCATTCTCTGCCTCAAGTGAGATTTTTGTGTTAATTTTGCCTCTGTGCAAGTGGTAAAAGCCCTGGACTGGGAGTTGGAAACCCTGACAGTCTTGGTTCATCAGTAAAAAGAAGGAAATCTTTCACCTATTCTAAATCCCATTTCCTTACTTCAGAAAATAGATGGATAAACCAGAACATCTCTAAGGTTCCTTCCATCTCCTAAAATATCTCTCCTTTTATTCATTTTAAAGGTACATAATGCTTTAATTGCTTGCCTAGGCCACATTCAGGAAGCAGGAAAAGAGAGGCAAATAATGAAGAATAACACCTTTTTCAAGACACCATTAAAAAGTAATTTATATTTCAAGACTTCCATTCTGTCTTCTTGGAAAGCCTGAAAGAAATTCCTTTCTTTATCTGGTTGCCAGACAACCTCTCTATTGAGGTTTTCATTTTCCTTTTTCCCCCCCCTTTTTAAAAAGAAATAAAAATCTGGCTTTAGATACCTGGGTAGGAATGACAGCTAATTTCAGGTGTCCTGCAGGAAGAGTGCAAATTAGGGACTGCCCATCAGTAATTTGATTGCTATTGAAAGACTGTAAGGGACACACTTGAAGACAGCTGTTGAAACTAAAAATTGCTAGTAGATACTGCAGTGTAGAAGAAGCTGTAGAAAGGATTGATAATTAAATAGTACATTATATTTAGTGATTTTTCTATTTTGCAAAAATGTCTTCCCAAATAGAATTTCATTCTCATTTTTGCCTTTTGAGTAAGAAAGATAGCTTGTTTTTAACTGAGAAGAAAATTAGATCCAAAAGGATAAGTGACTTGCTTTACTTCGCATACCTACGTAACGACAGAGCAGGTTTATATGTCTTGGGGAAATGGATTCAGTGACCTTTGGGCCCCTTCGAGTGAGCCTCTGGAGCTCAAGTTTCTTGCCTGGCCAACTCAGTGCTTGGCCTCTTGGTGAGCATCTACAGAAGACAAAGAAAGGAATTTTGATCAATCAGCTTCCCAAGATCAGTAGCCCAAGAAGGGACAGGACAGAGAAAGATGGGAAGGCAATGGGCTGATCAGGCAGTATAACTCTAGGCAGAAAAAATCCAGGCTTACTCGGAAGGGCAAGGAGAATCACATGCCCTTGGCTCAAACAACTGCCCAGTCCCTGAGAGAAAATTCTCTACTAGGCAACCAGGACATCTCCACTTGTTAGGACTCAGTGAGATATTTTAGAAAGAAATAGCAACAAGCCCAATTTAAATGAAGGTACAGCCAAACTCAGATGTGTGATTTTACTTTGGGTCCCTAGCACCACCCTGCCAGCTGCAAGGACTGAAGACCACTTGTCACATTGTAATTCACTTGTTTATGTGTCTATCTTCCTATTAGAAAGTAATCCATTGAGGACAAAAACTGATGAGGCATTCAGGTAGGTTCTACTAGGCAGGAAGAGACCACATTCATTTAATCCATAAGATCATATGCCTGGTTTATTTGGCCAAGAATGCAGGTTAGCCACTCAGATCAGAGGCAGAGGTGACAGCCCTCAGATCAGAGGCAGGGTAGCCACTCAGATCAGAGGCAGAGATGACAGCCCTCAGCAGAGTTCCCCTTGGTGCCCAGAGCACCCAGAGCCAGGTGTAGTCTTTTCCTCCATGGGACTAGCATCATTATTCAAGAATATGTGATAAAAGCAGGGCATGGTGGCACACATCTGTAATCCCAAATATTCAGGAGGCTGAGGCAACAGGATCGTAAGTTCAAAAATAGTCTGGGCAACTTAGCAAGACCCTATCTCTAAATAAAAATTTAAAAGGACAGGAAGTATAGCTCAGTAAAGCTCCCCTGGGTTCAATCCCCAGTACCAGAAGAAAAAAGAATATGTGCATACAATACGTGCCTTTAATAGAAATATTTCCAAAGAGAATATTTCCAAAAAGTCATCATATTTTTGGTTCTTAAGTCAAATCTAGTACTGGCAAAGCCACATCCAGAGGTAGAAGTAAGATGAAATATGACAGCAGAAAGGAAAAGCAGGTCTTCAGCTATTCCTGGACAACATCTCTGGCCCCAAGGTGCCCAGCAGGCTGATAACTCCTTCCTTTTTTCCACACTCTATAGAATGTCTGCTCTGGAGTTTGCACATTCTATATAACATTTGGCCAATGGTTTGTACAGCAGAAAATGCACTTTACATGCATTTTCAAATGGACTACTGTAGTTGACCCTTGACTGGGTTTCCAACTTAACACCTTTTCTGCTCCCATCTTCACAACACAAGTCTGATTCCAGGATACATTAAATGACTGAAATGTTCACCCATCTAAATAGCAGCATAACCCAGATCTTCAAGCATTAATTCAGTCTCTTTTCCTATTGCATCATATCATCCTCTTCTTTCTCAACCCCACAATGGTTTCCTATGACTTAACACATCAAATTTAAATATTTCTACTTAGACTTCCCATCTCTCCTATCCATCTTTTCCAGCATTGACAATTCTCTGCTAGCTGAGTATACCTACCTGTCATCTCATTCTTTCCCTTGTATGGACAGGCATTAAAATATTTCCCTGCCTCTCTCTACAAATTCATATCTCTTTTCCTTTCTTGGAAACCTGGGTCAGAAATTACCTCCCGTAAGAAACCCACCCAAGGGGCTGGGGTTGTGGCTCAGCGGCAGAGCGCTCGCCTCACACGTGCACGGCCCGGGTTCGATCCTCAGCACCACGTAGACATAAATGCGTTGCATTGTGTACAACTAAAGTAAATAAATAAATATTAAAAAAAAGAAACCCACCCAAACTAGTATCACTTTACTGGTCCCACTCTGGCCCTCCTGCCTCAGTATTTCAGCAGTGTTTCTGTTCTCTTTGTGGAGTGCCAGGTTCACACTGACTAAATGTAGCAGGTGCTGAGTAAAGATCTGTTGAGTGATGAATGAATAAGTGGAGTTTGTGGATTCAGTCTCTGAGACATCTCTCAAATGTGTCCCTTCATCCCTGTTCTCACTGTGATGGCCTCAGGCCCTCTCATTATTCCTCCCATGGACCCTCAAAAGTTTCTCCTAAGAGCTTCCTCCTCTCCCTTCCATCCTCCCTTTAGTAACACTCCACAGCGCTACCTGAGTGAACTTTCTGAAAGTTTTATCCCCATGCCTTTGGGATAAAATCAAAAGCTCTTAGCATAGCACTCAAGACTCTTCACTTCCCACTATTGATATATCCCTATGTGAGTTAACTCTTCAAGCACAGGGCATAGGCTTGCATTTCTGCATCTTGCTAATGCTGCTCCTTTTGCCAGCAGCATCCTCTCCTATCTCTACCTGATGATTTTTTTTTTTTTTTTTGGCTCACATTTTGATGCTGATCACAAATTTTACCGCTACAACAAGAAGGGCTGCTCTGCTCAACTCCAGAGCTAGCCCTGCTCTCTGGACCCCTGCAGCTTAAGTCCACCCACACTGAGCACAATGTATTATAATTGCTGGTCAGTCTTTCTTCTTCCTTTAACAGCTTCTGGAAAGCAGGACTAAGTGTTCCTGTCTTTTACATCTACAGCCCTGATAGAATACTTAGCTACTGGGATGCTCTCAGTGTTGCTGAATAAGTGAACAAAGCATCTTGTTCACACCGTGTTAATTTGCATTTTCTATGAATCATACACTTTAGAGCTGAAAGAAATAATAGAAAATATCTTTTGTAGCTTGCTCATTTGGTAAATGCAGAAACTTCAGCCCACAAGGATTTATAGTGACTTGCTCTAGGTCACAACAAGCCAGGGAGGGGCATTGGACCCTGGTAATCTGATTCATACCATCTTCCACTTTATCATACGCATTAAGTCATGAGACCAAAATACAGAGTAAACACCTCAAGGATACAAAACAAAGTCTCTTTCTTTTGCATTTTACTATAAGGGCTCAACACCCTCATTTGAATTTAGCAAGTATGGCTGACTGGATGACATTTACAGACCAGTGGTTCTGCTGGGCATTTGTGCACTTGCCTCTTGATATCATTTTGAAGAGCATTTTAGTGAGCTGATTCAGTTCATTTGAAACTTAAAATTTTTCAGATCCATCAGTGTCCTTGAAATGCCTCTTAGAATGATGTCTATTGATAGAGTTAAGTTAAAGAATTATGGGCACTAACTTCATCTAATACCCAAAATGAAACCATAAAGTTCCCAACTTAAACAATTAATCCAAACACCAATGTCTAGCATTTTCATTCAGACTTTTGTCTCACAATATGAAGCTGAAGATAATTTGTACTTCTCAGATGGGAAAAGTCAAAGAAAGATGATAACAGCCATCATCTTAGGAATAACAGACACATGGTGAGAGAAAGGAGCTGACACCATCAGTCAATGAAAAATAAGACACTCAGATTCTTTTATTTTTCAATCTTCTACAACACTTTGACACAAAAGGAAGCACTCATTTTCAGGGGAAAAATTAAATGAGTGTATACTTTACTTTGAGCTTTGCAAGGCAATATACCCTTTGAGGTCATTACTCCTTCCTGTCGCTGCCATCAGCATCAGTTTGCATTCTTCTAACAGAGTGAGTGTCTTAAAAGGTTCCAAGAATTTTGTTCAAGTAAATATACAACAAAGATTTTTCAATCACCTGCCAAAGGAAGGGCAATGGCCACTTTAGTGAGATTGAGTAGCATTTAGCAGTGCATTCATGCACCTATGTATGCACAGCCTGTAAGTGGGGAGTTGATCTTGATGCTGCTGCTAATACATTCCATTTCCACTACTTTGTCCTGCTTACGATTAAAACAGGCTTCAGTAGTCACATTACTGTCATTTTGTGCTATCTGAAAGTTAAATCATAATGAGCTTTGAGATTGTTAGTTGTTTCTCTCTTGTTTCTGCAGAAATGCAGGCTCCTTTTTCGTTTTAGAGGATCTGAGCTCTAAGGTTTCTATGATTGCCTCTCACGCCTTCTCTCTTCTTTTATTCTCTTCTCTTCTTTGGCTCAGAAAGCAAACTCATTACCAAACCAAATGTATCAGCCTCCCACACAGAATCTGGGGGAGAAAGATATCCTGTTTAATACAGAGGAGCCATTTCAGAGGCTAGCCACGGTCCACGACTTCACTGGTCTGTGGAATGTGTCAGTGGAAGGAACCCCACTGAATAAGGGACTGTCTTTATGGAACTGAACAAAGTCACTGACATGGAAAACAGCTACTTTCTTGGGGAGCCATAGGGTACCCCGTTCAGTTTACAATCTAAAAAGTAAAATTATGACAATGATGATGATGGTGATGATGATAACACTTACCTAAGCATGTAATTTGTGCCAGACCCCATGTCATATAAACACCCATAGAAAATATATATTACATTGTGGTCATGCAAAGCTACACGAAAGTCATGTTTCTTTATACCATCAATTTTACAAACACTTCTCTTTGCAGGCAGTACTCTTTCCCAATCTGTTTTAGAAACTCCTTTACAACATGGAAAGCTTTCCTTTGCTCACCCAGGTAGAATTGGTTGCTGCTTCCCATGTCACTTTTATAGTACTTGTCTCATTGTTGCCATTTTTTATCCAAATATAAATTCTGAGAGGGCAAGAACTTCATCTTAAATTTCTTTTCATCTCTGTAACCTAATATCAGGCTTTCTTTTTACTAATGGTTTAATAACTGAAAGTTGAATGAAACTGAACTTCTCTTACACAACCATTGGCCCTATTGGTCTTGTCTCTCACTACTCAAAGTGGTAAGGGCTCTATGTGACTAATATTAGGGACTTGCTTTAAATAAATCTCTTTTGTGTTTAACAATCATTTACAGTAACCTAAAACTTATTTCTCCTTTTCACCCTACCAATATAACAGATTAACTCTATCAGTGCTCTAAAATTTGTGGGAGTTCACATATCTGCAAACTTTTGCAATCACATATTATTTCTTTAGGTTTGCCCAACATTGAGAGTATTATTTTTAAAACTTTTTCAATAATTATGATAGAAATATAAGTTCTTCAAGTTAAAACTTTAAATTGGCCTTGGAATTCCAACTAAATAGATACATACATAAAAATATACAGAAAATATTTCCTTCTCAGTTTTCAGATGCAGAAGATGAATAGCGGAAGGAGTTTGATAGTGTTTCACAATTAGAACTGCTAAGGATCTAAAAACATTCTCTAATTAGTTTTTCTTCCTAATTCTGGGTGGCAGAGCCATATGGTTGCCCATTCATTTTAAAGATGAAGAAAATAAAGCACAGAGGTTTAAATGATTTGCTGGAATTACCCAAATCATCACCTTCTGGTAGTAAAAATAGTAGTAATCATTTATTAGGACTTCCTGTATGGCAGACAAAATGCTAAGCATTTATATGAATTATATCACTTAGTCTTCACATCAGTATCATAAGGTAAGTGCTATCCTATTTCCTCAATTGTAATATGTTTTTTTAAAATACTTTAACAGTTCTAAAATTGACGAGTTTCACAATCAATGTTGTGTCATAGTTTAATTGGCAGCATTTTTTCTTAGTTGTACTCTAGATTCAAGGAAATACAGTATCAGCTTCTTTTTTTTCTTTTTTTTTTTTTTTTCTTTTTTTGCAGGGAAGGTAACTGAAAATAAAGAAGTGAAGAAACCTGTCCAAAGTCACACATCTCATGAGTGGCAGAACTAGAATTTGAATCCAGGGAGTTGGAGTGTAAACCCATATTCTCAGATATCTGCAGCCATCTTCCATAGGTCATTGCCACTCACACTGAGTTGCCAGTGTGGTAATGAATCCTCTGGACTGGTCCATGAAGGCTGCAGCCTCTTTGATTGCTGGTGTTGCTGGGAAGAGTGATACATGATGAATAAATTAAAAAGTGAGTTTTTCTTGATCTGTGACCTTCAATGTCATTGGTTCTCCTGCAGTGATACAAAGCATCTGTGAACAAAAAGAGTAGGAGGGAAATGCCTATTTTTCCTAGAAGGTAGAGTTGGTTGCACCATCTCCATGGAGTCACACCCCTTACTTTATTCCCCGGTTCTGCGTCTTCCTTTTGCAAAGGTAGCCGAGGTAGAATCCACCGCTGATTAGATCATCAACCTTCTGTGAATTTACTTTATTCCCTAATGTAGAACCTGGCTTTTCTCTAAACTGGAAATCCTTCTAAGACCACAGAAAAGTTTTTCATTATTGGTAGTGCTTTAGAAAACAAACTTGGTGAGCTGGGTTGTGGCTCAGTGGCAGAGTGCTTGCCCTGCACATGTGAGGCACTTGCACTGGGTTTGATCCTCGGCACCACCTAAAAATAAATAAACAAAATAAAGATATTGTGTCCACGTTAAACTAAAATATATATATATATATAAAAAAAAAAAAAACAAACTTGGCAAGGCTTAGGAACTTGACAATAACAAAATGGACATGTATTTTTCATTAATAGAAGTCAGAATGCAGTTGTATCCTGGAATAGGAATGTTAACAGCTAGGAGAGAGAAGTCGTTGATTGGGGCAGCAGTGTGACTAATTAGGTTTTCTTTTGTGAAAGAATTGGTTTGTATTGATTCCTTTATCTCTACCCCCTGCCTGGGAAGCCTGCCCAGACTGATAAGTGATAAGAAGCTGGCAAAGCAAGTCAGCTGGCTCTTTGGGGATACATGTAACTCTTGGCCAAATCAAGTGTGCAAGTTCAAAATGACTAGATCACCCTTGCTGGTATCCTTTACCTGCTCAGTCTTATCACTCACATGGCCGGCGGAAGCAAGCAGGGGTTTCCATTCTCATATCAAATAAGGTAGACTTCAAACCAAAATTAATCAAGAGGGACAAAGATGGATATTTTCTTATTACTTAAGGGAACCATCCATCAACAGGATATAACAATCATAAATCTGTATGCCCCAAATAATGGAGCACCTACATTCATCAAACAAAACGCTTCTTAAGTTCAAGAGTAAAATAGACCACAACACAGTTATTCTAGGGACTTCAACACACCTCTCTCACCAATGGATAGATCATCCAAACAAAAGCTAAACAAAGAAACTTTAAGCCTCCTCAAAACAATTAACAATTTAGACCTAACAGACATATATAGAATATTTCATCCCTCAGTAAACGAATACACATTTTTCTCAGCAGCAGCACATGGCTCCTTCTCCAAAATAGACCATATATTATGTCACAAGGCAACTCTCAGCAAATATAAAAAAATAGAGATACTACCCTGCATGCTATCGGACCATAAAGGGATAAAATTGGAAATCAACGACAAAACAAGGAATAAAAAAAATGAACTACTCCATCAACTGGACAGCTAAACAACATGCTACTGAGAAATGAACAAGGTTGAAGAAACATCAAAAGAGGAATCAAAAATTCCTATAGTAAATGAGAACACAATACATATCATATAGAAATCTCTGGGACAACTAGGAAGGCAGTAGTAAGAGAATATTCATTGCGACAGAGTTTCATTCCTTAAAGAAAGGAAAAAAAACCAACTAAATAAATGACTTAACATCACTCCTCAAAGCATTAAAAAAAAAGAAACAACCATACACCAAGAGCAGTAGAAGACATGAAATAGAATTAAAAGTCAGAGCATAACTTAATAAATTGGAGACTATGGAAACACCATATCAAAGAATTGACAAAACTAAAAGGTGGTTCTTTTGAAAAACAGATAACACAAATATGACAGACCCTTGAGCAATATCTAACAATAAGCGAAGAAAGAAAAAACGCAAATTAACTAACATTCGTATTGTAATAAAGAGGCATATCACAACAAACACCTCAGATATACTGAATATACGAATTAAGAAATTACTTTGTAAACTTGCGCTATTAAATAGAAAATACTGATTACATTGACAATTTCTAGAGTCATATGTATTTGCCTAAACTGGATGTGAGAGCTATACATAATTTAAATAGATCAATTACAAGCGTAAGAAATAGAAAGATAGTCATCGAAAAGCTACCTTAACAAGGAAAAGTCCAGACCTGAAGTTTACAGCCGAAGTTCTATAAAGACTTTCAAAGAAAACTAATACCAATGCTCTTCAAACTATTTCAAGAAATAGAAAAAGAGGGAGCTCTTCCAGACTCTTTCTATGAGGCCAATATTACATTAATTCCAAAGCCTGGCAAAGACACATCCAAAAAAGAAAACTTCAGGCCCATATCTTTAATGAACATAGATGCAAAAATCCTCAACAAAATCCTGCCGGCAAATCGGATACAAAAACATATCAAAAAGATAGTGCACCACGATCAAGTGGGGTTTATCCCAGGGATGCAAGGCTGGTTCAATATCGGAAATCAATAAACATAATACATCACATCAATAGACTTAAAGACAAAAATCATATGATCATCTCAATTGACGCAGAAAAAGCATTTGACAAAATACAACACCCTTTATGTTGAAAACACTAGAAAAACTAGGAATATCAGGAACATTATCTTAACATAATAAAAGCTATTTATGCAAGGCCCCGAGCTAACATTATCTTAAATGGAGAAAAATTGAAAGCATTTCCCTCTAAAAACTGGAACAAGACAGGGATGTCCCCCTTTCACCACTGCTATTTAACATTAGTACTGGAAACTCTGGCCAGAGCAATTAGACAGACGAAAGAAATTAAAGGGATTAAGATAGGAAAAGAAGAGCTCAAATTAGCACTATTTGCTGATGACATGATAATCTACCTAGAAGACCCAAAAAATTCAAAATGACTAGATCACCCTTGCTGGTATCCTTTACCTGCTCAGACATAGGCCAGTCATATAAACTATCCCTGCTGGCTGGAGTTGGAAGACCTAACACCAGCAGTGTCTTAAAAAAAACACTGGAGAGACTTCAAATACTCAGGAAAATTATAGGTGAACTTCCAGCAAAGAGCTTTATCCAAAAGAAGAGGAGTTTGTTCTTTGGCCTTCACAACCTGCAATACAATTATCCTTAAGTACACATGTTATAGAGAGAGGCTCAGATACTAGAGTCTCAAACTCTGAGCTACAAAGAGACTGTACTTTCCTGATTAACCAAACAAGGCCCTGTCCTATTTTTTATGATGGGGAAAACTCCTTACCCTTCTACATTTAGACCTTTACCAGCACCCATAATGGGTGGCAGAATCTCTCCAGTGACAGAACTCATCACTAGAGTTGACCAATCAAAAACCATGCAGACACGGCATCAAGCACAACTCTGTGGATCTGCTTTTTTAAAGCTCTGTGTTGGGAATTAGGAGGGATGAATTTCAGATATGGTTTTGTAACTAATTATATCTACCCAGAGTCAAGTAACTGATTTCCTCTGGGCCTGCATTTTCTTATTAGTGACATCTCATATGTAAAGATGATGTCAGTAAATTTATTATCTTTTCAGCTCATGCAGAGTCATTCCCCCCCCCCCAAAAAAAAAGCAATATTTTTTTTACTGAATTGTCTGCACTCTTTTGCTCAGAAATTTTTGTCTTCATCTGATACCAGTATTGAGACATGGACAAGAGTCTGAAGTGGAAGCCATGAAAAGCATTTATTTCTGTACAAAACAGGCTCAGAAAGGTTTTGTGATTGGCCCAAAGCCAACCATAAGTATTGGAAATGAGATGCTAATCCAGGTATGTCCCAATCCCAGACTCTCCCCTTTATCACTACTCTATTATCTGGTGTTATGGACCATTCAGAAGGGAGGACTTCCTAAAATGGTGAGTTCCTAGAAAGGGAGCCTGGAAACCCTGCTCGACGTGCTGCAGATTTTATAGAGTCACTACCCAAGATAGAAAGCATAGATGCTTCTAATGCTAAAGCAGGTGGTAGAAAAGAGGCAGCTTGGTTTGGGATAGATTGCCAAAGGCCAAGTTTGAGCCAAGAGGGCAGAGCATAGGAAAGGCTGCCAGTCTGGGTTCAAGAGACCACAAAGAGAACAATTTCATCCCAATACTTCATGAGCAGTTTTAGGACTCAAACAGAAAAGACTTTGTCATCTCTGTAAGGGCAACCTAGTCCTTGAACAGTTGTGATCCAAATACGTAAGAATTTGTATTAAGGTTTTTGTTTACAAACAACGGAAACTGATGATAGCGAATTTGAATCACAATAAAAAAGTAACTCTGTGAAAGACATGAGGCAGTTCACAAAAATTAAAGAAAAACAGAACCTTTGTCCTTAAAGTAATCAGAAACAAAGGCATCTTAGGCAATGTCAAGAGCAGAACTAAGGGACAGTCACTTCAGATCATTCCTCAAACATTTTCTATCCTTTGGTCAATCTGTTTAAGATTTACACTCCACAAGAGAGTATATGACTGGCCTGGCTTTTGATGTGCTATGCATGCATGTGCGAGTGCATATGAGTGCACTAGAAGATGACATGATACTTCAATTTGGAAGTCTCACCAAGAGTTGCAGGCAATATGGGGTGGGTAGTTGTTAGTAGCTAAAGGGAAAGATTGAAGGCAGGCAAAAGCAGTGGATGTCCACTACAGGGTCCCAGATCAGGTGATCTACAATAGGACTAAAAGGAAAGATCTTGTGTCTTTCTAGGAGCTGCATCTAGGAAGTTCCTGGGAGCTATAGGCTATTCAAAGCACAAAGAGAATCCATGCAAGCAAGCTAATGCTCAGTAATGGGAGAAACTCAGAAATTAGACACTTCTCATTTCAGAACGAGTAGATATCAAGCCTGGACAGTGTGACAAAATTTTACCCTAACCAGAATCATCATAAATAGTTCTTACTGTCAGGGAAGCCCATCCACAACCTGGCTGGGGGGCTGTTTTGTTTAGGAGTTGAATAATGGAAAATAAAATAGCAAGTCTTGCCAATGACAAAATAGAGAAAGTTATCTGTATCTTGAAACAATTAGTTCTGCCTTCAGAGAATAGGTGGACCCACTGCAAAACAGGGCAGGAAGTATCCCTGGGAGCCTCCAGTTGTGCATCAATGCACATGCACGCATACCCCCACACACATACACAGTACCCTGGGGTAAAACCAGTGAAGAAATGCTATTGCCTTCAGTTTCTCCCTACCTCATTTTAAGGTCTTTGCCTTCAAACTCTCCTCCCCCATGATTCTTTTATACATTAACAAACTGATTCACAATATGTTATGCTTAAGCATTTAAAGACCTATTATCTTTTTTTAATATGTATTTATTTTTAATTCTAATTTGTTATACATGTTTGCAGAGTACATTTCATTTCATATTACATATAAAGAGCACAATTTTTCAAGTTGCTGGTTTTATATAAAGTATTTTTACAATTGTGTCTTCATACATGTATTTGACAACTCAGTCTGCTATTATTCCTATACCCTTGCCTCTCCACCCCCTCTTTGTTCTATTTAAATTTCTTTCATTCCTCTCATCCCCACTCCCTTGTCTTTATAAGTTAGTATCTTCATATCAAAGAGATCATTCGACCTTTCATTTTTTGGGATTGGCTAACTTCACTTAGCATTATTTTCTCCAACTCCATCCATTTACCTGCAAATGCCATGATTTTATTCTCTTTTAGTGATGAGTAGTGTTCCATTGTGTATATATACCAAAGTTTCCCTATCCTTCATCTGCTGATGGGCATCGGGGTTGGTTCCACAATCTAGCTATTGTGAATTGTGATGCTATGAACATTGATGTGGCTGTGTCCCTGTAGTATGCTATTCTTAAGTCCTTTGGGTATAGACCGAGGAGTGGGATAGCTGGGTCAAATGGTGGTTCCATTCCCAGTTTTCCTAGGAATCTCCATACTGCTTTCCAGATTGGCTTCACCAATTTGCAGTTCCACCAGCAATGTAAGAGTGTGCCTTTTTCCCCACATCCTCGCCAGCATTTATTGTTGTTTGTTTTTTTTTTTTTTTGATAGCTGCCATTCTGACTGGAGTAAGATGAAATCTTAGAGTTGTTTTGATTTGCATTTCTCTAATTGCTAGAGATGTTGAACATTTTTTCATATATTTGTTGATTGTTTGCATATCGTCTTCTGAGAAGTGTCTGTTTAGTTCCTTGGCCCATTTATTGATTGGGTTATTTGTGTTTTTGGTGTTAAGGCTTTTGAGAGCTTTATAAATCCTTGAGGTTAGTGTTCTATCTGATGTGCTTGTGGTAAAGATTTGTTCCCATTCTGTAGGTTCTCTATTCACCTTACTGCTTGTTTCTTTTGCTGAGAAGAAGCTTTTTAGTTTGAATCCATCCCATTTATTGATTGTTGGTTTTAGTTCTTGCACTATAGGGGTCTTATTGAGGAAGTTGGGGCCTAAACCAACATGATGGAGATTTGGGCTTTCTTTTTCTTCTATTAGGTGCAAGGTCTTTGGTTTAATTCCTAGGTCCTTGATCCACTTTGAGTTAAGTTTTGTACATGGTGAGAGAAAGAGATTTAATTTCATTTTATTACATGAGGACTTCCAGTTTTCCCAACACCATTTATTAAAGAGTCTGTCTTTTCTCCAGTGAATGTTTTTGGCACCTTTGTCTAACATAAGATAACTGTAGGTGTGTGGGTTCATCTCTGTGTCTTCTATTCTGTACCATTGGTCAACTGGTCTATTTTGGTGCCAATACCATGCTGGTTTTGTTACTATTGCTTTGTAGTACAATTTAAGAAGACCTATTATCTTTTATTCCAACTCTGGAATAAAACATTTTATTATAAAACGTAGTAAAAAAGAGCATTTTAGGGGCTGGGGTTGTGGCTTAATGGTAGAGTGCTTGCCTAGCATGTGTGAGGCACTGGGTTCGATTCTTAGCACCACATAAGAATAAAATAAAGATATTGTGTCCACCTAAAACTAAATAATAAATATATTTTTTTTAAAAAGAGCATTTTACTTGATGTCAGGAGAGTTGGGTTCATGAATCTAGACTGGACATTCATCTCTAGACTAGTTTCTTCCTTTCACCCAGATACAACAGGGTGACATGCATGGTGAGGAGTAGTGTTCAGTCATCGTACCTTCTCCATGGCCAATCCCCTCCAATGCTCTTACCAAGCTTCTCTACCTTATAGATAAATCACATCCATCTTCCAGGGTCAGCCCAAGCAAAGGCAATGTGGCATAGAGGAAGGTATTAGATTCTTAATTGCCTCAGTTCAAATCCCAGCTCTATCACTGAGGACCAAGAAAGCCTCTCAGCTTTCTTGAAGTGTGTGAACTATAGAAGTTTATACAGAGAGAAATGCCCACACAAGCTCCAATAGCCATTATCATCATCTCTCCCCAAATCCTTCCCTTACCAGCCCTTTTTACAGTGATCTCTCCTTTCTCTCCATACCTTTGGTGTGAATTATCTGTATTATTAAAATAGTTATCAAGTGCTCTGGGCTGCTAAAATGTTACCTTGCTTCTTCTAACATTTTTATCAAAAATTTTACCAATGTACTCTTAAAAAAAAAATTGGTTTGACAATGTGTGACCTCTTTTTCCAGGAACTGTCTTGCTAACTAAACTCCTCCATCATCATTAAGTCCTATCACTTAGCAGCATGAGTAAGATGTTTTTTAAAAAGCCATTTTGAGTAAGTAGTTTATAACTCTACCTGAAAAATCCAAATCTTTGCCTTTTTTTTTCCTTTTCGAATTGACCCAGACATATTACCATTCAGTTATGCTTTTCATTGGTGAACCCTGAAATAAACACTTTCTTCCCTGCTATATAGTTAATCACTGCTCTTTTCCTGCCTGTGCCATCTACAGCCTGGCAGTCCTTGTCCTAGTTGTGCACGTTGCCTTCTCCATTTCAGTTGCACTCAGCATTGAGATTCATTAACCCAGGAGAAGCAAAGAAGTGGGTGGAAATAAGAGACAGGTTTTACAAGAAATCCTGCCCACATCTCCTTTTTCATACCTCCCCGGGCACCAGAGTTCTCTAAAGAGTTACTGAACTTTAGCCTCAGATTCATTCAATTTGACCAAAAGTTCAGCAACAACTTTCTCATTTGAGTTATAAAAACAAAGAGTGAACAAATGTAGATCCCTAATACCAATTCATCAAGTTCAGGCCAGAGTCACAATCTGGTTTTCGTGAAAGAGATGAAAGGGCACAGCTGATGATTTCCCTGGGTGGGTGGGAGATGAAGTCTGAAGGCTGTTTCTGCTGAGTGTGATTATTGTCAGGTGTCTGGAAACAAATCCCCGACAGTTGAGCAAGATCAAAGGACTATCCATCAAAGCTAAAACTCCGTGCAGTTGCCTATGTCCACACCCTGGAGACTCTGCACAAGAGGACACAGACCTCATCCGTTCTCATAAGTGTACATCAAATAATACTCAAAGGGAAGAAAGGAGAAAGGAAAATCAAGGTCTCTGAGACCTTTACAGTCTTTTGAGACCCAACAAGAATCCTGTATCCTTCTACCTTCATTTCCTAGGACAACTCTAGCTGACACCAAAAAATAAGTTCACCGTTCTTACTCTTCATAAAAGGTAACACATTGAATGCCAGCAAAGATATTACACAAGGTATAATTAGATCCAATCTCTATTCTGTGGAGTCACATTCAGAAGGGATGAACCACTGAGATACAAATGAAAGAAAAGATAGGAAGCTCAGGAGCAAGTAAGTGCCAGTTGTTTGACCTATGTTTTCTTGTCTGATGGTTTCTCCCACTGAATTGCAGGATAGTGAGCTTTCCACACAAACACTGCCTTAAATGTAGTAGGTGCTCCAGGAAGTGGAGGAAGAGAAGTTTGACTTTGTTTTATCTATTCTTGAATGCCAGATGAAAACATGAGGAGTTTGCCCTGATCACAGATGATAGGCAGATCGGCAAAAAAAGAAACATCATGATGAAGGTCAAAACCGTGACCGATGGACAACTTTCCACTGCATTTCCTTCGGAAGCCGAAAGCATACTATCAAAGATGGGGTGGATACAGATTCATAGCAGACTCAGCATTGCAATTAAGGTCCATGCAAGAAAAGATCTTTCTCCACGTGGCCTCCAAGGCCAAGTGCCAAGTAGAAAGGAACAATGGATTTCTCCCAAAAAGAACTTGGTGAAACAATAGATGATTTTTATAGACTCAAGGTTATAAGCCCAGATGTATTTTCCAATAAGAGCAGAAAAATAGGAGGTAGTTTTGAATACTGCCAAACATTGCAACGCCTTTGCCATAGAAATCTTGTCTTAATTATGAAAGCATTTCAGAAATGAAATGCTTCTTTACAGCACAGTTTCCCAGTATTTTTCATACAACAAAACCAAATATTGCTGAATTTAAAAGAACCAAAACTCATACAGTCCAATTAAGTTTTCTTTTTAAAAAAATATTTATTTATTTGTTTTAGTTGTACAAAATGCCTTTACTTTTATGTAGTGCTGAGAATCGAACCCAGGCTGCGCATGTGCTAGGCGAGCGCTCTACCACTGAGCCACAACCCCAGCCCCCCAATTAAGTTTTCATGGGAGAACCAAGTTCTCTCAAATGAGGTATTTCATTTGGAAACTGGATCCTCATTTCTTACAATATTTGGGACTCCACTACAATTAACCTTGCACTTTCTAATTGGTTCAGACCTTCTTCCAGGAAGTAACCCTCAAAATGCAAAATTAGGATGAGATCTCTCTGGGAGGGCAGTCATACCAGGAAGACTGTTCCAGGAAAGAATCCCTCCAGGAAATAAATCCACACATTTCAGTGACAACGAGAAATGTTCTCAACAGACTTGCAGTGAAGCTGCCACTAGGAGTGGGAGGGGGGATGTCACTGCCTGTCAGACACACAGCTTTTACTTTGGTTTCTTAGGAAAATAGTACATGCCCTTTCTGCTTCCCACTGAGAATGAATTACTCTTGCCTGCGCTCAAGCAGAGAGAGGCTGACTGGGCTGGGAGCACTGAGCTACAGCCTATTAAACTAAAGTTGCCTTGAAAGTTGGTTAATGACAAAGAAAACTCAGTGTTTCCATCTAGATATCTAAACTCAGATACAAAAGGAAAAATGTTTGTGCAGGAAAATGCCTTCATTTTACAAATTTAATTATATTACTGACTTGACAGCTGTAAATTCTTGAAGCCATTGAGATAAAAATAAAAACCTGACTTGAAAAATTATTAAATCTATATTCCATAAGAGTTTAAATATATGCACAAATGCAAAGATGCTCACAAACTGTGACTTTCCTAGAGGTCAAACTGCACACAGCTTTAAGTAAAGGAGACAGTTTACCTTTCCTCTACTCTATATCATTATCATTGGTTTTGACATTTACATAGCCCTGCTCTTCAAAAGCATTCCCATCAGTTGGCTTCAGAAGTAACCTTCTTGGAGAGATCAGCCCGGAGAATGTCAATGTGCAAATGAGACACAGAGAGGCTGTTATTTGCCTACCATCTTAAATGAAGAAACAATATATGAGAACATACTTCTTAAGCAAGAACTGAAAATAGTTATAAAATCATCATATTCCCAGTCCCAGTTGTGAATCAGGTAATGTCCACTCAGACATTTTTCAGGTCAAATCTGTAGCAACTTTAATACTCAAGTCCTCATATGTTTCTCTTTATTCATTATAGCAATCAACTGTAGGTGCTTCTAAAGTGAATTTTTGAATATGAAATAACCTTAATGTAAAAGACTACATATATGGAATTATCCTCCCATATATTGGCCTTACAAATCCTGGTGATGTTGTTTAATTAACATTCAAAGGTCATAACATCTTTGTCAGATTGTGACCTAATTATTGAACCATTGCTTAACTATTTTGGATAAGTAAGAGTTGGTCATTTAAAACAGTCATGTAGTTTTAAAACAAAGGAACAATTTCAACTTTCAATAATTTAGTATTAGCCTTTAATGTAAAAGAGAAAATTAAAAAAAAAAAAAAGAAACTCAACATTGTGTGTCAAGATTTGTCAATTGTGGAGCACCATACAAATAAATGTTATTTAGTGTGGATGATGATAAAGGTGATGAAGATGATGAGATTTTTTTTTTTTTTTTTTTTTTTTTTTTTTTTTGGTACCGGGGATTGAACTCAGGGGCACTCGACCACTGGGCCACATCCCCGGCCCTTTTTGTATTTTTATTAGAGACAGGGTCTCACTGAGTTGCTAAGTGCCTCGCCATTGCTGAGGCTAGCTTTGAACTCGCGATCCTCCTGCCTCAGCCTCCCAAAGTGCTGGGATTACAGGCGTGCGCCACCGCGCCCGGCGGCGATGAGATTGTTGTTATATCCACAAAGAAGCATCAAGATTCATTTCTGATCCTTAACTTTCAATCACATAGACAATCATCTCTGGCTAATCCCAAACTGGTTTTGGAAATGTCAAAGATACATTACAGCTGCCTGCCTGGTCTGAAAAGTCTAAGCTCTTGACTAGGGATACACTGACCACAGAACATACATTTTATTTTGGGGTGACAGTAGGTCAGTCACTTAACTATCCTTTGATCTTATAATTTATCAAATGGTAGAAAAATCCAGAATGTCAGAAAATTTAACTGGAAATGACATGAGACTAACTTGTTCTTTTCTCAAGCAGAGGACACTGAAGACATCTAGTTCCTTTTCAGAATCAGAACATCCAATAACCTGCAGTGATTTTAGCCAGGTATAAAACATGAACATTTTGAACTCAGATTACAACCCATTAAAGAGTTCCTATCTGAAATTCTGCAGCAATCATGAAAATAAGTACTAACTCACATACCTCAAGCCTAGAGGAAGCCAAGAAAAACCTGCAAATAGCTATTTCTGGTTTCTTTCTTCATTTTGTTCCTATTCTGTAGATATTGCCTAAATTATCCCAAAGAGCATACAAAGAGCACCCTCACCCCATTCAGAGGCTCTCCTTTCTTTCTTTCTTTCTTTTTTTTTTTTTTTTTTTTTTTTTTTTTTGGTACCGGGGATTGAACTCAGGGGCACTCGACCACTGGGCCACATCCCCAGCCCTTTTTTGTATTTTATTAGAGACAGGGTCTCACTGAGTTGCTAAGTGCCTCGCCATTGCTGAGGCTGGCTTTGAACTCGCAATCCTCCTGCCTCAGCCTCCCAAGTGCTAGGATTACAGGCGTGTGCCACCGCGCCTGGCTCCTCCTTTCTTTTTTGTAAAACATTTTTAGTTGTAGGTGGACATAATACCTTTATTTATTTATTTTTATGTGTTGAGGAGGATCAAACCCAGTGCCTACACGTGCTAGGCAAGCGCTCTACCACTGAGCCACAACCCCAGCCCCAGAGGCCCTCCTTTCTGGTGCAATACCCATTCCACCATGCCTTCAAGTATGTATTTCCTTAACTCATGCTGTTGCCTCTCCTCTAACCCTCACCACATCTCCCACATTGCTTGTCTAGCTTAGTCATTGAAAAAATAACCAGGGAACATCAACAGCCATTCCTAACACATGGGTAAGGTTGTGTGGTGTGGTGAAAGGGCCACAGACTCTGCAACCAGGCTGCCAGCTTCACATTTCAGTTCATCATGATTGCAAGCATTGTCCTTGCCCCTAGATATCTGAAAGTGAAAAGCCAAAGTCCTGCTGTCATGGAGTTTAGATTCTAGTCGTGGGAGTGAGGAAAACAGACAGGAAATGAGCACAGGTGGTACTAAGTAGTATGAAGAAAATGAAAGCAGGCTGAGGGAGCACAGCAGGGGCAGTGGACCTTTTTCATTAGGTAACATTTCAGCTGAGGTTTGAACAGAGCAAGGCAGCAAGTCATTCAAGCCTGTGTGAGCAGCACAGCCCAAGCAGAAGGAACAATAATGAAATCCTGAAGGATAGGTGTGGCTAGAGATGTTTAGGAGGAGCCAAGAGGTCAGTGTCTGGAGCAGTGGGAGCAAGGGGGACAATGGTGGCTGTGAGGTTAAGGAGGTAGCAGAGAGCCAGATGGTGTGTAGTCTTGCAGGCCACAGTGAGAATACAGGATTTCACATTTCACTCAAAGAGATTATAGGTTTTTGTACAGAAGAATGACATGATCTGATTTATATGTTTAAAAGCTTCCTCTAGGGTATATATATTGGGCTAGTGGGGCAGGAGTAGAGGCAAGGAGAACAATTAGAAGGTCATTATAGTCTTGACTACAGTGACAAGTGATGATTGGTAGGATTAGCACAGTACCAGAGAAATTGTCAAAACTTAGAATTCTGATTATATTGTAAAGACACTGTCTCCAGGAGTTTGCTAATGGAAAAGGTGTGGAGCAAGACAGAAAAGAGGAGTCAAAGATATCTACCGCAACTTGGTGATGAGAATGCCAATGCCATTGCCCAAGGGTGGGGCAGCAGTGACTAGAAGAGTAAGTTTGAGAGGAGGGAAACGAATCAAGATTTGTTTTGGACATGAGTTTGAGCTGCCTACTGGAAATCTGAATGAAGATATTGAGTCAGTTTAGATACAAGATTTGGTTCCCCCATCTGTAAAACAGAGAGATTTGAATTAGAGATAGAAATTTGGGGGATTTAGCAAATAAAATAAAGGACTAAAAAAATGCTGTTTATCTGAAAATCACATTTAATTGGGCATTCTGTATTTTATCTGTCAATCCAAGGGTGAAGCTGAATGAGATCACATAAAAAGTTAGGAGGACAGGGCTGGCTGGGGCTGTAGCTCAATTGCAGAGCACTTTCCTAGCATGCGTAAGGCACTGGGTTCGATCCTCAGCACCACCTAAAAATAAACAGATAAAATAAAGGTATTCTGTCCATCTACAACTACAAAAAGTCTTTTTAAAAAGTTAGGAGGACAGAGGAAGAGAAGTAGCTCAAGGGCCCAAGAATTAAGCCCTGGGGCATTGAAAAAGTGAGAGATGAGAAAGAGGAAGAGAAGAGTGAAGGAACTAGAAGAAAAAACAGAAATTGCAGTGTTTAGAAACCAAGAGAAGAAAGTATTCCAAGAAAGGGCGGGGGTGATTGTGCCAGCTGCGCCTAAGAGGGCTAGATTTGAAAATGCAGGTGGCATAGGGGAAAGGAAAGTCTGACTGGAGTAGATTCAAGAAAAAAACGGGAGGAGAGAAACCAGTGAGAACAAGAGCAGACAATTCTTTCAGGGTTTTACTTTAATGGGAGCATATACATGGGTCAGTAACTGGAGGGTGATTTGGGGGTCAAAGGAGCTAATGGGTTTTTTGTTGTTGTTTGTGTTTGTTTTGTTTTGTTCTGTTTAGATATGGTCATCAGCTGAGGCAGGTGATTGCAGTGACACCCAGTCCCTGGAGTAGCTGGGTACCTAGCACCAAGAAACTGGTTCTCTCCTGGCATGCAAACATGGAGCTTCAGCAGCCGGGTAAGTATGGAAGAGCCACTGTGGGTCCCAGAACAGAGTGCCCAAGATGCATGCAGTAGACAGTAAGAAAACTTTATCCCCAGGAAGTACCACTGTCTCTGGGGTGAAAAGTGCTTCTGCACTTAGGTCTCCTGCCCCTGGAGCATTTGGTGGAACTGTGTGACTGAGCACAGAGGATGCTACTTTCTGTGAAAACCAGAGAAATCTAAAATAATGCCTAGTTATCTCTTTAGCAATTAGAGCTTTTATTTCTGTTTGCTGTTGTTTTTGTTTTATTTTTGTTTTGTTTCAATTTGGTTTTGGTTTTGGTTTTGTACTGGGGATTGAACCCAGGGGCACTTAACCACTGAGCCACATCCCCAGTCCTTTTCATTTTGTATTTTGAAACAGGGTCTTGCTAAGTTGTGGGATTTTGTTTCTGGATAGGGACAGCCATCATGAATCTGATATTACACATATTTTTACTGTTCAAATGTTTAGGGCTTCAAGCAGCTAACACTGAGTTGTAGGAATGTCCTTGCAGTGTTCAGTGGTAGGGATAGAGGACTTGACCAAGATGAAGGAGGTGACCAAGGGAGACTCAAAATCCAGTAAAAGAAAATCAGCAGCAGAGTTGGCATCCAGGTACTCCACGAGTAATGGAACCAGAAATTTCAGCAGGGTAAGAGGAGAGGCACCAGTGAATCTAGTGACATGGACTGACAGCTGATTTGACATAATGCACCTGCCCTCTGGATCCTTCCAGACAACGAGTTCTATCAGTGCTCCAAAATGCAATTCAGAGTTTGAAAAGAAGTGTTCAGTATCCTTAGACTATGTGTGTGTGTGTGTGTGTGTGTGTGTGTGTGTGTGTATACTTTTATTAATGGTCAAAATAGGCTTCACATTTAAGAATATGTATATTATCTTTCTGGTACTTTCTTGGGAGTGGGAGAATCTAAGTTATACTATCCCTGATCTAATTTTAACATTTTCTATACCAAAGTTTTATGATTTTGTAAGTTTGCTAGAAATTGGTGGTCCATCAATGTCCATTTTATTAATTCTTCTACAGAAACTTGGTAATAGCTCCAGTTTATACCGTATTAGCATCTATCCAATTGAAAATGTAACAACAACATTTTTCTTTGTCCTATTCAATTAAATATCTATTTACTGTATCACTAATTTGGGCTTTGAGAAAATTTTTTACACTTCACTAAGGGCAAAGAGTCTGCTTCACATTTTATACCTGTTCAGAGGATATTTCCCCTGATGGATTGTATGTGTCTATGACGCTTTATGATCAACACCTATGTTGAAAGGTTTTTCAAAAATGGGATATTGCAACATGTTTGCATTCTAATGGAGATTGTAAGAGCCCTAATAAGGAGATAGCTAAGATGGCGGCTAGCTGAGAGCCATAAGAGGTGTTTAAGTATTTTCACCTGATATTCATGCATTTATCTAAGAATCTTTCTATACCCGTGAACACTATGTGACACACCTGTAAGTCTGAGCTGTTAACACGTGTATTCTTGTTAAAGCAAAAAGTATTTAACTGGGTGAGGTTGGCTAGAGGGGGTGGTTGGAGTTGGAGAGGTTGTTGGAGCCGGAGAGAGAAGTTAGAAGAAGGAAGAATAAAGAACCTATTCATTTCCAGTCTGCCTCCGAATTCTTTCCCGCAGTATCGTTGCTGCAGGCGGCAACAGGAGATGATTAAGGAAAGAGAAGGAAACTGATCATGCAGGAAAGAGAAAGTTAAATTGCAAAGTGCTGTCCTTGTGTAAGTGAGGTTGGGGGGTATCAAGTGGAAGGACTCAGCTTCAGAGGTGCAGTGACAGTTCACCCATAGCAACAGTATTGAAGCTGGATTGTGAGTACAGATGTGACTAAGTGGTGAGTTCTGGTGGCAAAAGAATGTAGAATTTCTCTTCTGCTTGCTTGTCTCTTCTCAGTGAAAGACCAGGAGCTGAGAAGAATAAGGAGTGTTAGAAGCCAGAGAGGAAAAAGCATGACATGATGGTCTAGGAGGGAGGGGAGGAGTTGATGAAGGCAATGCTATAGGATTGGCTGACTGTACCATCCACTTGAAGTTGTTTGTGGTAATTAACTCAGAGAAGGATGGTGGAAAAAGAAAGAAGTAAGGGAATTGAGGATGCATGAAATGAATTATTTAGGTAGTGGGCAAAAGACTCTAATCCTGTGTCTCTCCAAAATTCCTGTTGATGCCTACTTCCCAGTGTGTTGCTATTAAGTGTGTGTGTGTGGGGGGGGGGGTTGGCAGGGGTGTTTTGAGAGGTGGCTAGGTCATCAAGGCAGAGCACTCATGAATGAGATTAATACTGTTATAAAAGAGGCCTGAGGGAGCTAGTTCACCCCTTCCACCATGTGAGGACCAAGCAAAAATGTGCCACCTATGAAGCAAAGAGAAAGACCTCACCAGACACTAAATCTGCTGATGCTTTTGTCCTGGACTTCCCAGCCTCCAGAATTTTGAGCAATAAATCTCTGTTGTTTATAAATAACTCAGCCTAAAGTATTTTGTTATAACACCCAAATTGGACTAATACATGCTGTTAAGGAGGGAAGGAAAGACATGAGGGGAGGCAAGGATCAGTAAAAGGTGATGGGGTCCAGGGACTGGAAGTGAGGCAGGAGAACTGTTAGGTTACAGAGGGAATGAGCTAGAGAAATGGACAATGGTAGCAGATCAGGATGTTTAGAGTTGAAATTATGAAAGGGTGCATTTCTATAAACATCCCCATCGATTGCCATTAAGAAGCTCAATAAAAATCACTTTGACACTGCCTAAGAATGCTGCACAAATGTCAGTGTGGTTCAGAAAGTCTCCCCTCTCCTCCTTTCCTTCCTTTTCTTCCCCATTTTTCCTCCCCCAACACCTTATCTCCCCACACTTCCTTGAACCTCCCTCCCCCCTCAATTCTGAAATAAAATGTAACTGCTCAAATGTGAATTTAACTGAAACAGATGAAAACCAACCCCTGATGAAAGAGCATCTCTCCTCCATTTGTACTAAAGATGTAGAAGAAATATAAAAAGAGCATGTTGCTGATAGAAGCCGAGAGGAAGAACACAAGAAATAGTTTGTCTCTGACATTTAAGTAAGCCTGATGCTGGGTGTTTTTAGATTTATGTGACTGATAAATAATACAAGATTCTCTGTAGAGGACAAATCCAAGTGAAAAATACCCAATTGAGAAGAGAGGTGTGTGGTTAGTAATCTCAACAGAAAAGGCCGAGCTCTCCTGAAATCCAAGATATCAAATGACCGTTTTTTCAGCTGTAACATTATACTCTTGGCAATTACATAGCTTTCCAGCTGCCTCAAATCAATATCTGTCCCCCCCCCCCCCAACGCCCTGTCTCCTGACTTAAATCTCTATTCAGGTAAACTGAGGTTCTGCCTATTACAGAATAAAAGTTAGTCATTTTCTATATTAGTTGGGGTTACTCCTGGAATGGTCTTTTATTTAGAAAATTATCCTTCTGCTTTCTGAAATCTTTCAATTTTACCTCTCAAACATTTCAGAAAAATTCTCCTTGTCTGGCATTTCTAAGCAGTGGAGTATTTCCCAGAGAAGGGAGGTAGGGGTGGTTATTGCTGTACTTTTCCCTAGGAGTGATCTGATTTCAAAAGTGAAGAAAATATCCATCTACTGTTTTACACTAAAAAGTAAATATTTTGACATTTATATTCAACAAAATAAGTGCAAATTGCTTAATGAACATATAAAAAGGTGTTCATCATCACCAGAAAGCATTTATTTAGTTCATGTGGGGCTTATTAGGGGTCAGGCACTGCCCTAAGCACCAGAAACCATTCCAAGTCTTTACAAATAGTAACTCAATCAATTCAAATAATAATCTTATGTGAAAGGTATGATTATTTTCTCCATTTTCAGTGGGAGTGATGAAACTGAGTCACAAAGAAATTAGGTAACTTGCTAAGATCACACAATTAATAAGATGCACAGCCAAGCAATTGGGCTCTAGGCCCATGCTCTTAGGTGCTATGCCATGAGCAACTGCCAGGGAAATGAAGATTCATTCAGTATGCTATTTTCTATTCATGAGATTGCCACCCCCCCCCAAAAAAAAATTAAATATTGATACCAACAAGCTCTGCCAAAGATGTGGCAAATCAACACCCATGTATTGTTGCAAATTTTTCAGAAGATTATCCAACAGTATTCATGGAAATTTATAGTACAGAAAACCCTCTGTACGATATTCTGGCCTATAATAACAAAAGCACCAGTATATAAGACTATCTATGAAATTGCAGAGTTACTTATAGTGATGAAAAAGCTTGAAATGGAACAACCGTCCATTGCAGGAGCTATAGTTGAATAAATTATGCTGCATCCACAATATGGAATAACTATTATATAAGAGGTCAATCTGTATCTATTGATCTAGAAAAAGCTACAATACTGTGTACAGTCCTATTTGCAGGGGGAGGGGTGTAAATATGTTTTTGAGCATATTTAACAGTGACCTGAGGAAATAGGATAGAGTAGAGGTATTATTAACTTTTTTAATGCATATTAATAAAGTGTTTGATTTTTATACAAGTGTGGAATGCCTTTACAATTTAAATATCTAATTGAGTTAAAATAATTATAAATGTAAATGCAATAATCAGCATAGAAAATATGCCTTACATGTTCAGTTCCACATAGAAAATTATATGAATAATATAGCTTTTCAAATAAAATGTGAAGAGCTATTTATGTTTGTGGAGACCTCTTATATACAGGCATTGCAATTTATAATTTTCAGCAATTACAGAATAACATTAATTTTCTTTAATGGGAATTTCTGACAACAAAAAGGAAAAGGAATAATTTGTTCATTCTTTGTCTAATAGGGTAACTAGCCAGTAGAGAGTAATATCATTTTAAAAATCATTGCATGAAAAAAAATCAGTGCATGATCTACAATTCCTATTTCTATTTCTTCGGTTTCACACCCAAGTGGAGAGAGAACGCACATTTGGGAAGTAAGTAAACGGAGGGCTGGTGGTATTGAAAGGTTTAAAATCCCCTCCTTTGATAAAAAGTATTTGACTCATATATCTCCAGGTTTAAGTCTCTCTCTCTATGTTCTATGCTGTTCAAGGTAAAGTTGAAACCTGATCAGAGTGGCTGAAAATGTTGGTGGGGGAATGGGGAGAACAAACAAGAGACTGCATTGTTTGCTTTCTGGTTGTTTTGACCATAGGCCCTGCCCAGCCTGGTGAAATTTAAAGTGCTGCTGCCATCTTCAGGAGTTCCCCATTGTCATATTTGAATAAAGTAACAAGTAAGTTGGATACTACCTCATAACCCTTTCCAGGAATTTTGAGTGGCAGCTAGAAAACAGGCACTCTAGATGACTGTTGTGATTTCTCATAAAAGCTTAAGATCATTCCTAATAAGGCAGCTTTGCGTGTGTGTGCTTAATTTTATGAAATGATAAGTTTCTCCCTTTAAAAGGCAACATGGATTAAGATTTAGAGTCCAAAAGTGGGCATGATTGGAGAGGGCGCCACACTTTAAAAAATGGTTGAAGATGCTGGGTGCAGTGGCATGCCTGTAATCCCAGCAGCTCTGGAGACTGAGGCCAGAGGATTGCAAGTTCAAAGCCAGCCTTAGCAAAAGTGAGGTGCTAAGCAACTCAGTGAGACCCTGTCTTTAAATAAAATACAAAATAGGGCTGGGGATGTGGTTTAGTGATCAAGTGTCCCTGAGTTTGATCCCCAGTACCTCCCCACAAATGGTAGAAGATGGGGGTTTAGGTTATAACCTATTGGGTGCACCTGCTGACTTTGAAGGCCATGGAGTTAGTTCCCCTGAGGACTACCTGTTCAATTTCTATGGCCAACATTGTTTGGTCAAAAAGAACCTGTGGGCTTCCATTTTTACTTGATTTGTTTGTTGACTGGTTTGTTTATTAATTCTAAGCCTATCTCTCTTCTCTGGTTGCTTGAGTTACAGATAGTTAAGACCAAATTATCTACCAGTACTCTCAGCATGAAGCTCTACTTCTTTCCCAGATGTAATTCTACTTCACTGCTTTGCAAAGAAACATTAATTGAGCCCTAAACCAAAAATAGGTCCATTATACTATCCTTCTTCATGATGGTTAGAAATGTTGATACTCACACATGATCTGGGAGGTCTATGAACACACAGGTTCTCAGGAGGAACAATCCAGTCTTCAGCCATGGTACCAGTGTATTGTCTGGAAATACTTTGATACACTGAAGTTTTCATATAGGTCATTTCACACTCATTCTTTTTTGTTTATTCATCATTTTTAGCAATCTTAAGGTCTCATAGAAGCGGATGGACCTCCCAGAGCCCATGTTGGCTCTTCATTCACATCATTTAAAGCAAAGAATAAAGTCTTTTAATTCACCTTATAAAAATTCATATCATTTTAGGAAATATGAAAGTTCACTTTTGTCACAAATTTCACAATTAAAAAATGTGTACAGAAAAAGCAGATTATAATACGTAACTAGCACCATAATGGAAGTTATGTCATCAGTATGACGCTTCAGAAACTGCTGTATTTGGAAGATCGTCCTTGTCCTCTGCAATTTTTCCTTGGAGTTATTCAGTTCTTCAGCAAAGACTTTCTAAGACTTTCTATTAATATACTGGGTATTCTGGTAGGCACTTTTTATATGTTACCTCTCCATTCCTCACAAGGATTCTGTGAAGGTCAGACACCCCCATTTAGCAGATAGGGAAACTAGGACACAGATACTTTAAGTAATTGCTACAGTCACGTAGGATTGGAACCTGAGTGTGCCTTACTCATGCCCATACTGCCTGCATAATTGTATCACCAAAGCTGGGAGACAGCTTTTTTCCTGAGCAATTTCTTGCCTATCATGATTATACAACTATTATCCAATGAATATTTGACTCTTTGCTACAGTCAAGGCATTATGAATTTTATTAACATAGCACTTAGAAAAAACTAAGTCAGGGCTAACATTAGACCATAAAATAAGCAAAAGTTATAAAAATGGAGAGTATGACTCAAAGCATATTGAGCTATTTGTGCTCACTGCCACTGGGGGCATTGCCGACTTATAAGAACAGGTGAACAAGATTGCATGCTGGAGAAATTCCACAACCTGAAGGTAATTTTGAACCTATCTATGATGCCAGGTAAGAAAAAATATATAGGGAAAACTTAAGACATAAAAAAGTGCATTTAACCACAATTTGGCCACAGGGACAATCTATAGATTAGAGTTTTTTTATTTCTACTTTACTTCCTTTTCCCATTACGTCTGGCCACTCAAGCAGGAAAATGAATGAATGATTCCTTGCAAAATTTATCCCATCTTGTTTAATGTGTAATGTTGTTACTATTTCTGGATCTCAGAACTTGTAACCTTAATTCAATGATAGGGTATATCTGGTCCTGTTCAATTTCACTGCACTCGCTACTCTGTTCTTCCTACAGAGCTCTAAATGGCCTCAGACTCAGAAGTTGAACAGTGAAGCCACCATCTCAGCCCAGTGCCCTCCGAAGTCTCTGGTGCCACTACACAGCTGCTTACAGCTTAATGAACCACTGTTTAGTGCGCTGCTAAATGAGGTTGCAAAGAGTGAACCATCTCAAATGGCATCAGCTTTTCACTTGAGGAAAGGAGTTCTCATGACATACCAGACTTCATCTGAAGGACAGAACAACCCAGACCTTTGCATTTGGGTGAACTAGCAACTCTTCAGGGAACAGATCTATGACTGATCTATTTTCTACTCCAGTGGTCATCATTAATATTAACGTTAAATTAAAAGTCAAGACATTGGGGTCCTCCAGCAGAAAGTCAGCACAAAAAGCTGACTATGAATTAGCCAGGATGGATGGGCCAGAGCTAGTGCAAATAATGATGAAAACAGTACATTTCTCAAGTGCCTTTTTGAGGAGCTCAGACAAATATTATCCAGACTCAGCCTAAAAGCAATGAAATCACTAGTCCTATGATGACATTACATATATTTAAAATGAAAAGCTGAGAAAATTATTGGGTTTTTTTTGTGTAGGGATGTATTTATACTTAAGGGACCCCTCTATCTAGAAACACTGAGGACAATGATCTAAGCCTCTTTATAGAAATTGCCCCAGATGGGGTTGTAGCTCAGTGTTTAAGTATGTGCTCAGCAGGTGTGAAGCCCTGAGTTCAACCCCAAGCACTAAAAATAAATAAATAAACATTATTTCTTTATTATGTCACTATTTCCCAAGAGAATTTATAGCTAACTCCTGAAGAGACTGGTGAATATGCCATTCGTTTACCACCTGCCATAATAATAGTAGCTAACACATAGTGCTTACTATATGCCAGGCTCTCTATACTATTTTCACATATTAATCTATTTTTAAACTCACAGCAACCTTATGGGACAGGTGCTATTATTATTCCTCTTTGAAAGATCAGACACTGAGAGTTTATGTAACTTGCCCACGGTTACCCAGCTAGAGAACTACATTCAGAATTTTGACCCAGTTAGCACCACAAATTATGCTTTTGAACATACTACATATTTGATAGATAATCTTTTATTATCCATTAACTGTTTGTACTTATTCCTGTCTTCCCAGCCAGATCTTTAAGAGTAATCCCTGTCTCATGTCTCATTTTATCCCTTTCCATAATGAGTGTAATATTTTGCACATGGTTAGTTCTTTATGGTTTACTGATCGTGTCTGACTTAAAGTTGTCTTAAATAGTCTCTGGGACTGGGGGTGTAGGAGAGATATAAAGAAACAAGTTTTGGAGGTTTTTTTGAACATTACTATTTCTGAAAATCTGTAACTAGACCTTATGAAGACTTTTATCATCTTCCTTGAATCATAGTCTGGAAAACCTTATTACTAGAATGTATGAATTCTGATAGCAAGAGCTGTAAAGTGAATCTATTCCCCCATCCCCTCACATCAATTTCCAATATGATATTTAAAGTGGTTTTCATAGGGAAAACAATTTCCAAAAAATAATTCTTACATGCATTAAATTCAAAATTATTTTTGAAAAAGGGTTGGGGAGAGTTGTCATACTTGAAATGCTGGTTGCAATGCTATCCTAAAAGAACTGTTTGCAACATTTAGCTCTTAAGACTGTATCATTCTAAATGTATGACCTATGAGGTCAGAAATTTTCTGTGATTTCCCATTCATATTGTTCAAAACAACTAGCATAGTAATAGACACATAAAAATTTCTCTGAATTGAGTTGCCCAAATTTGGGATTTTCTTGCCATTGCTGCTTTTCTTGTCATTCCTTATAACATATTAATTTCTCTGAGGCCTACAATTCCCCTTCTGTAATTTTGTTCTCTTTGTTCTTCTTTCTCTGGGTCATTGTACTGTCTGCTGTGTAGAGTTAGCCTGTAATATCATATTTGCCAGCAGGTGCTGCCATTTGCCACAGGATTTGATAATTTTCAAAATTCCTTACGTCTGAGATTCCAGATTGTGTAAAATGTACAGTGCCTAATTTATCAACTTGGCAGGTTTGAAAAGCTATAAAATCAGTTACTCAAAATGAGTGATACTTGTAATGTGCTGCACGGTTTTAATGAGCAGGGCTCTACTGCTCTATTAAGACAACAGGGGACCACATTGAGAAAACAAGCAGCAAGAATGTGAGGTTAAGAGAATAGCAGGAAAATTTGCTTCATACCCACAAGATCCCAGTGGGAACAATATGTTCAACAAACAATTGAGTTTTTCACTAGCGAGTAAAAGAAACTCACCTTAGTATCTTTCATATCTGTCTTTCCTCTCTATTTCCACACTAGGTAAGTCTTTTATACCTCATATAAAAATTATTCCAGAAACCTTATGTCTTTTCCCCCCACTCTTCCCATTCCAAGTCATCCTGTGCATTTCTGGAATAATCTTCCTAGAATGACACTAAAAACCTTCAGTGATATCTAAATGCCCAAAACCAAGGTAGGTCTTTGGCAATATGATACACCAGGCACTATAATCCAGTCTCCAGTTATCTTTACGTGTCCAACTTGACTTTTTATCATTCCCAAATTCTCCACTTCAACAAGGCAAAGGACTTTATTCTTCCCCACAGATTAAGCTCCTTCCCCTCTAGTATATTTGTTTCTACTAAGTTACATATCTGAAATGCCCTTTTTCTCTTCTCTCTTTAGTCAAAGCTATTGGTATATTAATTTCCCAGGAGTAACTAAATGCATGGAACATTGCTGGTTAACATAATCCCTTCTCCCAGCATCCCTGGAAACAACCAAAATATAGGTCAGGCATGCTACAACAAGACAATATTAATTAAATACACTACTTGTATAACACTTATATCCAGTATTAAGTGAGTAGACAACATGCAGATAATTCCTGGGGGACCTTGGTCAGCACAAGCCCTTCTTTGAGCCCACAGTCATTTTTGCATTCCCAGCTGGATTTGGAAGCAGCCTCTTCACCTTCTCAGTACTTGTCTTGACTGCACAAGTAGAATCTCAGAAGTCACTGGGAAAATTCTCTGCTCCATTTACTGCATAGTCTTTCCTCTCTGCCAGCCCAACCCACATTTTCTTAATCTCCTGCCTTCTTGAAAGTCACAGTTACACTGCTGTTGTATGTCCCACTGCTCTGGACCTAAAGCACACAGATCTAAGCCTCTATTGGTATCACCAGAGGGAAGGCTGCTGCCACAATGTTCCCCTTCTCTATATTTTCATATTCTGGTCAGACTTCCTTCCCTACTCCAGTCTGTCTTCCAAGGGCCTTTCTGCCCAATTAGCCAACTTCCAACTCCTCTGTGAAACATCCCTGATTTATTGTTTGGGGATGAATTGTGGTCTATTTAGAATCAGAAATCAGAAGATTTAGAATTAATTTCTAGTTTTGTTACTTTCTAGTCAACATATTTGAACCTCGATTTCCCCAAAAGTAAATGAAAAGGAAAATTTATACAAATCCAAGGAGTGAGCTCAAAGAAGATAATGTATGTGAAGCACATCAAAATCTACCAAGTGCTATACACAAGTAAAATGCCATGTATTTCTGCAGTCACTCAACAGAGTGCAGCAGTCATGAACAGAGTTCACCCCTGAGGCAAAGACAATGTGAAGTAGGCTAAACCCCAGGCAGGATGGAGGAACCCTCTATGTTACTTTTCTTAGCATCATGAAGCTATAGAAATAGGAATCTTGTCCACCAGCTCTATCTGAATGCCATCTAGTGGACACACAGCTCTTGTGAGAACAGAACTACTACAAATACATGTAATGGTTCATAAACCATCAGCCTCTATCAATGTTATCAATACATAGGCAAGCTTTAGCCTTAGCAGGAGACAAACTGGGCAGCCTAGGAGGCACAACATAAAGAATTCTGGGAAAGGTCCTGGTTTTTAGTGATCCTCCCTCTACCCCACCGTGTCACACCCCAGGTTTTCTTATTAGAACTTCAATTTTTTTCTTTTTTCAAACATGGGAAAGTTTTTAATCTTGGAATATCTTTTATTAAAATTAAGACTCATGGGCAAATCTCTTCCATTTCTTTCCATTTCTGAAGATAAATAAAGAGCAAGATCTCACAAGAATAGAAATCAAGAAGGACAGGGAAAAGTGGAGGGCCTTGGGGATCCCCAGGTCAAAGATGGGAACTAGTGGAGTCAAAGCTAAACTCCATACTCTTCGTAGTTTTGCATCAGTCAGGCCTTGTAGGGGAAAAAAAAAAAATGTTGGTTGGCCGACTTTCTCTATCCTACAGCTTACAATTGGCCTGGATGACTGATGGAGCCCATATTCAAACAAAAGTGGAAGGAATGTGTATGTTCTATATTTTAAATTTATCTCTGAAGCCATCTCAACACCCACGGAGGCTGGGGGTGGGGGCGGGCAGGAGGGGATCTGCTTTGTAGTTTGAGTCCAAAGCAGATGGAGCTTCCCGCAGGCAGCCCTTGCTTGGCAGCGCGGCCTGGAGGCATGCCTCTTTGGAAACGTGGCAGAGCCCTGCTTAGCTGTGTCTGCTCCTCCCCAACATGCTTCCTTTTCTATCTACAGTATTTAGAAATATGAGAGACGACGCTGCGAAGAACACAAAGGTTTTTGCAACCCGTCTCTGGCTTCATTTTCAAAGCTGTCGCTATCAGGGTTGGATTTAGCAACTTGGCATTCGCTTGGTAGGACCACCCCTGTTGGCAGCCATCTGGAGTCTTTTGGAAGATTTTTAAAGAGGCCCTGCTTGGAAAGCATTTTTTTTTTTTTTTTTTTTTTAGTGGAGAAAGCACTGGTGTTCGATTCGGGAATCCTGGGTTTTAACCACCACAGTAGTTAAATGACCTTAGGTGATCCACTACTGTTCCTTGGACCTTGGACCTCTGTTTCTTCATCAGTTAAGTGATTTGGCAAGATCTAATAGTCTAGGGCAGAGGTTTCCAAAGTGTGGTCACTGGACCAGCAACATCAGTATAAACAGGAAACCTAGAAATGTCCATTCTCACCTCCCACCTAGGCTTCATGACACCCTCCAGGAAATTCTGATGCACAAATTTGAGAACAACTGCAGTAAAGTTGTTTAATTCTCCTTCCACTTCCTGGCCTAGTGTACCTGGGCAGCATTCATTTGAAATGGGTCAAAGATATGTTAGAGGCCAAAACACTCACTTGCAAAAGCCAGCTGACTAGGAAGCCAGAGAAATCCAAATCAGAGTATGGACAGGGATTCTGAGGGAGAAGCCTCTCACTTCCCAGACCCTTCCAATGGCCAAAATTTCCAGAAAGCCCCGAGACTGTCTGCAGAACAGATATCTTTTTGGCTGTGTTTTCACAGTACATTTTTACAATATCAAAAGTAGCAAGCACAAAAGTGTGTTTGGTTAATGATGCCAACATATCTTTTCACTATTTTTGTCTCTAATCACCATAGATACGTCATTTAGTGCTGGGCAAAGAAAATTGCTTTCTTCATTTTAGCTTTTTGTTTTCCCCTCTACCTTTTCTGACAGCTCTTCATTTCCTCTAAGTTATCAGGAGCAACCTGCAAGTGTGGTGCTGGGTTCCACAAGGGAACCACAGTTTCCTAGCAACAGCCAGAGCCTGCTGGGCCATTCTATGAGTCACCAGCTCAGGGCTGCCTCGATGAACTGCTAAGCTGCATGGCTTGCAGAGGAACCCTCTGTGGGTCCCACACCAGAACCTGCAAGTCTGTCTCCTTTGCAGGGCAGCAGGATCTAAAAGGAATAGATAATTGATAGGACACAAAGACTGACAATAGGGCACACTCTATTCTAAACTGAATGGATCTTGCTTCTTGATTATTCTATGGGATATTGGAGAAGGAAAAGAAAAATGGGGGAACATAAAGGCAGAGAGAGAAAGAAAGGAAGGAAGGGAAGGAGGAGAGAAGAAATTTTTTTCAACAAATACCCCCTGAGCATCCTCAGTGTATCCTTTAGCTAGATACCAGTGTTGCAAGATCCTTGCCTTCAGGAAGCTTATATTCTAATGGGGAAAACCTTACCTATAGATCACAATACATGTCATATAGAAGAAACACTGGTTCCATGCCAGAGTATGACTGAAATTAACAATCATAAGGCCTCTTTCAATTTTTTATTTTTTATTTTTCACTATAAAAACATCCTTATCATGTAATTTTCAAGTGTATTGTCATACATAGTATAACTCTTATGGTGGGTTTGATCTCAATAGCTTTAATTTTTTTACCATTTTTTTCTTAATGCTGTGTATTTGGTTTTATTCTCACTTTTTTATGATGAGCTTTTCCAAGAGTTTTTGTTTTTCATTGATCTTTGTTAAATGGGCTCTTGATAAATTGATCAATTCCACTCTTCTTTTTTTCTTTTTTTTTTTTTTTTTTTTTTTTTTTTTTTGGTACCAGGGATTGAACTCAGGGGCACTTGACCACTGGGCCTCAACCCCAGCCCTTTTTTGTATTTTATTAGAGACAGGGTCTCACTGAGTTGCTAAGTGCCTCGCCATTGCTGAGGCTGGCTTTGAACTCATGATCCTCCTGCCTCAGCCTCCCAAGTGCTGGGATTACAGGCGTGAGCCACCGCGCCTGGCTTCCACTCTTCTTTTAAATGTATTGATTTCTGTTTTTATTTTTATTAATTGCTTTTTCTTGCTTTACCAAACTTATATTGGTTTTTTGATGTCCTCTTGAATTGAGGCCATAATTGAATCCATTTATTTTCATTTTTCTTGTGTACTAATAAAAGCACTTAAAACCGTGAATATCTCCAGTTTTAGGTTTGGCTTTGCCGTTTTTGTCTTAACATGAAATTTTGTATTTTTAATATCCTATTTAGCTTTGTTGGCTTGATCTATTAAAAGGAATTAAAGTCAACCTCTAAGACTGTGGTTCTTCTTCATCTTATTTAATGATCTGCACCTTAAATTCTATACCATCATCTGATATTCATTTTGTCACTCGTGATTTATAGCCCATACATACCTTCCTTGGCTATACATAAAAGTGTTTAGTATTTTGGCCTAGTGTACATGGTCCTGGACCTTTTTACATTTCTATTTATTCCATGACATTCTCTTGCTCTGTTCTACATACCAGTTGGGTCCCTAACTCAGCTGGCTTCTAGCTGGGTTTGGCCAATAGAAGAAACTAGGGGGAGAAAGGTTACAGCCAGGCTGTTTCCCTCTCCCTGCCTCTACATGCTTCTTTCTGTGATATCTGCAGCTTATCTCTGGCTCCAGCTCCTGAAGGACAGGCCTGTTTTGGTTCCAGCTTCTGCCAAGTGACCCTAGTCATCTGCCTTCCCCTTTTGTCTTTCTAGTACTGAGCAGGCAGTGACTTCTTGAGGCTATACTATCTAGGCTGCTTCACAGACCCTTATTTATTTTCACTACTTTTCTAGACTTTGTGTGACCAATTTCCTACATTAAATTCCCTTTATTTTAAATAGTAAGAGTGGTTTTCCTTAGTAAACCTTGATATAACCATTCTTATTATTTTAGTATGAAAATATAACCTATTCACTTTTGCAGCAAATATTGTTAGTTTTAGTTAACACTCATTCCAGCCCCTTTTTTCCTTTTATTCTTCTAATATAAAGCCCACAAAAGCAAAAACTTAACTCTTGTATTAAGCAAGGCCTTGTGGTACAGTGAGACCTAAGTAGAAGTCTACTGAAGATTTCTGGAAGATCTTGTTTTCCAAATATAGATATTACCCTTTCCTCCTCCAGTCCTCTTTCTTCCTGTTTGGTCACTGAACTTGATACCTACAGCTTCAACAGCCATTGTGAGACTATGAAGAAAGGGCAAATCAGAACACTGTAACCAGGACCCTGACATGGCTTGAGCCACTGAACCATGCCAGCAACCTTCAGCCTTCCTGTTACATAAGGAAAAGAAAAGTGCTTATGCATTTAAACAACTAATGGCAGGGGTTTTTTTCTGTTACTTTTAGTAGAATGCAATTCCCAACTTGTTATTTCTCAAAGGTATATAATTGACATATGGAGCTGATCAGTTCTTTATTGTGTGGGGGAAGACTTGCAAACTGCAGGATATTTAGCACCCCCAGCCCCAAGTGCTACATACCAGTAGCACTGTTCAGCTATAGAGGTAAATCAAAATTCTTCCTACATATCTTTGAAAGAGATAATGTTGTACCCTCTCCAAAAACAACACATACAGAACACACACATACGTTTTTTGTTTTGTTGTTGTTAACATCATTTCAGAAATTACTATCTCCCCTCTAGAAACCCATTAGTCAATCTTCCAGTGAAATTATTGTTATAAGAACATAAGATTAGATATTTATTTCACTATGGGGGCAGTGTGAAAGATTTTAAAAATAAAGTCAAAGAATAATAAAACAGGGCTGGGGTTGTGGCTCAGCGGTAGAGTGCTCACCTAGCACGTGCGTGGCCCAGTTCGATCCTCAGCACCACGTAAAAATAAAGGCATTGTGTACAACTAAATAAATAAATCAATATTTTTTTTAAAAAAAGAATAATAAAACAAATACCCTTGTATCCACTATTCAGAATTAACTAATGCTAATGCTAATATTCTGCCTTTTGGCTTTAGGTTTTTTAAATTAAGGAAATAAAGCATTACAAAGCTGAAATGCTCTGTTGTAATCCATAATCTCAAAACTCCCCTAATCCTTCCTCCCCAGAGGCAACCACTATCATGAATTTGTTGTATCTCTTTTTCATTCTTGTTTCTTACAGTTATTAACTATCTAGGTAGGTATGTATATGCAATTCATAGTAATGCATGTTCGGCTTTGAGAGTTTATTAACTGTACATGCATGCTATATATATACCATTGCAGAATTTACTGATTTATTCCTAACTTTATTTGGGGGGAGGGTACTGGAGATTGAACTCAGGGGCACTCCACTACTGAGTTACATCCCCAGCCCTATTTTGTATTTTATTTAGAGACTGAGTTGCTTAGCACCTTGCTTTGCTGAGGCTGGCTTTGAACTTGCAATCCTCCTGCTTCAGCCTCCCAAGCCACTGGGATTATAGGCATGTGCCACTCTGCCCAGCACTAACTTTACATTTTTGATATTCAGTAGAAACACAAATGTAATTTACTAATCTTAAGTGATGTATGTTCAGTTGTGTGAATTAACCACTATTTGTTTATATGGGCCCCTTTTGCTAGACAGATTGTTTCCAACTTTCAACTATTAAAAATAATGCCTAATGAGCATCCTTGGAGAGGAGTTCATGTAGGCCACATATGCAAGTTTCTTTAGAGTGGACACCTAAAACTGAAATTGCTCAATCGTAGGGTGTGCTCCCCTTCAACTTTGCTTGTTATTGTCAAATTCTCCATCATGTTAATACTAATTTAAACTCCCATCAATAGACTGAGTTCCTATTTCCCCAGTCACCAGTACTTGGTAATATCAGACATATCGATCTTTAACAATTAGATCAATGGGTGGGAATTGGCATATGTTTGTTATTTTAATTTATATTTTATCAATCTTTCTTTTTTCTTTTTTTTTTCTTTCTTTTTTTCCACTGAGTTTTTTTTTTTTTTTTTTTCCAGATGGGCTGTAAATTATTTCTTTGTTTCATCTTTCTATTAGATTCTATTAGATTGCCTTTTATTATACTAATATTATGGTTTGGATGTAAAGTGTCCCCCAAAAGCTCACATGTGAAACAATGCAAGAAGGTTCAGAGGAGAAATGATTGGGTTGCAAGAGTCTTAACCAATCAGTGAATTAATCTCCTGATAGGATTAACTGAGTGGTAAATGAAGTGGTAGGGTGTGGCTGGAGGAGTTGGGACCTTGGGGTCTTGGCTTTGGTGCATACATTTGTAAATGGCGAGTGGAGACTCTCTCTTTGTTTTCTGATCATCAGGTGAGCTAGTTCCCCATTCTTCCACCTTGATTCTGTCCCCAGCCCCAGGAATGGAGCCGGCCTTCTATGGACTAAGACCTCTGAAACAATGAGCCCCCAAATAACTTTTCCTCCCCTGCAATTGTGCTGGTCAGGTTCTTTAGTCACAGCAGCAAAAAAGCTGACTGAAACAACTCATAAGAGTCATTCATGCTAATTGAAATTTAGCAAAAAGTATTAAAAATAATGTGAATCCAATTTACCTCTTTTTTCCTGGTACTGGGGATTGAACCCAGGGGCATTCTACCACTGAGCTACATGCCCAATTTATTTTTATTTTGCGACAGAGTCTCACTAAGTTGCCCAGGCTGGGCTCAAACTTGGGATCCTCAGCCTCCCCAGTTGTAGGGATTACAGGTGTGTGCCACTGTACCTAGGGAATTTATCATTTTTCATATTTTTGCTAAATTTAGTAATGTTAACAGTAATTATTTATATACTGATATTAAATTTTATTTCATTCCTCACAAAATGTTCTGTGATACTCTGGCCTCCTCCAATTTGAATTATTTATTGTGATTTCTTTCTTAATTATTTTAGGACTTTTTCAAGGAATCTTTCTCCAGAAGAAGACAACCATGAGTTTTTGAATGTCTGTGACTAGATGTCATGTTCCCATCATGAACAAACTGAATAAGAAATTCTTAATAACAATCTTTTCTCTCAAAATTCTCTATTCCCTGTCTTCTAACACTTGGTGTAGTGAAAAAGCAGTATACTGAAACACTTATTTTTCCCCTTTCTAGATAATATGTTTAGTTTGTTTTTGTTTTTGCCTGAGTGCAAGAAGGAAAGTGCATTAGACTGTATCTCAGTGTAGGAGTCTGTACACTAATTTTATTTAATAGCTAATAGGAATCTGAAAACTCAAGTGTTTCTTTAAGCTTAGGATCCTTTTTTTAAAAAAATTATTTATTGTGACCTTTCTTTAGATGCTCTCTCCTGTTGGTGTTTTTAGAATTATACCTATATTGGATCTGTTGGATTTGTCTTCTGCATATCTTTCCTTTATAAGCATATAGTTATATTTGCATATTTTCCTCCATGTTCCAGAAGAATTTCTCAACCTAATCATCTAATTCACCAATTCAATTTACCACAGAATTCAATTTTCTCTTTGCTTCCTTTATTTAAAATTTTAATTTAAGGATAATATTTTTGAACTGGTGGCAATATTTCCTGGTCTCATATTTTCTTATTTTCTTAAATAGTGTCCTTTTTAATCTTGTATTGAAATATTTAAAAGAATTGGTGATTCACCTAAGTTTTTCATTTTCTGGTATTTTGGAATAAGTCCATTTCAGAGGTCACTTCCTCTGACTGCTCTGACTGGCCTCCTTTACATGAATAATTTGAATAATTATTGAAAAATTTCAATGCCAGTGGTTTCTCCCTGTTACCCATCCTCACAGATCCTTGATTATGCCACGTACTTTTTCTGTCTTGACCGCAGATCTTTGCATATGATGTGGCTTCTGAATTAAATTCTCATCTTAGCATGATATCTAGCACACAGTAAGTGCTCAATGAAAATTGAGTTTAATGAATAAAGAGAACTATAAAAATGAAAACTTTCCTTTCTCCTTTGTCTGAAACTTTCATATTCTTATAGTTCTATTTTGACAACATTGGCAGTTCAGTTTGTATCCCCAAGTTAGCAGAAGGCATATGCGAGAAAATTTACTCTTGTGCTTAGTGGATGCTGTCCTGCACAAGTTGTGGTCCCTACACCAGCCCCTTGTCTAACTGCCTTAAATTTTCTCAATAGGAATCTGCTGTGATGATACCTCTGTTGTATTTGACATAGCAGGTCATGGCCAGCTGCACAGTCTAGAGTTAAGATCCAACTTCCTAAGGTCATTTGTAGGATTCAGATTTGTTCCATATTTGCTTAAGCCTCTGTGGCTCTGAGTTTGGAAATTACCTCCAGCTCTGCTAAGGAGCACTCATTCTCCAGGTGGGTCTTTCTTTCATATGTGTTGAATTACAATTGTATCAGTACTTCCCTGAATCCATTTTTTTAAAGTTTCAAGTTTTCAAGTCTTAGCTTCCTAGGGCTATCATAACACATTACTACAAACTTGGCGAGTTAAAACAGAAACTATTCTTTCATAGTTCTGGAGGCTGGAAGTCCAAAATCAAGGATTCAGCAGGATCATATTCCCTAGGGAAGGTGATTTCCTTGCCTGTCTATAACTTCTGGTGGTGGCCAACAATTATTGACACTCCTTGGCTTGCAGCTGGATCACTTTAATCTCTGCCTTCACCATCACACAGGTTTTTTGTCCAGTGTGTCTGTGTCCAAATTTCCCATTTCTCATAAAGGCACCAGGCTCCCTAATCCATTGTGGCTTCATTTCAGCATGACTGGATCTACAAAGACCCTGATTTCAAATAAGACCACATTCACCTATACCGGGAGAAAGAACCTAAACATATCATTTGGTAGGGGGGTGTACAATTCAACTCAACAAAGTTTTAACAATAATTTCATAAGAGTTTCTCATTACTATACAATAAGACCCTAAATCTAGTTTTATGTAAACTGTGTCTTATAGAAAGTTCTTAAAGTTTATGGTCTGATGGTGGTATTTTGTTCTCTACTACAGATGTGTTCAATATTCCTTGGGTCATTTCAAATGAATTGGGTGGAAGGAAGAGAGTTGAGTGTATGGATTCAAATCATGTCTTAAAGTAAAATAATATTATTTCACAAGCTTTATTAATATCTCACTTACTGATAATCTGAAGTGGGATTAATGATGGGACCTGGAAGAAATAATGGTGCCATGGCTTTTGGTTAGTAAGAAAATACAGATAAAATGACCAGTGATATAAAAAATCCCTGCCCTGAGTCATCTGTCACTGAGCATCAGCTCAAGGCATATTCTTCCCCTCCACTGAAGAGTGATCCTCCCCCAGAGAACTTGCTTAGGTGCCTAGCTTAGAGGATATTTAAGGGTATTTCTCAAAAAATGTTTTAATGTCAGTAAAAATGTAAAGATAATGTGCAGTGACATTTTCTTATTCTTCTTGCTGAAGGGAGAAGGGAAGCCTTCAGGCACAGGTTGAACTTAGGGAGCACTGGAGAGTCAGCAGCCTGGGTGAGGTACACAGCCTGGATGTGGGGAGACATGAGGCATCTTTTTTTGTACTCACACCTGACTAGGCACTGTGGATAGACTAACTCATTTAATCCTCACGCAAGCCTGCAAAAAGAGCGGTGTAATTCTGTTTTTAAAGATGAGAAGGAGTTCCTTAGTCAAGATCCTTTAAGAAGTGCTAGAAGTAGGGGAAAGGAGATGGGTTGTTCATGTAGAAGTAAACAGTGGATGAACAGTGAGGCAGAGATCACCTACCTTAGAGCTTTAGAGTCAGACACACTTACTCCAGTCTTGCTTCTACTGAATACCAACCAACAGAGAAACATTGAGCAAGTCACTTCACTTCTCCAAGCCTCAGTTAATTTATCTTAAAAATGGGAATAACTCACACATACCTTGGTGGGGTTAAATGAGTTTAAATATGTGATGCCTGGTTCAAAATTACATTAGTTCTCTTCTCCCACTCTCCTCACCCTATAAGAGGAAATGTCCCTGAGGGAATAGAGTTGTCTTAGCTTTATTGTATTGACAATACTTTTCTTTTTCAAAGTACTTTCCCATGCATTATCCTAGTCAGTCCTTGTTAGGGAAGTCTAACATCCACCCCCACTGCTCTGGCAGATGAATAAACTCAGAGGCACTAAGGAATCTTCCCAAGGTCACAGAGCTCTAGCTGGCACTGGGCTCCAGATCACCTGACTTCTGGTTACAGCTGCACCTAATGGAGCAGTCCCTAAGCACCACCCTTTCTGAATTACAAAGTGGAGTAGCTGTACATCAAAGCCAAAAGCTATAACAAGCTGCTGTGACAGCAATTTCAGGTCGAGTTTCTATTGACCTGTTAGCTGTCTACTCCTGACTGAGGCATCAACTATCTTACCCTTTCTGTGTACAATGTGAGGCTTCAATAAAGAGCCAGGTAGGGAGCATCCATCAGTGTCACCTGCTGTGTCTGGAGGCTCTCTTAAAAACAGGAGTCAGGGAGAAACAACATGACCCACAATCCATAAGCCTAGAAGCAGACTCACATAACATTCGAATTGCCACTCCATCAGGACTCAGGGAGCTAACTTTGAATGATTGTAAATAATCAATAATTTGGAGTAAATAAAAATTATCGGAAATAATGTGAAATAAATCAAAGTTATGTAAGGTTTATATCCAAGCTTCCACATTCGGATCTCTACATCTATTATTTAATCTCCCTCCCTCTCTCTCTCTCTCTCTCTCTCTCTCTCTCTCTCTCTCTTTCTCTTACACACACACACACACACACACACACACACACACACACACACACACACAGAGTCCAATTCAGGTTCAGCTTTGTTGCTGTACATTTATCTTGACTTTCAGAGAAAACAAGGCAAATGTTAAATTCTTCTCCACATTTGGATCCAAATCAACAGTTTTCGAGAGTCTTAATACTAGGAGACAAGCTCCAGAGTAAAGCTCAGTTAAAATGCTGCGCGACCAGCCTCATTTCCATTGCAATGTCTGAAGCTCCTGATTGTTAAGCCTTCTGTAGTGGGAATCCTTTGCTTACTATTCCCCTCATATACAGGCTGCATGATTAGCTTCTCAAACGTGAGCAATAGTTTATGCCAAGGTGATCGCAGGCTATTGCACACATTACACAGCAGACTTTGCATATAGAGGGAATAAATTTCAATGACCCTAAAAATCTTTCCCTCATAATCAGTTTTCTTTCCTATAATGGCATCTCTCTGAGGACTGTCTGAGGCTTTACTGCAGCAAATAAGTTAATGTAGAAGAAGAAACAGATGGGTTTGACTGCATTCTGGGATTTTTATAAAGCAACTCATTTTGGAAAGTGTGAGTAAGGTTTTGTCTACAAATTCCACAAAAGAAAGTGTGAGTGAGGTTTTGTCTACAATGCCACAAAGGAATGAAGGATAATAATTAAATTTCATCCAACAAGTATCTTGAGAATCCAATCAATAGCACTAAATAATGCTAATTCCAGGATGGTCATCAACTCACTTTATGATCTTACACATGTCAGTTAACAGCTCTGAATTGGGTTGCAATTTTCATTTTCCTCACAGACGGAGGTAAGAAATATCTATTCAAAGTGAACATGTTACTTTTTACTAGCCACTACAGAGTTTTGTGCCTTGTCTTAATGAAAAATTCAAGGATCAATTCAATTTAAAAATAATAAATTGTCATCAACTAACCCCTTCCATGGTTCTAAAGGTGATAGAACCAGGCACGGTGGTACACACCTGTAATCCCAGTGACTTGGAAGGCTAAGGCAGGAGGATACAAGTTTGAGTTCAGCTTAGGCAACTTAGCAAGAACTTAGCGAGACACTGTCTCAAAATTTTTAAAATAATATAAAAGAACTGGGGATATAGCTCAGTGGCAAAGTGTCCCTGGGTGGAAGTTAGGGATAAATACAAAATATGCAAGAGAACTGTTCTCTGAGAACTGTTACAAGATGGGCTTTTACATATATGCCCCACCATCCACCCTCATCCTGAGCTACATTGAACAGAGTACCAATATTACCCAAAAGAACCCATCCTGTGATTGCAAGGGGCTGTTAGAGTCTGACTCCTAGAAATTTGGAATGAAAAAGCAATGGGCCTCATCACAGGTTGCTGGTAAGAATGTAAAAAGGTGCAGTCACTATGAAAAACAATATGGCAGCCCCTCAAAAAGTTAAATATAGAATTAACATATGACCCAGCAATTCCATTCCTAAGTATATGTCCAAGAGAACTGAAAACATATGTGTGCTTCCACCAAAATTTGTTTCCAGGATCATAGCATACCCTGATCCTAAAGCCAAACGAAAACACTATTAAGTAAATAATACTAAAGGTCAATTAACATCCCTGATGAACATAGATGCAAAATACTAGCAAAGTGAACTCAGTGGTACATCAAAATGATGAATTATTATGATCAAGTGGGATTTAATGCTGGGATGTAAGGATGGCTCAACACATGCAAATCAATTAAATATAATATATCACATTTTAAAATGAATGAGGGACTTGAATAGACACTGCTCAAAAGAAGACAGATGACTGAAAAGTACATGGGAAAAATATTCAAAATCTCTAATCATCAGAGAAATGCAAACTACGAACACAATGAGGTATCACCTCAGATTAGCTCTTATCAAAATGATGAAAGATAACTAGTGATGTGGAGGATGTGGAGAAAAGGAAACAATTGCTGATAGGTATGGAGTTTCCTTTTGGGGTGATAGAAATATCCTGGAATTAGGTATTGGTGATGACTAGATATACTAAAACCCACTGAATTATACATTTTTTAAGTAGTGAACCTTATATGAAGTATGTCTGGATTTTTTTTAAGATCTTATTTTTTTAAAGGGATTAAATCAGGAAGCTATAGGATCTAGAATATGAACATCTTAAAGACTGAGGATACCCCTTATGGGCATCCATGATGAACCATATACAAACTAAGCAGAGAAAGTCAGTCTGCCCTAGAGAAGGAGCAGAGAAGCAGGCAGCAGAGACATGACAACTAGCAGCCCTGAAGAGCACAAAGTACTCCAAGTCCTAGTAGGGATCTTTCTAAGACCCAGATAAACACTGCCCCTGGATAGATAACCATGGACATACTTAACAGATTCTCTATTTTTTGCTTAAGATTGCTCGAGATCATTTCTGTTACTTCCAACCACACAATCCCTGTCTAAGACAGGCACAAGGTAAATGCTAATACAGTCAATACTTATTCCCCTCCCTACCCCATCAAGAAGTTAAAAGTATTTTCTAGGTTTCTCGGAACCTTGAATGAAAATGAAAAGTGGCTTAAATGCCAAACACCTGATTCTCCTGGAGAAAAAGAAACCTAGTCTAGGTCAGCACACCTTGACTTGAAAATCTCTGAGGGCCAAACATGGCAGGAATTTAGAGAAAATTATGTGTCACCCAAGGGGCAGTGGCATAGAAGGAACAGTAGCTGCTGATCTCACATGATTTCCTCCATCAGTGTTTGAGGGAAGCCCCCCTTCGGAGCCACAGCAAGCTGCTCTGAGAATTCCTCTGAAGTTTTCTTCCTCTACTCTAGCAACCCTGAGAGTATCCTAATTTCCCACTAAAGGCATAAATGGTTAAATGTTAGGGAAGATACTTGGCCAAATTTAGTTGAGGAGGTTAGGCTATTCAAATGTCTGTCTTTTGTTAAAATCACCTATGTAATATCTTTTCTCCCAGAGTATAAAAGAATGTGATATATGATAGGAGACAGAGTTGGTGAACACCCTCTCTAATAGCATCCTTGAAAATTAACTTTCATTGATTTGCTATTAAAATTCTACATCCATAACTACTTTGTATAATGATTTATTCAGTAATGCTGATTTTGAGTCATGAGCTGGCAGGTGCACAGGTACATTTATAGAAGAGAGTACAGTCATTTTAAGGACGAGGGGGAATGCCTAAAGTTAACATTACTATTTATCTCAAGGCTTCCAAAGACTGAAATCTCCACATCTTCCAGAGCCATAGCTTACAGAAACTAGAACTTGAAAAATCAGAATGATGTCTGTGAGGTCATTGGACCTTGGCCTAAATCTAATTTGAATAATTACATTTCATTCCACCCTGAGTCAGTAGAGGCCCCTGATTAATAATCAGCCTTTGCTACATGCCAGTGAAGTGTTTGCTGCTATAAATAGAGTTAACAATCTAATTAACTATAGGAACTGGCAAGATGAACACTCCATTCAGGGAGAAAGATAGATGACAATATTTTTAAGATCTCTGAGCACAGAGCTGTCCCTGACCCTAATCCATTAGTAGTTATTGTCAAAGGTCACTCTGCTAACCCTCATTTTTTAAAATCCCTTCCCAAAAGTTGTCACCTTTTCTTCGTGGGGGCAGGCATTTCAGCAATAAATATTCTCTAATAATACTATGGAATCTTGAGTCCCCCAAGGATAAAACATTGCAAGAGAATTATGTGTCACTGTCATTCTAACACTTCCACCCACTGATAGTTCACAGCCCTTGGACATGCCATCCTCAGTGACCAAGCCTCCAGACGCTGGCAGCCCGGCAGGAAAACTTCTACCATTGCCTTTGTCCCAGCAGTACTTGACTCTCATGGAATCTCTTTGACACTTTCATCTACCCAGTTATAAGCAAACAAAATCCACTATGGAGCAGGCCTCCTTGGGCAAAAGAGTATATTTTTAAAAATGATTTATAATCTGAAATTCACAATCTGATTTTCATCTGGGAGTATCTGAATTTGGCCTACCACTGAATACAAATAAATATTTTTACAACACTAGGATTTCTGTCCTTTCTTTTTTATTTCTTATATATTTTATTCACCAAAATGTGCCTCCTTTCCTTGTCTTGCTACTTAGCAGGGGATACTTGATCCCTAGATTACCAAACCAACTAAGCTGTGACCTCATTGGTTAGCCAGATACTCTGGCCTTTACAGGGTATCTTAAAGATCTTTGCTCACACACTATCTAAATATATGCAGCATCACAGTGGTTGCATGACAAGGGCCTGGGGTCCATCTCTTCATTTGGTCTTAGACTATATATTTCTCTCTGTACTGCCAAGTTTCTTTATTGGGTGTTCCATATCTGTTGATTTGAGCTTCTGCCTTTGTTGCTCTGTCAAATGCCACCAGTATTGTTTTGTTGATAAAACCTCATTTCTGCATCTTTATTGAAGCATCTGCCACTACTGAATACACTTTTCAGTTTTTTAATTTTCCCTTCTCTTGGGGAAAGGGAACATTCTTTCAGTTTTCCTTAACTTTAGTGGTGTGGTTGCCGAACTTAGCAAATACAACTATAGGACATTCATTTAAATTGGATTTCAGATAAGTATGCATATTTATACTAAAAGCGATCTGTTGTTTTTCTGAAATTCAAATTTAACTGGGTGTTCTGTATTTTGTCTGGCAATCCTACTTGGTGATGATATACCTCTGCCTCTTTCCCTCCAATCTTTGGACTTTGTTCCTATCATTTCCTTTATCCTCATTGTCCTCTGAATTTATCTTCTCTACCAGGCTCAACCATCACATCACTTTAGATCACCTCTCTTTAAACCTATTCAGCAGTTTTATATGCTTCCTTGTCACATATATCTCTTCTATTGTCTTAAATTATTATTTGAACCTTTCATGTGTTTATTATTTGTTGCTTACATTTGGTTTTAAATTCCTTGGGGTCAGAATTCTTCTTTGAATTTCAAAGACTGTCTTATAGCTTCCATGGGTGGGCTGTTGAAAAATGTATGAAATTCTCAGTCCTTGTTTTCTACTCACCTACATAATCTCTTACATTTTTAGACAACGCTGCCTGGAAATTCTATGACTACATTTCTTTAGTCCATTCACTCTCTGGCTCTCTTGTATGTCACACCTCTTCCCCCTCCTCACTCTTGGCTCATGACCTTGCTTCCCACATTGCTGAGAAAATAGCAATCAGAGAAAAATCCCATGAGCTCTCACTTGTATAACAAACAACCTACCCGTGCCTGTACTCATCTATTCTGCCTTCCCTCCTGTGACAGCAAATCTCCTTGCTCTTTTCTGAGGCTAGCTCCTCCCTGTCGTTCACAGACTCTCATCTCCCTCACTGACCCAAGGACATCACCATAGCAATTCTCCCTTCATAATATCCCCTACATAATTTTCTTCTTTCTAGAGATTGTTAGCAATAACGTGAGTATTTCCCTGTTTAATAAGTAAAAAACCAAATCTCTCTTTCCCTTGACTTCAAATTACCCTGCAGCTACTACACTATTCTTTTTGCCCCCTTTTTAGAAAAAAGAAAAAAGAAAATCGCCCAAAAGGTTTGTACTTCACCTCCCACCACTTTCCCTTGAATCCACTGACATCAGGATTTTGTTCCACCTGCACCTTAACTGCTTTTATGAAGGTTACTTATTCATCACCTCTAACGTGCCACACTAAACAACAACTTAGTGCTGGTCTAACTCCAACAGTCAGCAGCATGTGAACGGAGTTTATTGCTTTACCAATTGTCTCTCTCTCTTCTGTGTAATAAGTTTTGAAATATTTTTGAAATGGCATCTTCCCTCAGATTCTGTATCATCACTTCTTTCACATTTCTGGAGGTCAGAAGTCTGAAATCAAGGTGTCAGCAGGACCATACTTCCTCTGAAGGTTCTAGGGAAGGACCTTTGCTTGCCTCTTTCTAGCTTCTGGTGCTTTGCTCACAACCCTTGGCATTCCTTGACTCGTCGATGCATCACTCCAATCCCTGCCTCCATGATTACATGGCATTCTCCCAATGTGCCAGTGTGTTTATATCCAAATTACCTCTTTTTCAAAGGACACAGGATATTGGATGAGGCACACTCGAATCCAGTATGACTTCTTCATAATTCCATTACATTTGCAAAGATCCTATTTCCAAATAAGGTCACTTTGACAAGCTGCAGGGCTTAAGACTTAAACCTCTTTTGGGTGGGGGAGGGAGGAGACACAATTCAATGCTGCTATCTAAAGGATCTGGAAGCATCTCCCAAAGAGTAAATCAGAAGAGGAAGTTAACACTATTGGAAGGTTTGCATGTCCGACACCAGTCCAGCTGTGCATGGATTAGACACATGCCAGAGTTTCCCTTACAAAAGAAAACACATGGAAAGGGCATCAACCTAAAGGCCAGAAATTGTCATCCTGGTGGAAAAGGGTTGGGCAAAATGCCCTTGTTTCTCTAAGAGGCAGATTGATTCATAAAGTAATCAACCTTAATCAACATTATATAATCCCACTACAGGACGTGCGAGGAAAACCGTGATGCAAGCAGGGCAGCGCTCAGGGAGAAATCTTGCCCTACATTGTTATGCAGCGCTGCTGCGCAGCTGGCACACCTTTCTGCACGCACTGCCTCTAGCACCTCGCCTGCCCAGCAACTAACCCAGTTTAGTCAGACCTTCCAATGGTAAGGGAGGTTCTATATTTAGACAGTGTTCCCAGCCTGAGGATGAACTGTACTGGCTGCAGTGTCACACCTTTACATCACTCTCTTCCTACCCTTTCTGTTTGGGGCACCAGCCCTTCTCTAGCACAGGAACTTAAGGTGTTTTTAGAGCTAGAGAGACCCCCCAGAAGTTCATCGGATTCAACTCCTTTTTGCAGCATCTAAGTGCAAACTTTAGAACCTGAGTTGGTATTGTAGTCCCAACACTTACTAACTGCGCTTTTGCTCTGGTTCCTTAACCTCCCTGTGCCTCATTTATCTGATCTGTAAAATGCAGATAATAGTAGTATTTGCCTCAAAGGGAAAGATAAATAGATGCAATGTGTAGCACTTAAAGCAGTGCCAGACACCTAGTAAATTTAAAAAAGAAATTTCAACTATCACTGATGTCTATTGTTGTCGTTTCAGATGAACACACTAAGGCTCAGAGACATGATGTGAGCTGCCCAGGTTAACCAGCAATTTAGTACACACTCAGACCTGAAATTGATCCACTGGGGCACTACCCTCTTATCTGGCCACAGTTAGCACACATAGAGTAGCTCCTTTGAGATGGCTAAGAAAGGTAGGAGCCATGCATCACCAACTCCATCGCTCTGGCTTTAATTTGTTTCCCAGACTGCCTAATTGTCACTGTGAAAGTTGGAAGATGGTCCTGAGGGGATGAGATAATAACAATAACAGCAAGTTAGATTGGAGGGGTGTGAGATTAAAGGCAGTAAAACCACTTAGTGGCCATTACAGTAGTCCAACTGGTAAATAATTAGATGAGAAGGGAAAAAAGAATGAGGAAATTAAGTTTATTAAAAAATTTTCATAATAAACTAAGGTGGTTTATTGCCAGCACAAATGCAAGCAAGCCAGTAAAAATGTAAGTGCCTTCTGACAGGAGCGTAAAGGAAGACTCCGGGCCTGAGACTGGTTTGGTAAAGGTAGATGATTGCTTTGGCCAGTTAGATGTTAGGAGGAAGGAAGAACAGCTGAGGTCCCTCAGTGGAATCATATCAGCTTTCAGCAACTATTTTAATCACATGAGGAATGTCAGGGGGAAACTAGGAAGATGTGCCCCTTTCTTCTGCATCTATATAAGAGAGTGGTAACAAATGAGCATTGACAAGCCCAAGAAAGCACCTCTAACTACACAGTGCTGGAGAGCCTTGTGTGGCACCAAAAAGCAGAGATGTCTTGGGGGAAGGTACTGATGGATTTTATTCAGTCAAAGGAAGAAAACTAATATTTAAAATGGTCTCTGTGCTCAAGACATGTTGGTTCACCAAATAAAGTTCTTGGGCCTCACGGTAGGCTGCCAATGGAAATAGGGGGTGCCCCCACTTTATAGAGAGGAAGAAATAGAAACTGGTGGGCTCCTGGATGTGAGGATAAAGGGAAGTGAAGCCTTGAGGATGACACCCCAATTTCTGATGAGTGCTTTATGGGATAGAGAGATTTTCTCACATTTGGAATTAACAAAAAGCAATTCCACATCCACTTCTCACTCTTCCAAAGTATGTGAAGAGACAGGTCATCAGTGTAGTGGGGATGTTGGTATAGCTCTGTGCTGCAATGCTTGCCTAGCATGTGCAAGGGCCTGGGTTCAATCCCCAGCAGCAAAAACAATTTTTTTTTTTAAAAAATGTAATCCCCAACATTTGTTTTTCAAATATACTTACTTATTTAAGCTTCAAAAATTCCTACTAGGTAGATTTATTTTTATCTTTACAGTTATACGAATTGAGATTCTGAGATATCATAGAACTCTGGCTTTCTGACACCACATAATGAGCATTTTCAAGTCTATCAGGGTCATGGCAGCTGATGTTTAGGAAAGGAAAACCAAACAGTAGAAATTAAGAAAGCCACACCCAGAGGAACTCTGGTCTAGAGTTCAAATAGGACCTGTGTTTTCAAAATGCCACATTCATTGCCTAGCATGCTCAAGTCTCTGGGTTCAATCCCCAGCACCACACACACACACACACACACACACACACAAACACACATACATACACAAACACAATGCCACATCCATCTGGCAGTACAAGGAGAAATCCTAGCTTCATTCTCTCTTCACAGTTTGTGTAGGTTCTATGCTCTTAGAATGGATAGGGAATCAACCTAAGTTGTCTATCAACAGATGGATGGATAAAGAAATGTGGTATATGTACAGAGTGGAATACTATTCAGCCTTTAAAAAGAAGGACATTCTGTCATTGTGACAACATGGATATATCTGGAGCATATTATTCTTAGTGAAAAAGCCAAACCCAGGAAGACAAATAACTGCATGATCTCGTGTAGAATTTTAAAAAGTCACAACTGTAGAAGTAGTGAGTAGAATGAGGGTTGCCAGAGGCTGAGAGTAGGGGAATAGGGAGAAGGTGATCAAAGGACACAAAATTTCAATTGGACAGGAGGAATAAATTCTCAATTTCTATTGTACACCATGATGGCCATAGCTAATAATAATGTATTGTATATTTCAGTACTATTAAAGAAATATTTTAAATGCTCCCACCACCAAAAATTTAAGTATGTGATGTGATGCATAGGTTCATTAGCTTGATATGATGATTCCACAACATGTTAACTCATTATATTAAACCCCATAAATGTAGAAGATTATTTTTCAATTAAAAATTGGAATTTTGAAAATTTTGAAAATTTCCAAAACAAATTATCTCATTCATTCACAGATAATTCTTAGTATGTGATATTGTCAGGCTGGCCCTGTTCTAAAAGCTGGGGATAAAGCCAAGGATAACACAGATAAGGTCAAATACCTTTGGTGCTTAGATGAGAAGACAGATCATAAACAAGTAAACTAGCAAGATATTTTCAAGTGGCGATTAAGTGCTACAAAGAAGATAAGTCTGAGGCCATTGGCAATAGGGAAGGTGAGAGGTTTTCAGTGTTTGAGAAGGATAGGTCAAAGAACCCATCACCAATACCGCACAGGATAGAAGTGGGGTTGGGCGGGGGGAGTCAGCATTGCTAAAATCTGGGCAAAGCACTTTCCAGGCAAAGAAAAGAGCAGGTACGTGACCCTGAGGCTGAGCCAAGTACAAGTCTGTGGAAAGACAGCAGGAGATGAAGCTGGAGAGAAGGGCCAGGTCCACTCTATGTAGCCTCCGTATTACCATAGGAGGTTTAGATTTTCTTCTAAATTCAAAGGAAACCCAGTATAGCATTTTAGGCAGAAGAATGATTATTTTTTATTTGTTTTTAAAGATTTCTTCAGTTGCAGCATGGAGAATGAATTGCAGGGCAGCACAAATGACAGCCAGAGAACACTTGGAATAGCATTCTATGGGCTAGAAGACAGGATAATGGCTTGGGCTGGGATGAGAGCAGTAGAAATGGGAAGAAGTGGACAGATATGGCATAGCTCATATTTTGGGCAAAGAGCTAAGGGCCAAGATGTGGAGAATGACAGAACAAAGGTACTCAATAATAATTCACAGAGCTAATCCTTGTTGTCTATAGTGGTGAGGGATACACCTTTAAGCCTAGGAAATGGATATAGTAAATCAAAGCAACCAAAGCAGTGTACAGATTTAGGAAAGATTCAGGTTTTGGCAATAAGCTTAAATTTAAGTTCTGGTTCCCCCAATAATAGTTAGGTATCTTTTGGCAAAATTTTCTACATCTCTGAAAATGCATTTCCTCATTTATAAAATGATGATGGTGGTGCCTGTCTCCTAGCACTGTTACAAGATAATTCATGTAAAATGCTTAACATAGTAGTAGTATATAGTAACTGTTCAATAAATTACTACCATTTATTAGACTACCATTATTATTTTCATTAAAGATTACTTACAAGGAAACAAGCTGTTACTTTTTTATTCTTCACAGGCTCAGCTTCTGGGTCTCTCTTGCTCCTTATCGCATGCCTATTTACACCATTCATATCAGACCTGAAAGTAGTATCTCTCTGAGTTGAGTCTACAAAACAAAGGCAATTTATCACCTGCTCTCTGTGTGTTCATCTCATGCCAACAAGACACAAGGCTTCCAAGGGACATCTGGCAAGTAGGACATTTTCACAGACCACCCTGCTTAAGCCAACTGGAATTTTCTTGACTATACTTGGCACATTCAAAAGCACAACTCCAGTGTTAATACTATATAATAAAGTGTGGTTATTCATGAATGAAGCAATAGAGTTGTATTAGTCATCTGCTAGACCAGCATCTTTAAAATATATATATTTTTAACTATGACCTACATATAGTAAGAAATACATCATGACCCAGTATAGAATATGTAAGAGAAACACACCATCATGAAACAGTATTTATTCTTACTATGCATGGTACACTCTGAACAGTTCTTGCTCTTGTTCTTGTCCCCATCACTGACCACCACCACCACCAGCATTTTTTCAAATTCTGGTTTACAACCTACTAATGGGTCGCAGTTTGAAAAACTATGCCGCAGGGTCACAGATGATTGTTTTCTAGCTCCGAGTCTGTATTTGTTTCTCTAAGCCTCCTTTATCAGAAAGTTTCTGCATCTCTTGCCTCCCCCTGTGTGATTTGCTATGATTTGCATGTATTTGAACTCTCCACATCTGTATAAGGCACTCATTGCTTGTAATTTTTCAAAGGATGCTTTTAACTCAAGTGTTAGCCCATCTGTTAAGACCTATTTATTGCTTCTTAAGAGAAAAAATAAAATAAAAGCAAATTAGGAATTCCAAGCTCACGCTAACCAGGACTTTTTTTTTTCCCTTTTGTAAAAGCTTTCCATCTGTCTGCCCTCTTTTGGATACAATTCAAATAAGAGCATACATCTCATCAAATCAAATGTGGGTACTGTCAAAAAGCTGCCAAACTATCATGCCATTTGCTTTATTTTCTAAGGAGAATTAAAATCACATTTAAAATAATGAGTTGTTTTGTTGTCTTTCTTTCCATCCATTACAGAAACACGGACCTCAGTTTACCACTACGTGGTAATAGATATTATAGATTAGCCTTCCAGGGGTAGTCCTGAGGTTTGAGGTTCTCTGAGATAAATCACTTAACACCTTTCTGTTGGAGCAAAGATTAGTAATGAATAAAACAAACCATTGCTGGAGTGGAGGGGGAAACAAGAGTTCCGGCTCTGAACTCCATTAAATCAGGAATCCCAGGGTGAGGGCAACTACCCCATCTGGCTTGCTTTTCACTGTCCTGTAGAGCTTCGCCCCAAGTAGTTGGCTCAAAACTCTTAGATTCCATTTCCCTGGCAAGTCATTTAGTCTTTGATTAGTTCTCTTTCTTGACCTAACTTTGAGGTTTAAATTTGTAATTGCTTATTTACTCTTCCAAAGCTTGGAGAATAATCAGGAATTAAAGAGTCATATATAAGAAGATAGAGGGACCAAATAGATACTGCCCAGTAATTAGATGACACAGCCTGAAGTCTCTTGGAGAGCCCTTTCTCCCTGACTAAAATGGGACCTCAAGGTTTCAAGTCTGCAGCGACACCACAAACAAGGATGCCACAGCCTTAAAACCTGCAGGGATAACAGGTGCTATGCAATAGTTAAAATCAAAGACTGGACGGGTGAGGTGGCACATGCCTATAATCCCAGCAGCCAGGGAGGCGGAGACAGGAGGATCGTGAGTTCAAAGCCAGTCTCAGCAATAGTGAGGTGCTAAGCAACTCAGTGAGACCCTGTCTCTAATAAAATACAAAATTGTGGCTCAGTGGTTGAGTGCCCTTGAGTTCAATCCTTGATACCCCCCCCAACAAAGAAAAAAGAAAAAAAGATCAAAGACTGAAGTCAAGTAGACCCTTGTCTGCCACTTAGGTCCGTGTGACCTTGAACAAATCACATCATTTCTCTAAACCTCAGTTTCCTCATTAGGTTATTTTGGGGTTAAGTGAGAATAAATCACATAGAGCACTTAGCACACCCTCTAGCAAAAACGAAGCCCACAAATAGCAGGTGCTATTATTATTGTTATGAAGGAAACTACTGAAGTATCTTGTAGAGGCAGAGCAATCAAAATGTGGAGAAGCCTGTAAAAATGGAGAAATGAGAACTACTTAAGATAAATATGATGCTAAAATCAAATGCTTAGATTTGAAAAGCAATGACACAATATAAAATAGGAGATTGATGAAACTGAAGAAGTAAAGCTGGAAAATTATTTCAAATGGAGTATTGAGGAAGAACTGCTTTCCTGAATCTGGATAATGTCATAGTGGTTGGGTCCTGTTTAATCATGCAAATATCTTGTTATCTAATCAGAGGGGCTTATTAAAGCAGAAGCTTATTTTTCAATTTCTCTTCACATCATTTTCATCTCGTCACTTTTTCATTCTGTAGAGTCCTCTTCAAGAAAGCTAATTTTTGTTTACTCAAAATATGCTTGTTATGAGCTTGGTCACATCTTCTCCACTAATCCCTTGCTCTTGTTCTGTGGTGTTAAATGACTTTCTCTGGTCCTAATCAATGTGCCCCTTGACTAGTACTTGAGTATTCTATGTGTAATATCTGAAAAGGAAATAATTAAAAGGGGGGATAGAGAATCTTTATAAGTTTAAGATCTTGGTAGACTAAAACTAACTGCTGTAATACTTTCGGTTGGGTTTTAGCAACATTTCTCTTTTTTTACAGCATTCAGGATAAACTATTTACCTGGTCTGCTCTTGTTTTCAGTGCAGCTCACTGAATCTCTTAATGATATCTGACAGGATTCTTTCTAATTCAGGACTTCTAAAATTCATCTCCAAATTGCCTTGGAAGAATATCTTTCCAGCTCAGATCAATCCAGTTCTAGGATGCATGTATTTATGGAAAAAAAGGAATATATTTAGTTGTACTTTCCATGTGATTTTCTTTGGTATTTCAGAAATTCTCTATCTTCTTTTCTGATTAATCAATATTTAACAGTGATTCCCAAGACTCAAGTTGAATAATGACCACTAAACAAAATGTGCCAAGGAAACTGTAATTTAAAGAAATCTTATTATTTAAGGGAATTTGTTTGTGAAATAATTATTATTTTAAAATGTAAATAATCAGTTTATAATTAATCTAGGCTTATATTTAGACTTCTACAGAGCACTTTACTTAAAGCAGAACTTCAAGCCTGTACCATAAAGGAAAAGAAAGTCCATGTTAGAATCCTAGTAATCCTCTTCTGTATAAGTCAAGGTATTTAGTATGTCAGAATATTAGTTTCCTTACCTGTTAATGAAAGTATCCACCTTAAGTGTTGTGAGGATTACAAGTGATAAAGTTCCTGGCACCTAGTGGGTACTTAATAAAGCCTAGCTTTTATAATCAGAGTTTCTAATAGAAATTAAGAGGCCAAGGAAGCTGAATCATAAGTAAAGCTGGAAAATTATTTTTTTTAATTTGTTCTAATTAGTTATACATGGCAGTAGAACGCACTTTGACACATCATTCACAAATGGAGTATAACTTCTCATTCTTCTGGTTGTACACGATGTAGAATCACATCGGTCGTGTAGTCATATAGGCACATAGGGTAATTATGTCCGATTCATTCTACTGTCCTTCCTACCTCTATGACCCCTCTCCTCCCTTCACTCCCCTCTGCCAGAAAATTATTTTTAAGTGGACCATGCAGGAATAACTGCTTTCATGAATGTCTCTATGGTGCTGTCACTCAGCCTAAATGGCCAACTGTTGCCTTTCCACTGGTGTGTGTGGCCCTTTGGAGAAAATCCTAAAAGCTTAGCTTTCTGTCTCATTGGAGAACTTTTCCACCATGCTTATTTTATGCTGTGTCATTTAATAAGTAAGTAACCTTGTTTGATTTCCCCAAAATCTAAGTCTGATCTTCTATTGGAGGCTAGTACTGACATTTGTTAATGTGATGGCCAAGCAGGATTAAATGAGGTAATACAGGGTTGGCATCTAAAAGTGTTTAATAATTTAATTTGCTGGACATCTTAGACAAGATGACACCTGAATTCACTTTTTTTTTTAATACTTCATGTATTCAGCCCAGAAGATACCAGCACAATTCACTCAAAACTACGCAATTTTATCTACAGTTACAAGACAAAAGTGCTCTTAAAACTGAAAAGTTTTCATAACTCATTTGTCCACAAACCTGGCTGGGAAGATATTTATACTTCTTAAACATTTCATATGTATTTGATTACAGATTTTACTTATCACAGATCCATCTGGCATCATGTGTAACATACACAGATTGCATATTTCCCTTACAGTGGCCAGTCAATATTGTAATCCAGCATCATATCTGGAAACCCTGAGATTTGTCTGTCATCAGTTCTTTCCCTGCAGAGTTCACCATAGAACCTCACCTAAGGCAACCTTCCCCATACAACCGATTAGTTCTTCTGAGATGTTTCTGTCTTGCAACTCTCCCGGCAGTCCAGGTTCTAACCATTTGACTTCCCAAAGGTAAAGATGGAAATGAGAAAAGAACCACAATTAAATTAGTAAGCTTGCCTAATTATTAGCTACTTCATAATACAAGCTCAATTTTAAGAACCTGTTGAGGTTATTAGCAAAAAGAAAATTAGATTTGGGTATTATGTGGAGATTCAAATGTGAGGTTTTAGACCCTTTATCCTGATCTGTTGATTTGTATGTTTATTTTTAATGCCAAAATAATACCATCTTTATTAGTTTAGCTTTATAATGTCTTAAAACTAGATACTGTAAATCCTCCAACTTTGTTCTTTATTTTCAAAATTGATTTGTTTATTTGAGATCTTTTAAGTTTCTACATAAATTTTAGGAATTACTTGTGTGTTTCTACCAGGATTCTGCTAAGATTTGGACATCTTCACAATACTGAGTCATGTAATTTAAGAGGACAGAATATCTTATTTGTTTAGGTCTGCTTTAATTTCTTGCAATGATGTTTATAGTTGCAATGTACAGATCTAATACATATTTTGCTAAATGATTTTCTAAATATCACAGTTTTAAATGCTATTATAAATATTATTTAAAATTTATTTTCTAATTGTTCATTGCAGGTATAGGTGATTTTCATCATTCATTATTCATTCATTATTATTTTCAATAAAGTGTCTGCAAACAATGAATGAGCAAATACTGAATTCATTGCTTCTAGGGAAAATACATGATTACATTCCTGCAGGTCTAGGGTAACATTTTCATCAACTAATCAATGCATAATCTTGTTTTGTGTGTACTTCTGCTTAAAGGTGTTTATTTAATAAGTGTTGTTGGTTCATTAATGGCACTATAACTCCTGCTTGTACAAAGTTTATCTGACACAGATATTTTCTTTTTAAAGCACATTATAGCTTTCTTGCACTAGAGAACACTAGACAGTATTCAGCATTATGATTTAGGACATTCTAAATATCAAAGTCACAAGCAGAAAGCACAAAAATGCGGAAAAAAAAAAGAGTGACATTTAAAATAGGCCACAAAAAGGAGTTGTTTTTTGCTGCATGAGAACTGAAATAGAAAGACAAAGTCTCACATTTTTCAACCTCAACATGCAATGCAAGATTGAGATGACTTAAAATTTTCCCTGCTCTATACATGTCCACAAATTACTATGACAGTGCCAAGAGTACAGAGTTTGGGTTTACAGATAAATTTTATCAAGCAGGCAAACTCACAAATACGGGATCTCTGAATAATGAGAATTGATTGTATATAGAAATACAAATGATTTTTCAAATTGCATATACAGTTGACATTAACCTAGTATTCTGTGATCTTGCTATTCTGTTACAAGTTTTTGTAGTTTTTTGGATATGCCTTAGGATTTTCCACATAGATGAGCCTGTTGTCTGCAAAATTTTCTATACTTCTACTGATTTTATGTATACTTCTACTATCAATTACAGAGATAGAAATATTGAAATTTCCAACTATAATCATGGATTTCTACAATTCATTTCAGTTCTCCCAGTTTCTTCATCATGCATTTGAATCTCCATTATTTTACACAAGTATACCTAGAATGTCCTCTTAATTAACTGATCAATAGATCATTGTCCAAGTAATGGTCTTTGCTCTAAAATTTACTTTATCTGGTATTAATATATGCACTTCACCTTTTTTAAAAATAGTATTTTCATGTTATATTTTTATCTATGTTCTTATTTTTAACTTATCTGTCTTTAAAACATGTTGCTAATGAACAGCATATAGTTGGGACTTTCTTTTTAAACTAATCTGATAATCTCTTCCTTTTAGTTGGACTGTTTAAATCATTTACATTTAATGTGAATGTTGATGTAGTTAGCTTTATATATCTATGAACTTATCATTGGTTTTCTTTCTGTCTTGTCTCTTCTTTGTCCCTTTTGCTCATGCCTTCTTCTATACTCATTCAATATTTTTTCTATGATTCTATTTTTATGTTCATGGTGGGCTTATACCTCTTTGTCTAGGATTTGTCAAAAAATAATGAGACCACCATTCCATATCTCCTATAAAAAATAATAGAAAAAAGAGCCATGCTGATTAGATATAGTATCTGAGCAGAGCAGAAAACTGATTTTATATTTGTTTGAGGGAGGTGTGGAGCACAGGCACCGATAGACTTTGAGAGGTACAAGTAGATTGATATCATCTGTAAAAGTGTGGTTATTCAGCTAAAACTATCATTGATTGGCTGGCACTCAGTGGCATGTTTATGGACATTAATCCATCCTGAATTGACTGACTTCAACACCGAGAGGCTGACATTGATTGGTTGGCTTGAAAAAGCATGTTCACTGAGGTGAGTTGTTGATTGATTAAACAGGTATAATATTGGTTCTGGTGGCTACTTTCACCATGGTTAAAAACCTTTTCCTAAGTTTATAGAAACTTTTTGAAACTTCTCATGTTTAAAACATATCTCTAAAATTTATCATCTCTACCTTCAAATATTATGCCACAACTTACAGCATAAGAATCTTAATACAGTATACTTCTATTTCTCCCCTGTCCACTGTGGTATTGTGGTGTTATATTTTATTTCTGTATGTTATTAATCACAAAATACATTGCTCTTATTTTAAAGTTATTTTAATGAGAAAAAGTCATATACTTATGCATATAGTTGTCATTTCCAGTCCTTTTCATTCCTTCACATAGATCTGTATTTCCATCATTTTCATTCTGCTTAAAGAACTTTGTTTCACATTTCTTGCCATATAGTCTGCTGGTAATGAATATGTTATGTTTTCCTGTTTATGAAAATGCAACTTGCTTTATTTTTTGAAGAATGTTTTTGTTGGTTATAAAGTCCTAGATATACATATTTTATTCCCTTTTCATATTATAAAGATATTATTCCCTTGTATTCTGGTTTTCATGGTTTTTATCAAGAAGTACATTATCATTCATAAATTTCTCCCTTTTCAGGTAGTATGTCTTTTGAGTCTGGATGCTTTAAGATTTTTGTTTTCATCTCTGGACATGAGCAGTACCTGGTGTGCCTTTCTTCTGTTTCATATGCTTGGGACATATTAAACTTCTTGGATCTGAATGAGGACTTGGGTTCATCACATTTGGAAAATTATTTTTACTAATATTTCTGGAAATATGTATCTATCCCTTCTTTTTGTATTCTCCTTCTGGAACCCAATTATATGTGCATTAAACCACCTGACAGCTCCACGAATCACCAGTTTTCTTGCTACTGACTTTTTTTCTCTGTATGTTTCATCTGGGATGTTTTAGGCTGTGAGGGCTTCACATTTGTTACATTTGTTCTGCTGAATTCTAATTGCCCTTTAGTACCATTTGATTTATTTCTCATTTCTGACTTAGCATTTTTAATTTGTAGGAGTTCATTTGGGGTCTTTTTTATATCTTTCCTTTATCTCGTTATTTTTATGCTTTCCTGTTTTTTCTCAAACATATATGGATGGTATCTTAATGTTTTTGTCAGATAATTCTATCATCTCTGTTGTTTCTGGATATGCTTCTTTTTTAAAAATATTTTTCTAGTTGTAGATAGACACAATATCTTTATTTTTATTTATTTATTTTTATGTGGTGCTGAGGATCAAACCCAGGGCCTTACACATGCAACGCAAGTGCTTTACCACTGAGCTACAACCCCAGCCCTCTACCCTGACTATGGTTCATATTTTCTGCTTCTTTAGATGCCCTGAAATTCTTTATGGATGTGGGACATTTTAAATTTTATGCTGTTGGGAGCTAGATTTGTCATATTCCTTTAACTCCAAAACTCATTAAGCTTCATTCTGGGACATGGTTAAAGTATGGAAATCAGTAAGATCACTTCAGGCTTTGCTCTTCTGTTTTGTAAGTATGGGTTCCAAGTAATTTTTAATCTAGGGTTAATTTGGCCCCAGTGTTAAAGGAATACTTCTCTGAGGATTCTACTTTATGCCTTTACATAAAAAAAGTCTTATACTTGGGCTCATGAGAACACCAACTATTCCCAGGCTGATACAATCTATGTACTTCTTTCCAGTATTCTTTCTAAGATCTCAGGTAATTTTCTCACATGCATGAGCAGATAATTATTCAGTCAAAGATTCAAAGTTTCACTTTGCAGATAACTGATCTCCACACCCTCCACTCCTCTGTGTGTGTGTGTGTGTGTGTGTGTGTGTGTGTGTGTGTTGTGTGTGTGTGTAGCTCTTGCCTCTCCTAGATTTTGCCCTGGAAATTCTAGCCATCTAACAGTTACATTCAACTCAGCATAGCTGTTAGTCTTACTTTGGGGTCCAATTCCCCATGCTTTGGTCTGAAAGCTCACTAGGTAATGAGCAGTTACAATTGTAGGATTCATCTCTCTTGTTTTCCTCATCTCAGGGATCACAGACCTGTGCCATCTGTTGTCCAAAGCCTGAAACCTACTGTTTCATCTACTTTATCTGGTTTTATAGTTGTTTAAAAAGAGGGAGTTAATATGCTCCTTGTTACATCATCATGGCCAGGACTTCCCTGAGGGGCTCCTTTTTTTTTCCATTTTTTAAATTGTTTCATTATAGTTGTACATAATGGTAAGATTTGTTGCTACATATTCATACATGCACACAATATAACAATATAATTTGGCCAATATCATTTCCCAGTATTTCCTGAGGGGTCCCTTTTAATGAAAGATATTTTTTGAGATAAATGAAAGGGCTAATTGAAAGTGGTATATAAATACAATAGAATACTATTCAACCTTAAAAAAAAAAAAAAAAAAGAAGGAAATCTTTCCACTGGCAGCAAGTGGATAAAGCTGGAGGGTATTATACTAAATAAACCAGATATGGGAGGACAAACACTATATGATACCACTTACATGAGGAACCCAAAACAGTCAAATTCACAGAAGCACAGAGTAGAATGGAGCTACCAGGAGCAGAGGAGAGGGGGAATTGAGAAGATATGAGCCAAAGAGTACAAAGTTTCAGTTATATAAGATGAAGAAGTCCTAGAAATCTTCTGTACAGTATAATACCTATAGGTAATCATACAGCATTGCATGTTTAAAAATTTACTAAAAGGGTATGTCTTACATTGAGTATTCTCATCACAAAATAATGATGATAATAACAATAAATCAACAGGGCAGGTGGAAACTGTTGGAGGTGATGGACATGTTTTTGCATAGATTATTGTGATGGTATCACAAGGACATACTTATCTCTAAACTCATGAAGTTGTATAGATGAAATATGTATAGCTTTTTATATATAAATCATACTTATATAATAATAATTATACATTAAAAAGTGCCTTTAGAAATAAAACAAAAGTTAATCCACTTTTTGAAGTCATATTTTGTTTTGTTTTATTCTGTTGTCTCAGACCTATTTGATGTTTGACGATACATAGCAGTTAAGTAAGTGGATGCTGAAATCAGGTTGCCTCAATCATGCTCCCACCATTTGAAAGATGTGTGAGTCTGGTTTATGTTCTTATTCCTTCTTTTCCACTGTTTCCTCATCTATAAAATGAGTGATAATAAAAACTATTTTATAGGGTTGGTGTAGTATAAAGAACTATATTCTCTATTACTGCATAGCAAACCTGCATAACAAAATATTCCAAAAGTTAGTGGCATAAATGGAGACCCATTTATGTAGCTCACAAGTTGGGCTAGATTTCTCTAGGCAGTTCTCCACTGGTCTTAAGCCAGCTTACTCACACACCTATGGTGGTGACTGATCAGTAAGTGCATCCTCCTTCTGGAGTAGAGCTCATTGTTGGCTGGCTGATGGGGCTAAGTGGACTGTGTGTTCCTCATTCTCCCACAGGTAGCCTGGGCTTTATCACATGACTGTTCAGGGTCCTAAGCACAACAACAGTGCAACTGCATTAGTCAAGCACTTTTCAAGTCTACCAGCTTCACACCTGGTGATTTTTCATTTACCAGTGCAAGTCATATGACCTTGCTCAGAGTCCAGGTAGGGGAGCACCATCAGTGGTATGGATATGGTGAGAAGACAAATTTGTACACATTTTTGCAATCTATCATAGACACTTAGTAAAACTCTTATTAACATTTAATTTTTTTCCTTTATTTTATTGTAACATATCAACAAGCATATAGTTGATACTATTTACCAAAAAAAAAGGCAATAATAAGAACCATGTAGCTGAGGCGTTAACTGTTAATTCTGTCCTATAGGCATCCTGTTATAACTTAAATAAATGTCCTTGTCTTGATCCAACTCTTTTCACTCTGCTTCTGTGCACTAGTTACAACTTCAGGGGACACCTCTTGCCTCCGGTTCTACAATCACATTCTGCTGCAAAATTTCTTCTCTGCACTCTTCAGTAGGAACACTTGTATAAATCACCCAGGATGTTGGCAAGAAAAGAGCTACTTCTGGGCTGAGTGCTTTTTGAAAAAATCTTCCCTGCTACCCAGAAGTCATTTGCATAAGTTAATTCCTGGGGGTTAAAAATCTGCAGCACCCCTTTTGCTGCAGCAGCTATGGGAGAGCCTCCTCTGCAGCATCACAGAGGCATCGCTGCTTAAGCATTTTATGCACACTTAGATGCGGGCACTCTTGGCAACAGAAATACTGTTTATTGCTCTTGTGTATTTAGGTCCCAACAGCCCTGCCTCCTTGGATATGTTACTCTGCCGACACCAAATGTCACATTTATTGTCCCAGTGAAGTATTGCCTGAATCTTCCTGGATCAAGCACTCATCTGCAAATCATTGCTCAATCATTCTCTAGTCCTACATTCCCAAACTTGATGCAATCATAGATGGTGTGCGCATATCCCACAAGTCTTCATTGAACTTCAATAACCTACAAGTCCCTACTTCTATGTGGCAGGATAATTCATTGAGATATTAATTTTACCTTGTTCTTTCTGCTGTAGGAGAACACAAGGAATGAAAGAGAAATTTTTCTCATCCTACCTTTCTTCCAAGAATAATAACCATGCCTCTGTGACCAGTCTTCTTTGATTTGTGGAAATTATTGCAGAAGCTTCTTTGTTTTGCAGAAGAGACTCTGAATGCAATACCCCTTCCACTACCCCCAACCTCAGCCCTAGATCTTTGGGAAGAAGTTGATGCTTGGAAAATAATGAATTAAGGTCCTAAATGAGGAGAGAGAGAGAGAGAGAGAGAGAGAGAGAGAGAGAGAGAGAGAGAAAGAAGTATTCCCATAGAGTAGGAGGCATTTGGAGAGGATATGTTTCAGCTGTAGAAGAAGACTTGGAGCCCACTTCCATGCAGTAACCTGGGAGTAGTAAGTCCTCTAATGTGGCAACACATGGATAACAGGTACAGGTATCCTTTGGAGCTGTGGCCAAATTTGATACAAGAGAGTTTTCTTATTTAAATGGACCAGATAGCATTTGAGTGGTAATTATGATAGACCTGAGGCCCTTCCTCTAAGTTTCCTACATTGTATAAGGCCTGGCAGGGGATCAGCCCAGTTCCCTCCCCCCTGTCCTATATGCCTGTAATTACATTTCCTGCTAGCCCCAGCATGATCAAGCCAGAAAACAAGGATGTGTATTAATCTTTCTCACATCCTAGCCAACATGTAAAATCATACTAATATACCCATAAAAAATAAAATCTTCATCAACAAGTTCCTAGGAGCTGGCCTTCTGAACTATTTTCTGTCCTTGCAGTTTTTGATTTCAAGCTAGTCACCAAATCCCAGCGTTGACAGAAGATACACAGTAGTAGCCAAGAGTTGGTGGGAGTCTAATATGTCAGTGCTGAAATCTCCTCTAGATCTGGTACACAATAGCTCTCTAACTGGCACCAGTAGGCCTGTTAGCAGGTGTGAGAAAAAGAAGACTCAAATCCTACCATGGCCCCAAAAGCAATTATACAGAAATGTTGCTGTAGGACTTAACATTAAAAACTCTCCATCAGTTCTAGTTGGCTCTATTTACTAGTCCAAAGGCAATTTCCTCCCAAACTTTAAGCATTATAGATTCCCTCTTTCCCCTTGAACCTGAAAATCCAGCTGTGTTCTCTCGCCTCTGACATCAGCATTACTGGCTTTGATACAGCCAACCATCTGGTTGATGAGGCATGAGGCAGAATGGAATCCAGCTCACTGTTCCCTGATGTTTCACCATGAACATTTCAAAACTCACTGGCATCAACATGGGTAGTAAACTGTGTCTCCGGCTTAGGAGGAATTAGCATGTTAATTGACCTTGGGCCATTGTTTCTGATGACCATCACAGATTGAGATTGGGGTGCCTCTTCTTGTGATATCTTGGAACTTTGAGGGTTATTCTCAGTCAGGTGATCATGAAATCTTCAGTACAAGTGGTAGAGTTCTAGAATATTGAGGAGTTAGCATTTTTAGTTATCCCATTGTTTCGTGCATGAAATGTATCTGTTCATTTGCTCTTTGAATTCATACTTCTAAATCTGCTTTTTATTTTTTTCTAATCCTTTTCAACATCATGTCTGTAAGGAGAAATGTTTTACCAATCATCATTAACCATTTTCTTTGTCTTCCACCCCCAGCTTCACTCCTCCAGTTTTTCTGTCATTTCTGACTTTGGGAATTATAAAGGGAAAAGACAATAATGAACAAAGAGAAAGAGAGAGAGAGAAGGGGGGGAGGGAAGGATGGAAAAGGAATAAGTGTAAGAAGGGAAGTGTGATGGTAGAGACAGATTTTGTAATCAGAGAATCTAAATTTAGTCTTTGTTCTGTTACATCTAAACGAGTGATCTTTGTGTAACATCATTTGTACACTGTGTTTCAGCTTCCTAATTTATAAAATGGTGAAAATAATTAGTAAAGGATGTAAGGGTTGGTCTGTAAAAACTAGAAAGCCCTTATAGGCATTATTTATTTAAGTAAAATTCAGAAAAAGATTCTGAACTTAATGTCACACCCAAAGTAGAGATAATAAAATGAAAGTGGCTAAAGAAAATGGCAATTTCTCCTCATTCTCCCCACGAGCACTGAAGTAGGGACAATACTGAGTTGGCTTAGTGCTTTCATTATGGAGATGAATTCTCTGAGTAGGTTTTCCCTGACAGAATGAGTCTCCTCCACCCACCCCCAGATACTTAGGATTTACAAAAAAAAAAAAAAAAAAAAAATCAGATTCCCTACTCATTTACCTCCTTGTGTTCCCTGGACTGTCCAGTTGCCCTTCCCTAGTTCTCCTTTAAAAGTGAAATATAAAAAAACAAAGAGCCATCTACGGCCCTGCTTAATGCGACATTGCAAACCTATTTCATTCTTGCTTTGTATTCAGGACACAGGCACTCCTCCTCCTGTAGTATTTGCTGATATACTTTGCACTCCAGCTGCTGCAATATTTAAATCAGTGATTCAGTACACAGACCACACGATGTGCCACTACACTCCAACAAGCAAGGTCTGTCTCTCCATGGGGACAGAGGATCTAAGCATCTGTCATTCTCTTTCCGTCGCTTATAATTAACCACACACCCCTTTACACACATAAATATTTATGTGCAAAAATAAAACTCCCTGGTGCTTTAAGCCAATCTCTCTTCTTCCCAGTGAGCTTTGAAAGTTTCCAAAATGAATTTTTTACTTATTCAAGACTCTATTTGGTGTGAAGAACTTATACATATAATTATATTCCCAGAAAATAATTTTAAACCTCAGATTTAGAAGTATGATGTATGCATACTTCTAGAATGTAACCCCATGAGGGAATTACCTTTGTATGTTCATTGATATATCCCAAGTGCTTAAAGGAGTCCCTGGCATATAGTGTAAGCCCATTGAATGTTTTTTGAATGTTCAATGATTGAATGCCAGGAACATCAACTATAAAACATGATTTTGTTGCTTGGAATGAAAAATTTAAGATTAGGAATTCTCTCCCCAACCCTCTTTCTCTTTCTCCTTCAGTGCTGGGGACAAACCCAGGGCCTCACACATGCTAGGCAAGGGCTCTACCATTGAGTTATGCCCCCAGCATCAAGACTACAATTTCTAGTCAAACGTTGAAGAACCTGAAAATATTTTTTTCATATTGAGAATAAGGCAGAGCAAGAAATAATCATGAGACAAGATATCCACTCATTTACTTATATATTCGTTCAAAAAATCATTGCTATTGCTAAGCCTTATCACATTAGTTATAAAGCAGTTATAAAAAATTACACAGTAATTGTCCTAACTCTCAAGGAACTCTTGACTTGTGTGTGATTTTCAAAATATAGTCTCCTATCAGTATTTGGGGTATATTCCCAATTCTCATCACAAGTTTACTAAAGCAGAATCACTGAAGACCATCTTTGAACCTGGGTTTTCAACTTGTCAGCCAGGCAACACTTACTAACATTTGAGAAGTTGATCTAGCAGAACCCAAGTTAATTGACTGTATCTCAGGAGTTATGTGGTCTCTGTTACCACTCAGGTAATATTTGCATTGTCATACCCCCATATCCTTTAGTGAATGGGTAGAATGCAATAGCATTAAAATAACATGATCAGCCATGGTGCAGTGGCACACACCTATAATTCCAGTACCTCAGGACGCAGAGGCAGAAGGATCCCAAGTTCAAAGCCAGCCTCAACAATTTTGCAAGACCCTAAACAACTTAGCGAGGCCCTGTCTCAAAATAAAAAAGAAAAAGGGCTGGGGATATAGAACACTTCTGGGTTCAGTCCTTGGTACCAAATAAATAAACATGATCATTTTAGATTAGCAGTTCAGTATTCTATTCATTGGAGCCTACCCTTCTTTTAAACTAATCCTTACTGGGACTAGTGATTTGACCTGAAGAATTAAAAAGACACATAGCACACACTTGTAGACTTTCAGAAATAGGCCTAAACCAAATTTCCTGTGTGTTCTCTAAGTTTCTAAACTTCTGCAAATACTATATGAAACCTGCCTCAGGCCTCATCAGTTTCAAATATTCCAGTCTCTCCATTAACCTGTCCTGCTCAGTACAAACTCCAAAACTGACTGACACCTGCACACTTTCTTGCAAAGATTAATTAGGTCCTTGGTGCCCAAGATGTAGTCAGAATCAACTACCATCTGACTCAGGATAGTGCTGCCTAACATTCTAAATGTTTAGCTTTAATTATGTGTTTGTGTATTCTAATGCAATTTTTTATGAATTACTGACATAGCACATCTTTAAACAACTTTGCTGACCCCCTGTGGATTGTAAGATCTATTTCTTGGTTGTTCTTTCCCATTTGAATATCTCCTTGGGCCTGGTTTAGGCAGGAAGAGCCTTTTGCGTCTTTTGTTTTTCTAATGTCTTATTCATTTCTTTTTTTTTTTTTTATGCATTGTTCAGCTCTGTAATTTCTACTGATTCATGAATTTTGTCCTTTATGGCTACTGGCACTTTTAATAATCATTCTCTCAATTTTAGCATTCCTGTCAATTATCCTCTAATTCCTCACCAATTCTTTTTGAAATTATTTGTAAAATTTAATATTTAATTATTTTCACTGTTATATGCCTCAGAATTGTGTTGTTTACCACTTCACTAAGTAAAGAGTTAGTACAAAGTGAGTTTCCTCACATAGTAGCACTAGTTATTTTTTATGTTATATTATGTTCTCATTCTCTGTGGAAAAGATTTATTAAATTTAATGCCAGCCAGAAAAATGAAAATACTTTGAGAATTGCAAGCATTGGCCAAGGAACTAGATGCAAACACCTTCTTGACATTTTGGGGGGAAAACAGATTAATAATGATATGATAAAGTGACTTTTTAATGTCTTAATGTTAAACTGTGCATATTTGCTGTTAATCAAAACAATTTTTCAACTCAAAGTGATGGTACTTAATGTTCTGTTAATTATGCAAGGAGCTAATCAATTTGTCCCTTAAATGGATGTTCAACTGATTATGAGAAGCTAATCATCAGTTATGAAATCCATAAGGCACAGATGAGTCAGGTTTAAAACATTTTTTTGCTAACTTGGGGCCAATAATTCTGTTGCCTTAAATTACCTCTTATTTCAGATGGGAGAGTTATTTTCTTTCTTTAAATATGTAAGTGTTACACTCTTACTTATGGAAATTAAAGCCTAGTTTAGCCTACAGTTTAGGAATCAAACCAAGGATAGTGCTACAGTGGGTTCAAATTCTTATTTAATCCCTAAAGGACAATAACTAGGCAAAAGAATTACAATCTGACACTAAAAATAGGTTGCTATGAATTAATTAAGGCAGTTTACACACTGAACTCCCCTCAATGGTATAAAGAGGGTTTAGGTATGTTAATTTATCAGTATTCCAGAAATAATTTTATCTGATAATATTCATCCATTCAACAAATATTTATTAAGCATCTATTATGTGCCAAGTACTGTGCTAAACCAAAATTCTAAGGACACATGAGGTAGGGTTTCTGACCGGAAAGACAACTAAGAAACAAAAAACAGGCTGTTCTCACTCTTTACCCAGCCTACATTCTCTCTTGAGTGTGTATTTCTTTCCTTACCCCAAAAGGCATCTTTCTCTTAAAATAGCCCACATTCTCCCTTGAATGGGTATCTTCTTTCCTAAAACAATCTCTGTGTCTCTGTAAAACAAAAAAGAAACAAACATAAAAAAACCACCATGATAGACAATTAGATATATTTTGACATATAAGAGTCACTAAAGAATAGACAAAACAAAAAAGAAAGAGAACAAAAAAAGAAAATCAGACTCATATAGCAACATGACACAGCTTATATATCAGAGATTATCAGATGGAAAAAAGCTACCTATGTCAGAAAAAAAGCACAGTTCAATGACTTTAAATTCAATGATTTTGTGGTCAAAATGTTTGGCCTTGAATTCCAGTTTGCAGTTATCATTAATCTCTTTTGACCTTAAGAGGTTTTTAATCCTCTTTCATACTTCAACTTTCCTATCTGCAAAAGATCAGTGAACTTTCTATCATACATTAGAGGTCAAATTTAAATCATCTGGAGAAAAATAAGGGCATCCTCAAGGTCTTGAAATCCAAATGCAAAGTGCATTAGTCAATCAGTCAATAAGTATTTACTGATTATCTATTGAGTGCTCTTCAGGGTGCTAGGCCCTGTAGGAAACATATAAAAGAGATTACTTTCTTCAATTAGCTGCCACCCTTATCAGAAAAAGTTGGTATTATTTGGCAATAATAAAAACAAATGCATGAATGCACGAATGAATGAATATTTATTGGGTGACTATGTCAGACACTATCATGTTTTTTAGACTACAAGGCTCTTTTTTGCATATAAGACTATTTAAGAGTGAGCAAGTGTATATAATTAAAAGCTAGACTGTGTAGTCTTTTAAGACCTATATAAGGTTGGAGGAGAAAGATATCATAGACTACATTCAGGGATAGCTGCATTGAAGTTAAAGGATTTGAGCCAAGACAATACGCTATTGTGGAGCAGGTGAAGTTGAAGAGAAAGCAGCACAAGCAGCACATTCCTGATGAAAGTGATGAGGACACACCCCCCCCCCGCAAAAAAAAAAAAAAAAAAAAAAAAAGGGAGGGAGTGTAACAAATTATCACAGAATATTAACAGGCATGTGTTTTTGCTGATGATAGGAAACTAGAGGTGGACTTTGAAAGCCCAGTTAAAAATTTGCGCAAATGTAATTTTAGAAGAAAGTGTGCATAGGAAGACAGAAAATATCTGAAATAGAAATAGGTTGAAATATCTAGAGTAAGACTGGGCACAGTGGCATATGCCTGTAAACCCAGCAGCTCGGGAGGCTAAGGCAGGAAGATCACAAGTTCAAAGCCAGTCTCAGCAACTTAGGGAGATCCTAAGCAACTTAGTGAGACCCTAACTCAAAATAAAAAATAAAAAGGGTTGAGGATGTAGCTCAGTAGTTAAGTACCCATGGGTTCAATTCCTGGTACCAAAAAATATATATACATATACTTTTTTCCCTTCCATTTCAATTGAATGTGAAATCATCAGCAATGATTCTAAAGCCATGAAGTTTATTATTTAGAAATATTATTGTATAATGGTATGAAATTACATAATCATACATGACAACTATATATACATATGTGTGTGTGTGTGTGTGTGTGTGTGTAGAGAGAGAGAGAGAGAGAAGGAAATAGATGTGATAAAAGAGGTTTAAAGGATATTGGTCTGGTAGTGGCATATTGACTAGGATGCAGCAACTATAATCAGTTGGATCCTATGTATCTATTTCTGCAACATTCAATTCACACATGTTGCTCTTATAATTTATAGAATAACATATCACTTGTGCTATTTGATTTACTAAACCTGCAGTGACAGATGCCTTAAGCAATATAAAGTGCTAATCTTACTTGTCCAATCAAGACTCATCATGCAAAGATTTTCTCAAGAACAGAACCATTGTTTATTTACCCAACCTTTATTTCTTCACTGTCTTCCTATCTACTTTTTGGTTCTACCTTGAGTTAAATAAGAATCAGAGGGGGAAAAGCTATTAATATTTTTCCTTCCTTCACTTTCCAGATATGGTGATTGTCTGACAGAGAAAAAATAGGGCCAGGAGTCTTGTGGGGTCCTCAAAGCTTTTCCTGGGATAAGAAGCTGGAGGTCAAAGGCAGATCAAAACAACATGACAGCTGTCACAGAAACTTGTCTCTCTGTACATCACTAAAGAGAATTGGGAAGGAAAAGGGAGAAGCAGTAAGTAGGAAGAAGTGGAGGTCGAGTGGTTCTGCTCTGAACCCAGTCATCTGGAATCCTCAAGAATGTTCTTTTTTTTCCATATTTTGTCCCTTCCTTCTTTTTCCCATCCTTTCCTCCCTGGCTTTGTTCTCCTCACTGTCTTCTCCTATTTAAGGCAAAAAAAAAAAAAAAAAAAAAAAAAAAAAACCACAAACAAAGGGAAAACATGGTGACTTCCTTGAAGGAATATGGCTCTAATAGAGGAGACCTGTTTTCTGAAAGAGACTGTGCAGAGGAATCCCCAAATGGGACAAAATTACTTTTTAGTCTCTAGTTTTTCACTGTCGTTTTTGTCCGTGGCTAAAGGACCTTGATAGGTCTAAATAGGGTCACTTTAACCATGGCACCGTTCATCAAGATTTCAAGAATCATTGTGCTACATCCTCATGCTTCTTTCTTGCCAGAACTCCAGTGGTGATGAGGTAAACTCACCTCACTCAAGCATAGGCTTCTGGCCACTGAACACAACACAGAAATAGAGAAATACTGAGATGTTCCTCTGTGTTGGAGAGTTAGGGGAGAAAAATCATCAAGCACAGGAACCAAACTTTCTGAAGTCTTTCCATGTTCTATTGTCTTGATTTCCAAAACCTCTCTCTCTCCTCCTTATTTTATGCTACAGCAAAGAAGTCATATGCTGGTTTCCCGTATTTTCTTCCATTTCAATTGCATGTGAAACCATCAGCAACAATTCTAAAGCCATGAAGTTCATTATTTAGAAATATTATTATATAATGGTATGTAATTACATAATCATACATGGGACAACTGTACAAGGTTTCAGACCAAGTTATGATTTCTGCATTTCTACAGCTCCCTAACCTTACTCTGTGGTCAATTTTGAAATAGTAAATGGGTAAGTTTTATCAAATATTTTTCAAGTTCACCCATTTGGAACTGGTCTTCAAATTACTTTTTAGTCCCTAGTTTTTCAATTAACATGTTCCTGAAGTAATAATTCTCCATTAGCTAATCAATAATAATTCTCTATTAGCTAATCACTGAGCTTCCTTGTAAGAGCTTTTACATATATTTGAGCATAAACTAAAGGCATGAGATAAAGAAGAGAAACCAACATTGACTTTTTTTTCTTTTATTAATGCATTATAGCTATACTAACACTGATTTTTTATATGCTACATACAGTTTCAGATACTCACAAATTTTAATCTTACTCTCATGTTAATGATTTGAAAACAGAACAAGATACTTATAGCCAAGGATTTAATGGTTTTTAAATACATTTGCCTTGCATGTCTGACAAAGATATATTTCCATAATTTTTCTTCTAATACAGTAATATCATATTTTACCTGTTGTGTTAAGTAATCTTACCCCTTTTAGCCTATTTAAAGTTCAGTTTAAAATTAAAATATTTTTTATTCTTCTTGCCTCAGAATGTTTCAGACACATGCTGCTACATCAGACACATTTTACACCCACATTAATCAAAGCATAGATAAATGATTACTAGAGATACGAGATTTATAATACTGTCTTCTCAACATCTAGAGCAAATGCACAGAAGATAATATTCAACCCAAATCCCCTGCTTGCCCTTCTCCCACTTCTCAGTGGATTATTAAGGGAAAAAATTATTTATAAGCCAAAGATGCCACCACTCAAGGAAAGAGAATTTGCTGAAATTCTCTTTACAACCAGATATACATCTGAATATTTTTGAGTAAACAAACAAAAAGAAAATCAGTGACAAATATGATTATAGGAACTCTGCCCAGGTGAGTAGAAGTCATCTGCCCCTTAAAGCCATATTGCTTTCCAGTAGCAATGATGGTCCTTTCCTTTTTCAAAGCTCATTTGCATCAATGCCCAATGATTTCTTGAAAGCTCATTCATTTTTCATTCACAATATATTTATATTAACTGCTAATTCAAAGTACCAAGGATATGAGATTCTTTGTTTTTCTAGGACTTAGATTCTAGAACAGCACTGTATACAGGAATTTTCTACAATGACAAAAATGTTTTCAAATATCCTATCCATTATGGTAGCCATTAGCCACATGTGGCTATTGATCACTTGAAATGTGGCTATTAAAGTTTGGAAACTGTATTTTAGATTAGATTAGAACAAAATCAATTATACATGACAGCAGAATGCTTGGAAACTGTATAAAGTGTTTGTTTAATTTTAATTAATTTAAATTTATATTCAAGAAGTCACATGTGGCTAGAGTCGACTACATTGGACAGTGCAGTTCTAGTAAATGTATAAGTATGTGGTATATGTATGTGTTGAGAGGATAGCAACACACTATAAAAACATGAATAAATAAAAGCATCAAATTGTATTAAGTGAAAAGCTGAAAATCAAAATAGGTTGATGTTATAGATATTATTTGTAAGGCTGCTTTAGAATGGGTAGTTGAGAAAAGTCTCTCTGAAAAGGTGACTTTAAACTGAGATCTGAATTATAAGAATGATGATCCAAAAAAAAATCTAGGGATGAGGATCCCAAATAGAGGGATCCGCTAGTACAAAAGCCCTAAGTTAGGAATGAACTTAATGTTCCAACACCATGGGTAGGAGAGAAAAGAGTGTGACTAGAGGGTAAAGAGCAAGGGGAGAACAATAGAATTGAAGCTGTAGAGTTATAAATACAACTGTATCAGCTTCTTAAAGCTGCTGCAACAAAATATTGCAAACTTGCTGGCCTAAAATAATACACATGTGTTCTTTCACAGTTCTGGAGGCTTGAAGCTGAAAGCAAAGTGTCAGCAGGGCTCAGTTTCTCTGAAGGCTTGAGGTTCTAGACTCCGGGTTCTTGCCTCTTCTAGCTTCTAGTGGCTCTTAGAAATCCCTAATGTTCCTTGTCTTGAGGCCGCATTACTGCAATCAATGCCTCCATCTTCACATGGCCTTCTTTTCTACATTTCTTCTGTTTCTGTATCCTTTCCTCTTCTTCTAAGACACAGGTCATTCAATTTAGTCATCCTGATCCTGTATGGCCTCCTCTTAAGTACACCTAAAATCCAATTTCCAAATAAGGTCATATTCTGAGGTTCCAAGTGGACATGAATTTTGGGGAGACCGCAAACCACTTGCAGAACCTAATTTTGTAAGACTTTGAAAGTCAGATTAAGGGTTTTGACTTATTTTAAGTGATAAGATGCCATTGGGAAATTTGGAGCAAAGGAATGGGCAATGTCATCTATACTTCTGAAAAATCATTCTAGATGTGGGAAGACTGGATTTTAGAGAAGTAAAAGTAGAAGGTGCGGAGACCAGGAAAGCAACCGCTGGAAGAGCCCAGACATGAGGCAACATGGCTTGGATAAAGCAATGCTGGTGGAAGTAGGCAGATCTGAGATTTGTTTCAGAGGTAAAGGGGTGATGTAATGGGTGTGGAAGTGAAGAAGGGGAATAATCAAGGATAACTACCAGATTTGTTCTTTGAGCAAAGGGCAACGGTTGTTGCCATTTATACTACAGGGAAGAGTAGCAATAATTTAGGCTTTATTTGATGATCTGAAGTCTGAGAGTCTTGTTAGCCAAATTGAGATACCAATTAAACAACTGCATAAAAAAAACCCCTACAATTGTAAGGAGTAGTCAATTGTGGAGATGGAGGTTTGGAGTTTCAGATGATACAGAGAAGCTAAGGAACCGTTCTCGAGTCACATAGCTAGTAAATGACAGAGCTGGGATTGAAATCTGGGTAGTCTGGTTCCAGAATCCATACATTTAACTGACATGTTGTACTATTCTTCAGGACTTAAAAGGAGTTGAGAATTTTGAAGGATGGAGAAAGCAGCAAAAGGAGCAAAGAAAACATCTGTTCCAGTTATCATTGTACATGAATATAAACATAATTCTCATTTATTCAAATGTGCTTTAAAGAACTCTTCAATATTCCATTATTCAGCATTAAAAGAGAATAAAATCATGGCATTTGGAAGTAAATGGATGGATCTGGAGAATATAATGCTAAGTGAAATTAGCCAATCCCCAAAAAACAAATGCCAAATATTTTCTCTGATTTAAGGATGCTGATTCAAAATATGCTGGGGGTGGGGGTAGGAGATGGGAGAATTAGATGAACTCTAGATAGGGTGAAGGGGAAAAAGGGAGGGAGGGGGGCATATGGGAAGGAAAGATGGTGAAATGCAATGGTCATCATTACCTAAGTACATGTATGAAGACATGAATGATGTGATTCTACTTTGTATACAATCAGAGATATGAAAAATTGTGTTCTATATGTGTAATATGAATTGTAATGCATTCTACTGTCATATAGAACACATTAAAATTTAAAAAAGAACTCTTCAATATCAATATGTACATATCTTCAGCCATTTTAAAGGGAGAGACAGTGTTATGGGAGTCCATGTTTTCTGCAGAATATGTTGACTTGGATACTGTCAGGTATTTATATAGAATAAAAGTTTTGATGTACTATGTGAAAATTAAAACCTATCCAGAATTATCCCCTAGAAAGGACAGTTACCATAATCTTTCCTTTTGTATCTGCATCCTTGATTGACTTTCAGTCTAACTGAAACATAATGAATTTATCCTATGAGAATTCAGCAATATCCTGATTAAGCATTGTGCAAATTGTTTACTTTCACCAAATATCAGAACTCAGTAATTATTTTTTTATAATTCAGTAATTAAACTATAGCAACAGTAAACACAGAACCTTATTATTGACATAGAACTATTTTTAAAAATTACTTATACAAATTAGCAGCAAATAGTAAAATTTTTTAAAGTTATATTCACTTTTATATTAGCAAGAGAGAATGTTACATTGGTAAAAGGTGAAAACTTTTGTAAATTGGAAAAGTAGGAAATTTTAGAAATATATCATATGCACTATAAATTCTTACTCTGGAGGCTTTCCCAGCTTCTCTACCTATCAGGCCAGTGTGTTGGAAGGGAGACAAAAACACACAGGTGTAAGAGCAGGGACAGTCCTGGACTCTGCCACATACCACATGTAGGACCTTGGGGAAATTGTTTAGTTTTTCTTATCTCCATTCCTTACCATATACATGGAAAGTGTTCAGAACACCACCTGGCATATAATAAATACTCAAAAAATATAAACCATTTTCAGATTTCCTTACTCTACCTCCTATTTTTTTAGTCTTAGTTTGAAATAATTGCCTATAAAGTGGCAAATCTATATATTATATTCCTAGTCTGACTAGGCTAGACTCTCTTCAAAGCTTTCCTAATAATATGAAAAAGGTCCATCCTTTTGCCTTTATTGCATCCATATCTCTGCTCTTGGGAGCTAAATGTTTTCTCCAAGAAGTTACTTAAAACCCCCATTGTCAACCAGGAAATTCCAATTCTAAAGAAAGTATAAAGGATTTCTGCTCAGGTTCAGCTGTAATGCTCTTAACAACAGCAAAGAAATGAATTAAGAAAAACTTAGCAACCAGCAATAAGGGGTTGATTGGATAAACTGTAGAATAATACATGTACAATAAAATTTTAAGAAATTCTATAAAGGATGTTTTATATGAATAATAATGAAAGAGAGTTCTGCAGGGCACGATGGTACACTAAAATCCTAGCAACTGGGGAGGTTGAGGCAGGATTGCAAATTCAAGGCCAACCTGGGAAACTTAACAAGACCCTGTTTCAAAATGAATGAATAAAATAAATAAATAAATAAAGTGGGGGTGGGTACTGGGTACTGATAGCTCCACGGTAGAGTGCCCCTAGGTTTAATCCCTCACTTCAAAGAAAAAAGAAAAGGAAGAAAGTTTAGAGTACATATTTTTTGTTAATTTTTAAAAAGCAGTATTATGCAGGTTGTTCCATATGATACTATTTTTTCCCAAATTTTTGTGTAAATATAAACATAAGATATCTCTGGAGTGTTTTACAGCCACTGAAATATAGTACATCACCCACTCGCCCCTCCTACTACCACAAGGAGAGTCTACTAGCAAGTCTAGCTAACTGGCCATTCTTAATAATCTCAGCCTAAAACTCTCTTGCCAAGCAGAAACTGAAAAAAGAAAGTAGGCACACTGCTTACAAGTGCTTACTTCCAGAAGGTAGGAATAGTGGTCATCTGCATCTAATTCTCCCCTTTATACCTCTCAGCTTCGAAGGTTTTTTTTCCCCCTGAGGTCTCTCATGTGGCAGTGTCACAAGCAGCTAACAGTGTCATGGATGATGACAAAAGCAAAGAGTTAATATAAATATATGTTAGACTGCCCATGGTCATTACTGTGGCTCTGGGGGTCAGTCAAGTGATAATAATCATTTAGAGACTTAAAAATTTTCAAGTAATAAATGATCAAATTAATTTCTATGCCTCTTATCATTAATATTTTTTTAAAAATTTAGTTGTTGATGTACTTTTATTTTATTCATTTATTTATATGCAGTGCTGAGAATTGAACCCAATGTTTCACACGTGAGGCAAGTGCTCTACCACTGAACCACAACCCCAGCCCCCTTATCATTAATATTTTAACAAATTACAGATCCACTATATTATGATATTTAACCACAGTAATTGGGAATGCTTGCTTTAATGTCAGAAATGGAAGGGAATGTTATGTGTTAAGGATCAATATTTAAGACCATTAAGTCTTACAATACATTCAGATGGTCATTCCACAGTCTCTGGTAGATTTGTGATTAACCATAAAAGCTAGCATTAAAAGTGTCAGCTTCACATATTTTAATGAAGGTGCTGTAATATTTGTTCTTATTTCTGAGATCACTTTTCAGTCCCTGGCATTTGGAAGCAAAGAAGAGTCCTTTTAATGAACATTAAAGTACATTTTCTCCAAGTTTCAATGTCTCCATCATTTGAAACTGGAGACACACATTAGCCAAGAATTTATAAAGTGAGATGTGAACTTGCCAATTTTTAATCAACAAAAATTAGAATTCCATGATTCATCCTAATAGGGTAATAAAGGTATGTAAATGATTTTTAAAGTTTCCTAAAAATATTTTTACCCAGATATATTTGTTATATATATCAGTTTGTTTTTAATATGATAGTTACCAAGAGTTTTATAATCACACTAGTTTAGCCCCACTATTTCTAAAGGCACAAGTTCTGTAATTTTCTCTAGGAAGTAAACAGTTAAATGGACAACTAGGGAAAGAACTACAGAGCTGAAATAATCTTCTTATATGTTCAAAAAATATTTACTGAACACATATTATGTGTCACACATTATGCCAAGTGTTGAGAACATGCTGATGAACAATTTCCTCATGAAAATTACAACACAGTTTTTTTCCTTAATTTTATGTAAATTTTCTCATGAGTATATTTGTTATGTAGATCCTAGAGGATATTTAGCTCTTGGAGTTTTTTCCCTTACACTAATAAAATATTATCATTGTTTTATTTTGAATTATGACACCAAAATGTTGTTTTTGCAGTTTATAAGTTTATGTTCTTCCCTATGTAACATTATTACTGTTACATTTTTATTGTAATAAAATACATATAACATAAAATTTTCTTCTTTAACCATTCCAGTTAGATATTTCTTGTTATCAAGTATATAAGGAAAATGTTAAGTATATGTGCATTTAACATTGCATATGTTTGTGCATTGGACACTGGAGATGTGTTTAATGATGCACTAAAAGTTCAAAAAGTAAGAAACCAAATCAAGAAGATCCGCATATCCTTTGGGAAACTGGCAATCAGAGCATGGTACCAACTTGGCAGCAAGTTTTAGATCAGTATTTCCCCAAACATGTTTGATCTCAAGCCACATTACAATGTGGTGATGAAAGATAAACATGAGCTCATGAAATACAGTAGGCATCTGGAGTAAAGGAGGCAATAAAAATGGCCTCAAGGTAAATGTAACTGCTATAAAACATAATCAAAATTTTATCTATATCACAAATATGCATAATAAAGGCTGAAGATCATAGAATAGTGTACCTACATTAAAGTTTAGGATAAGTTGATAAAAAGGGTAAAACCTGAGTCTGGATTGACTAACTGAGCACCATTTATCCTTCAGGTAACATGAAACTTCCTTTGTTCTGAGGATTGCCCATCATTTCTTAAAGACAGACTTTTGTATAATAAGAATAAAAGAAATGTGCTTAGTACTTTTCTTACATTATATTTTTAAATGCACATTTGAAGAAAATATTGCTAATACCAAGTTTTTTTTTGTTTTTGTTTTCTTTTTTTGCTGAACCTATAAATATCTTAGGATGGTTTTGGAGCATTGTTCTATATGCCATGCAAAGCTATTAAGGATTAATAAAAGGGCTTTAGTCATGTGTAGTGTATTGCTTAATTTTTAAAAGAGATTTTATGAACACTGGGAATATCTTCCAATTTATGTGGCTGTGAAGGATTTTACATACTTCTTCATCAGATTGAGATATTAAATAGAAAATAAGATGACCAGTTAATTAAAGAGTTTCTTCTTTAGACTATAAACTCCAGGAACAAGAAAATTAAGAGCTCCTTATTTATGTCCCTAATCAGGTCTTTTGCCATTCTTAAAGTACCTAGTGTGGTACTTCACATATAGTAGACATTTATTTAACAAATGCCTGTGGAAAAGAGGTAGCCTAACCTAGTCAGATACCTTTGGATTTAAATCCTAACTATTCCTTTCACCAGCTGAGCAGTCACATGCAAAATTGTTATGATGGTGATAACTTGCTATGCAAATTGAAATAATAAATAGAAGGTGTCCAATACAAAGTATGGGCACACAACAGAGGTTCAATGAATATTAAGTCTCTTCCCTTTCTTTATATACCTTCCATACCAGAGTCAATCCTAGAAAAAATTAGAAAAGCAGTCCCCTTCCGCTTTGCCTTTAAGTAGCCCACTCCCCAGTCACTCACTGTCTTCACCTTACATCATTACCATTCCTTTCTGTTGGTACATTGCTAAGATAGGACAGAGGGGTGGGAATGGAATTCTTATTCTATCTCTAACCCTCACTATCTCTATATCTCAGCCAAGCCATTGGTGAGGCCTTAGACAATTTTATTTGGAAATTGGTGAGTTGAGTATGGTAATTTAAAATCTCTTTATATTGAAAACAAACAAACAAAACATGGCCCCAGATTCCTGGGGGTTCAAATTCCTGTCTCATCAGAGATAAGTTGCTGAGAAAGTTGGTGACCTTTGAGGTTTCTTTCAGCTCAGAAATTCTTTCAGCTCATCATTCCTCCACTCCTCCCCACCATATTTCAACTTAACCTGATAAACTAGGCAACAGGGAAAACCTGCATATTGCCCAAGGCTTTCAGAGGCAATTTTCTGGGCACAAGCAATTAGCTGCCCTTGGCAAAACTGCACAGTAGGCAAAACTTGCCTCCTCCCTCCTCTGCAGTACCCACCCCCTCTACCTGCAGGTTTCCTTCAGTTGCCTTCAGCCTGCCAGAGCACTCACTCCCACCTACGGTTTTGATTTCCACCCAAGCCTCAAGATATAAACTTTTCCCCTTTCTCTCCCCCATATAAATTTCCATTCCCTTTTGGGGGTTAATCTCAGCTAGGTTATACAAGGTGATCTGATTTAAATGTGTTTGATTGACATCTACATTTTAAAGAAGAATATGTTAGCATAAGTAGTGAAATATTCATAGGAAATATTTTGGAACCCTGGAACCATTAAGATGATCTTTGCTCACTCTAGGCTACCAGACATTATTCTACCAGTTTCTATCTCCTCACAAGAATAGAGGTCATTGCTTATACCCCTGCTTCTGAAATACTGCCAGTCCCTGTGGTAAATTAATCAATGTCAACAGAGATCTCTTAGGTAACTTGCAAGTCACAGTGACTTTTTTCCCCCTATTACTCTTTCAATCTGTAATAACTCACTATCTTTCCTCTACCTATTTAAAAATCAGGGGTCTCAAACAGCAGCCAAGGATTCCCATAGGGCCTGGATATGTTTTGTTTGGTCATGGCATTGGACTTGGAGTGGGGAATGAGGTAGATAATATTCTTACTCAGCAACAAAAGCAATTTAGTACCTATTATGGGTATCTAGTCTACTTTGCATGTTTATGTTGATTGTACAAGGTATTTTAAGCTTGTGGCCTCTTCTCATCCTTCATGGTCCCATCTTTTCTACAAAGGTTTGAGAACCAATTCTCTGCATACTTATAGTCAATTACTTGCTAGTTGCATTAAATGCTAGTAACATTTATACAGGGGCTCCTAATCTTATGCAGGGGTTCCTAATAGAATAGTTGACTATTCTAAAATAGAATAGAATATTCAGTAGATTGGATCTCCTGGTGGGGAATTCAGACTGTAGCACTTAGGAAGCAAAAGGTATTTTGAGGCTGACCAGGTTTCTCTACACCCTTAAATTGCTCATTGTAGGATGCTGACTCTCTGAAATCTAGGAATGTCTAGTCCCACCTTGTACCTTCAAGTGATTGTAAAGGCAGTATATATTCTTATATTCTACATACACAGTGTCAATATTTAGACAAATTTCATTTGTAATATCTTTGTATCTCCCCCATCCCATTTAAACTAAGGTATTTTTGACCCATGTCTCTTGTTGCCTTTTCCCTCATCAAAACAAAACAAAGAAAGGCAGAACACATCCCTCCACTGTCATGATTGTCCTAACAGAGTAAATGTAATAATAAGGACAGTAATAACCACAAAAAAATAATGGCATAAATCTAGTGTCTTGGAGCTTTTCTGTGAGCCTACTATGTAAGACTCATTTTCCTGGTATTGTGGTAATGGAACCACCTTGGAGTAGAAGTTGAAAGGACCTAATATTATTCTAAATCTCATCCCTTTGAATACAGAGTAATGGCAAAATTCCAGCATAATAATATTGCACATTTACATAATGCCCTTTTCACAGGCATTCATAGTGTTTTGCAAGATTTCTTATGCATTTTCTCAATATTAGATTTAAAAAAAAGAGAGGAGATGATTGATTCTACATGGGGAATAGGTAAAGATGATGAATCCAATAAATAAATATATATGAGACAGAAAGCTTAACAGTGGACTCCTGACCTTAAACCTAATGTTCTTTCCACTGTCCTTCTGATAGATAGCAAAGGGGTTTATTCTTTTCATGAGTCTGCTATTCAGAGCATCAAGTTAATAATGAAAAGCAAAGGGAAACATTAAAATGGCCTTCAGAATTGGACACAGGCAAGAGATATGTTGAGAAGGCAGGATTTATTAAAAACAGATTTCAAATAAACCTATTTTTAAAAATTAAGAAATCAATACAAGTCAAAATTAGGGGGAAATATTAAATGCCCACAATACAAGCTGCATCTTCCTATACCCTAATGATAGAAGATATAAGAAATTGTTAGCTTAAAAAAAAAAAAACAAGCCGGGCGCGGTGGCGCACGCCTGTAATCCCAGCACTTTGGGAGGCTGAGGCAGGAGGATCACGAGTTCAAAGCCAGCCTCAGCAATGGCAAGGCACTTAGCAACTCAGTGAGACCCTGTCTCTAAATAAAATACAAAAAAGGTCTGGGGATGTGACCCAGTGGTCGAGTGCCCCTGAGTTCAATCCCCGGTACCACAAGAAAAAAAAAACAAAAATCAGACTATCCTTAAATAACCTAGAGGTAATCAGTATAAATTATAATTCATCTGATGAATTTCTCAAAACAAAAATACAACCAGCCTGGACTCACTAGGAATTTCTCAGAGTACTAGATTTAGAAGACACACACACACACACACACACACACACACACACACCACTTGAAATAGAAAAGTGGGGGCGGGGATGATTAAAGTTTGAGACTGATTTTTTTTAAGGCAGTAAAAAAAAACTAGTGATGTAATAATAGCCCTAGGGATTTAAAAGAGTTTCCTCAAACATGCCTGGGGAATAAGAAAGACTGGAGAGAAAATAGGCCCATTAATAAACGACAAATGAAATGAAATGAGATTTTGAAATAGGTAGACTACTGAACTGCTTTTTTTAAAATAGACATTTTAATTAAAAAAATTTAAAAAAGGGTCTAAGGACAGAGAAGGAACAAGGCTTGTCAGCAGAATGTTGATAAATAGCAAGCAAGAGAATTCAGTCCTTGCAAAAAAAGGATTTTTCCAAATCAGCAGACTTGGGGGATATGTTGTCCCACTGGGGATACGAAGGCACTTAGTAATTTACATTCTGAACCACATTTTCTCTTGCATCTTCATCCAGCCAAGATGATCAAGCCATATTATAAACCCCAGAAACTGCTTTAACTTCATGCAAATCACCTGCTTTGCATTCTCATTCTAATATCAGTAGATAATCTTATATGCTTTTAACAAACATTAATTACCAAGTAGTGCCAAGCACTATATTAGGTACTGTGAATACAAAAGAATGAAACATCAGCCTTTGTTTAAATTTTTCCATTCATCTGGGGGCCCCCAGGTTCCCACCTACCCTTTAACACACTTGCAGGAGCACACAGTTATCACCTACCTACAAGCATACAAATAAATGTTTTTCTCTAACATAACATTTTCCTATCTTCATTCCTAAAATTAATTTCCATGACCCCGAATAAAGTACTCATATCCCTAAAGGCCAAACATTATTTTTAAAAACATTATTAATAAGAATTTTAACTAAAAAGTAATTAATGTAGGTTAACATTTTGAACTTTCAAAAGATGTATATATAATTAAAAGTAGGTATCCCTCCTATCCTAAATCATCAGTCTCCCTCCCCAGAAGCAATCACTATTGAATTATTTTTGTAATCTTTCTCATGCTTTCCATATACAAATATATTTTTGTGTATCTTTTTTTTTTAAAGACAGGATCTTTTTTTTTTTTAATATTTATTTATTTGCTGTAGTTGTACACAATGGGTTTATTTGTACGTGGTGCTGAGGATCGAACCCGGGCTGCGCACGTGCTAGGCGAGCGCTCTACCGCTGAGCCACAATCCCAGCCCTTGTGTATCTTTTTTTAAAAAGCATAAAGAGGAGCTGATTTTGAATCTTGTTCTGCATTTTGCCTTTTTTTAAGTTAACATTTTCTTTTGGGTATTTTTCTGTATCAGCACATAGAAGTCTTCATAATAGCTGTGTAATATTTTATTGTACTTATTAAGTAAATTATCAAGTGAGATTATCTTAGGCAAGCAAAACAGGTTGAGTTGCCAGTCTTTGTTATTGGACTTACTGATTGCTTCCTAACTTTTATTATTTAAATGAATTATGTTATTTGTAGATTTATAAAAATGGAATATAATCTTTTGTCAGGGTTGTAGCAAAATTTAATGAGATAATTTGTGAAAGCATCTAGAATACCTGGCACATATTAGGTGTTTTTAGTGTGCTAGCTAAATAAATAAACTGAATGAGGGAGCAAATGAACCAACAATGCTTGCAAATTTGCTTCCTGTCCAATATCCATCCCCACCCATTAGAATTAGATCCTTATGAAAGCAGAGATTACCTCATGCATGGTAGGCAAGAGCCCCACCATTGAGCTAAAGCCTCAGCCCAGAGAACAGCCTGTGTTTATTCACTGCTATAACAGTGCCTATACATAGTAAGTGCTTAAATAATTTGTTAATAAATGAATAAAAATAATCTGCCATCATCCTTACTTCCCTCTGATCCATAATTCTAATTTTAAGTAAGGCCTATTTAAGATGAAAATGTGGCCTTCTTTTAAGTGAGATTATTTGTAATTTGATTTGGAGAAAAGTTAAAAGATTAAGGCAACCCCCAGGTGGGGTAGGATCCTGGCAACTCAACCTGTTTTGCTTGCCCAAGATAATCTCATTTGAAAGGAGGCTGCACTGTCAGCAACTTTAATAAGCCTCTTTAGGTATCACTGTCGACAGAAATTTTGAAAGTGATTTTAATTACATTCAGAAAAGAGGAATAAGGTACAACATCTGTATGGCCCTGCCTCCAAGTATGAGTCTCAAGGCAGCTACCCTGGTTGCCCTACACAAAGAATGAGCCTGTTAAAGATAGCCAAAGTTTATGAGTGAATCATCATTTTCAAACACAGATCAAAGTGCAGTCAAGGGTTTCTTTTTAATAAATTACACTCACTAGTATTACTTTCTTAATTTGAAAAGAAGGAATTGGCAATAGAGAAATTTCTCAACCCTGAATGTGTCACGGATATATGTTGCACATACGAATGTCATCTGTCCCTTGTGTTGCCAAAGGGGGAAAATGTTGACAACCTCAGCTCTAGACTAGGGCTTTTACGCTCATGTGAGAAAGTTGTTCAGATTTCTAGAGCTATGTAACTACATATCTGGGGCAACCAAGATTAAGTTTGGGGATTGTGATATAACTCAAATAAATTGGGTTGAGCCTCACCTGGCTCATTCTCACATTTAGAGACACACAGTTGGGGAATCACAAAGTAATTATTAGTATAATGTTCTCTTCACTCTTTATTTTTTGACTTAGTTTCTTGGTAACTCAAAAGAGGAAAGTGCATTCTGAGTACAGAGCAAGAATCAATCTTAAGTCCTTTTCCCACTCCTGTCCCTATAGTTTCACACATGTGGCAGCTGCTCTTGAAAGCATTCTCTCACTTCTTGACTCCTTGGAAACATTATCTCACACTCAACCAAGACATCTTTCTCTTTTCTTCCCCCCATCACCCTGATGTCATTGTCAGTCAACCTACCTTCTCTCAGAGGGTGTTTGCTTTGGGCACAAGGCTTCTTTCTTTCTACACTTCAATGCTGATTAAGACAGATGTCCTTTACTGTCAGAATTTCATCCAAGTGACTTAAGGAGTTTTGTTTCTGTTTTTAAATTTCATATTATTTTTCTAAGTATAGGTGTTCCTATATTTTCTTAGTCACTATACTTTCTATTTGTAATACTCGGGTTGATTTTATAAGAAAAAAGTTATTTTCATTTTAAATATTTATGTGTGCCCATTAAGGAAAACTTGAAATTTTCAGAAAAACAGAGGACTGATACAATCATTAACAACATCTTCATTTTAATGCATTTTTTTCCAGTGTTCTAAACACATACATATACACATTATACTGCTCTGTATTCTTTTCCATTTGACATTATATTTTGATACTTTCTTATTAAATATCTTTAAATTATATTATCCTAATGGCCCATCACATTCTGTTGTATGAATATAATTAATCCATTTCTTTCCATTGATGGAAATTAAATTATTTCCAATTTTGACAACTCTATAATTAAAATACATCACAAAATTTAGAATTCCTCAGCCAAATACTATAAGCATTTCTTAAAATTTTATGAAAAATTTCAACCATACCCCAAAATAGAGATCAGTACACAATCCCCTTATGCATATCATCCCATTGTCAATATGTCAAAAATTTTAAACAACTTTACTTTTATGATATGCAGTATGTTGCTAATTGCTTTCTAAAGATGTACCAATTTTCACTTTCACCAACACTGTGAGGATTCTACAAGTACTCAAACAAGTATTGAGCATTTTCAATAGCTGATCTTTGCTGGCAGATTTGGCCAGCTATTTCAAACTTGAGTTGTCAGAATTCAGCCCAATATTGTTCCACAAGTCCAGCCAAGATCCTTTGAGAATTCATTTCATTTCACAATGCAATTTCTATCTTTTAAGATTGTCTTCACTTGAGCAGAGGAGCTCAGACTTCAACTGATAGTTCTTCACCTTTTGGAGAAAGGAGATGGGCAGCCGAACCCTCTCTGTGAGAATATCCTCCATGTACTCGGGCAGCCCAAGCCCAAATCTGATCATCCAGTTACTCATCAGGATTTACTGTGAATAATGATGATTAAAGGTTGTTGGCAGCTTGTAATCTCAAGCTAACAGTTTCCATATGTCAGCTTTCTTCAAGGTCTGTATCTTCACTGAATAGACCAAAACTTAGAATATACAATTTAACATGGTTTATTATATGCATTATCAAAATTAGGCTGTTATATTTACAGAAAAATTGAGTATCTCACTAGCTCACTATTGGCAATCAAATTATTATTATTATCATCATAAAAATTATATAATAACTTCATGGTTTTTCAAAAGATCACTAAAATGAGAATGAAGAGTCAGACTGTAGACTTAATTCTGCTATTAACTAGTTATATAATGTTAGGTTAGTTTTAAAATGACTTGAGATTGAATTTTGCTTTTCTTGAATTTACAGTGTCTTCTTAGCTCTAAAATTCTACAACTTAAGAATGTCTTGATGTATTCATTACCCATTTACTATTAAAATGCACTTTAAAAGATGATAGTTAGCAGAGTAGTTGTTATTATGTTATCTGAGGAGTAAGATTGTCATCTAGGGGTGTGTTGCTGATAGATATTTAACAACCAGCCTCTGAATTAAAAAATAAATCTGATATATATATATATATATATATCATAATATATATATTTATTTATATATCAGATATATATAATATATATAAAATAAATCTGATATATATATATATCTGATATATATCTTTGACCTCATCCCATAGAGTAAATGTTTTCATTTATGATTTAAAGCTACCAACTGAACTCACCAAATGTAGAGTTGGAAAGAAATGAACACAATTATCTCACGAGTCATTGTGAGCTGGCTCTGGCTCAACACTATGGTATTGCAGGTAGAATACATTCAGCTACAAATAACAGAAAATTGAGATATATGTGCTTAAACAATGAAGGCATTTAATTTTTTTCCTAAGTAAGAAACTTGGAGACAGAGATCGTGGTTCAAAGGTTGTTTCAGCAACTCCACCATCTCAAGGTGTTAGAGTTTCCTGGCTGTTTTTTTTTTTTTTTGGCCTTCTACTTCTTCTGTGCAAAATGGCTACAGTAGCTTTCTGTGCTTTGGGGGCAGTGCCCAAAGTAGGAAAGAAAGGGTAGAAAATAAATATACTTTTTTTTCCTTTTTTCCCCCTCTCCTTTTATTAAAGAGGGAAAATTTTGCTCAGAAACTCCAGAATTCTTTCTCTGCTATTTCATCAATAAGCACTTAATCACACATCCGTCCTTAGGCCTATTTCTTTATCTCTGGCAAAGAATATCTGAATTGTCACCATTGGCAATTGTGATTCTCATTCTGGACTAGATATAAGGAAGCAGCAGTGATGTACACAAATGACATTGTCTGCTAAACATAAGAAAGTTTCAAACTGAAAAATGAGGATACTTTCAACCACTTACTCTAATTTGATTTGATAATTATTGAGTCTGTTTAAGAACAAACACAAAAGAATGTTATCTCTCTCTCTTTCATCATGAGCACATGTCCAAGAGTGGCTTTATAGGGGACTTTCCAGCCTAGCCATTAATATATGTAATCTTTTTTATACGTTTTAATGGTCTGAGGGCAGTCATATTTTTAAATGTTGATTCATAACTTCCAAAGAAATTTTATCAATATGAACTCTTTAAATCAAGCTTTATGAGCATTTGGACACAAGAGTGAATAGTTCATAATGAGTTAATTGGGTTACTGTCCTAATTCATACCTTTTATTATCATGATATGTTACTATATAATAGTCTTCATTTTATTTATTAGTAAATGTTCCTTATAGATTAGTTTATAATATATATACCCAAGTAATAAAATTTCATTTATTTAAAATGGCTCTGTAATTCATAAATAATGTTTTATTTGATAGCTTATTTTGTAACATTCAGAAAGTTTCCTATAATAAACCCAAACTAAAGTTGGATAGAAAGGAGTATGACTTAGTATATTAAACAAGCTTCTGAATTTAAAAAATTGGGGGCATGGAAAAGAGCAATTTTATAAATCTAGAAGATTCTCAAGTTTTCCACCCAGCACGACATAGTTTAAAAGAAAAAAAAAAAATCCCTGCTCTGACTCTGCTTCTCTATATTTTCCTAATTATCATTTATACTCATCTAATTATTTACTTGCAAATGTAAATGCAAAATCCCAGAAAAATACTGCTGTACAGAAGAAAGCCTTAATAATATGATAAATGTCATCTCTTACTTTTAGCCTTTGATCATTGAAGCAGTGTAGAGGATTGGAGTACATAATTGGGTATTTATTTTTATTTTTAAATTATAGATGGTTATTACTAAATTAAGAAAATTGCAGCAGTGGAATACTTTAGGTTATCCAATCATTTCAGTTTAGGCAGCATGGGAGCATATAAGAAGAGCTAAAGCAGATCTAGAAAATTCTTTGTTCAATTTAGACTATTGAGCCTATTGTCTATGCAATATGACTATATTGTCTAATTTGAGATACATTATATATCCCCAAGCTCTGACTGAGTTTGCGTTTTATCCATTTAATACTTTTCTATGGTCCTCATAATGCCTGACAATAGGTATCAAGAAATATCTGTTGCTTTGGGTTTTCACTTATTTTGAAAGGTTTACCTCAGCCATTCATTATTAAACACACTGAATCTAAATCTATCAAATTAAGAATCAGATCAAATTGGCATTTCATATAATATAAGCAAAATGCTGCTTAAATTATATGGATTTAAAAGGCTTTTTTTTTTTTTTAAGTTAGTATCTCAATGCAAAAAGAAAAAGAAAACACAGAAAAAAAAATTAGTTGATCTTGTATTCAGTTTCCAAAATGGCAGGCTTCATTCAGGCCAAATGCAGCCCATAAATACACATTTGGTCCACAGAGCATTTAAAAGCCAGGATAGGAAGTCTGTTGCTCCCCCAACACACACACACACACACACACACACACACACACACACACACACACGTTTTCAGCTGTACCTGACTCCTCATTCTCACATCCCATTGCAAACAGGGCCTCTGACTACCTTCTAACGCTGTACAACCCTCACCACACATGGATCCATCTTAGCACTTAGCACCTCCACTCTGCCAACTGCTCACATTTAAGGTGCATTTGTTAGACATGTGGTTTCCTGATAAAGATACTCTGACTAATGGGGCAAATTGGGACTTCCCTCCTCCCCTCCTCTTGGCAGGCCTTCCACCTAGGGCCTTTACTGCCTAGATGGGGCACCATTTGTAATTTACAAAAGCACACTAGCCTTTGCAGGGTTCTGGTCTAAGCTTGGAAAATCCTAACAGCAAAAATTGTCTTACTTGGGGCTGGGATTGTGGCTCAGCAGCAGAGCGCTCGCCTCGCCTCGCACGTGCGCGGCCCAGGTTCGATCCTCAGCACCACGTAAACATAAATGCATTGCATTGTGTACAACTAAAGTAAATAAATAAATATTAAAAAAAATTGTCTTACTTGTCTCATTTGACTTTGTAATCTTAAGAGTTAGGCAAGTCTGATATATACAATAGGATTCAACAAATGTAGAGCAAATAAATGATTCTTGAATATATGTTTCTAGTTTCTGCCTTCTATCAAAAATTATTTTCAAGGACTCTCAAAAAATAGGGTATATTTGATGGGGCTGGGATTGTGGCTCAGGGGTAGAGTGCTCGCCTAGTGCGTGGGCGACCCGGGTTGGATCCTCAGCACCAAGTACAAATAAAATGTATTGAATAAAACGCATTGTGTACAACTAAAACAAATAAATAAAAATATTTTTAAAAAAATAGGGTATATTTGAGAAACATTGACATCCTCATAGTTTCTAGCTTGTAGTATCTAGGCTTCCTTTAAGGTGAATTTTGTGGACTCTTATTGACTAGTTGAATTTTTCCATATTGAGATTCCACTTCCTTTTCCTATTTGCTATGTACTAGAGTTCCCTGATGAGACCAAGACCTGGGCATCCAGCCACTCCAGCCCCAAGTCCATCTAGTCTTTTCTACTTCCCTTTACCACTGGGCACTTAAAATCCCAATTATGCCTTCTAGTTGAGTGCACCCAAAATACAACACTAAATTCCATCAATCATTCTCTACTTCTGCAAGCAAAGCAAACTTTCTTTACAAATACACCACATATAGACACAAACACATTAGCTAGAAATTTTTTTTGTTTCTATTCTATGATAGCCATACATTTTAAAAACATATACAGAGATCATTTAATTTTTGCTCATTTGTTTACTTTTCTGCAAAGAATTTGGTGGTTTATGAAAGCAGGAAAAAAAATAAGAAAAAAAAACTGACAAAAATCAAGACCAAGAAAAATATTAGTTAGATTAGGTCATAAGCAGGAATCAGGATACAAAAGTACAAAGTCACAGAATTGCTTTTGAGATCCTTAGTAAGTCAGAAGAAAAGAAAAACAAAACCAGTTTACTGATATGTCCCCAAAGAAAAATACATGCCAATATTTCTCCCAAAGAAGCAACATTTTCTTTACTACCTTATTCTGAAAGAAATGTGTGATGAGTGGCCATATGGGCAGCAGTGGTGATGGGGGTGGTGGTGTTTGTCATGGAATCGTGTCTTGAATAATTTCCTTTACAAATGCAGGAATAGCTACATTCTCGTTCATAAAAGGTTCTCAGGGCATCTTAAGTGAAAGGTGAAGGTGTTACATCAAATATGACTCAGAAGAGGCAGTTCTACAGATGGCCCAGAAAACAAAACAAAAAATAATTCAAGTAAGCAGCTCTCTGCTGATACATTGTGATCTGGGAAGAAATCTTGAAGCAGTATTTCTCAAAGACAGGTATGCAGATCCCACACAAAATCACCAGGGAGTGCTTGTTAAAATCACACATTCTCCAGATCTACAAAGTAGGAATCTCTGGGGGATGAGCCAGAAAATCTGTAGTTTTTACAAGTTCCCTAAGTGATTTTTAAATCCCATCAGAGCCAGAGAACCTCTGCCCTAGAGCAGTGGTCTCTAGAAATTCTGCTTGTGTTTTCTAAAAGAATTTTGAAAAAGTAAGTACCATTTCACATGTTTTTACATTGACACCTAAAATTTTTCATTCTCATTTTAAATGGGCACAAGAAATATAATTTCTAATATTGACATTTTCAAATAAATATTTCATATCACTTTATTTTACTTTATTAATTTTTTGGTACCAGGGATTGAACCTACAGGTTTTAACCACTGAGCACATTCCCAACCCTTTTTATTTTTCATTTTGAGACAGGGTCTTGCTAAGTTGTTTAGTGTAAAGCTGCTTAGGGCCTCCCTAAGTTGCCTGGCTTTGAACTTGCTATCATCCCGCCTCAGCCTTCCAAGCCGCTGGGTTATGGGCGTGCACCACCACGCCTGGTTCATATCACTTCAATATGTTTTCAGTGAATCTTAAATGCTCATATCAGGTTCTATCATACTTCTCTGCAAAATGATATACATATATGTTGCAATTTTATTTTTTTATTTTCTATGACCAAGTGTTAAAATTTCTTCAGAATCATGTCAATATTATAATTATTAGTAGTACACAAGTAACAAAACATATATGTCATATACATTTGATAAACAATTTTTAAGTATAACAATATTTTTGGAAATACTTCTAATTAATTTGATGCATAGGCTATTTTACCTCTAGTTAGTTTATGTATTTATAGATGAACATTACTTATTGCTAGAATAAGACAGGCTTTCAAAGTCTATTTTATTCATATTCTTTGTATTACATATAATAGTCACTGAGAAAATTAGTAGATGGGAATAGAAGATGTTTTGTTATAGCAGTGTCACCCAAAATTTTGAAACTCCTGAATTTTAAGCCAAATTTCATATATAATTTATTAAATAATTTAATTTTAATAAATTTAAGGTAATAATTTGATGCCTTCCTTCAATTTTGCTGAAAGCAAAGAATTAGACCACTGGAGCTACAAAAGAATATGTAATCCATTCATTAACAATCCTTCACTCTCTTTAATCCCAACACCAGTACTTTGAATTGTAGTTAGTTTAATGTCCTTGAGGATTTTATACACCCCCAAATGAAGTCACTTAAGTAAGGTTCCAGATAGTTAAAAGCTATTTCATTCTTTTAATAAGTAGGTAAATAGTGACTGGGAAAGGAGAGGTGGAAAAGAGACAAGGTGCACTTTCAGATAGATCCTTTTTAGTAAAGAATACTTGTGAAAATTGAGGATCCTGGAAAAGATTCTTTAAGAACTATCCTTGCTTCCATGTTTCTTAAAAAGTCTTTGTCAAAGTTCACATACCTCTGTTTGAAGACCATTGTATTAATTATCTGAACACATTAAAAGAATGCATTTCTCAATCTTTTCAAGTACCTGAGTTCCCTCCATATGTGTGTACAGACCAAGTCTGGACAGTTAGAACAAAGGGTTAAGGAGAAGGAACCAACAAAATCGTCATAACAAACACCAAAGAGAGATGTGAGTGATTTTTAAGAGTTGACAAGTTACTGATATTATGATTTTGCCAGTACTTTTCTTTTTATTTTAGTAAATGGAATTCTTATAATCACCTCAGTGGTTGAACTGGTTGTGGGTCAGAAAGGACCAGAAGGTTATCAGGTTTCCTCGATGAGGAATTCTGTAATTTTGTTGCTACATTAAACCTGAGGGAAGTGAGAATAAGAAAGTCTTACCCCCCTCTCTCTTCACTCTAATATGAAAATAATTGCCTCTACTCTTGGAGACCTGGCTTAATTAGACTAATCTGATTTTCTGCTGGCAAAACTAAACTAAAATAGTATTGCTCTGAGTTCTCTAATTATAGAGCAATCACACTTTTTTTTTAACAGATACTAAAACCAAATGCTGTAATGTTGGATGAGGTCACAGTGAGTAACTTGTTATAAGACCTATTTTGAGGTTCCACATGATTTTCAGTGAATATTATGCAGTGACAGGATGCAAAGTTTGCTGCAGGAAAAAATTATGAATTGCTACTATAATTTATCCAGTAGTGATGAAGTTCCATGGGTTATTTCATAAGAAGCATGTTGACTGACCATAACCTCTGTTCTTCCTTACTCAGACTTTTCAACCATATCTCCTTTCTGGTTTCCCCTCTCTGAGCCATCCATCCATCTTCTCATTTTCTTCCCTGTACAGCCTGAACGCCGTGATCAACCTTTTGATGGATACCCTCACCAGCATTCTCAGCCCTCTGACTCTCTTGAACTTATTTGTTCTGCCAAGTCCCAGCCCAGAGTCAACCAACCATCTGTTCTCTCTACTATTGCTAGTTTGCCAAAGACTGCTGGAGAAAATTGTATAACTGCTGATTCACGGCATGACAAATCTTCAGTTTTCAAACTCACCTTGACCCTTAGCACTACATGGCTGTCCTTTCACTGTTGCCTAGTTGACTTCCTTTCCCACTGCTCAGGTGCTGTTCCAAGTCATCACTCTTCCAAGGTTTTCTACCATACCTCCCTAACAGAGGGATGATCTAACTTCCTACTTCAGGAAAAAATTAGTGTTCAGCTTCTTTCCCTTCCACTTCTAATGGTCATCTACAGAATCACCCGCCTTTCTCTCTGTCCCAGAAGACCTGTGCATCAATTGCCTCCTTTCAATACCATTAGGGTTTTGTTTGTTTGTTTTAAAGCTCTTCACTACAATATCTGTATACATTATCATAAGACAAATATTCTCCTTGAAAATGATATTCCAAGTTGAAGATATGGGCATTAGAATGTTAGGAAATAAACATTGCTGATTGGCTACAGAAAAGACCACATCAGAATAGTAAGTGTTCTTCCTCTTTGAATCATTCAAAAGCAAGGAAAGAAAGGAAGGTGAGTTGGGATGATGCCTGTCCATTAAATGTTTTAAAATTCTATCATAGTTGTTCCAGCCAAATGTCACCAAGTGAAATTTAAAGATATTGTGCTTTAGTGATCAATGCCATTTTTGTCCTCTGCTGTTTGCTACCACCTGCTAACATGTGCAGTTTAAGATGTTATTAATGATAACTAATCCACCTAGTATCTCTTTTCACTGTAAGGAGTTTACTCACCTTCATTCATTCCAAATTTTCATAAAAAAAAATTTCCTAGGGAAACCAGTGGGAATTATGGTTGGCTTGCTATGGTTTTTTAAATTCAATATCATACTAAACTAGTTATCACATGAAACTTTCACGTGAGACATGTATGCTTTAGTAAAAGTGTTTGTAGAATCTGCCTAAAAAGAAGCTTTGATGTAGAGAATGTTTAGAGGAGATGTTTATCCTATTTAACCTAGGGAAGATCCAAATTTTCTGGGAATCCAATCATATATAGTTTGGGGAAATTTGTCTTTCCACAAAAGGATACAAAATTATAACTACAAAATGAGGTTCAGAACCTTTGGAAGCAATCTTGAAAATGAAGGGCTCTGAAGATTAAGTTTCATTAGCTTCAGATTAATCAGGCTTTTTTTTTTTTTTATCTGACCATTTAATTGGGTAATTAAGCAAACCTAAACCAAACAAAAACTCATGAACTGCAAATACCTAACATGAGCCAGGCATTTTACATATCACATTTAATGCTCACAACAAACTTATCTACCATTCTTCTTTTTGTAAAGTAAAAACAGAGGCTCAGAGAATTTAGTAACTTGCTCACAGGCAGCCCTGCTGATAGTGAAGCTGAGATCTAAACCAAGCTCTGACAAACTAAATCTAGTATTTTCCCAGTACAATATTTTGCCCTTAAGGTTTCCCAAAAGATAAAAGGTTTAAGTTATCTGGGAGAGTACCCCTAGAAAATGGTTGGAGATGCTCAGTCAGTACTTGAAATTGACATGATTTAATTTACATTGGAGACATTCCCTGAAAAATACTGCCCTAAAACTGTGTTTAAAAGGCGTAAAAACACAAATGTTTAACTCTTGGATTATCTTCCTCTCACTAAACGACAGGGATGAAGATCGGAGATCTTAGGGTCCAGAAGACAATGTGGTTCTAATAAAAAGAGGAAAATAGAGGCAGAATCAGAATCTGAAGGTGAATCTAGAATTACAGCTTTCTAAGAAAGAGTCTGGCTATAGAAGGATGTACTGACAGTGTGGATCTTTCACAAATTATATCCTCTTGCTACATGTCCAATTTTTTTCTTTCTTTTTTTTTTTTTTGGTACTGGGGATTGAACTCAGGGACACTCGACCACTGGGCCACATCCCCAGCCCTTTTTTGTATTTTATTAGAGACAGGGTCTCACTGAGTTCCTAAGTGCCTCACCATTGCTGAGGCTGGCTTTGAACTCGTGATCCTCCTGCCTCAGCCTCCCAAGTGCTGAGATTACAGGCGTGAACCACTGCGCCCATGTCTAGTATTTTTTTGTTTTTGTTTTTTGTGGTACCGGGGATTGAACTCAGGGGCACTCGACCACTGGGTCACATCCCCAGACCATTTTTGTATTTTTATTTAGAGACAGGGTCTCACTGAGTTGCTAAGTGCCTTGCCATTGCTGAGGCTGGCTTTGAACTTGCGATCCTCCTGCCTCAGCCTCCCAAAGTGCTGGGATTACAGGTGTGCGCCACTGCGCCCAGCTGTCCAGTATTTTTTAACCTTGACGTTAAGTCAGATTTTAAAGATTGGAAAACAATAACAATGACTCATATAGTACTGTTATATTCATACCCTTCATTTGCTAATTTGACCTCTATTATTTTTAAATAGAAATGTCTCCTCCTTCTTTTAAAGCCCCTGGAAGTAGGTACTGCCATTTTATCTTTTCTACTCTCAAATAAATCAGCACTTGGTACAGATAGGAATTTCACAGAGGCTTGTTGCCTTGGTGTTGATAAGTTATTTTTGTTAGATCATCATTTTCTAACACAATAGGAATTCCATAATGTAGGTAGATTTTGATCCTATCCTACTTCAGAATAAAACTTTTGGCTTTTGTCTAAAGCTAAGACGAGAGTTGATCAGATGTACATAAGTTTTTTGGTCAACAAACGACAATTGGTGCTACTTAAAAGACCTCTTGATTTTGTGGTCTTAGGGCTATTGTGACCTCAAGCTGTAACTAAAATCAGTCCAATGCAACAGGAGTTTCAAGAACAGCAGCACAAAAATGATGTCTTAACTGGATGGGAAAAGAAGGCACGTATTTTCAAGAAGGCCTCTTTATTATTAAAGTAGAAGTTTCCCTTCAAGATGACAAGTGGTGCAAACTCCTCAGGATCTTACTTGTCCTCAAAACGGTGAGTGTTTGGAAGAAGCCAAATGGCAACTACCCAAGAGGGAAAGAAGAGTCTTTATTAACCCAGGCTAAAGACAAATATTATGTCTCTTCCCACAGAAGTTCTAAAATAGATGACAACTACTTAAAGGAATTGAATGAGGACTTAAAGCTAAGGAAGCAGGAACTTTTAGAGATGTTAAAACCTCTAGAAAATAAGAACAACCTCTTATTCCAGAAGCTAATGTCTAACTTGGAGGAAAAACAAAGAAGGTAAGGGCTCCCTACTCAGGTTGGAGAATTTAATCTCCATGATATTAGCAATGAGTATTTACATTGCTTTGTTTTTGTTTTCAAATTTGGACAAATATGTCTAGTAAAATGTAAAGAATATGTAATCACAGAGAGGTGAAGATGAATCCTTAATTTTTTGGTAAAATTAAATATGACTCAACTCTCATCTCATAAGGCTATAGTTGTTACTCTTCCTCTGTAAAATGCCTACTCAAGAAACAGATAACAGACTTAAACAGCTTCAGTCTATCACGTTTACACTCATAGTTTATTCATGTTTATAAAATCATTTTAGGAAAAATTATTCTGCTTTTTTCTATTCAAGCAGTGGAGTAGTGATCTTTTCTGAGCCTAGGAGCACTCTGGATTAGGATCCTGCCTCTCTAAACATATGAGGAAGTCATAACTTTTTGCTACAACATTTGCTGTCCCTGAGACCCACAAACTCTGCTTCCTTTCTGGCCTCAGAAAATCTCATGCCAATTGATCTGTCTTCCTATACCCTTATCATAAGCCTCTCAAGGAACCTGGACTTTTGGAGAACAAAAAAACAGACAAAAGGGCTGGGGTTGTGGCTCAGTGGTAGAGCACTCGCCTAGCATGTGTGAGGCACTGGGTTTGATCCTCAGCACCACATTACAGAAAAAAAAAAAATAAAGAAAATAAAGGTATTGTGTCTATCTACAACTAAAAAAAAAAAATTGAAGAAAAAAAAACAGACCAAAAAATATGGTCAAGCACCAGCTGCTTATGTTGCTGCCTGCAGCAATGATACCGTGGGAAAGAAATCGGAGGCAGACTGGGAATTAGTGGTTCCTTTATTGTTCCTTCTTCTTCTTCCTTCCTTCTCTATCTTCTTTCTGATTCCGCCCCTACACTGTTTAAATACTCTTTACCCATCACAGGTGCATTAGTTCTCTTAACAGGCATACACGTGTCTCATCACAAGCTCGACTTAATGCTACAGTGCTAGTGCCCAGGAGCTACTATAAAAGTCAGGTGTAAGTTGTAGTATAAACAAAGCCTTGCTTTTGACAAACAAGCACCACCTCTTGGCTCTCAGCCAGCCGCCATCTCAGAGCTACTTCCTCATCAAAGGCTTTTACATGCTTATACCAGCTACTTACAACAGCAGGCTTCTCTCAGGGCAATAGAAACAAAGGCTTAGACCTGAGGAAAAAGAAGGGCAAGGAACAGAAATATAATCAATACCTTCAAAAATATCTTCTCTCACAGTGAAAGACTTGATATTGATTCAGATTTTGTTAGGAATTTCTTAATGGCTTGCATTCTTTGGGGGGCCACCAAGGATATATGGTTTCCCCAACAAAGTCAAATGTCTTTATTTGGAGACTCAAGGAGCAGGAGGAGGTGGACAGAGGAAGGATAAGGAGGAATAACTCTGGAATTTTATCCTGAAGACATCAGGTTTTACAGCCTCCTCCTTTACAGGGGCAGAACTGCTTCTTCTTCCCCCAAATATCATACACCAAAACATTATTCTGAGGGGGGACAGAGAGGAATCTTGCTGGCTATTGAAGACCAAAGTTTTGAGCACTAAAGAACACATAACTCATTACTGAATACACAGCTATGGCAAATGTAAATTAGGAATGGAACAGTCCCAGTTACAGAAACTTTCTATGTCCCAAAGGACTTCTGAAACCCTGAGATTCCAGCCCCCTTATAACTTCTGTGATAGAGTACTTTCTGACTGGTTGCAGAATACTAATATCGTTTAGGAGGTCTATATTTTTTATGATGTCTCTTCTTCTAGTTTGCAAATCATGAGGCAGATCATGGCAGGGAAAGGATGTGATGAATCGTCAGCCATGGAGCTCATTAAAGAAGCAGAGGAGATGAAACAGAACCTGGTAAGAGGCTGGTGGGTACTCTGGGGAACAGCCTTCTAAACAGGGATCAATTCCACTGCTGTTGTCAGATGTGGAAGGAAACACATAGTGCTCATCTCCAGCATCTGATGCTTCAACACTCTGATCTCTTTGATCTAGAAAGTCCAAGATGATCCAAAGAGAGTCAGATGGAATATTGGGAAGGACAAAGACTAGCTATCAAAATTCTATTTATTTGACTTTTCAATAGCTTTTCATGTATGCATTAATGGATATAAGCACATTAACCATTCATATATCTAAAGAACAGGATATACATATAAAGTAAAAGAAAAGAAATAATTTGCTCTGAGAGTCTTAGAAAAGTCTTTTAAAAATCAATAATATAAAAGGATCTTAAAAATTAGAAATTAGTGATCTAAGCCCCAGATAAATTGTCATATGATGAGAACATATTAAGTGTTAGGAACTCATTTCTATTAATATAAGATAATAATTACTGTAATTAAAGTTATTATTTGAAATAATAACTTATTTTTTTAACCATCATCACCATCATCATCATCATCAAACTTATCTCTCATGTTCTTGGATTTGGGGCTAGGTCCATTTACTGCCTTCTCTGTGGTTTACTATGTCCCTGTCCCCTTTTCCACCATTAACTTAGTAATTTCTTCAAACCTCACTTTAATGGCTGGACAAACACATATCTCTGTTTGTTTGGTTCCCCCCTCCAACAGGAAAGGAAAAACAAGATGCTTCGGAAGGAAATGGAGTTGCTATGGAACAAGGTGTGCCTCTAAGGATCTCTTGAAAGTATTGTCCCACAGATCATAATGCAAAGAATCCCCAGTTCCTCTGGCCCCATCCTCATTTTTGTATATCCTCCTTCTACCCATACATCATTTCTTTCTTTCTTTCTTTCTTTTTTTTTTTTTTTTTTTTTTTTTTTGGTACAGCAGCCAAAGCCATCTTTTCAAAACAGTCAAAGCATGTCACACTTCTTATGAAAATCCTTTATAGCTTGCTTATTGTGGCATAATCTAACTCATGTCAACCTCTCTAGTCTCCTCTCATAGAAGTCTCACCCATACTTTCTATGCAATCACCCTACTGGCTCCTTGTGGTTTCTCCTTGTGACAAGTCTTTCCCTATCTCATGGCCTTTGTTCTTGCTTTATCGCCTGTCTGTAATGCTATTTTCTTATGGTTGGCTCATCCTCATTCTTCAGATCTCAGCTTAAATATCACCTCTTTAGAAAGGCCCTACTTGTTTATTCCATCTGAAGTAGAGCACCCCTCCTGTTCATGTCTTCAATAGCACTTTTCATAATATTAACTTATTACTTTTTATTGTATTATTATTATTGTTATTGCTCCTTTCTTGTCCTTTTACCTCATTCTGGGATAAAATCTCCTTCAGTATCTTGATTGCTTTGTCCAAATCCCTAACACATATCACAATGCGTGGAACAATAGTAGAGAATCAATGAATGTAAGTTGAATGAATGAACAAAAGAATACCTAATTCTGATGCCCATATGATTTTACAACAATCACTGCATTATTTAAGATAATATTAGGACATTTTCCTGGAAAACCAGGAGAGGAAATACCTTTGTGGACTAGCCCTTGGAACCAGAGTGCTATTTCACAGATTGTGCAACTGGAAGAGCAGGTAGTGTCTTGTGACATAAACAGGTGTGTAGTGCGATCTGACCGCTTTTTTTCATCATACCTTTCCACAAATAATCAGGATAATTCTAAGCCCTGAATCTTGAAGTAAGATCTGCTCCTACTTCTCAGCAGCATTACAAATCACTTCTATGAATTATGAGAAGTTTTAGTTTCTAAGTTCTCTAGTCTTTGTGATAGATAACATGCCAGCACAATTCTTCTATGAAAATCCAGCTTCTCCAGAGCTACCAAAGTACTTTTTATAGGGTATGTCTATACACCTTAGTTTGCGATCAACTTTCTGTACCCATTCTTTAGACGGGGAGAAATGGAAACGAGCAGCATGCTTAGTGGCAAAGAACACAGGCTTGAAAATAAATATGGTTCAAATTGTAGCTTTGAACTTTCCTAGCTGTGTGACCCTAAATAAATTACTTAACCTCTCCAAGTCTCAATTTTGTCATCAATAAAATGAAAATAAAATTAGTACCCAAAGAGCTGTGTGGATTAAGTGAGAATGATTGTAATGTACTAGTGGAAGTAATGTAGTAAGTAGCTTAGAGTAGTGATTGGCACATAATAAGGATTGAATTAGTATTTTTTTAAATTATAAGGTATACTCAGGCTGGGTGTGGTGGCAATGCCTGTGATTCCAGCAACTCAGGAGACTGACGCAGGAGGACTGCAAGTTCGAGGCCAGCCTCAGCAACTTATTAAGACCTTGTCTCAAAATAAAAAATAAAAAGGGCTGGAGATGTGGCTCAGTGGCAAAGTGCTCCTAGGTTCAATCCCCAGTACCAAAAATGTATGTGTGTGTGTGTGTGTGTGTGTGTGTATAATTTATGATATAAATTATATAAAATATATATTATATAAAATATATACATGTGTAAATTTATACATATATACATGTATACATACATGTATAAATTATTCATATATGTAAATGTATATACATACAAATATAATATACATGTATACACATATATAAATTATTCATATATGTAAATGTATTCATATATACATATATTTATATATACATATGTGTATGTGTATATGTGTGTATATATATATATATATATACACACAATATAATATATATATATTACACTTAGGGACCAAAGAGAAAGAGAAAGACCCATTACCTTATGAATCACCTTTGGTAGGTAGTACAATTTCCAAGTTGGGCCCTGAGAAATTGCGAACTGGCAGGAACCAAAAGCCTTGATTCATATTGGTTTTCCACTTCCCTCATTAATTCCTACTAATTTGAAGCTCTGGCAAAATGTCTCTCCACAGACATTAGAGACAGAAGAACTCCGTGATCAACAAAAGGCACCACAGATAAAAACCAGGGCAGACTTACAGGATGGAAAGGCAAGTGGATGGCATATACTTAGAATTACAAGATTGTTGGTGTCACATAGCTGGAAATAACCTGTTACTAATCAGATCTAATTTGGGTAGGCAGATAGGTAGGATCTGGACTTTTAGGGTATAGTAGATCGTATGGCTTACCAGATACTGCACTTTTTCCTAGGACCTCCTATTTCTTTAGTTCTCTTCTTTCATCCCAGGCTCCCAAATTCCCCTCATCACCTAGGAAGATCAAGAGTGAACTGAAGACATCATATGCAGAGAAAGTAAAGGAGATAAGGAAGTTAGTACATCATTCGGAATGGTAGTAGCTTTTGGAACTGATAAATTAGGTATCCTTAATGTAGAAGTTATCTGCCTAAGCTATGGTGTACTCCTAAACCAATGCAAATTTTTATAAGCAATCCAGTTCCTATGGGATATTACATTTGAGTTGGAGTGACATCACAAATTTCTGGGAAATCATGTTATCTAGGACAAAGTGAGAAAAGCTATACCAACAATGACAACTCTGGAATAGCTATTTGATGTCTGAACACTTATTAGTTTGTCTTAGAGAATGCATTTAGAGTATTATACTTGCATATCATCATCCCATAACTGGCTCATTCACAAAAAAATGGCCTACTCATTTATCTTTTAGCTTTTAGAGAGTGGATTACACAGGGAAAGCCAATTAAGAGGACTCTGCAGTTGGAAACCAAACGAATAATGAATCTATGACACCATAATTTTGCTATAAGGTTATTACAGCATATTGAGAAAACTGATTTTTGATCTCAATTTACTTTGTCACCTAGAGGCTCTTTCTTCCACCAGGAAAAGCAACAGAGGAAAATGGAATGGGTCAAGTATCAGGAACAAGCCAACATTTTTCAGGTACCAAGGTCTTCCAAGCCTGGACATGGGATGCAATTTTATTCATACAATATAAAGGCTTTTATAGCTTCATATTATTAAAGCCCAATTCCTTCATCCTGGGCTACCAATTGTCCTGCTAAAGGAATGTATCCTGCAGAGATGGCTGAAGTAATCTATCTCTGGCTTCACCTTGAATAACTTGGAATAAATAGTATTTCATCCTAAATTCTTGATTTTGTTCTATTTGAAATGGGGGGAGGGGGGACAAATACTATCTGCCCAACTTTGAAAGACTGAGCATGAGGGTATTATTTTTAAATTTCTGGGTGAAAAATATTCAGGTAACCATGGATTTAGAGAAACCAACATTATATGAACAGTTTTGAAAAAATGTCCTCTTTCAGAATGACTTTCATGGCAAAGTGATTGAGCTGAGAATTGAAGCCTTGAAGAACTACCAGAAGGCCAATGAATTGAAATTATCACTGTACTTACAGCAGAATTTTGCACCAAAGCAAACATTTTTAAATCTTCCAGGGTCCCAAGGTAGGTAAAGTATCATATAGGAACACAATTGGAGGATTTTTGTTGTTGTTGCATCGAGATCCCATTACTTATAAAATGTAAAACATTGTTTACATGGTAAGTTAAATGGTAGTGGTATAATAATAAATGATTTCACTATCATCATTATTAGTATTATCCATAAGCTCTTGTACCAAGGTAAGTATTCTCTCTGGAGAAAATTGTTTTCTTTTACAGATTTAGTATATGTAGATAACATAGCATGCAATAAAATATTAGTTTTCTATCTTTTCCCCTTATCTAGAAATCAGAATTGTTTGATTTCATGAATCTTATTGAAATAGACTCTGTTGCTTCAGAGCAGAAGACCAAGGAGATAGACATCTGACAATTATTGTTGAGTTTCACTTATCCAGAAGTTCTTCTGGGAGTTTCAATGATTTCATCTAAGGAATTTATGGCATCATTACAGGAAATCATATAGTTTTCCATAAAAAATAGAATAAAAGAATGACTCTGAGGGCTAGAAAAAGAATTCATACATTTTCAAGTATATATGAACTTAAACTGCAGTTTTAAAAAGGGCACACAATGGGAAATCATAACCAAGGAATGACAATGTTCTATTAGTGTCAGTATGTAGGTCTCTAATTTCTTCTCAGTCTTAGTCCATAAAAGGCTCAAAAGGCTTATAAAAGTCATACATAACACATATGATTAAGTAAATAGATGAATAAATCAAAGGAAAGAGAAAATTAGTTGTAACTAGGTAAATAAATGAAAATACATGATGGAAATACTATGAAGTTGGTAGTGATAGGCTATAAATTTGATTCTGAATTCCTCAGCAAAAAGAAATATGAATTTGTAGTGTCCACAAAGTAACAGCAAAACAATTGCTCTGGAGAAGCATAGCTTTTCCTGATGCTCAGACCTGTGAGAAATTTCATCATTGTGAAGAAGACAGGACACTATATATCTAATAATATCCTTCATGATATTTTAAAATTATTTAAAAAATCTAAATTTCCGGGCTGGGATTGTGGCTCAGCGGTAGAGTGCTCGCCTAGCCATGTGCATGGCCCAGGTTTGATCCTCAGCACCACATAAAAATAAAGGCATTGTGTACAACTAAAACAAATAAATATTTTAAAAAATCTAAATTTCCTAGGCTGTTTGTCATCTGTTCCTCAGCATAATATAATAACAAATTATTAATTTGAAAGTTTTAAAAAGGATAGATCAACTCAAGATGATTTGGTGCAGGCACATTGCACTCTGTCTTGATCCATTGGTTAAAATTTAGAAAATCTAGGAAACTGAATAGATGGACTTACCTATACTCCAGGTAATGTTCCACACATATTTTTCTTTCAACTATGTCTTGAGAAGCACTGGTCAGCTGAAAGCTGGAAAGAAAGAACCTGTAATGCAACCGAAAGTAATATACAATTATTAAGATTCAAATAAAAAAGATAGAGGAGAGGAGGGTTATGAGGAAGAGAGACAGACCCTTGTTTACCTCATTGAAAATTAGCCAAAGGTCATCTCAAGGCTCTTTCCAGATTCAAGTCAAGCCCAAATTAGTTAAGTAGTGAAGAATTCCATTCAATTTAATTGTCTCAGTGGGTTTTTAAATTTTTTTTACCCCCTTGCTTGCAGAATATTGAATCAATTTGAACTGGAACCACCTACAGATCAACATATTTCCCCTCTCTTCTCTCCTCCTATGCTTCTGGAGAATTAAGAGATAACGGTACTATGCTGTTAGGTTACTACAAATTAATGTAGCCACAGGCTGAATGACCTATTGGTCCTGTGTTTTACTGATTGTACATTCACAGAGTACTGATTACAGTCCTATTTTATTTTCTAATACACATATTTAAAATCTTTGGGTTTATTTAGAGCCCAAGTGGATCTGAAATCTAACAGAGTCCTCGATTTTGGTTATGTTGATTTATAATTATAGCCTCTAGTGTTTGATTATTAAAAAGAAATACTAGGTTGGGCATGGTGGCGCATGCCTGTAACCCCTGTGGCTTGGGAGGCTGAGGCAGGAGGGTTACAAGTTCAAAGCTAGCTCCAGCAACTTAGTAAAACCCTGTCTCAAAAAAATTTTTTTTATATTTTTATTTATTTGCTTTAGTTGTACACAATGCGTTTTATTCAATGCATTTTATTTGTATGTGGTGCTGAGGATCGAACCCGGGTTGCCCACGCGCCAGGCGAGCGCTGTACCGCTAAGCCACAATCCCAGCCCCTGTCTCAAAATTTTAAAAAAGGGGAGGGGTCTGCTGGGGATGTGACTCAGTGGCTAAGTGCCCCTGGATTCAATCTCTGGTTCCAAAAAAAAAAAAAAAAAAAAAAAAAAAATTCATCATTCATCATGGATGAATTGTTAAAGTAATCTTATTAAGCTTTTATTTATAAACAGTGATATAATAGGGAAGGTAGTGTGGTGTTTTCCACAATTTTTGCTATTTACACTGATTTATTTTGTCATAAATGCATTCCTTGAAACTTAAATGTATATTGCTATTTTAAATGAAAATACAATAGAGTTTTTCATAATAGAAGGCACACTTAAGGAAAAAAAAAATTGGGGGTGGGTGTGGATCCTGGGGTTTAACCTGGGGCAATTTATCACAGAGCTACATCCCCAGCCCTTTTTATTTAAGTTGCTTAGGACTTTGCTAAGTTGCTGACACTGGCCTTGAACTTGTGATCCTTCTGCCTCAGTCTCCTGCTAGAATTATAGGTGGGCATCTGCAACCAGCCCAAAATTTTAATGTTCTAACAAGATGTTCAAAGCTGAGATCTATTTTATCTTTATTAGAAAGTGAAATTAGCATGACAGAGAATTTTAAAGAAAACCATCACCAACTTGGAACTTTCTTCTTGATGCCATCAAGTTAAAAGCATTGAAAAGGGAACAATTTTCTCATTGTGATTTTTAGTATTTAATGCCATGTTTCAACACCTCCTAAATTTATCCAAATTGCTACCTAAAATCATCTCACCATCATATTTTGAGAAGTTGTAATTTAATGGAAAAAACACTGGATTTAGAGTCACATACGTGAATTGTAGGCTTTACTCAAATCTACTAGCTACATGACTTGGGCAAGTCATTTAAGCTTTCTTTTTTCTTCTTCTTTTTTTTTCTTTCCAAAAACAACCATGACATTTTATAGAGCAGGTTGAAAAAACCTCACTTTTGTGTAACCCTTGCAACGACTCTAATGGAATAGGAATTGTAGAACAAAAAACGAACTTAGAGAAAAATCAGGCTACTGATTCCATATTTAAAGTTAAGTTCCTGGACCACACATTAAAATGGAAGAGTTAAATGCCTCTCATGCCTCTTCCATTCCTAAAACACTGATTTGAATCCAAACTTAAAAACTGTTTAAAATACCATCCTTCCAATGAGGAATCGTATTCCCTAAGGTTAATTTTTCTGTAGTAAAGAAAACATGGTTACAAAATGGAATGAGATATTTGTAATTCAATATTTATCCCAGTAGGTGGCACCAATCACATCTAGGCTTCAAGTCCACCACAAGTAGTGGTAATTCAGGAAACAGGAAATATGGAAGGTCCTGGATTTCTATTACCCTTAGGACAAAATGTGTCATATTTATATATAAAGTGAAAAAAGAAAAACAACCTATTGATGTTTTGTGCCATGCTTTGTGGCACCAAGATGAATTACTGGCAACCTTGATTAAACCATATTAAACTCAGTATTCTGTTATGCAACACTGACTTATTATTCTTTCTGATCTTCAGTTCATTCCATTCAAAAGAAAAAAAGTCTACTTACTCCTTCCACAATTCTTCTCTAATATTGTTTCTCTCTACTACAGTAAATCAGGTAATTAGGACACTGAAGTAAAACACGGAGGGGCAATTGCACAAGGACTATTTTAAGTTTAAGTACTCGATAGCGCTCTTGGATGGTGTCCATTTCCCTCTGCTTTCAAATGAGCTGAATTTCATAAACCTGTCTTAGAGATAGGTTGGAATGCAATCTTGGTCATACCTCCCAGAGAAATCAGGGTACAGGCCCTTCTGTTCTAGGCATTTCTGAGTAGAGAGAGGTTGTACATCACTGCTCTTGGCCAATAGTCCCTCCTCCCACTGTCTAATACGCTGGTTGGCTGAGTTTTAGTGGAGTGATCTATTTGGTTGGCAAATATTACTGACTTGTTTTCACTTCAAGCAATCCCTACTAAGGAATTTCCTTGAGGCCCAGGATATAGCATTACCATTGGCTATCTTATTGCTAGTATGCTGTATCACTTAGTTTTCTAAAAGAGAAAAATATTTTTCTGTTACTCATAACTAGGATGAAGTCTTTCCCTTTGACCTTTCCAGAGACAGCTCACTTTTGAAGGAATTTATTCCCCAGCCAATAAAAAAAATTATAATTTGACACAGGGTACATGACAGACCCTTCCTGGCTTTTGTGGTGTCAAGAGAGCAGTTTGTGTTCTTTGGAAGTCACCTCTTAGTGCATACACTAAGCAATCTCTAAATTCAGCTGAATTTCTCATCACACTGCTGGTGTTTAAGGAAGAGATTTATCTTTAGTAATAATAAAAATTGTGATAAGACATTTGATTTTGACAGTCTGGCTTTTTCTCTCACCTGCCCCCAACTCTTAGCATTTTCTTTGGCTCTTTGAGACAGAAGGTTCTCCTTCGAGAAGAACCTGAAGGTTGGATGTGGATATTCTCCTACACTTATAATCCAGATGGAAGCCCGATGAGATGGGAAATGAACACCCTCGAGCCCTTATTTACTCAATAACCTTCATTTCCAAAAGCAAGTCATTCCTCCCGCCTTTAACCTTTGGTTTGCTTTATTTAGTATTACTCTTCCTGATGGCTGAAATACACTTCAGCAGGTGCTGCTGAAGGGAAAATAGTAGCGTTGAGCTAAAATGCTGAAAGGCTGGGGTGGAAAACCACCACTAGCTCAAATCTGGGTCCTTGAAAAATAGTATTTCAAGTATAGCCTTTTTAACGCTTTGAGGCAACCTCAACCTTTTGAATGTCAGAGTTAGGTTTATAATATTAGTAGGTTATTCAGCTAATTTCCAAGCTAAGGTCATTCTTTTGCTTCCCATAAAACCTCACAGAAGTCCAAGGGGAGAATAAATCCTTTTTATTCCCCCTAAATACAAATTTTGAAAATTAAAACCATTAAACTGTAACTTTATTAATGTTAGGATTATTATAATAAATGACAATAAATTCACTTGTTTGCATCACACCCTCAGGACAGCAGCAGGATGTCTAGAACAGGGTGACCATCATACTTGGCAAATGAAAAGAAGATACCCAGTTAAATTTGAATTTCAGATAAACAATAATTTGTAGTAGCGGAATGTCCCAAATATTGCATGGGGCATTTTTATATTAAACATTATTGGTGTTTATTGAAATACAAATTAAACTGGGTGTCTTATATTTTAATTTGACAACTCTAACCCAGGGCAGGTTCACTATGGGGCCTATATACAGCCGCCTATAATTCTCTTCTTTCCCCCTTTTACTGCTTCCCTTCCCCTCAGCCTGTGCCTGTCATTTTCTTTGCCCCCTCTTTTTCTTTCCCCACCCCACTATTATCTTTAGGTTGTTCTCTACTATTCACAATTGACCATTTTTGTGGAATCTCTGCCTGGGTTATCTGAGTGCGTGTATGTATGTAAATGTTTTATCTTTCCACTTCATTTAAATGTTGTATTAGAGTACATTTTGCAGACTTACAAAGATGTTTAACTTGCATGCCATTCTCAAATGATCCCTCTGCCTGTTGCTGCCCACTGTGGGCAGAATACAAGAGGTCTACTACTCCAAACTTAAAATATTGTTTGGTGAAGTTATTTTATTAAATAATAATTGTAAAATTCATAACATTACCAGTTAGTCCTATAGTAATACAATTATATAATATTGTGATGAATGTTAATAGCCTTACAACTCAAAATCTAGGTTCTATGGGCACTACAACTATGGGAAGAGCAACTACTGGCAGAAATGAACTCAATGTGGTGAGAATGACTTTCTTTTTAAAATTCCTTATTTAAAATACGGAGTGATAGAAGGTGTAAATTTTTGCAATGCATAGTTATTTGTTTGTTGCTTTATTTTTGTGGTGTTGGGAACTGAACCCAGGACCTCATGCATGCTAGACAAGTGCTCTCTACTACTGAGCAGCAACACCCCCAGCCCTTTAATGCATTTGTTAACATACATTCTAATTTATTATTTTTTTAGGGTATTCACAAAATGAGTACCAGGGCTCTCAATGTTTTAGCTGTCTCTCTCTCTCTCTCTCTCTCTCTCTCTCTCTCTCTCTCTCTCCTATTTTAGAGACTTCTCGGATCAAAGACCTACACTGCACAACAAGGAGCCAAAGACAATCAGTCTGATGATGCAGGAAGGAGGCTCTTATTTCTGAGGTCACTGTCAGATGAAGCTCTGAAGGATTAAAAGGCTTTCACTCCATTTGCTTTGGACAGATTTAAAGACTAGGCACAGCCATTTGTGTTAATTAAAATTTCTCAAACATTTGTTTTAGTGTTGTTTTCCCTTTCTCCCCCCACCAATCTAGGTAGAATTGTTAGATGCTTGGTTTTAAGCATGTCAGGAATTCAGTCATTTAGGAATTGTAAACAGCCTCTGATTATTTTGATCGATCTTGGATTTGAAATTACTAGATTTAAACCACATGGTATGTAGTTAAAATTTATAAAAAGCAGTTCTATATTTCTTCTGGGTTTTTACTTTATTTCTGGGTAGATCCACTAACGGCAAGTGAGTAAGAGGTACAAAATAAAGAAAATTATATTCCCTAGCCTGATTTACTCTCTCACCAACCACATTCAATTGCCTTGTTGATTCTGCCTGCTTGTTATGTGCTAAGTATCTTTCACCTTCCCAGTACCATTGTTTGAGTTCAGGCCCTCTTTCTTTCCTGGATTACCATAGTCTCTTAATTGGTTTTCCTGCTTCCTGTTCTAATCCATCTCTCACATTACCTCTGAAGCTATCTTTTCTGACTAAAAGAAAAATGAGATCATGTCACCTTCCTTACTGGGTTCTTGTGGATTCCTTCACAGACCATAAATGCTCTGCCTCCTGCCTACCTCTCCATGAATCTCTTATTATCATTCACTATCCCCCTTCCTTCATACATCTTACAGAACTATTACAGTTCCTTTGATATACTATAAGTTTTATTACTTCCATGCACAAAACTTAAAGAGTCTTCTCTCCTTGTTTGCTTGATCATTGCCTATTTTCTTAAGGGCTGAGTTTAGTGCCCTTCTGTCCTGGTCATTCTCAATCCTAGATGTGGATTATCATCCCCTTGAGAGCATTTCACTGGGTACCTCCCAGGGCCATTCAAATCATTACAAAAACATCTGTCTTTTAAAAAAGCTTCCCAGGAAATTCTAGGATGAGCCAGATTTGAGAATCATTGCTCCAGGCTCTCATACTATTATAGCAATTAATTGCAATTATTAATTCACTATAATGTAAATTATTGATTTACCTAGATATCTCTCTAAGTGGTGAGCTCTTTGAGGCACAGGATTATGTCTTGTTCATCTTTTCATTTTAATCAACTAATACAGTATCTGGGATTTAACAGGAGCTCAGTAAAAGATATTGTATAAAACTATAGAAAGTTAATTGCCATGTCCCCAGTATTGTATCTTGTTTGTTTTTGGCACGTGAGATTGAACCAGGGGCACTCTACCACTAAGCTACATTCCCAGTCCTTTTAATTTTTTTTAAATTTTATTTATTTGCTTTAGTTGTACACAATACATTTATTTTTTCGTAGTGCTGAGGATCAAACCTGGGCCACGCACGTGCTAGGCGAGCGCTCTACCGCTGAGCCACAACTCCAGCCCCAGTCCTTTTAATTTTGAGACAGGGTCTTGCTAAGTTGCCAAGCCTGACCTCACACTTGCCATCCTCCTGTTTCAGCATCCCTAGTTGCTGAGATTACAGGCATGGGCCACTGTGCCCTGCTTGATGCCCTGTCTTGTGTAAAATGATAGGTTACATTATAGTTCCTAAATCTTCAGTTCTTAAAGTTGTCATTAATTTCCTATCTCATGTTAATATGGAAAAGTTAATTTGTCAAAAAATGCTTCATAATAAGAGATTCATCAGAATCTCTTATACTTTTCTGGTAACAAGTAAAGGCAGTCAACCAATGCAAAATCTTTTTTTTTTATACCAACATCAATTTAAATCCTTAAATGTGTATTTTGAAGGTAAATTCTAAAGGTAAGTGTAGTTAGGGAGTGGAAAAAGTTTATATCACAGAATTTTTGGCATTAGAAGGAACTTTACATAAGCAACTTCCTTCACTTTACAAAAGAAGAAACTTGAGTTCAGATACATTGAAAGGGTGTCCAAAGCCTCACAGTTATTCAAGCCAGAGAGAGTCACCATAGCCAGTTCATATTTCAGTCTAACACATATCATTCCATTCCTGACTACAAAATTAAGTCTCTAAAGCTATGACATAATTAGTGTTATGTTCTGCCAACCCAGTTAGCTGAATATGTAATCCCCATTCTGTTTCAGGAAAGCCACCTCTACATATTTAGTACATGAGAGACTTGGAAGTCCTGAGATTTTCCAAATCAATTGAATTAGGCAGAGCAAGGAGGACAAAAGACAGGAGCATAACATCTGACTATACTAATGACTACTTTGAAATACTTGTTTAACCTAAGGGTCTTAGATTCCTAACTTTAAGATTGGACTAAAAGAGCACCATTTGAATGTTTTTAAAAATGTTAATTTTTACCACTACAAAGGGTTTAGCTTACTATATGATATCTGCCCCCAACTTTCCAACTTTCTTTGGTTGTTAACTAAGCTAGTTTATTGAATAGTAGAGGCTTACAATTTCTTTAAAAATGAATACTGTTAATCTCAAAGTATTTAAATTGTAAATTCATCATCACTCATCTTTCCTTCAAATGTTCCAAACCTTTCAATTTCTTCAAACATAAAACTGAAATATTGTAGCCTTTTATCATTTGTTTTTAAGGTTCCAAATTGAATTCAGATTTTTGCCTATTGGTGGTGCAAAGTTATCAGTTAGATTGGCTGGCTAGTCACTGGCTGACTAGTCTCCAAATTTATTGAATCATGGATATGTATCTCAGCTTTACAGGTACAAATTTATTGAGCCAACTTGTCCAAAAGATCAGAGACTCATTCAAGCTACTCAGACTCTTAAGAGATAAACCAAATATTAATTTAAATTACAGAGAGGACTTTACCTCCAATTTGATTAAAATATGCCTATATTTTAGGGCATTCTCATCTCTAAATCAACTAATATGGACTGAATTATTAAGCAGGAAGTACTTGGGATTGAAACATCATTATTACAGCTTTATTTACACTCATTACATTTATCATAGGATAAAACCCTTGATATCCTCAACTATACCTGGGAGATACTTTTTAATTTCCAGTCCAGTTGAGGAAAAACCCTGTCCTATTGGCAATATATTTATAAACCATAACTTTAGGTGGTACTATTTTTGTGGCATATTTATATTGACTTTTTACCTATTCAGAGGCTATTTGGCTATTTGCTAACATTTCACCCACAGATGTTGCCTTTTTGCAATGGCAAAGGGATTTTGTCACACTTTTTGAAATAAGTCCATCAACAGCTTGATATTTTCATCTTTAATCTGGAATTGCAATCATCAAAGAGGGAAAGTGACAGTGTACAACATTTTTGCCTTAAACTTGTAGATCCAGGCATAAAATCCAGTTTTGGTTGTGGACTATGGCCACCTCAGACAGTTTCTCATTTTATAAGTGGAGACTTCTGCAATCAGTTGCATGTTCAGATAAATTTCTAACAGCCCCTCTGGTACTTTGGAAGGAGTTTGAATTGCTTCCAATTCAAAGTCCCCATTGCTTCATATTTTGCATTTAGTCACCAAACATTAGGAAATGGGAAGAGAACAAAGTTCCATGTTAGAAAGGGAGATTGAGACCAATCAGTCCCACAGCAGGAGATACTCAGGCAGATAAATATGAAATATAATTATTACTTGGTAAAATGAGAATTTTCATGAAAACTAAAAATCCATTTTCTCTGCTTCCTTCACAAATTCACTTATGCTACCTAACACATAAAACTTTTATTTAAGTTTCATTTAAAGCATAAAACACAATATAAACATACACCATTTTCCAATTATTAGTTGATCTGGTAGAAAATAAGATTGTTTAAGTTAACAAAATTATTTTCTTTCTGTACATTTCTTTTATAGAAAAAATACTTTTCTGGGAAGCTGGATTTTAAGTTTTGGTCACACTGAAACCGATTAATAATTAAAGCATGATGTTTTGATTTTTAAAAAGGTTCACTTAAATTCAATCCATGTTTGTTTTTACAATTGGGACTATGTATTCTTGACTTATATGTACTGAATGTTAAATACTGAATGTAGACAGAGAGCCCTTTTAAGAAATCAAATACCAATACCATTGAGATATCAGCAAGACGGCTGATGAGAGGTTCCTAATACCTGTACTCTACACAGACACAGACACACACACACACACACACACACACACAAGGACCCAAACAATGAATCAACAACATTTGGCTGGTGTATCTCAGGGAGAGCACTGGAATACAGCAGGGAAATACTAGAGACCTAGTGGAGTAGAGAGACTAAGGTTGACCTCACAGAAAATAGAAAAAAATACCCTGTCTTTGCCATACTCTATTCCCAGTTAGGGTTAGGATAAAGGACATATCCCCCTATAGTGATAAGGTAAGAAGGAAGTCCATAGCGGCCCCCATTAACATCATGGACACCTATAGTCTTTGCTGCTGGAAAATCTTGCCCCCACCATCTCCATTCCCTGAGCCCAGTTTAGAGAGTAGCTCACATATTCATATTATCCTAGAGAAGGAACTCACATTGTGCAAACTCACAAATCTCCAACCCAAGCTGTAGCCATATGGTACCATCTTAACACTGAATCCACAAGTAAAGAATGTCCTACCCCAGGTACCAGTAGCTACTGGCTACGCTTCCATTACACTGTGCTTACACATGATAACGCACCATTCTCCAAATGAACTAATGTAGGTTCCTATGTCCTGGAAACAAACTGCCTAATTACATTCCACTTTCCACATCCCAGTGACTACAGTGATCCAGAGTGACTCAGTTCTGGCAATGACCCACAAAGTACCCTGTCCCCAAGAACAGGCAGTTCTGCCTGACACAGGAGATGAGAGCAGATTGGCCATACACAAAGTGGGCAGACCCATCAGCTGAATGTGTTATTCTAGGGAAGCCCCACCCCAAACTGGCAGATAAGTCTCACAAACTTCTATGACCTAGGCCAACAACACATTTGCAGGCATAGTTGCTTTTGATTAAAACTTGTTGGGGCCTGATCTCCTGAAGTCATGGAGAGTGCACCCTGAAGAAACCAAACACAGAGTTCCTGCTTATTAGCTGAAGCTAAGGAGGCTGGAATGCTAAACGTGGCAGGACAGCAATAACTCCTCACAGTAGGCTAATTCTTGTGGGGCCCAATGATCCTGATTAAGGAGAAATATAAGGCTCCAACGGTATTACTTACTACATACTTTAGGTGTATGTTTCCTGGTATTTTATGAGAACATATCCTGTTTTGTCACTGGGGAAAATATTTTCTTAGTACAAACAAGTTAGTTGTTTTCAATGTGTTATGCCATAGTTAAGATTTAACCTCACACTGCCCTATAAAAGATGTGCTGTGTGAGAACAAAGCAGTTTGCAGTTTTGCAGCCTCCCCAGCTCCCTCCAATAAAAAAAAAAAAAATTGTCAATTTTAAGACTCAAGAGTCTTCATGCATAATTGTGGGACCCAATGTTCAGCAGTAGTTCATTCCTGGCAAAAACGGAAAAAATAAAAAATGTATAAGACAGCCCAGAGACTATAGTACTGTCAATTCATCCTACCCAACTGATACCCTAAGACACATCTACAGACGAAAATCTTTCTTTATGAAAGCCACTCTATAAAACTGGCATAGATGACCATTACACCAGCTGTAATCAATGTAGAAATACAAGAGAGAAGAAAAAGCAAGAAAACATGACAACATCAACAATTCTCTAGTACCTATTCCCAAAGAAATGGAAATTAATGAACTTCCTTAAAATGAAACAAAAATAATCATCACAAGAAAACTCAGAAATATGAGTACACAAAAAGACAATTTGATAAAATCAGAAAAACAATTCATGACCCGAATCAGAAATCCAACAAATGATAGATATATTAAAAAAAAAAAAGATATCTTTGAACTGAAGAACTCAATGAATGAAACAAAAAATAGAGTCAAGAGTCTCCATAGCAGACTATATCAAATGGAAGAAAGAATTTTGGGACTTTAAAACAGGTCTTTTGAAATAATCCAGTCAGAAGAAAAAAGAGAAAAAATGAAAAGGGGAGAAAAGGACTTATGAGATATAATTAAGCAAAAAAAAAAAAAAAAAAAATTCACATTATAGAAATCCCAAAGGGAGAAAACATTTAATGAAATAATAGATGAAATTTCTCAAGTCCTAGGGAAGATATGGACATACTTATCCATGAAGCTCAAAAGATCCCATATAGATTTGACCCAGAGGTCCACTCTGAGGCACATTATAATCAAACTGTCAAAAGTCAAACACAAAGTTCTAAAAGCAGGAAGAGAAAAGCATCAATTTACATAATATATACTTTATATATGCACATATATATAATACAGACATGAATCTCCATGAGACTATCAGATTTTTCAGCAGAAACTTTTCAGGCTAAGAGGAGATAGGATTATACCTTCGGAGTGCTGGTAGAAACAAATGCCAGCTGATACTATACCCAGCAAAGCTACCCTTCTGAAATAAAGGAAATATAAAGTCTTTCCAAACAAGTAAAATCTGGGTAAATTCATTACCATTAAACTACACTTACAAGAAATTCTAGAAGAGTGCTTCAACCAGAAACAAAAGTATGATAATTATTAAGGGGAAAAAACATACAAAAGTATAAATCTCACTAGGAGAGGTTAATTCATAATCAAATTCAGAATAGTATCTTACTGTAATGGTAGACTATAATGTTTCAAATCTCAAGAATGAAGGTTAAAAGTGAAAATGATCAATGATAACTCTATCAGTGATAAGTTACTGAGGAATACATGATAAGAATAGATTTAAATTAATGCAACCAAACATTACTTTTGTGTGTATATGCATTTTTGTGTGATAGCTAGAGTACTGTATGTGATCAAAGTTAAGTTGTTTCAACTTAAAATAGTCTAGGCAAGTACTTACCACTGAGCTACATCCTCAGACCAATTATAACATTTATACATATACATATGTAGATATATAGATATTAGTTATTTCATTTATTTATATGTGGTGCTGAGAATCAAACCCAGTGTCTCACACATGCTAGGTAAGTGCTCTACCACTGAGCTACAACCCCAGCCCCAACTTTAACATTTTTAATATAAACCCCAGAGTTAGCACAAGGAAAAAATTTCAGCAGATACAGAAATGAAAAAGAAAAATGAATCAAAATTTATTACAAAAACTCACTAAATGACAAAGGAAAACAATAAAAGAGGAGAGGAAAAAAAGGATGTACAAAACAATCAAAATCCAACAAAATTGAATAAGTCTGTACCTATCAATAAAATTTTGACAAAATAAACTCTGCAATTAAAAGATACAGAGTAAATGGATGAAAACATAAGACCCAACAATATGGGGCCTAAAAAAAAACTCTTTTTGCCTATTATAACACTATACTTATATCAGAACAGACTTTAAGCCAAAACTACACAAAGAGACAAAGAAGGTCATTATATTGACAAAAGGGTCAATTCTACAGAAGGATATAAATTTTAAATATGTATTCACCTAACACCAGAGCACTTCAATACATACAGCAATTATTAGATCTAAAGAAAGAAACAGTAATACAATGTTAGAAGGGATGCCAACTCTCAATTCTCAGCGTTTTGCAGATCATCCAGCAGACTGAAAATAGAAAAGAAACACTGGATTTAAACCTTACTCTAAACCAAATGGACCTAACATATTTACAGAATATTCCACCCTACAGCTGCAAGCAGAATACATATTTTTCTTAACAACATATAGAATATTCTCCAGGTATAATGTAGCTTTGGGAACAAATTTTGGCTAAAATCAACCAAAGTTTCACCTCATATGCTTGGTTTTATTTTTTTGTACTGGGGATTGAACCCAGGGGCACTCGACCACTGGGCCACATCCCCAGCCCTTTCTTGTATTTTATTAGAGACAGGGTCTCACTGTGTTGCTAAGTGCCTCTCCATTGCTGAGGCTGGCTTTGAACTCGTGATCCTCCTTCCTCAGCCTCCCAAGTGCTGGGATTACAGGTGTGCACCACCGGCGCCTGGCATCTTTTTTTTTTTTTTTTTTTTTTTTTTTTTTTTTTAGTTGTAGATGGACACAATATCTTTGTTTTATTTATTTATTTATTTATTTAGTGGTGCTGAGGATCAACCCAGTGCCTTATGCATTCGAGGCAAGCACTCAACCACTGAGCTACAAACCCAGCCCCCTTGTATGCATCTTTCATTTTTTTTTTGTATGTGGTAATATGCACATACACAAAATTCAGCATCACAAAATTCAGTGCCATTAAATATATTCAAAACGTTCCTTGTACCCATTCTTTTTTTTTTTTTTTGGCATGTGGGGGTGGTGCTGGGGATTGAACCCAGGGCCTGTGCATGCAAGGCAAACACTATACCAACTGAGCTATATCCCCAGTCCTCTTGCACCCATTTTTAACAGACTCCATTTTAGTTGTGGGTTTTAGCTAATCAAAAAGATGTAGGGAACCCATAAAATTTTGCCTTATTTATACTGAAATTCTGATTTAACACAGGAAAACTAAGCATTAACTATAGTAAATAGAACACTACTGGAAAAAACTCTAAACTTTATTTCTATTGATTAAAATACAAAGTTTCATTTTCATAATGAAAACATTATAAAAGCCAGATGTTTACCTATTTTTTATGTTGCCTCAGATGGTTAATGTAGACTCTTGTAGTTTTAATTACTAAAACTTTAAGAACAGACAGAGTGGGCTGGGATTGTGGCTCAGCGGTAGAGCACTCGCCTAGCACGTGCACGGCCCGGGTTCGATCCTCAGCACCACATACAAATAAACGCATTGTGTACAACTAAAAGCAAATAAATAAATATTAAAAAAAAAAAGAACAGACAGAGTAATCCCTGGGCACTTCCTATTCTTTACTACAAACTGAATTTCTTACTTCTGGTACTCTCGTCCTTTGACCCCATGTTTTCTGAGACATTCGTTAATATTTGGGAATGCAACACTCCTTCTACCTTTGATAAAATTTTAGCAGTTGTATTTAAAATGAATTTTGAAAAAAAGGTCACATCACAATAGGAGTAAAAGTATACATGCTGTAATATAGCAATTGCCCTTTATCATTCTGAGCCATTAGTGGATGCCTGAAATCTTGGATAGTAAGTACCAAACCCTATAGTTACTAATTTTTCCCTGTTCATCCTTACCATAGATCTTAGCAACTCCAGCACACGATTTTATTTCCTTTTTTTTTTTTTTTTTTTTTTTTTTTTGTTAAATCAGGAACTTTCACCTCTTCACTGAAAGGAAGCATCTCACAGCTTCTCTTGGCATATGTAGCATCCCTACTTTGTGACCTGGGAACATCATTTAATAAGGGTTACCTGAACATAAGTGCTGTGATATGGATACTGTTAATGATAATTGAGATGGCTGCTAAATGACTAGAATATGGACAAAGGGATAATTCACATCTCTGGTAGGACTAAGTGGGATGAAATGTGATTTCATTATGCTAAAAATGGCATGCAATTTAAAACTTATTATTTCTGGAATTTTTCCATTGAATACTTTTAGACCACAGTGGACTGCAGGTAACTGAAACCAATAAAAACAATTAATGGGTTACTAATGTATTCATTCAACAACCAGCAATAAAAGAAAAGATCACACTAGACAATAAGTGCAATGAGTTCTTCCTGTATAAATGTTACTTGTTAAAACTTGCTGAGTTTGGGAAAGATGGAGGCATTTGACAAGTATCTATTATAACTAATTCTAATATTTTAAATAGTATTTATATTTAGCAAAGTATAACTGTCAACAAACTTCTGTGTAATTCAGAGTTTACATTTGCCCTTTCTATTATTGTTTAGATAAGAGGTGTCCCACCAAAACTCATGTATGAAATAATACAAGAATGTTCATAGGTAAAATGATCAATTATGAGAGCTTTAACCTAATCAGTGGATTAATCCACCGATATGGATTAACTGTGTAGTTATTGTGGGCAGGTAGGGTATGGATGGAGGAAGTAGGTCACTGGAGGCATGCCCTGAGATTTATATTTTTTGTCTCTAGTGAGCAGAGGTCTCCCTTTCTGGTTGCCATGTTCTGAGCTGCTTCCCTCCATCATGCCCACCTGCTATTATGTTGGACCTTATCCTGGGCCCAGAGCTATGGAGTGGGCCAACCATGAACTGAATCTCTGAAACCATGAGCCAAAATAACCTTTTTCTTTTCCAAGTTGTTCTTGTTGGGAATTTTGTCACATCCCTGCAAAGCTGACTAAAATATTCTCAATTTTAATGTTCATGAGTTTTGTCATTATTACTTTTATAGATGCATAAAGTCCCTTGATCTTTTATTGATTAGGAAATGAGTGCTAGTTTCTTTCTCATGAATAATTATACTCTAAATTGAAGGACTGCTTATTTTGTGTACCCTTTTACTTAAAGCACATATTTAATTTGCAACTTATTTAAAGAATGAAGGAAAAGGTCCAAACTTGTATAGGATCACCAGGCCTGTTAGTGAGCCTATTATTTCCTAATTATTTAAAGTATGAGTGTGCTGTAGAGAATAAAGATAGGTTAGAAAGGTTACAATGTAAACAGCTACTTGCTCTTCATCTTTAGTTTGAGATAACTTTTTCATCTATATCCACGATCTGAAGTCTATTACATCTTCGCTGGCCACCAAGATCTATGGAGATAGCTGTGGAAAATGAATTCATGATCTGGCTTAAAATTTTAATCTACCATCAAAAATACTAGGAATACATGTCCTAAAAAAAATCATTATCTCACTTGAATTCTATCCATCATCTTCTTTTTATTCCCCATTATTTAAAACGTAATACAGCTTGATTGGGAAAAATACTGGGGATTAAATCGAGGGGTGCTTTACCACTGAGCTTCACCCTTAGTCCTTTTAAAATCTTATACAGGGTCTCACTAAATTGTTGAGGCAAGGCTCTAATTTGCAAACCTCTTGTCTCAGCCTCCCAGGTCGCTGGGATTATAGGTCTGCGCCACTCTGCTGGGCCAACAGTCTGAATATTCACAGTGAATATGGTGAGAAATTTTACCTTCCAAGTGGAACAAAATAAAACTCATAACTATCAAATCGGCCCTGAGATTTTAATTGTGTACAAACGCTGGAGATTATACATTTTTTGATATTTTGCTCTTTTTCATTTAATACTTATTTTTTACTTGTAGTTGGACACCTTTATTTTATTTATTTATTTATTTAATGTGGTGCTGAGGATGGAACCCAGGGCCTCACACATGCTAGGCGAGGGCTCTACCACTGAGCCCACAACACCAGCCCCTTTGCTCTTCATATTTATGTTTCCAGCTTTTTTATATATATATATATATATATATATATATATATATGTATTTTTTAGTTGTTGATGGACCTTTATTTTATTCATTTAGGTATTCCGGTGCTGAGAATCGAACCCAGTTCCTCACACATGTGAGGAAAGCGCTCTACCACTGAGCCACAAACCGAGCTCCTATGTTTTCAGGTTTTAATCATGGTTGAGAACTGAAGGAAAAAATTAGAAATGTGTGCACACACATAATATACACAAACATTATTTTTTTCCCTCGGATATTAAAAAGTCAGGAAAAAAGGTAACTAAGAAAGCTACATAAAATAGCCATAGGTGACTAATATGTTATAAAAGGCTGTTTTCGTCGTACTCTCATGTCAGAAACAACTGAAATACCATTTCAGGTGTGAGAAACATTCTTCTCGTTCTCTAAGTAGATTGATGCATTTTATTTAAAAGTAGAGGTTGTGTCGTGGAAGCTTAAGGCCATAAAACCACGGGAAGCTGGAGAAAGAGAAGCCAGTTATCTCTATTCCAGATGCCCAGCTGCAGACCCCTAAGCTTCGTTTGTGGGGAGCCTACAGTTTGTAGGTACTGTCTTGGAGATGGGATCCTACAGCAAGGTAAGGCAGAAATCCTCCCTTAGGGCCATCTGACGAGGAAGCTAGCCTAAATGAGGCGGGACGGTATACCTCTTTCATCGCCCACAGAGGACTCTTGTCACAGTAGCCGCCGTTCTGCCACCCACGCAGCTTTCTAAGCAACCTCTAGGTTCTCTCCCGCCTTCAGCGGAGGGGCCCGTTGCTTCCACGAGCTGCGAGGAGAAACCCAGAAGGCTGAGCCTGCCTCACTCCCCAAAGGCTACGCCGCCTGGGAGAGCCGGCCTCAGGTGGCGGATGACAGAGGGGTCAGACTCGGCAGGGGATTGCTTCTGTCTGGGGCCCGACTGAAGCTGCGTTCGTGCCTCGCGCGCACTCGCTCCGCGTCCTCCCAGCCAATCAGGAGCTACTCGCGCGCCTAGAAGCGTTCCCCGGTCCTACTCAGGCTGGGCTGGCTCCTTCCCGCTCCCAGTACTCCGCTTCTGTGCTCTCACTCCTCCCCTCACTCTCCACGAGTTGCACGCCCTGGGGTGTAGCTCCGCCCCTGTCCCCGAGTCCGCCTCCGCAACCTCCTGAGCGTGTGCTCTCTTTTCCCTCAGTCTCTTGGCATCTAGGCGTCTTGGGTCTCACGCCCCGCAGAACTGCACGCGTGTCTCTGGCCTTGCTCTGCCGCCTCCACGCGCTTCCCCAGTGCGGCCACCGCGTCCCCCACCACAGGCTAGCCTCTTCTCAGCTGGTCTCGGGGTCGCGCCCTCTGGCTCCGCCCCCTCCGCGGACCCGCGCATTCCTGGCGCGGCCTTCCCCCAGAACACAGGCCACCGGGTGCTCTGCCGCCTCCCCCTCCTTCCCCGCTCGCCTCGAGCTCTCAGGGCGCCCTCGCTCTCGCGCTCTCCGAGGCGAGCGCGCTCCCGGCCCGCGCGCTCCGGGCTCCGGCTTCTCCCGGCTCCTGTCAGTGCAGTGACTGCGCTGGGAAACATGGCGACCGAGGGAATGATCCTCACTAACCACGACCATCAAATCCGTGTTGGAGTCCTCACAGGTAACCCGGGGAGGAGGTCCGGGACCGCCGCGGCCGCTGTCCCCGACTTGCCTGGGTCTTCTCGCTTGTAGTGGCCCTTCTCTGCGGCCTCGGGAAGAGGGAAGGCTGAGGAGAGCGACCTGGGGGTGCATTTTACAACCGCTGAAAGCTGCTGGAGGTTGGGGTGTTTCCGCGTGTTCCCCCGAGAGCTGGGGCAGGCCCCGTGGGGTGTCAGGCCCCGGCGCTTAGGCAGCCGAAGTCCCTGGCCCCCGGGGACCGAGCGGCCGGTGCGGCGGGCGCTGCGGGGCTCCGCGCTGCCGGTGCAGGCGGCGGGATCCCGGCTCCGCAGTCAGGAGCACGCCGCTCCCGGCTGGCCAGGCGCATCCTCAGCTAACGCTCTTCAGAGAGGGGGGAATCCCATCTCCACCCCCTTCTCCCCTCCCCCCACCCGGCGGCCCCACGCCGCTCTAGCTGAGCTTGCACGGGGTAGCGGCCGGACTAGACTCCGATGTTCACAGGAGAAACTATGTTCCTCCTCAGGCTGCCCCTCTCGGGCCGGTACCCCCTCGGCCACCAATGGGACACCCCTCGCCTCCCTCGAGGGCTGGGAAATCAGCTTGGGTCCGGACCTCGGAAAGTGTCTGCATTCCGCTTTTCGGAGCAAAGGGCCGTCTGCCTGCCTCTTCAGGTCCTTAGCGAGTACCGGCTGCAGGCTGCGGCCGGGGATCTGGCCCTTTTCACCTGAGGTGGAAGGATTTCCCCTACTCTGGCTCCTTCGCCCCCTCCCTTCTGGGAAACCCCCCCACCCCCCACCCCCCACCCCCACCCCGGTGGATGGTCCCGGGGCTGGTAGGAGCGCACTTTTCCCGGGTGGCGTTTCCCTCCCTCGCGGAAATCGTGTGTGCTCTGCATGTCTGATTCCGTTGCGTTGTATTTGGGTAACATTCCTCAGTTTGGCGATAGGCAGTTGCTGCAGGGTACGACTTCAAGATGAATAGCAAGCCGATTTGTAGGGGTTTCTGCTGTGGTTCTGTAATTGGCAGGATTTATGTGCAATTGAGTGGTGAGGTGGGGGTTAAAGAACTATATTTGGAATCCGAAGGCTTAGTTTGGAGTGGAGGAAATTCAAGACTCTTTCGGAAAAAGAAGCAATGTGGACGGGAATCCTAGTGTCTCCCCCACTTCTTTTTTAATTTTTTTCCTTATCAAATTCTGACAGGTTGAGACGGTGCTCGAGAAGGGACTAAATTGAATAAGGCTTGCTTTTATTATTAGGTAGAAAAAAAAAATCTGAGACTGCAGGGAGATGCTGAGTTTAATGCTTAATTTAGCTATTGAGTTTTATGAAAAGAGGATACCCACTGCCCAGTTCCTCTCTTAAGGAAACGGATTGCTTTTCGTTGGCATTCTTTGCAGACATAACAGCGATTTATTGGATTTTCCTAATTGAAAGCCCTGGGATAGAGAAACTAGTCTAAACCAGCTGTAGGGGAAGGGAACCCCTTAAATCAAGATGATGCACCTTTCTGTTTTGGGGCTGAAACTGTTTCCTTGTGTGAAGATTCAGTTGTATCTCAGAATTCTTAGAGTTGACATTGCTGATTTTCAAAGAATCCGATCATGGTATGTAAAAGTGTGTACTCTATATCAATGCTCTCAACTTACACTTTAAGTTTTAGCAATGCTTTGAAAATTACAGGATAGTAACAGTGAAGTTTAATAGACGCCAAAATATGTAAGTTGTCCATGAGATGAAAAGCATAGGTATATAAGGGGTAAACTATAGAGATCTTTTAAAAGAGCATTTTTTTTTGTTTGTGTAAGCTTTTCCTAACATTTTTATTTAATGAATCATCTTACCACGGTCAAGTGACTCAATGGGTAAGTGTTGTAAAGAGTGTTTTATAAGAAATAGTCCTTACCTGGTATATAACTACAATCCAATAGAGAGAACATTGATAAGCAAACAACTGAACAATATGTAATTACTGTATAAGAATTGTCTAAATATGTTACACATTTGGGAGCTAAGTGCAAAAGTAATTCCACATTCAGATGGATTAGTAGCAAATGTGATTACCTGAAGGGAGAATTTAGTACATTTACCTGGGTCAAGAAGAAATTGGCATTTTTAAGGGGAGTTGAAAGTCAACAGCAACCTTATAAATAAATATGTAATTGAGGCTGAGTCTCTTGAGCAGGATAAAAATGCAACTTGAAAAACTCAGGTATTTCAAGAGATAGGGTGGCATATTGTCAAGGTGAGAAGATAACTTTGACAGTGGAATTAAAGACAATTTGGAGTTGTCTCATGAGAATGAGGCACAGTAGTCTACCAGGAAAAGTCTAGGTCAGGAATAAGGATGTAGCTGAAAGAATGAAAAGGAAGCTGCAAAATTTGGAAGAAGTAACTGAGGGCAATAGAATTTGATGATAAAATGGATACTTGAACTCAGAAATTACTTCAGGGCTTTTTCTTGAAAAGTTACTCAATAACTTTGAAGTTTTTCAAGAGAATACTATAAATATAATATTCTATTATGATGAAACCTAAAAGCCTGGAGAAGTATCAGGAAAGAGCACTAGTTGTCTGTGAACAATGCATTTATTACACATAGCTTAATTTTTTAAAAAAATATTTATTTATTTGCTTTTAGTTTTTACACAATGCGTTTTTACGTGGTGCTGAGATTCGAACCTGGGCCACGCAAGTGCTAGGCGAGTGCTCTACCGCTGAGCCACAACCCCAGCCCCTAGCTTAATTATTGTAGTCTTGGCATTCCTTGTGATTTTTTTGGGGAAAAAAAGCTGAAGAAAAAACCAAAAACAAAAACGAAAACACCCTGAGTGTAGAGAGTGTTTCAGTCATTCATAAATAGTCATTCAAAATATTCAAAACCATGTTCTAAAGGCAAGATGCTACTCAAAGAACTCTGGAATTGTTCAAGCATTTATTTTGTTTTATTCCTCAAACTTATCTTGTATGTTGTGTTCCAGTCTCCTCCACCTCCTCCTGCTCCTCCTCCTCTTCTTCCTCCTTCTCCTCCTCTTCCTCCTTTTATCTGTACTGAGGATCATTCCCCTGCTTTGCTTGTGCTAGGTAAGTGTGCTATCATGGAGCTACATTCATAGTCCCAATATTTTCTGAAAAGCTCATTTACTGCTAAGGATATATGAATACATCTTTGTTTTGAGAATAAATTTTGTCACTAGGTAGGCAATTCATTACCACAAACCAATGCATCCTACCAAATGGAATTCTATGTTCTGTTAAACTTACCTCTTTTTAAAAAAAGTTTTAGTGTTAAGTTATATGACTTGTTTAAAAGAAGCGTATTCCTCAAACTTGATTATTCCTTCATTAATTTTTGGTTTAAAGCAATGTATTAAATAATTAAATGTGAGAAAATGTTATTAATTTTTAATTAACATACTTAATGTTATCATCATTGGCCAGAGACTTTGTAGACTATTAGTTGCTACATAGTAAGAATTTTAACTTTACTAAAAACACATATGACCATGACTGTTTGACTTCAAATTGAGTATGTCGTAGAGAATCAACAGTATGCTATTGGGGAGGAAGTGATGAATAAGAGTATATTTTTACTCTTATTGGTGATAGATTCCTGGATAAGTTGAACAGCATGCTTTTTTGGAAGCCAGTAAAACAGATAAAATCTATATTTTGCATCTGTGCATCGGATTGCTGAACAATAAAGTTTATTTGGAATTTGAAATATTAAAAAAAGAAATTCTGAAAAAAGAAAGTAAGGTAACCACAAAGGATTTCTTCCTTTACATCTAGGCAGAAGAGAAAAATACCAAAAAAGACGATTACTTAACTTGCATAAAAGTAATTGGAACTATAGTCAATATGAATAGCATATAATTTTATATTCATTAAAGTAAATTTTTGAGTGACCTCTCCAAAAGTAAATGTCCAATGAAATATTGCCTAGTGGAAAGTCTATCCAGGTTGTTTGATGAATTCACAAGTTAATATATATTTAATCAATTAATTTTAACTAAGTAAGTAGAACTTCTTGAAAGTTTTGTAATTAAAGTAAACAACTCCAATAATTAGCACAGTAGCTTTGCCAGTATTTGTACACTTTGAAAGAGTAAGATTAAATCTACTGTACTTTAAAAAATTATTAATTTGCAAGGTAAAGGAGCAAGGAAATGAGATGTGAAAAAAGTGTTACCCTAATTTGTGCTGTGCTTCTCAATTTGCATGTGTGGCATTGCATCAAGGAATACTCTATGGCTTAGACTTTACACTATGGGAACAAACATAATTATTTTTTGAAGTATCAGTTTTACACAAGTATTCATGTTAAATCACTTTAATATTAAAGTAAGCATGAGTAAATTAGGCACAGAGTAAAGAATTCACATGAGCTTTTAAAATAAAATCAGACATTTCAAAGAAATTTCAAGTGAACCCATTATGACTTCAGACCTTTTCATTTCTTTCTGTTGTGGGTATTTTGGTGAAAAAATTTAAGGAGCACGGGTTCATAGAAAGAATGCTGGAAGACACATGTTTTAGTGTTAGGCTACATTTTATAGCCTTGAGCATAGTACTTAACTCTTAGTTTTTCTTACCACTAAAATGAAGGAATCATTCATTGTGGGCTTTATTGACAATATATTTTGAAACTTCAGCATTCTGAACAGCTAAAAAAGAGAAATACAGGATATTAGACATTATTTTTTGTCTTTGTAATGGGAATAATTTGGGGGGAGGGGTAGATTATACATAAAAATAATGCGAGAGAATAAGAAATGGAAAGAAAGACAAACTTTTCTTGATTGTGTTGTATAATTATAAACCAAAGAAAAATTCAGGTTTTTATTTAAATTTTTTATGATATTAATTTTCTGTTATTAGTAGTTTCAGCCTCGTTTTTTCAATAAAGCCCTTTCTAGGAATTGTTTTTTTTTTTTTTTTTTTTTTTTCAGTGATACTTTTGTTTTCCTACAGTGTTTATAAATGTTGGCTATACTCTGTAATCATGTATATTAGCGAGCTTGCATGGTGTAAACCAAAAAAAATTAAAAAAAGAACTTTAGAGTTGGACAGACTTGGATGTTAGACCCTAATTTGTCCATTATTTTGGGAATTCATTTAACCTCTTTATATTTTAGTTTACTTCTCCTAAATCAAGATGGCAGTGCCTCTTTCTTAAAGTTTTAAGAATTGATATGATATATGTGAAAATGCCTAGCATGTAAGTCTTAGAGTAGATAATAGTTCACTCAAACTTGGATGGACTGATTAGGTTATACTTCTCAGTAATCTAATAGTTTTAGTCTCTTTTAGCTTGACCCTCTCTGCAGCTAGCAGCTTTTTTTGGCAGACAATCCATGTTGTTGGCATCTCTTATTTATTGAGGTCTTCATTCCAGCATCAGCTGTATAACTGCACACGTTGCCCTCTCAAGGGCAGTTCATAAGGATTTGGACCCTGCTATACTTTGCCGGGCCTCACAGACCTTCCTCAAAAATCCTGGTGGAAGCCTTCATGAGGCCTTAACTCCAGTATCCTGCATTTCCAAAGAACTGGCACTATGTGGATGATACCAAGGTTGTGCAATATCTGGGCCCTCTGGAATCACAGCTTCAATGACCTCTTGAGTGCCAATGGGGCACAGCATGGTGAAACAATTTCCAGCCTCCTCAATCTTGTGAATAGGGTCCCCTCATGAACTCTTTTTTCTTTGAAGGAATTTTCTGTTTTGTACCCTGGAGTGGTATGGTCTTTCAAATTGCAGAGATGCTCTCAACCTATCTTTCTTATTGTCTCTGTTTTAAGTACTTTTTCCTCTTTAGGGGCTGTAATGCCCAGTTTTAGATGCACTTTTCTGGCTAAACTGAAAGTTTTACAAATTCTTTAGCCCTGTTTTCTGCTCCCATTTCTCACAGTAAACCTGGCTAAAAACTGTCAGTAAAATCCACGTCACTGACTGAATGCTGTGCTTCCTTGAAATTTTCTCCACCAGATTGATAAGTCCATTACTCTTAAATTCAGCTTCACACATCTCAGGACATGGGCAAAATATAGCCAAGTTCTTTGCCAGATTATAACATGAGTGGCCTCTAGTCCAATTTCCAATAAGAATCCTTGTTTCCCTCTGAAATCTTTTGAGCACAGAACTCATTCATGTGTCCTGGTCTTCTGAGCTTCTACCAGAATCACCCAAAAAGTACACTCAGATATCAAAAAAATGAAACATTTTGAGGGTATGAGCCATTCTTGAGAGTGTTGAACATTTCGATTCTAATGTAAACTTTAAAATATTATGCTTTCATAAAATTAAAATCTAAGTGGTAGAAGTTACATTTGAATTAAACTATAAATGGGAAAGCTCCTAAATTCTTAAGTCATGATTTTAATTAGCTTAAAAAATTTATAAATTTGTGTGTTGCAAAGAAAATATAATAATATGGATTGGTAAAGTATGAAATTAAGCTCGGTGACCTTACTTCTCCAGTCTCTTGGGTGTTACTACTTTAAAAAATTTCTGTATAATACAGAATCATATATTTGAATATGTATATATGGAATCATATCAGAGTTTGCAAATTGATGGACCACTGATGCTAATTGATGAGCACACATGTTTTGTTAGGTCTATATTGTATTTTTAGAAGAAGTATTAGTTTCTAACATTAAAAGAGATATTTCATATAAAACTTACACTTGTAGCTTATTAAGATTTAGCAACACTATGACCTGCTTCTGACATGACAGTAGTTGGTTAGTGTGGCTGTCCTCTTAAGTCCATAGTTTCCACTTAACCTAATATATTATCTGCCTGATCCCCATAAACATATAATAGTTAACTTTTGAGAACTTACCAAGTGTAAATTACTTTCTAGAAGGTCAGTGCTGGAGTGTTTGCCTAACATGCAGGGAGGCCCTGGTTTGATCCTTAGCACCTAAAACAAGAAAACAAAATAGAGCTTGTTACAGAGACTATTAATTTACTTAATTCTCACAATAAAACTAATATCACATTTTTACAATTGAGAAAGTATAACCAAGAGTGATTAAGTAACTTGCTCAAATTACGGCAACAAGATTATATTCCTTCTATATTATATTCCTTCTTGGCATATGAAAATTATTTCATATAGATTTTTAAGGATATTCATATACATATTTTTAATAGCTCTATTTTATTGCTTTGTAGATTATCTTATACTTAATCAGCCCTCAGTTGATGGACATTGAAGTTTCTATTTGTTCACTTTGACAAATGTCATAGATGATAATATTGCACATTTTCATTACATATTTGTGAGCTTTTAAAAAACAATGTAAGGTTAATAAGTAATTTTTTTTTGGGTGAAGGGTTCATGAATTTTAAAATTTTGATAGAAATTACCAACTTGCCTTCCAAAAAAGATGTACTTATAAATATGTCTTCTTTTATTAACTTATAAATATTTATAAGTTCTTTTGAGAACTCTTTTCTTGGCTTATATAGGTATGTGTTAGAACCCTTATATTGTAAATGATAGATACTGAACTCAAAAGTTAGCTTCAGTGAAAGGGAAACTCATTTTATAATCATGGAGTAAAGAGAAGGAGCTGAGTTTAGGGACTAAAACATTGTGGCCAGGAAGTTAATGTAATTATGGGCTCATGGTCTTCATTTTAATGCTCTGATTTTTGAGTATGTTGTAGGCTGACTTCCTTCTTGTAGTCAGAATTGGGAGGGGAGGGACAATTTGGGAAGTTATCATAATGGACAACTTCAGGCTTTCCCTTTTCCAACTTGTGAGTCCAGAAGAAATATTTTCTTTCTCATGACATTTATATGTAAAATTCCAGGATATTCCTTCACCTGCCTTGGTTCAGATACGTTCATCTTTGGGTCAATCATTTTGAGTAGAAGGGTGAGTGAGGCCTGTGGTTGGCCAGGTCTATATCATGTGTCTGCCCTTGGGAGAGGAATAGATAGCCTCACCAGACTCATAGAGAGTGTACCTTATTCTGCTTGGGGTGCAACAACAAAGTATCTTAGACTGGGTAATTAACATAAATATATTTCTTACAGTTGGGGAGGTTGGGAAGTCTAAGATCAAGGCATCAGCATATTTGATATCTAATCAGGGCCCATTCATCAGGAGTAGTGCCTTCTAGTTGTAGAAGTAGTGCCTTCTAGTTGGGAAGCCATGGCAGAAAGACAAAAGGCTTTCCTTCCTTTCCTTTTTCTTTTTCTTTAAAAAAAAAAATTTTTTTTTTTTTGTAGTTGTAGTTGGACAGAATGCCTTTATTTTATTTCTTTTTATGTTGTGCTGAGGATGGAACCCAGTACCTTACTCGCTCTGCCTATAGCCCCGCCCTCTTTTTCTTTTTATTAAGGACATTAATCCATCCAAGAGCTAGAGATCTCATGAACTAATCACCTCCCATAGGTTTTGTTTCTAAATACTATCACTTTGAGGGTTAGGTTTTAACATATGGATTTGGAAGAACATAAACATTCAGACCATAGCAGTGGGGAAAAGGAAGTGAGGCTTTTCTATCACTAGAAGCGGAAAAGTATGCAGGTAGTTCCCTTTCCAGAGATTCTTTGAAGTTTTTTTTTTTTTTTTTTTCTTTTTTTAAGTTGTAAATGGATATAATACCTTTGTAAAATTCATCTATCTATTTATTTATTTATTTTTACGTAGTGCTGAGGATCAAACGCAGTGCCTCACATATGCTAGGCAAGCACTCTACCACTGAGCTATAACCCCAGCTCATCCCTGAAGTCTTAATGCTTTTTTTTTCTTTTTATTCCCCAAAAATATGGTTAATTACATTTTGCTCTTTTTGTCTTGCTTTTTTCATGAAAATGCTCATCTGGCAGATGGTTTTAAATTAGAAGCAGAGCAAGTTAGGGTGTGACAATTAATGACTTAAACCTTGAGCCCCCTAATATCAAGAGTGGTTAATTTACATATCAGTAGCACAGGGATTGACTTCCACATTTTTCATACTTAAAGAATGGTTATCTAAGAGCATTTTTAGAATAGTAATATACATGTAATAGAGAGTAAGGTTTAAGGTTTTCAAAACTTTTTTTTTGTGGTCCTGGGGATTGAACCTCGGGCCTTGTGCATGCAAGGCAAGCATACTACCAACTGAGCTATATCCCTGACCCCTCAAAATCTTTTATTGCTTTATTTTGAATTTGTGAGTCTTTGGTAGTTTGTTTATTTTTTAAATTTTTACTTTATTTTATTTTTTAAACAAATTGTGCCTTCCAGTCTTTCCTGAATTTTGCTCTCTAACATTTGTCTGGGTGATGTTATAAGAGGTATAGTCTGAAAAGGTTTTTATATGGTTAAATAAATTTGAGCAGTGCTACATAATGTATCTCTTCTTTTGGATATATTTACATATTAAAGATGCAATATTACAATTATGGATCCTTTTAACTTTTTTGTAGTCTAGTGTATCTAAACCTTATTTAAAAATGAAATGCATTTTTAAGACATGAGAGTTCTGTGCAAAAATTTGTTAGGAAATGATGGTTTTTCCTCTGTAAATGATCTTTTATCACTTTAAGACCTTTATATTCTTTTAATATTTTGCTGTAGAAATACTCATTTTCTATAATAATCGCTACTGTGAAAATTATTTTATCCTGGGTTTACTTTTCCTCTCAGTTGTAGATGGACACATTATCTGTATTTTATTTGTTTTTATGTGGTGCTGAGGATCAAACCCAGAGCTTCACAGGTGCTAGGCAAGCACTCTACCACTGAGCTACAAACTCAGCCCCTTGGGTTTACTTTTAAAAATATTTTTTTCAGCCAGGTGCGGTGGCGCATGCCTGTAATCCCAGCACTTGGGAGGCTGAGGCAGGAGGGTCACGAGTTCAAAGCCAGCCTCAGCCGTGGCGAGGCACTTAGCAACTCAGTGAGACCCTGTCTCTACTAAAATACAAAAAAGGGCTGGGGATGTGGCCCAGTGGTCGAGTGCCCCTGAGTTCAATCCCCAGTACCAAAAAAAAAAAAAAAAAAAAAAAAAAAAAAAAAAAAAAAAAAAAAATTTTCCCAATCACCACCTCCCATTTTTTTCTATTTCCTTTTTATATTAAAATACTGACTGAATATATTATTATTTGATTCAGAAAGTGTATGATAGCAAAGGCTAGAAAATAACTCATCTTGATTCTATTACATGGAGAAAGAATTTTAGATGAAGTCCTAATTTAGATATTTTTGTGGTAGTTTAGTATCATTATCTGTAAAGTGGGAGATTGACTAGATGATCTCTAAAATACCCTTTAGCTCTAAAATCTTATTAATCCCAATCATATGAATGTACCTTGTGTTTACCGTTCTGTGATTGATTACATCCATATTATCTACAGTCTGTTACTGACAGCAGAGTTTTTGATCCAAAATATCTTTCTTCAAACATGAAAAATTGCTGGAAAAAGACACTGACATTCATACCAAGTGTAAATAGAAATAAATGTCTTTTACTTCCATTACATAATATGTGCAATCTTATTTCATTTAGTATTATATACTACAGAGTTCAATCTGCAAAATGCATAAGGAATGTAATAAAATTACATGAATGTAAGTGCAATGACTGATTCCTATAATCACACTTAGTAGAATAATAGTTATTTAGGAGTATTTGAAGAATTACTTTTCTTTTAAAACTTAAAATATATTGATATAACAGAACTGAAAGGCAAAAATTAATGGTTTTCCCAAAAAGTTATGATTATTTGGCTATTCTATTGTTAAAATAAAGCTGTTGCAAAAATAAAACCTATACCCTTCATGAACAATATTAAGTTTTAGGTTCACATATATATTTAGAATAGTAGGCAGGCTCTGAATTAGACCACTTGGTTTATATCTTAAGTTTTCAGAGTTATTTCTCTAAGTTTTAATTTTCTCATCTGTAAAATGATAAATAAAACAAAGCCTGCTTTCAAGGGTTGTTGTGATAAGTGAGAGAAGTTTTTAATGAATGTGCCCATGTATAATAAGTATTCATTAAATGTTGTATATTGTAATAAATTTGAATATAATTCCTTTAAAAACATGGCAACAGAAAATAACTAATAGAACCTTTATATATCTGACCTTGATCTTGATTGATTTCTATGCTGTTTGCCTACTATTTTGTCTTATTTTAGGAGTATAATTAAGGATCAATACTGGGGGTTCTACTGGGGTTCTGCTTGATCTGAATTCTTATCTTCCAGCTTAAATTTTGGACAGTTACTGTTAGAAGAAACTATTTTCAGTGTAGTTCCTAGGGGCATGAATATTTGATATTCTTGAGGTATAGGTTTAAAGTAAAGTATGAACAAGAAATTCCTTCTGATTTCTCTAAGGCTTGTTAAGACCGTAGAGAAAACTGCCTGCATATACATATCTAGGGGTACTTTAGTTATGGAATACAATGTACTGTAGTTTAGAGAGTGTTTTGAAAGTTTTAAGCTTTATAGAAATGGTATAGTAATGCAGGGTGATAAAGCAGTAGCAAAATAAGACAAATTTACGTAAATGTTAATTTATAGTAGAGGAATTTTTAAATTGTTAATGAAAATAGTAAACCCCATGGATAAGGAGCTAGGTCTTGAACTGTGTTTGGGGTTGAATAAACAATGACTTGGGGCCTAATGAAAAAGAACATTATGTATAAAACAGGAGGGATAATTTAGGATATGGCAAGATGCCAAAAGAGGATCTGTAGAATTTCAAGCATTGCCAAAGAGGTTTTGATGGGATAGTTTGGTAATCATTAACTTGGGTTAATACTGGACTTAGGTTTTTTGATTTTCTTCTGCAGATGGGTTTGTGAAGTATTAATTTAAAAACATTGTCAATTATGCATCGTCATAAAACATTCAATCCTTTCTGATTCTTAATATCATTCAAAAGTGGGTCATATCTAATATACCAGAGAAACTCAAAGATGAATAATGGAGATTCCCTATCCTTCGTAGTAGAAATATTTAAGCAGTGTAATAGGAATGGATCTAATTTTATTATTCTATTGTTTTCCTGCCCATGAGAAGCATATTAGTTTGACCATAGCCTCACTTGTTGACAAATAATACAATTCAGTTCAGTATGTACCTTGTGATATACTTTGCATTGTTAAAACTCCTAAATATTCATAATGCTGTGGCTCAGTGGTAGAGCGCTCACTTGACTAGCATGTGCTCAACTAGGTTCGCACTCTCGCCTGGGTTGGATCCTATAAAGGCATTGTGTACAACTAAAAAACAAATAAGCAAATATTAAAAAAAAGAAGTTGATTGTAAAATTGGTTTACATTTTAACTTATTTTCATATTTAAACATTTGCCAAATACTATATACCGGGTTTGCCAAACTTTTTCTGTAAAAGCTGTATAGCAAGTTTTTTAAGCTTTGTAGGCTGTTATTTCCGTCACACAGTTCCTCAGCTTTTGCCCTTGTAGCATGAAAGGGGCCACAGACAATATGTAAATGAATGGGCATGATTGTGACCCAACAAAAATTTATTTACAATAACAAATGGCAGACTAGAGCCGGGTGAGGTGGCACATACCTGTAATTCTAGCAGCTCAGGCTGAGGCAGGAGGATTGAAAGTTCAAAACCAACCTCAGCAACATCAAGGCACTAAGCAACTCAGTGACACACTCTCTCTCAATAAAATACAAATTAGGGCTGGATATGTGGCATAGTGGTTGAGTGCTCCTGAGTTCAATCCCCTGTACTCAAAAAGACAAAAACAAAACAAAACAAAAAAAAAAAAAAAATGGCAGACCAGAGTTGGCTTAAGGGCTGTAGTTTGCTAACCCCTTTTCCAAGACATAGTCTGTATTAGAAAAATATAATTCTAAGTTATCTGTATGTGGATTGAACTTTTATGTTAGTTAAAAATTGCACTTTAGAATGCTGCACAACTTAGCTACTTAAAACTACAATTTAGTAGCTCTTAGAATTCTGTGAATTAACTTTGTGTTTTTGCTACAGTGGTATTATTGTTTGGGGACATGATATACTTGTAGTCATTCGGAGGCTTGACTGGGACTATTATCCAGGACTTTTATTTTCCTACATGTGGGTGTTTCTACATGGCTGATTGATCATTCTCATAGTGTGATAGCTGTTTTACAAGAAATATTCTAAGAGTAGTTGCTTTAATTGCCAGGCCAGTTGAGGGCTAGGACTAAAACTTACACAGCTTTACTTCTTTTGTTGATCAAATAGTCACATGCTTACCCCACAGTCCTCATGAATGGGAAGACACTGTAGAAGGGTGTGAGTATTAGGAAGCATGGTTAGTTATGGGTCATCAAGTTAATAATACATACAGGATTACTTTGGTTGTAAGCAACAATTCAATCTAGCTTTAGTAACCAGGGAACATTTATTATAAGACTATTGAGGTGTCTACCTCACAAAACCCAAATATAGGATGAGGCCCTAGGATTATTTGATTTAGGATCGAAAGTCTTAAGAACTGTTTTTCACCTTTGCTTTATGTCATTTTTTTCTTATCATAGGTTTGCCTTGTTTGTATTGGGAAAAATAGTGTCATCAACAGCTCTTACATCTTAGCCATTTCAGCCATTCAGAGAACTGACTTTATTTTGCAGTGTTTTTAAAGTTTTTTTTTTTTTTTTCCTTTCTTTACCACTGAGCTACATCCACGGTCTTTTTTATTTTTTTAAATTTTGAGACAGGGTCTTGCTCAATTGTTGAGGCTGGCCTTGAACTTGTAATCCTCCAGCCTCAGCCTCCAGAGTTACTGGGGTTACAGGCATGTGCTCCTGTGTCCAGCAATGTTTCTGAGGTTTTTGAGGAAGGAAAAAAATCAGTGATCAGGGGATAGAAGTTATATTATATCAGTTGTGGTTCAGTTAACAGAAAAGGGTTACTAAAAGTATAGCCTCTAAATAGTCCAATTTTATCTTTCCTAACCATCTATTTATTGACTTGAATTTTTTTGTTATTTCAATAAGTAATATATTTCCCCATTACAGGCCTGCTTAACTTTATTCAGCTGCTTGTCTTTGGTTATTTCATTGTTCTTTTAAAGAGTAAGCTAAAGTATGTACTGGCATTACTTTAGCATTTTGACTATTCATTGTAATTTCTTCTCTTGCTTTGCGTAGGGGACAGCACTTTTAGTATCTAGTATCTTACTTTGCCACTGTTAACATAGAATCAAATATGAAGGTGATCTTATTGTTTGGTACCCATTGATTTCCAGGATTGATTTTGCTGATCTGTCTGGCTGGCTAAGTATATACTTCCTTTGTATACATGAAAGCAAGCACTGTAACTAAAATATGGAATGAAATAAGAGCTATGATAGAAGTACAGGCAACATTCTGTGGGTGCATTGAAGAATGAACAATTAATTTTGACTGAATGGCTGTAGGAGGGATGGCATTTTAAAGAAGGTAGTGTTTGAGTAAAGGTTGGAATCATGAATAACCCATCCTTAGAAAAGGAAAGAAAAGTAATCTAACTGTCAGGTTCTTGGCTGCTGAAGGGGTGGTACCAGAGTGTCTAGGTTAAAGTAGATGAGTTTAAATATAGGTGTTGAGAATTCAGGATCAACAGCAGCAGGTGGTTATTTTCTGATTTAAATCTTATGTATTTATTTATTTATTTATTTTTGGTACTGGGGATTGAACTCAGGGGCACTTGACCACTGAGCCACATCCCCAGATCTATTTTGTATTTGAATTAGATACAAGGTCTCACTGAGTTGCTTAGTGCTTAGATTTTGCTGAGGCTGACTTTGAACTTGCAGTCTTCCTGCCTCAGCCTCCTGAGCCACTGGGATTACAGGCCTGCACCACTGTGCCTGGCTTAAACCTTCTTGAATGAGAATTACAAGAGATAATGTAGTTTTGCTACATTAAAGCCTTTGGTGATTATATGATAGTTTGAAATTTGAAAATTCAGTTATTTAAACAGTTTATTTTGGTGACTTAGATTTTTTTGGTACAGAAATAACTTTAAGGATTATTTACACTATTTTACCCACTCTAGTAGGTAAAGAAACTAAGACCCAATTGAATGACTTAGTTGAAGTTACACATCTATTCTGATTTGGATATGGTTTGTTCCCCCAAAGGTTCAAGCTTATTCTCCAGTGTAGCAGTATGGAAAGTTTGTGGGACCTTTAATAGGAAGGGCCTACTGGGAGGTGACTGGGTCATGCATGATTGCCTTAGGAAGGGAGTAATGCTGGTCCTGCCAGTTGGTTAAGTCCTGCACGAGTGGGTTAGTTTCCTGTGAGAACAGGTGGTTTTGAGAGTGACCTCAGTCCCTCCCCACTTTTTTGCTTTCTTGCTTGTACTTGTGCAGAAGGATCATGAAGCTGTTTCCCCTTTTCCTTCTGTCCCATGTTGTAACACAGCCAGGGGATTCTCACCTGGAACTATGATGTTTGGATTTTCCAGCCACCATCAGAATCATGAACCAAACTCTTATTTACAAATCGTCCAGTCTCAGACATTTTCTTAGTGCCACACCAAACAATCTAAGATAACATCTAAATGATAGAACTGGGGCTCAAACTCCAGCAACCTTACCCAGTCTTGGTATTTTAGAAGAATTATAAAGTGTATTCTCTATAGTAAGATGATTTGCTCCAAATACACACCTATTTGAATTGCTGTAGTAGCAATTTTAAAATTTGAAGTACAACATGCATATAGTAAAATGCACAAATATTAATTGTACAGCATGAGTTTTTCCTATATATACAGACATATGTGCTTATGTGTGTGTGTATATATATATAAACATATATATATATGGGATAGAGATACACAAGGATATGTGTGTGTGTGTGTACAGACACACACATACAACCAGTACAAACAGATCAAGATGATAAATGATCAAGATCAGCATTTCCAGCACTTTGGAAGCCTCTTTTATACCTTTTAGCAATCAATATCATCACTTCTCTTGCTACCCCTAAGTAATCATTAGCCTGGTATTTATCATTATAGATTAGTTTTGCCTTTTCTTGCATATTATATAAATGGAATGACTTCTTTCACTTAGTTGTATGTCTATGATATTCATCCATGATATTGGTGTAGATTCTTTTTGGTACTATATAGTATTTCATTGAATGGATTATTCGTCTGTTAATGGACACTTGGATTATGTCTAGTTTTCTACTATTATAAATAAAGCTGCCATGAATATTTTTGTATATCTCTTTTGATTAACATATTGAATCATTTCTAGAAATAAAATTTCTGCTTGGCTGTTTTCCAGAGCTGTTGTGCCATTTTACATCCCTATCAGCAATGCAGGAGAGTTTGAGCTACTCTACATTCTTGTCCAGGTTGGAAATTGTGTCTTTTTAATTTTAGCTATTTTAGTCAGTGTGTAGTAGCCTTTCATTTTAATTTCCCAGGTGAGTAATGATAGTGAGCACTTTTTAATATGTTAATTTTTAAATATATTTTAAAGTTGGGCTGTCTTTGTGTTATGGATTTGTTGAAGTTCTTTATATATTCCGAATATGAGAACTTTCTATGGCAAATATCTTCTGGTCTGTGACTAGCTTTGTACTCTCTTAATAGTATCTTTTTTTCCCTTTATTTGGGGGTGGTGGTGGTGGGCAGTACTCAACCACTGAGCCACATCCACAGCTTTATTTATTTATTTATACAGACTTTCACTAAGTTGCTTAGGGTTATGCTGAGTTGTGAGGCTGGTCTTTAATTTTGAGTCTTTCTGCCGCAGCCTCCCAGGTCTTTGGGATTACAGTGTTCCTGGTTAATAGTATCTTGTAATAAAAGAAAAATTCTTAATTTTGTGACGTTCACTTTATTGGGTTTTATTTGGTTACTTTTCTTTTTTTTAATATCTTGTTTAAAAAATCTTTGCCAAATGCAGGATCATGAAAATAAATATTCTTCAAAGTTTTCTTCTAGAAATTTTATTGTTTTCCCTTTTACTCAAAGCTTTATGATACTTTTCAAATTCCTTTGCATGAATGATGTGAGGTGTAGAGATTGAGGTTTCTTTCTTTCCTTCCTTCCTTTCTTCCTCCCTCTCTTCCTCCCTTCTAACATGGATAGTCTGTTGCTCTAGCAACATAGTTTGAAAAACTGCCTTTTCCCCTCTGGATTGTAGAGTATCTTTGAAATAAATCACTTGGGTTAGTTCCTAGGGTTTTCCATTGGATTCTTTGTCTATACTTGTACCAATTCTGTCACCCCTCATCACCTCCCCCAACCTTTTTTTTGGCACTGGGGATTAAATGCAGGGCCTTGTGCATGCTAAGCACATTCTACCTCTGGGCTGTACCTCCAGCCCCTGCCCTGACCTATTATCTATAGTTTTGTAATGAGTCTTGGTATCTGATATTATAAGTTCCCCCAATTTTTTTATCTTCAATATTTTTTGAGGGTAACACTGCATCCTTTGTGTTTTTATATGCATTAGAATCATACTACACTTTTAAAGATACTATTGGTATGATGGGGATTGCAGATCAGTGAGAAGAGAATTGGCATCTTAACAATATAGTCTTTTAATCCATAATCATGGATACATTTACTTGGAGCTTTAAATTCTCTCAGCAATGTCTTATGGTTTATAATAGAGGTCTTGCACGTCTTTTTAAGTTATTGCTAGATATTTGATGATTTTAAAAAGCCATTGTAAGTGGCATTGTTTAATTAAATTTCATTTTTGAGTTGTTTCATACTAATACATAGATATGCAGTTATTTTTTGTATTTTGATTTGATAAATAGAAATCTTTCTAAATTTGGTTACCTTAATATTTAATAATTTATAGATTCTTCTGTATTTCCTATATTGTGACCATGTCATCTGAGAATAATGACTATTTTATTTATCCTTTTCCAGCATTTGTAATTATTTCTTTGTTTTTATTATTACAGTGGCCAAGACTTCGAGAATAATGTTTAATAGAAGTAATGATAATTATTCCTGAATCAGGGAAAAAATGTTCAATATTTCATCATTAATTATAATGTTAACTATGTTTTTGGAGGCACCCCTTATCAGATTAAAGAAATTCTTATTTATCCCCAGATTTTTGAGAGTTTTCTAAATCATGAATCATTGTTGAATTTATCAAATGATTTTTGTGCTTTTTTGAGATAAACCGTATGGTTTGTGTCCTTAATTCTGAAATGTGGTCAGTTACACTGATTCATTTTCAGATATTAAATGAACCTTGTACTTCCAGGATAAACACTTTGTCAAGATATGTAATCCATTTTATGTATGATTTAATTAAACTCATTGATTTTTACACCTTTTTGTAGGAGGTATTGGCCTGTAATTATTCTTTCTCATAATATTTTTGTGAGATTTTTAATATTAAGGTTTGTTGACCTCCCATAAAGAATTGTGAAATCTTTTTCTTTTTATTCTGAGAGTTTTTAAAATTGATATGTTTCATGTGTAATTGAAAAGATTGTTTTTCTGCAGTTTCTTGGTATCAATGTTCAGTGTCAACAAGACCAAATTGGTTAATCAAGCTGTTCAGCTCTTCATGTGATTGGTTTTTACATTTTTTTTGTTCATTCAGTTAAGAGAGGTGTTTTTAAAATGTCAATGATGACTATAGATTTGTCTGTTTTTCTTTTGAGCTGTTTCAGCTTTTCTTCCATGGATTTTGAAGTTCTTATTGCATGTATAAAAATTTAGGGTTGTTGTAACTTATGGTTGAATTGATCTTTTTGCCATTTTGAAAGACCTTCTTTATCCTTAATAGTATTTCTTGCCTTGAAGTCTACTTTGAACTTTTATTAATATAATGTCTTTATCGTTCCTTTTTCATCAATATTTCTAAATATTTTTCAAAATATGAGTAGTATATTTTCCCTTCATTTTTCATTCAACCTATCTGTATTTTTGTACTTATGGATGGTATTTCTTTTGGATATGGCATATTGATAGGACATGTTGTATTTTCCATTTTGACAACCTTTTTGTTTTAATTGGAATGTTTATTCCATTTATATTTAATGTAATTACAATTACTAATACAGTTAGTTTTAAATCTGTTATCTCAATATTTCTCTTCTATCTCATCTGTTCTTTTAAAAAATTCTTGTTTTTTTATTTTTCAATTTTTCTGAATTCCATTTTTACTCATTAGCTATTCAGTTATACATTTTTCTGTAATTATACTTTGTAGCCATCTTAAAGATTTTAATAAGCATCATTGATTTGTTAAATTAACACTTGGATCATTTCCCCCAAAATGCCAAACCCCAAAAACTTCAACTTCATTTATTCCTTTCTGTTCTTTATGCTATCATTTCATATTTTTTTTGTAAACAATCAGTTTTGTTTTTCTTTTAAGTTATGCATAATGTTGGGATTCATTTTGACATAATTATAAAGGCATGAGATATAATTTGCTCTAATTCAGTCTCCAGTGTTTATTTCCCATTTTCCTCTCAAACTCCATTCTCTCCCCTTTACTGGTCTTTCTGCTATTTATTTCATTTTTTTTTTTTTTTTTTTTTTTTTTTAGTAAGTGTTTTGTGGGTATACATGATGTTATAATTGAGACAATGGTGAGACAGTTAATATCCTATTATATTTATTCACATATATACCTTTTCTAGTGTTCTTCATTTATTTTTACAGTTGTTGATATCTTCTGGAATAATTTTCCTTTAGCTTAAGGAACTTCCTTTACTATTTCTATATAGTTCCACTCTGTAGAGGCAAATTTCTTCAGCCTTTGTTTGTCCAAGAATATTTTTATTTTTATTTTCGTTTTGAAGAAAACTTTCTTGCATGCATTTCTGGGTTGGCATCTTTTATTCTTTTAGCACTTAAAGTATGTAATTCTTGTTTTCTCACTGCCATCATTTCTGTTGAAAAGTTAGCCATTAGACTTATTGTTGCTCCTTTAAAGAAGTATATACTTTTTGACTCTTTTTAAGTAATTTTGTTTTGAATTTATAATGGTTTGACAATATGGTGTCTAGGCATAATTTTCTTTGCATTTATCCTGTTTGGAATTTGCTGGTTTGATGTTTTTCAACTTTGGAAACATTTTTTTTTCTTTTATTTCTTTAAATTTTACTTTTATCTCAGTCTTTTTTTCCCTACTTAACTGTTATATGTATTGACTGTATCCCATATGTCTCTTATGTTTGTTCTTTCTATTCTTTGTGTAGTTCAGTTGTTTTTTTTTTTTATAACTTGTTCTTTTTACCCTTTTCTGTCATTCAGTTGAGTATTTTCTGTTTTTAAAATGTATTATTTTTCTCTTATGCCAACCTAATATTAAATCTACCCGATAAATTTATTTATTAAAATAAAAAATTAGGGTTGTTATAACATTGATTTTTTTTTTTTTGCCATTATGAAAGAACTTTTTAAAAATCTCTAATATTATTTCTTGTCTTAGTATTTCAAGTATTACAATACAGTATCTTAGGCTTTTAGCTCTAGAAAGTCTGTTTTTTTGTTGTTGTTGAATATCTGTACCCTTTCATACATTTTGTTTTCATTTTTTCTTTTACATTAGCATATTAATAATCACTAATTTAAAGCCCTTGTCTCTTTTTTCCTCTAAAATTTATTTATTTATTTATTTTTTATTCTAAGTTGTTATATATGACAGCAGAATGCATTACATTTCATATTATACTTATAGAGCACATATTTACATATCTCTGGTTGTATACAAAATATATTCACACCATTCGTGTCTTCATACATGCACTTAGGGTAATGATATCCATCTCATTCTACCATCTTTTTTTTTTTTTTTCACACTTTTGCCCCCTCTCTTCCCCTCCCTCCACATTGGCCATTCTAGCGTTCCTCTAATCCTCCCATGCTCCCTGTCCCAAACCCACTGTGAACCGGCCTCCTTATATCAGAGAAAACATTTGGCATTTGGCTTTTTGGGTTTGGCTAACTTAACTTAGCATTATATTCAACTTCATCCATTTACCTGCAAATACCATAATTTTTCTCTCTTTTATTGCTGAGTAATACTCCATTGTGTGTGTGTGTGTGTGTGTGTGTGTGTGTATACCACATTTTCTTTATCCATTCATCTACTGAAGGGCATCTAGGTTGGTTCCATAGTTTAGCTATTGTGAATTGTGCTGCTATAAACATTGATGTGGCTGTGTCCCTGTAGTATGCTGTTTTTAAGAACTTTGGGTATAGACCCAGGAGTGGGATAGCTGGGTCATAAGGTGGTTCCATTCCCAGTTTTCCAAGGAATCTCCATATTGCTTTCCATATTGGCTGCACCAGCAATGTATGAATGTGTCTTTTCCCCCCACATCCTCTCCAACATTTATTGTTGTTTGTGTTCTTAATAGCTGCCATTCTGACTGGTGTGAGATGAAATCTTAGAGTGGTTTTGATTTGCATTTCTCTAATAGCCAGAGATGTTGGACATTTTTTCATGTATTTGTTGATTGATTGTATATATTCTTCTGAGAAGTGTCTTTTCAGTTCCTTGGCCCATTTATTGATTGGGTTATTTGTTTTTTTGGTGTTAAGATTTTTGAGTTCTTTATATATCCTGGAGATTAGTGATCTATTTGATGTGCATGTAGTAAAAATTTGTTCCCAATTAGTAGGCTCTCTATTCACCTCACTGATTGTTTCTTTTGCTGAGAAGAAGCTCTTTAGTTTGAATCTATCCCATTTATTGATTCTTGATATTAATTCTTGTGCTGCAGGAGTCTTATTAAGGAACTTGGGGCCTAATCTGACATGTTGGAGATTGGAGCTTACTTTTTCTTCTGTTAGGCTTAGTGTCTCTGGTCTAATTCCTAGGTCCTTGATCCACTTTGAGTTGAGTTTTGTGCATGCTGAGAGATAGGGGTTTAATTTCATTTTGCTACATATGGATTTCCAGTTTTCCCAGCACCATTTGTTGAAGAGGCTATCTTTTCTCCAATGTACATTTTTGGCACCTTTGTCTATTATAAGATAACTGAAGTTATATGCATTAGTCTCTGTGTTCTCTCTTTTGTACCATTGGTCTACCAGCCTATTTTGGTGCCAATACCTTGCTGTTTTTGTTACTGTTGCTCTGTAGTATAATTTAAGGTCTGGTATAGTGATGCCACCTGCTTCACTCTTCTTGCTAAGGATAGCTTTAGCTATTCTGAGTCTCTTGTTTTTCCAGATGAATTTCATGACTGATTTTCTATTTCTATGAGGAATGTCATTGGGATTTTGATTGGAATTGCATTAAATCTGTAGAGCAGTTTTGGTAGTATGATCATTTTGACAATATTAATTATGCCTATCAAAGAACAAGATAGATCTTTCCATCTTCTAAGGTCTTCTATAATTTCTTTCTTTAGTATTCTGTAGTTTTCGTTATAGAGGTCTTTCATGTCTTTCGTTATGTTGATTCCCAAGTATTTATTTTATTTTATTTCATTTTTTGATGCTATTGTAAACGGGGTAGTTTTCCTCATTTCCCTTTCAGAGGATTTGTCACTGATACATAGAAATGCCTTAGACTTATGGGTGTTGATTTTGTATCCTGCTACTTTGCTGAATTCATTTATGAGTTCTAGAAGTTTTCTGGTAGAATTTTTTGGGTCTTCTAGGTATAAAATCATATTGTCAGCGAATAGTGATAATTTGGGTTCTACTTTACCTGTCTGTATCCCTTTAATTTCTTTTATCTGTCTTATTGCTCTGGCCAGTGTTAAATGGAAGTGGTGAAAGAGGGCATCCCTATCTTGTTCCAGTTTTTAGAGGGCTTTCAATTTTTCTCCATTTAGAATGATGTTGGCCTGGGGCTTAGCATAGATAGCTTTTACGATGTTGAGATATGTTCCTGTTATCCCTAGTTTTTCTAGTGTTTTGAACATGAAGTGGTGATGCTTTTTCTGCATCTATTGAGATAATAATATGGTTTTTATCTTTAAGTCTATTGATGTATTGAATTACATTTATTGATTTCTGTATGTTGAACCATCCTTGCATCCCTGGAATGAACCCCACTTGGTAGTGGTGTACTATATTTTTGATATGATTTTGTATCTGATTTGCCAGAATTTTATTGAGAATTTTTGCATCTGTGTTCATTAGAGATATTGGTCTGAAGTTTTCTTACTTTGATGTGTCTTTGCCTGGTTTTGGGATCAGGGTGATATTGGCCTCATAGAATGAGTTTGGAAGTGCTCCTTATTTTTCTATTTCCTGAAATAAATGAAGAGTATTGGTATTAGTTCTTCTTTAAGGGTCTTGTAGAACTCAGCTGTGTATCCATCCGGTCCTGGGCTTTTTTGGTTGGTAGGCTTCTGATGGCATCTTCTATTTCATTGCTTGAAATTGGTCTGTTTAAATTGTGTATATCATCCTGCTTCTATTTGGGCAAATCGTACGACTTTAGAAATTTGTCGATGCCTTCAATATTTTGTATTTTATTAGAGTACAAGTTTTCAAAATAATTTCGAATTATCTTCTGTTTCTGTAGTCTGTTGTGATATTTCCTTTTTCATCGCATATATTAGTAATTTGAGTTCTCTCTCTCCTTTGTTAGCCTTGCTAAGGGTCTGTCAATTTTATTTATTTTTGCAAAGAACCAACTTTTTTTTTTGTCAATTTTTTCAATGGTTTCTTTTGTTTCAATTTCATTGATTTCAGCTCTGATTTTAATTATTTCCGGTCTTCTACCCCTTTTGGTGTTGGATTGTTCTTCTTTTTCTAGAGCTTTGAGATGTAATGTTAAGACATTCATTTGTTGACTTTTTCTTCTTTTGAGGAATGAACTCAATGCAATGAACTTTCCTCTTAGAACTGCCTTCATAGTGTCCCAGAGATTTCAATTTGTTGTGTCTGTGTTCTCATTCACCTCTAAGAATTTTATAAACTTGTCTTTGATGTCATCTGCAACCCATTGTTCATTCAGTAGCATATTAGTCTCCAGGTGTTGGAGTAGCTTTTATTTCTTATTTTATCATTGATTTCTAATTTCATTCCATTATGGTCTGATAGAATGCAGGGTAGTATCTCTCTTTTTTTTTTTAATATTTGCTAAGAGTTGTTTTGTGGCTTAATATATGGTCTATTTTAGAGAAGGATCCATGTGCTGCTGAGAAGAAAGTGTATTCGAGCATTGAAGGATGAAATATTCTATATAAGTCAGTTAAGTCTAAGTTGTGTATTGTATTTTTGAGTCTATATTTTCTTTTCTTTGGAAAATTTATCCAGTGGTGAAAGGGGTATGTTAAAGTATCCAAGAATTATTGTGTTGTGGTCAATTTGACTCTTGAACTTGAGGAGTCAGATCACATATAGGGGGAGACTAACTTGTACCACGGCAGATTTTTCAACACAGACACTCAAAGCCAGGAGATCATGGAACAGCTTATACCAAGCTCTGAAAGAAAATGGATGCCAACCAAGAATCTTATATCCAGCAAAATTAAACTTTAGATTTGAGGATGAAATAAAAACCTTCCATGATAAACAAAAGTTAAAAGAATTTATAACTAATAAGCCAGCACTACAGAACATCCTCTGCAAAATATTCCATGGAGAGGAAATGAAAAACAATGATGAAAAACCAGCAGAGGGAGGTATTACACTAAAGGAAAAACCAATCAGAGGAGAAACCATGTCAAGTTAAATACCAAAAATAAACATAAATAACAAACATAAATGGCTGGAAATACAAATCATGTCTCAATAATAACTCTGAATGTTAATAGCCTAAACTCACCAATCAAAAGACATAGACTAGCAGATTAGATCAAAAGAACAGACCCAACAATAGGCTGCCTCCAAGAGACTCATCTCATAGGAAAAGACATCCACAAGCTGACGGTGAAAGGTTGGGAGAAATCCTACCACTCACATGGACTGAGGAAACAAGCAGGGGTTTTCATCCTCATAGCAAATAAAGTAGACTTCAAGCTAAAGTCAATCAAAAGGGATAAAGAAGGACACTATATACTTCTCAAGGGAACCATACACCAATAAGACTTAACAATTATAAATATATATGCCCCAAACAATGGAGCATCCATGTTCATCAAACTCTTCTAAAGCCGTTGCCTCTTGACTATTTGCATCATCTCTGGATTTGTTTTTGTTTTCTGATTTTTGTTGATGATTAGTTACATTTTTCTGATTCTTCACATACATTGTAATTTTTAATTATATACTAAATATTGTGTATAATTCAACTACAGAGAGGCTAATTCCTCTTTTAAACTGTTAGGCCAATTGAGTGAAGTATTGTCTCTTCAATTTAATTAGGAGTTGAGTTGGATTTTGTTAGGTTTAGTCTGAATTGCGGCTTTAGTAAGATTTAGTTTAACTCTGGTTTGTCTCCTTATCTTACTAGGTTTTTGACTGAAAGACTGAGATTTCTTCTCCACAGTTCTGTTTTCTCTTCTTTGGAGGTTTTGAGCTTAGCCCTTTGTTCTCGTGCTCAACTGTTTTAAATTCAGGCAAATGTTGGAGACCTTTCATGTGTTGTTTGTGGTTAGTCCCCTATTTCTAGCAAAATTTTTCACTCTGTCATGTCTTTTAATCTACAAGCTCAGACTTGCAGCCTCGAGCATCAGGAAGAATTCAGCAAATGTTCCTTTCAACCTTGCAGTGGGGGCTTTTTACTTTGCAGACAAAACACACTATTTTCTATTTTGACCAGTAGAGGCCTTCTGCTTGGGCCAATCTCAATTCTTAATCTATGCCCAGAATCTTAAAATTCTCCTAGGAGGGCTGGGGATATATAGCTCAGTTGGTAGAGTGCTTGCCTTGCATGCACAAAGCCCTGGGTTCAATCCCAGCACTTAAAAAAAACAAAACAAGGGGTTGGGGTTGTGGCTCAGCGGCAGAGCACTCGCCTTGCACGTGCGCGGCCCGGGTTCGATCCTCAGCACCACATAAACATAAATGCATTGAATTGTGTACAACCAAAGTAAATAAATAAATATTAAAAAAAAATCCTATTAAAATTCTCCTAGGAAAGAAAATGGCATGTGATTGATACATAGGAAGGCTTACCTCTTTTTAGAATTTTAGTTCATCTATTTCATATTACTTCACAGGTACACTGATGTCTTGAAAATGTGATTATAATCTTTTTCTAGTTGTTTTTCAAGTATTGTAGTAATTGCTTAAAGGTCCTTAAAGGTTAAAACTCTGAAGTCTTTTTTTTTTTCTAATTAAAACGTAACATGCTGTATTAACTTTGACTAAGTTATGCTGCATAGCAAATGATCTCAATATTTCAGCAGTTTACAATAGCTTATTTTCTGTTATTGCTACATGTTAGCTGATGGTTGGCAGTAGCTTTGCTCTTGCTCTACATACCTTCTAATTCTGAGGTCCACGCTGGAGAAAAACTCCTATTTGGGCCATGTTGTTCTTCTAATGGGGGCGGGGGGGAGAAGGAGATTTGGCATAAATACACAGTGGCTTTTAAAACTCTTGCTTGGATGATTGTTTTATATGCTATTGACCACAGCAAATCAGTTAGCCAAGGCCAAAGTCAACAAGAGGAATACTGTAATACACAGGAAGAAGTGGGAGTACTTATCCTTTTGAAGGAAGGTGGATTTAATTGTTACAAATTTTATAAAATCCACCATACATACTAATAGAAAAAAAATTAAATGCAGAGATGTGCAGTGTTTATAGAGTTCTACCTTCTGACTCCTAGGATAATTAGTGATTAATATACAGTTTGGTGTATATTTAAGATTAAAATCTTATAATTGTGTTAACTTGATGTTTTCTTTAAAAATAATTATCTTGACATGTTATGAATAAGACTTTGATTTTTTTCAATCATTTGCTCAGAAGAACAGTAGAGTGCTCAAATGGGCTATATTCAGTTCTTTATTTGTCTTAGACTTATTATAATGTTCAATTTACAGTTCTAAATATAAAATATCTTTAGCAAAACTTTGGTTCTGATCCATGGTATGCCAATATCATCACTTATTTTCTGAGGTAAAAAGGTAAAAAGAGAACCCTGGGATTTTGTAATACAAATATGTTTAAATTTTTGTTTATTATTAGGACACAATTTTAAGGTTAAGGGTGCTAAAAATAACAAAAGTCAAAAACAAAAAGTTCTTGTCTCAGCTTGGATATTTTTACCTAATATATTTCACAGAGATTAAAGTGGGTTAACCAGACTCCCCGTTAGAATGAAAATACCCATGAGGAAAATTTATTTATTTAGTTATTTAACATGTAATTTTTTTTCTATTCAGAGTAATTCTTGTAGTTCAGGTTTTCATGAAGAAGGTCCATCTGTAGAGAAAAATGAACATAATTATGTACCTGATAGGTGAGTACAAGTATCATTTGGGAGTTTGGATTCTGAGGGTTTCTGAGCATTGGGACATGTTTGGAGAGAAAGATGAAAGAAACATAGGAAAAGCTAATTTTTGCTTTAGGTCTATCCTTTTGGAATTTGGTATGCCAGTAAAAATCAAATTTGTAAGGTAGCTAGGTGCTATGGTTCCCATAGACAAAATGACTTGAATGAAGAAGATCTAGGCTCAGATTATATTTTGGTTGTCACTGAAATGCTCCATTATTTAGGCAATATACTTAAGTTTTGTTTTTGAAATAGAGATAATAATTAACTTTCAGATCCTTCCATCTTTTATTTGTTCCTCTGTTCTTTAAATCATCTCTTTTATCCAACTTTAATTTCATGATCCTTCATTATATGTGACATATCTTTTCAACTCCCTTGCATGTGCTCTTAACTTTCTTTTTTACTCTCAGTTGGTCATACCTACTTTGAAAAATCGAACCCAATTTGAATCCAGTCTTCTTTCAACTCTAACTTTGTACCTGTGTAGGTGTATTGGTTTAGAGAAAACTGCAAACTCATGCTGCCTAGTTTTACTTAAATGCATAGTCACAAAGATCAAGTGTCAAGTAAGTTTTTAATACTATTTGGCATTCATACAATATTTTCCTAGATCATTTTTCTTCTGTTTTCTTAGATGATGTATTTCATGTTTTTCTTATCAAATTTCCCAACATTTCATTCCCTAATCTCTCCCTCAGATGATGATTTTGCTTCTTACCTCACTGAGAAAATTGAAGCAACCCCTTTTAATATTCCGACAGAGGGGATGTCCCCAGTGACCTGAAGTCTTCCCACAAGTCCCTACCTCCCAAAGTTTCCACCACCTCCATATAGTGCCACCCTGGGGACTGAGCCTTCAACATGTGAAGCTTCGAAGGATGTTCAAGATCCAAATTATAGCAAGAACTATCCTTGTTTTTTCTCTTTCTTATTCCTCAATCAATTTTTCATCAAAATCTTGTCAAGCTCTGCTGTTTCCACTGTGCTCCAAACTACCACTACCCATGATCTAGAATTATATAGTGACCCCCTAACTTGTTTCTCAGTTACCTTGTTATACATCCTTCTACATTTTTTCCCTACAAGTAGCCTAAATGATCCCTTCAAAAATTAAGTGAGGGCTGGGGATGTGGCTCAGCGGCAGAGCGCTCGCCTTGCACGTTCGCGGCCCGGGTTCGATCCTCAGCACCATGTAAAAACATAAATGCATTGCATTGTGTACAACTAAAGTAAATAAATAAATATTAAAAAAAATTAAGTGAAATATTTCTCTTCTTTGCTTTGAATTCTCCAGTGTCTCCCCATTTCACTTAGTATAAAATCCAGTGGTCCACAAGTACTTACAAGATTAGTTACCTTATGCTTTTACTCTTCCTAATTCTTCCTGCTCTAACCACATTGGCTTCATTGCTATTCCTGATAGGTATTGATCTTAGGATTTTTTGCAGTAAGTTCCCTTTACCTAAACTACTCTCCCTTGAGGAACCACATTACCAGCTTTCTAAAATATCACCTCAAACCACTGTAATAAAAATTGCAATGTTCTCCTGTTTTTCACACACATTTTTTCCTATATTCTTCTAATAACCGCCTTCACTGTCTCTATTTTTCCTATAGCATTTATTGTTTCCTTTAACATAATTGTTCATTTACATATTGTGTTAATATTTCTTTTGTTAGAATAATTTCCACCAGGAATAGATCTTCGTGTATTTTTGTGTATGTTTACTGATGTATTCCAAATACCTGGAACAGTGCTTAGAACTTAATAGGCGTCCAGTGAATTTTTGTTGAGTGAAAGAAGAAAGTCTTATCTTTTTGGGTTGTATAGATATTAAACATGCTAATGTACTGTATGAACTTTAAGCAATGACTGGCATTCTGTATATGTTCAGGAATTTTGCTTGCTTTCTTTCTGTTTCTTATTTACTTGAGATACCTGGAAATATTGGGAATGCTGTACATTTCTAGAATATTTCATTTCATTTCTAGAATATTTGTTAGAGTAGCCTTTGTAGCTGAATTCAGCTTTCCCTTGTTCTTTTTGCTTTCTTTCTCTAGTCAATGTAATAGTTTAAAAGAGAATTTAAAGAGAGAGGTGTTTTCCTCTGATATCTGAGCTTATTGTGGATGGGTAAAAAACTGGTGAGAAAGTAATCTTTCTTTCATTTTAGTATGTCTCTTCTCTTATGTTATTTTCTGGTTCACAATTCCTGGCATGTAGTTAATATTCAACACGTTTTTGAATGACCGTATTTTTTCCTGTTCAGTGGAATCTGTCTTTCCAAACAAACATGGTCTCTTCCATGGATTATAAGAAGCAAAACAGTCTGAGAATTATGGAGTTGATACAAAGTGTTGAGTAAAGACTGATTATTGCCCTATAATGCAATAATATCCCCTATAAGGGGATAAAATGTAGTTATGCAGCGAATCAGAAGTAGACAGGTTTGTTGGTCACACTGTATTTGTATAAAATAATGCTGTTATTTCCAGACATGTTAATTATAATAAATCATCTGATTGACTTAGAATTTCATGCAATTCTTTTTTTTTAATTTTCATATTTTATTAATGTGGTGAAATGTTGATTCAAGAATATATGTGAATTAATGGAATAGAAAAGTTTACCAAAATAGTCCATGTATACAATAGAATATAACTTTATTAAAGCTTTTTTGCAATGTCAATATTTTTATTGTGCAACCAACTGAATCAAAGTGACCAATTTCAGCAAAAGTATATAAAAGCAGAAAGCTATCTAAATAAGCATAAGTTTGTATGATTAAAGAAAATAGATACTTGCCATCTCAAAATTGAAAAGAATTTCTGTGCAAAGTTAATTGAGAGACTTCATAATTATTTTGAAAAGAGGTGTTATTTACATTGGCATGAATTCTTTTTTTCTCTTCCCAGAGTTTTAAAATTTTTAATTTGTTCTTTTTTGATATACACGAGCATAGAGTATATTTTGAAATATTTATATACATGGAGTATAACTTATTCTAATTAGGATCCCATTCTTGTGGTTGTGCATGATGTGGAGTTACCCTGGTCATGTATTCATATATAAGGATAGGAAAGTTATGTCCAGTTCATTCTTATGTCTTTCCTATTCCCATCTCCCCTCCCTCCCTTCCTGTCATTCCGCTTTTTCTTTCTATTTTTTTTATGTTGCTGGGGATTGAACCCAGGGCCTTGTGCAAGCGAGGCAAGCACTCTACCAACTGAGCTATATCACCAGCCCCTCATTCCCCTTTTTCAAATCCAGTGAACTTCTATTCTTTCACTCCTTACCCTCCCTTGTTGTTGGTTATCATCCATATATTGGAGAGAACATTCAACCTTTGATTTTTTTGGAACTGATTTTTTTTCACTTGGCACGCTATAATTTCATTCTTCTTTATGGCTGAGTAATATTCCATTGTATATATGTACCACATTTTCTTTATCCATTTATCTGTTGTAGGCACCTAGGTTGGTTCCATAGCTTGGCTATTATGAATTGAGCTGCTGTAAACATTGTTGTGGCTGTGTCATTGTAGTATGCTGATTTTATGTCCTTTGGGTATAAACCAAGGAGTGGGATAGCTGGGTCAAATGATGGTTCCATTCCAAGTTTTCTGAGGAATCTCCATACTGTTTTCCATAGTGGTTGTACCAATTTGCAGTTCTACCAGCAGAGCTGCTATAAACATTGATGTGGCTATGTCACTATAGTATGCTGATTTTAAGTCCTTTGGATATATACCTAGGAGTGGGATAACTTGGTCAAATGTTGGTTCCATTCCAAGTTTTCTAAGGAATTTTCATACTGCTTTCCATAGTGGTTGCTCCAATCTACAGTCCCATCAGCAATGTATGTGCATACCCTCTTCCCCATATCCTTGCCAACATTTATTGTTACTTGTATTCTTGGTAATTGCCATTTTGACTGGAGTGAGAGGAAATCTCAGTTTAGTTTTATTTTTCATTGCTAGAGATTTTCAACATTATTTTATATATTTTGACCATTTCTATTTCTTCTGTGAAGTGGCTGTTCAGTTCCTTTGCCCATTTGTTGATTGGGTTTTTAATTTTTTTTGGTGTTTTTTGAGTTCTTTATATATTCTGGAGATTAGTGCTCTGATTGTGTGTGTGTGTGTGTGTGTGTGTGTGTGTGTGTGTGAGAGAGAGAGAGAGAGAGAGAGAGAGAGAGAGAGAGAGAAATTTGCTCCCATTCTGTAGGCTTTCTCTTCACTTCGTTGATTGTTTCTTTTGGTGAGAAGAAGCTTTTTAGTTTGAATCCATCCCATTTATTGATTCTTGATTTTATTTCTTATGCTTTAGGAGTCTTGTTAAGGAAGTCAGGTCCTAAGCTGACGTGATGAAGATTTGGGCCTGCTTTTTCTTTATTAGGTACAGAGTCTCTGGTTTAATTCCTAGATACTTGATCCACTTTGGGTTGAGTTTTGTGCAGGGTGAGAGAAGTTTAATTTCATTTTGCAGTTCCAGCTATTCTCAACTCCAGCTGCCAGTCACTTGGGGCTAGACATCAAAATAGTCATCTCTAAGATGTATATCTGAGATTAGAGAATATTAAATGTGAATCCTACTCACTACTGTTGGTGTGAGTCCCATTTTTGCTTCTGATACCTAGAGATTTACTTTTCTTCCTTTCACATTCATCAATTTATCTTGATTTAAAATCTCTGTAAGATTCGATTTGCTGACTGACTCTGTATTATCTTAAATATTGTGGTAATTGTAGTTTTGTCCATTGATCCTTCTTCATTTCTACCCTAAGATAACTTTTGGCTGGGGGGGTGAAGGTACCAGGGATTGAAACCAAGGGGGCTTAACCACTGAGCCACATCTGTAGCCCTTTTTTAAAGTTTTTATTTTGAGACAGGGTCTCATTAAGTTGCTCAGGGCCTTGCTAAGTTGCTGAGGCTGGCTTTGAACCTGTGATCCTCCTGCCTCAGTCTCCCTAGCTGCTGAGATCACAGGTGTGCACCATTGTGCCTGTCCTACCCTAAATAACATTTTTAGATAACCTTTCTTATGCTTGTTACTTTACTACTTTTATGTTCTTGCCCTCTATACCTAAGTCTTGAGCTGAAAAGTTTGGTTCTATGTTAGTCTGCTTTTTATTGCTGTGACCAAAATACCTGACAAGAACAATTTAGAAGAGGAAAAGTTTATTTGGGCTCATGGTTTCAGAGGTCTCAGTCCATGGTCTGATGACTCCATTGCTCTGTGCCTGAGATAAGGCAGAACATCCTGGCAGAAGGGTGTGGTGGAGGAAAACTTTTCAGGTCATAGCAGCCAGGGAACAGAGGGCAGTAGGAGGAAAGCTAGGTATGAAATATAATCCCAAGGGCATTCCCACAGTGACCTAGCCTCATCTCACCTCTTCGTCCACAGTTACCTCTTAGTCCAGTAGTTCTTTCAAGTTATTAATTCATCAAATTGATTAATCCACTGATTAGGTCATAGCTCTTATAATCATTTCCCCTCTGAACATTCTTACATTGTTTAATGTGAGCTTTTGGGCAGTGCCTCATATCTAAACCATAACAGTTGCCCTTCACATACCTAAAATCCATTCTTTGTCTTCTTTCCTGTTTTTCTATCTTACAGATACCTTTGCATGCCCAAAATAATACTCAGCCCTTTTCTATTTTTTACTGTAGACTTTTTACTGTATTAAGAGGGACTGAATTTCTATAATTGTGAAAACTTGACGTCTTATTTTACTTTTTTTTGGTACTGAGAATTGAACCCTGTGGCACTCTACCACTAAGCGCAATCCTCAGCACTTTTTATTTTGAGATCAGGTCTTGCTAAGTTGCCCAGACGGGCCTCAAACTTGTGATCTTCCTGCCTTAGCCTCCCAAGTTGCTGGGATTACAGGTGAGCGCCACCATGCCCAGCGAAAATTTTTTCATGTTATTTGCCATTGATATATGTTCTTTTGAGAAATGTATTTGATCATTTACCCATTTCTTAAAAATTTTTTTAAGTTGTCAATGGATCTTTATTATTTTTAAATTTATATGTGGTGCTGAGAATTGAACCCAGTTCCTCACACATGCTAGCAAGTAGGCAAGTGCTCTGCCATTGTGCTATGACCCCAGCCCTCATTTACCCATTTTTAAAATCTGAAATTTTGTTTTTATTTGCTGTTGAATTGTCTGAGTTCCTTATATATCCTGGCTGTTAGTATTTTGTTGGGTAGTTTGCAGTTGTTTTCTCCCATTCTGTAGGTTTTTTGTTTTTTATTTTCTTTTACGGTGCTGGGAATTGAATCCTGGGCCTCATGCATGCCAGGTAAGCACTCTACCACTGAGCCATGGTCCCACCTCCCTAGAGATTATCTGTTTTGATTGATTCATGTGCTGAACAGAAGCTTTTTAGTTTGATGTAATCCCATTTGTCAGTTTTTACTTTTATTGCCTGTGCTTTGGTGGTCATATCTCAAAACTCTTTACTAGGCCAATGTCCTGAAATATTTTCCCTGTTTTCTTCCAGTAGATTCATAGTTTTTGGTTTTATATTTAAATCTTTGATTGATTTTTGAGTCAATATTTGTATGTGGTTAGAGATGGGGGTAAGGTTTCATTCTTCTGCATATGGGTTTCTAGTTTTCCCAGAACCAGGTCGGTCTTAAAGAGACTTTCCTTTCTCCAGTGTATGTTCATGGTACTTTTGTTGAAAGTTCATTGGCTGTAAATACATGTATTTATTTTTGGTTTCTCTGTTCTGTTCCATTCATCTATGTGCTTGTTTTCATGCCTGTACCATTTTCTAAGCTTTTGTTTAGCTTAAAATTTATTTCATCTGCATTTTTCAAGGATATTATTGTTGAATATAGAATTCTAGGTTGAGATTTCCCTTTCTAGTGCTTTAGAGATGTTATCCTATTGTTTTCTGACATCTAATGAGAAGTTGATAGTCATTCTTATCCTTGTTTCTCTACTACATGGTATCTCTCTCTCCCTACCTCTTCCATCCCTCCCTTTTGCTGTCTGCTTTCAAGACTCCTTATTTTTGGTTTTTATCAGTTTGAGTATGATGTGGTTTTCTTTATGTTTAGATGTGGTTATCTCTATATTTATCCTGATTGAGATTGGCTAAAATTGGAATTTGGTGTTTTTCATCATAGTTCAGAACATTTTGGCAATTTTTTTCAAATATTTCTTCCGTCCCAGTTACTCTTTTTTCCTCTGGGATCACAATTATGTGTATTTTAAATCATCTGATATTGTCTCACTCATCCCTAGAACTTTATTCATTTTTCTGTTTGAAGAATTTTGATTGATTGGTCTTCAACTTTAATATTCTTATATCATGTCTATATTCTTAAGCCTCTTCAGTGAAGTTTGATTTTAGTTATTATATGTTAAAGTTCTAGAATTTCACATGGTTCTGTTTTGTGGTTTCCATTTTGTTAATTTCTTAGTTAATCTAATAATTACTTGATTTCTTTAAATATCATCTGATAATCTCATTTTTTCTTGATTATAAAATGATACTAGATATAATTTATAATAAATTAATATTATTGGATTACTTATTTAAAAGTTTACAGATAGGGATTTTTTTTTTTTTTTTAACTCTCCTGAACATCTATGGGATTTTATGTTTGTAAACTACAATGATGGATGTGTGATCAAGGGCAGAGATGTGAATAGAAATTAGATGTTTGTTTGGGGTTGTGGCTCAGTGGTAGAGCGCTCGCCTAGCATGTGCACGGCCGGGGTTCGATCCTCAGCACCACATAAACATAAATGCATTGCATTGTGTACAACTAAAGCAAATAAATAAATATTTAAAAAAAAAAAAGAAATTAGATTGTTGCCGGGCATGGTGGCGCATGCCTGTAATCCCAGCACTTTGGGAGGCTGAGGCAGGAGGATCACGAGTTCAAAGCCAGCCTCAGCAATGGCGAGGCACTTAGCAACTCAGTGAGACCCTGTCTCTAAACAAAAAATACAAAAAAAGGGCTGGGGATGTGACCCAGTGGTCAAGTGCCCCTGAGTTCAATCCCTGGGACCACAAACAACAACAACAACAACAACAAAAAGAAATTAGATTGTTAAATTCTGTAGAATAGGCAATGCAACAAATGGTACTATGGCTTTAATGTCTTAAGTTTGATATAGTTCTCAGTAGATTACTAGATTTTGCCAGTGTTTTCCTCTTATACTGTCAGTTATATCATCAGGAATCTTAGACTTTTAGTATTTGAACTTTAGAAATGAGCCTGATAAACTCATTTTCATTCTGTTATAATATGTATGCTAGGATTTCATACATACTGAGTTGAACAGATAGGTAACAAATGCTTCCAATGCAGATTGTTATATCAATAATGGTATAACATAAAGAATCCAATAGTTCCCAGCCAATATATGACAGATAATATTAACACATAGCTTTAGAATATTAGAACAAAAGTGAATTCTTAATTTTCAGGATAAGCAAGTTACCAGTTAAAAACCCCAACAAAATAAGTGCATAACCATGTAATGCTTTTTATTGTATTATAGAAAAAAGTTTCAGTAGATTCTGCACGTATGGTAGATTACATAGGATAATATATTACACATGATATACAAAATATATGCATATATAGATGTGTATAACATGTACACTTATTTATGTGCACATGTGCCTGTTTAAATTGCATTAAGTTTTGTATTAGCAGAAAAAAATTTCATCTTCCTGTTATTGACACAGGTTTCATAAATGTTTGTCAATAGGGGAAATGAAGTGCGGGGCATGGTGGCACATGCCTGTCTGTAATCCCAGTGACTCGGAGGCTGAGGCACAAGGATGGCATGGTCAAGACCACCTTTAGGAACTTAGTGAGGACCTGAGTAACTTAGTGACACCCTATCTCAAAATAACAAAAAGGGCTGGGGAATACAGCTCAGTGGTAAAATACCCTTGGGTTCAAGTTCCAGTACCAAAACGAACCAAAAAATGGGGGAATGAAGTGACTTTGTAGCTATGTATGTTGTTTATCACAATATCTCTTTAGCATCTATCACAGAGTCTGGCATATGGTAGGTGTTTAATATTTGTTGAATGTAATATTGTAGATTCTTTCTCTATTGTGATTTAGATATGGGGTGTTCCCCAAAAGCTCCCGTGTTAATGCTTGTGATGAATCCATTTGGATTAATAATAGTTTGAGTGGATTACTGAGTGGTAATGTAGGCAGGTGGGGCATGTCTGGAGGAAGTAGGTGCCCAGTGTAGAATAATAGAGTCATATGGTCAATAATTACTGAGTGAAATTATATTTGAGACTTTGTTGATCCGTAAGCCTAAAAGAGTCTCAAGTCTAATTGTTCTTCCATAGGCTTATCTTTCTATAGCAATCAGTTTGTGTACTCTTTGCTCCTACAAAGAGGTATGCCAAAGCAGGTATATATTTTGTATCTCTTGATATCATTCTTTCTGCATAGCCATTTGGATTTAGGAAAGGACACTTTAAATTAAAACAATGCCTAATCTGTAGACTAGCTAACAAATTTCTAATGAGATTTCCTGAGGTTGACTTAGCTTGTAAGCTGAATTTTTACCAGCTGAATTCAGGAAAGAAAGAATGGAAGGGTAGCTAAACAAGCTTGTTGGTGGAGAGATCAGAACAAGAGTTATATGAATACATAGGTATATGACATTAACTGGCTTCACCTGAATTAGGTATTTTAAATAATACAAAATAGAAACATAAGTATTATGTTTTATACTTAGAAAAAGAGAAATGACATTTTAATGTCAAATCCATGCCTGTTTCTTGAGTCATCTTTTGTAGTCCTTTTAAAGATTCATTTTAGGCTTTATCAGGAATGAACTGTTTGACTTTTTTAAATTATTCTATGCTGGGGCTTATAGTTCTAGGCCTAGGCCCTTCTGACATGTTTAACTTAAAATCCCGGGTGTTTTTATTAAGGTCTTTTTAACTTAACAGTGTTTAAATTACACTTCTCCCAAGAATTGTGGGACTATGAAATCTGTGCTCAGATCTTCAGCTTCCCAGCTACCATTTTCTGCTGGCATTCTTGAGATTTTACTCTCTAATGCATTTTAGAAGTAAGTCAATAACTTGAGGGAGTGTCTTTATGGAATTTGGGGCTTCTCTCTGCAGTTCTTTAAAGCTATAGCTCCACTGATAGTTTGACCATAATTTTGTGGTCCCCCCGCCCCCCCCCCGCCCAGCCTTCTTTATAGAGTAGAGAGTATAGATTTATTGGTGGTGGTATGATAGGTGATTTTTACTCATTCTTTTTGGTGATATATCAGATTTCATTTTGACATAAAAGCATGGAATATAATTTGTTTTAATTCAGTCCCCAGTACTTCCCCTTCCCCCTTCCCTCCTCCCTCTTCCTGTTCCCTTCCCTTTACTCTGCTGATCTTTCTGCTATTTTAAGTTAGTGTCATGTGGGTATACATAATGGTGACTATATTCCTATATGTACATAGGAAAGTTAGGTAAGCTTCATTACACTGTTTTTTACTTATCCCATCCATCCCTCCTCCCTCCCCTTCATTCCCTTTGTCTATTCCACTGATCTTTCTTCTATTTTTTTGCCCCCCCCCTTATTTTGGATTAGCTTTTGCATATCAAAGAAAATATTAGACCTTTGATTTTTTTGGGGACTGGCTTTTTTCACTTAATATGATAGTGTCTAATTCCATCCATTTACCAGCAAATGCCATAACACCTTTTTTTTTTTTTTTAAATATTTATTTATTTGCTTTAGTTGTACACAATGCAATGCATTTATGTTTACGTGGTGCTGAGGCTAGAACCCGGGCCGCGCACGTGCTAGGCGAGCGCTCTGCCGCTGAGCCACAACCCCAGCCCATAACACCTTTCTTAATGGCTGAGTAAGACTCTGGTAGTGGTTTGAGGTATAAATTCAAGCAGAAGTTTAGCTGTGGTCTCAGAGTTAGAGAACTTTAGTTTCTATTGCCCTACAGGGACTGCTTGCTTTTGTACGAAGAAGCTCAGTAAGTTTCTGGCTTTAACTCTTTAGTTCTGCTTCTAATTTCTAATTTAAATTTCACTTCTGGACCATAGGGTAAGAGTAAGGGGGATATATATATATATATATATATATATATATATATATATATATTATATGAATGATACATGTCATATATATATGCAAATTTTAAATCGACATTGAGTAAAATTGATTTTTTTGGTGCAGTTCTATTAATTTAACACATATATATTTACATAGCCATGACCATAATTGGGTTATAGAACACTCATCCCCCCAAATCTCCCTTGTGTCATCTCTGTAGTCACACCCTCCACACACCCATACTTCTGGCAGCTACTGTTCTGTTGTCACTGTAGTTTTATCTTTTCAAGAATGTGATATCAGTGAAATCATAGTATTTAACCTTTTGTACCACTGTTTTTTTTTTTTATTATTTTACATAATAGCTTTAAGATTTAGTCAAGTTGGTACATGCATCAATAGTTCATTCCTTTTTAAAAAAAATTTTTTTGTAGTTGTAGATGGACAGAATGCCTTTATTTGATTTGATTTTTTTTTTTTTTTTTTTTATAACTATGGTGCTAAGGATTAAACCCAGTGCCTCATGCATGCTAGGCAAGTGCTCTACCGCTGAGCTATAGCCCTAACCCTCATTGCTTTTTATTCTTGTGTAGTATTCCATTATATGAATATAGTTTATCCGTTCACTAGTTGAAGGACTTTTGGGTGCTTTTCTTTCTTTCTTTTTCTTTTTAGGTTTTAAATAAAGCTACTCTATACACTTCATATACAGGTTTCCGTGTGAATATATTTTGGTTTCTCCAGGGTAAAATCCCAAGAATGGGATTTCTAGGCCCTATTATAAATGTATGTTTAACTTTTTAATAAGCCACCAAAATGTTTTCTCAAATAGATATGCCAATTTGCATCCCCACCAACAATATATGAGCGTTCTAGTTGCTCTGTATCCTTGCTAGCAGATGTTGTTGTCAGTATTTTTTATTTTAGTCATTCTGAAAGGCATGTACTGGAATCTTCTTGTGAATCATATTTCTCTTTTGGATAAAGATGTTAAACATCTTTACATGTACTTACTTACCATCATATATCTTTCTAAAAATATTTATTTTTCAGTTGTAGTTGGACACAATACCGTTATTTTATTTATTTATTTTTACATGGTGCTGAGGATTGAATCCAGGGCTGTGCATGTGCTAGATGAATTGCTGTGCTAGGCAGACTGCTCTACCACTGAACCACAACCCCAGCCCACCATCATATATCTTATCTGATGAAGTGTCTTAAGTATTTTACCTAGGTTTTAACTTGGTTATTTTACTATTTTTTTTTTTTTTTAAGTCTAGTCAAATTTGTTACTGGTCTCGCACCCCTTTTTCTTTTCTCTTTTGCCTGATATTGCCATATATTTGATGCTGATAGGGTGAGTCTTAAGTATAATTTACTATGCCATGTTGAAAGGAAGTTCAAAGTTGAATATTTTTGAGGTCAGCATTTCTTACATTAAAGGATTGCAGAAAACTAATGCAGTAGAGATGGAACAAAGTAATTGTGAATATCTAAATAATCCTGCTTGCTACTCTTTTACAACCATGTTCTGATCTATAAAATGAAATGAAACCATTTATATTTAGGTCAACTAATTTTGAAGATTAGTATAAGCCATAGAGCTATAATTTTTGGTCTCATAGTTTTTGTCTGCTTTTAAAAACTAGTTTTCAAAGTCTAATTTCTATGGTTTTATACTAAGTATATTAAACATTTGCCACTGAATGGAAGATTTTTAGAAGTACCTCATACTGACATGCTTTATTTTCTTATGATTTTAAATTGGTGTTTATGGCAATTCTCATAATATCTTTGATTGCTAGAATATACAAAGGCTTTTATTTCAAACATTTGCTACATATCCTAATTTTAACAATGAGCATGTTTAATTAGTGTTAAGATATTAAAATGTTTTCCCAAATTTTGTTCAGAATATAATGATAAAATGATTGTTTAATGCAAAGGAACTTGTAATTAAAGTACAGGAAAAAAAAATCACCGATTTAAGTGAACAGCGACTGAGACACTTTACACAACTAGAATGACTGCTTATGGTGAATTACCTTTCGGATTCTTTTTTTTTTTTTTTAACACTGCCCCCCCCCCCCCCCCCCCCCCCCCCCGTACTGCAGATTGAACTCAGGGGCACTTGATCACTGAGCCACACCTCCAGCCCTTTTATTGTATTTTATTAGAGACAGGGTCTCACTGACTTGCTAAGTGCCTTGCCATTGCTGAGGCTGGCTTTGAACTCACGATCCTCCTGCCTCAGCCTCCCAAGTGCTGGGATTACAGGCGTGCTCCACTGTGCCCGGCTTCGGATTCTTTTTATTTTTTTAAATTATTTGTTTTAGTTGTACACAATGCCTTTATTTTTATGTGGTGCTGAGGCTCGAACCCGGGCCTCAGCACTTGTTAGGCGAGCGCTATACCGCTGAGCCACAACCCCAGCCTGGGATTCTTATCTTTAGAAATTTTTTTTGCAATTGCATTGACAAAATTATGATAATTTTAAGGGGATTTCTGTATTTCATTTTAAGGAAAAAAACTTTTTTTTTTTTTTTTGCATTTATCAATAAGATGGAATATACTACTATGTGGTTATTAAACGCAGTATTAAAGACAGTACAGCCTTCATGTTTCTCATATATAAGGTGAATGTACTAAACTACAAGAAATGTGGTTGAGGGCTAACTCTCAGATTGTATGAATATTTCCCTGTGAATCAGCAGGATTCTGGTTTTAGTGTGGTTAAACAAGCTGTCATAAAAATATTACTTTAACTTTTACAATTGAGTTATTTTCTAGTTCTTCAAGTTATTAATATATCTAGTGGTTGTAGAATTCCATATTGTGATAATATGTTTACCCTTAGGTCTCATTTTGGTTTGTGGTCCTTTCTTTGATCTAGCTGGAATTTGTAATATGATACAAATTGGTCTTCACTTGAGGCATCATTTGATGATCTTAAGTAGATGAACATTATTTTTAGAAAGAGTTCAATAATTCACTTGACAAATTATTTTAAAATGTCACAATAAAAATATTTTTCTCTTTAGAAACCAGAGCAAATGATTTTTCCCCCTAAGCCCAAATTCTCAAGCCAAAGTTGGATGGATTCCCAGTTGAAGTTTTGGTAATCTTTACCACAGTATCCTGGAAAAGCTTCACTAAGTAAGACACTGTTGGTTTATAGCTTCCTGAGAAGCTCTACAACATCATGTTGGAATTTATTTTCAGAAATGACATAAATACCTTGTTAAAACTGATCTTTTGTATAAAAGTACTGAGATTTGATGAAGAAAATACTCAAACGAAACAATAGTACTCTGAAAATAAGTAACATTTTTTTTCTGTGAAATTCTGTAATCTGAACAATGAAGAGACAAGGGGTCAGTAAAAAATAGTCATGTTTTATTATCTGTACCTTAGATGATGATACTCATCAGACTTATGTATTTTTTTTTTTTTACACCATAAGCTTCCTTTCAAGAAATCTTTACTGTTCTCTGAGACTTGAAATGTGGTTCTATGTTAAGGGCTTTCTTATACATTTTAAGTCATTCTTATTTTAATTGTTCATATAATTCAGTATGGAATTTATTCTCTAAGTGGCATTATATATTACTATTCTCATTAGCATAATCTTGAATTAATAGCTATTTCTATATTCTGTTTAATTCAGAAGTTTCTTAAATTTGAGGTAGTATTAACTATCCATTTTATGTCATATAGCTGCTTTTTAGATTTCATCTTGCAGATAAAGAGATTAATATCAAAGTGATAAAGAAATATTTTGCTTAAGGTTGCACAGATATTTAACATTATATAATACAGGTTATCTTAGTCTAGTGTTTTTGTCTATATTTATGTCGAATGTGTATTATTTCTAAAATTACATTGAGCAAATTAACATTAACATCTTAATTTAGAAAACTAAGGTTAAAGAATATGTACTCTATTTTTTATTGCTGCCATCACAAATTACCACAAATTTGGTGGTTTAAACAATCCAAATTTATTATTTTACACTTCTGAAGGTCAAAGTCTAATAGACCTCACAGGGCTGAAATCAAGGTGTTAACAGGTGTCATTGGTTTCTTGAGGTTAGGGAAGTAACAGTAAGTAAGCTGTCTTTCCCAACTTCTAGAGGATACCTGCATTGCTTGGATCATATTTTCCTTTTTCCTTCTTCACAGTCAGTAGTGGTGGGTTGAGTCCTTATCATACTGCCAGGACTTTCAACTGTCCTGTTGTTCTTTGAAAACACCTGGGAAGAGTTTTTGTCTTTAAGGATTCATGTGATTAGATTGGCATGCAGATAATCTCAAGTAATCTTCCTACCTCAAATTCTTAATCTTAATTACATTTGCAAAATCCATTATTCTATGTGTAGGCGAGCAAAATACCTGCCCCCCCCCCCCCCCCTTTCTGCTGTCCTTGCTTCCCTATCTGGGGTCCTATAAATTGGATTGACAAATAACAGATTAAATTTCAGTTAAACCAAATGAATAAATTCTAGGAATCTGTTGTACAGCATGCTGAAGATAGTTAATAATAATGTATTATGTACTTGAAAATTGCTTAGAGTAGATTTTAAATGTTCTTACCACATAAAATTTTAAGTATGTGAGATGATGGATATGTTAATTAGCTTGATTTAATTTTACATTGCATATGTATATTAGAATGTTGCCCACCATAAATATATACAATTTTTATTTGTCAGCTCTCCTCTAATAAGACTAGAGAGAATGGGAAAATACAAGAGAAAAATAAACAAAAGCTTAACATGTGGATTGCTCATTCACATGGCAGTACTGAGGGCTGAGTAATTACTCAAAGGCATGGTTAGAATTTGGGCTTATCATTCATATTAACCAGAGAACAATACTTTTATAGATAAAAGACAAGATGAGTTTTTAGGGGCAGGAAATTATGGGAAGGTAAATAAATGAGGGAAGTTAATAGAAAATTAGGGCTAGTTACTAAGTTTCATTATGTAGATTTTCTTTGGTACTGTCTTCTGTAGGTTGATAAGGGTCCAGAGTTGTTTATGATGATTAAGAATCATTTAAGACTTGTCCTGCTCTTCCTGGTAGTGAGGGAGAAGGTAGGAGATTTTGTCATATTTTTTCTCAGTTGGTTTCAGCTTAAAATAATCTTTATGCCAAAAAGGCATATTTTGGGGTGACATACTGTGAACTTGTTCACATGTAAGGTAACATTTTCACAGGTGCCTGGAGTTTAGGACATAGATAGCTTCGATGGGGAGGCATGATTTTGCCTACAAAACATGCACACAAGGTCCTTGTTTTTTATCCCCTAGAGGATATTATTGATTTATAATTTGGAAAGAACTTTTTATTAAACTGTAAAAGCTCCAGACCTTCAAAGAATAACTGTTTTAAGTATAAACTAATGAACCTAGTTTCCTGAGTGTTAGAAATATGATTTAAAGAATATAGGATTGCAGCGCTAGTGTTACTGGATTCAAATCTTTCTGTTTGCCTCTGAATAGCCAATACTCAGGGAATGAGGGTTGGCACCTTGATAAGATTGGTGGGGGGTGGATATCCCTGAATCAGAGACCATCTTAGGGAACTCAGGTACATGAAGGGGCTTTTATGGGGGAAGAAAAAGTAAAGAGATAATAATAGATAGGAAGGTACATGTTGTTGTTCATCTAGGCTCCATAAGTATCTCCATAATTTGAAATATTTTCTTTTCTGCTAGAATATTCTTGGGATAACAATTGGCCTTCTCCTAGGCCAGTTCCTATAATTCTTTAAAAGAACATACTATTTCCCTGTAAGTTAAACATGATTCTACTTTTAACAAAAAAACAGGACTAGAAAGTTCTTGTCCCATATTTTGATGTTATCTGAAGGCTGTTAATGTTCATGGTTTTGAAAAACTAAAGAATGATTACTAATTTGGAGGTTCTGGTGCCATTTTTTTTTCAAGTTGCTTTTCCTGCAATAATAGCTGACTTTAGCAGTTGGTATTTCAGTCATTTAAATGTTGTTTTCCTTAGAATTTACAATGCTGGGCAACAGGAAAAACAAAGAATAACTTTGGCAATTTGCCAAATAGAACTAATCTAGAATAGGGAGGCATAAGACACAGTAGTGTAGCCCTTATTGCTCTTACACTATTGTGACTAATTTTTTACACAATATATTAAGATGTAATTTAAACTTCTGAAGGTTTGCTTGAATAAACTGATAATAAACAGATTAAATAGGAGCAAGACATGGGAATAGTCTTAAGAGAGTGATTACCCAATTATTCAGTGAGGTTCAGATGCTTTATATTCCCTTCTTCATAGGAAAAACGAAACTGGGGGAAATATAGGCAACTTTTAGTAATAGTAAATGAGTTTTAAGAGGAATGACTGGGTCAGAAGGACAGACACTAGTTCATAAGTGAATTTCTTTGGAAGAATGAATGGACCCAGGAGAAGAACAATAGTTCATGATAAAGTCTGTTAAAGTGTAATTACTTTCTTTCGTTCCTGTATTATGTATGTAGGGTTTGCTACATGGTAAGTTGTATTCAAGAACATAATAGGATTTTGCATCTGCAAGGATTGTTCAACCTATGCAAATCAGTAATTATAATTCATTATATAAATTGAATCAAGGACAAAAACCACATGATCTACTCAGTATGTGCAGAAAAATCCTTCAACAAAATCCTGCACCCATTCATGTTAAAAAACACTGAATAAATTAGGGATAGAAGGAACTTACCTCAACATCATAAAGGCTGTCAATGATGAACCTAAAGCCAACATTGTAGAGAATGGGGAAAAATTGAAAGTATCTCTTCTAAAGTCAGAAACAAGCGTTGTCCACTCTCATCACCACTATTTAATATAATACTTGACATTTTAGCCAGAGCAATTATACTGGAAGGAAAGAAAAGGGATTTAAATAGGAAAGGAAGAAGTGAAATTATCACTGTTTGCAGATGATATAATCATATACTTAGAAGACCCAAAAATACTCCACATGTATAGAGCTGATAAACAAGTTCTGCAAAAATAGCAGTATACAAAATCATTATAAAATAATAGTTTTTCTATACACCAATAATGAATTAACTGAAAAATTAGGAAAACAATTCCATTCACAATAGCCATATATATGTATGTGTTGTGTAATTATATAAATACCTAGGAATAAATCTAATCAAGGAGATGAATGACCTCAATAATGAAAATTATAGAAAACTGGAGAAAGAAATTAAAGAAGACATTAGAAGATGGAAAGACCTCCCATATTCTTGGATAGGCAGAATCGATGTTGTTAAAATGTCCATATTGCTAAAGGTGATCTACAGATCAATGCAATCCCCATCAAAATACCAATGACATTCTTCACAGAACTAGGGAAAACAGTCCTAAATTTTATATGGAGGAATAAAAGACCCAGGATACAAAGAATTCTTTAAAAAATTTTTTAAAAATTGTAGATGGATGCAATAACTTTATTTTATTTGCTTATTTTTATGTGGTGCTTAGGATTGAACCCAGTCCCTCACACCTGCTAGGAAAGTGCTCTACCACTAGGCTACAACTCTAGCCCCCCAAAGCAGTTCTTGAGCAATAAGAGCTATGCTTGAGACATTGCACACATTAGCTAACTTCAAATTATATTACAAAGCTACAGTAACAACAATGTAATAGTGGCATAAAACTAGGTATGTAAGTCTATGGGATAGAATAGAAGACACAGAGACAAATTCACACAGAGTCATGTAATCCTTGACAAAAATGCCTAAAATACCAAAATGTTGGAGAAAAGACAGCCTTTTTAACAAATTGTGCTGGGAAAACTAGATATCCGTATGTAGAAGAATAAAAGTAAATCCCCATCTCTTACCCTACATAAAATTCAACGCAAAGTGGATCAAAGTGAAACTGCTAAAAGAAAAGGTAGGGTCAGCACTCCAATATATATGCACAAGCATCAACTTCCTCCATAAAACTCCTAAAGTTCAGGAATAAAAACAAGAATTAATAAGTGGAATGGTATCAAATTAAAAAGCTTCTGTACAACAAAGGAAACAACCAAGAGTGTAAAGACAAAGCCTGAAGAATGGGAGAAAATCTTTGCCAGCTTTCTTCTGTGAGAGGATTAATATTCATAACACAAAGAACTAACCTTCCCCCTCAAAAACAAAAACAAACCCTTAACACCCAGAAAATAATCCTGCCAATGGGAAAATAAAACTGAAGGGACAGTTCTCAAAAGAAGTATAATAATCAACAAATATATAAAAAAAGCTCAATATCTTTAGCAATCAGAGAAATGCAGATCAAAAACTATACTAAGAATTTAATCACATTCCAGTTAGATCTGCAGCCCTCAAGAATACAAATAATGCTGGTGAGGAAACAGAGGAAAGGAATAGTTTATATACTGTTGGTGGGATTGTGAATTAGTACAACTACTATGGAAATCAGTATGGAGATTCCTCAAAAGACTAGGAGTGTAACTATCCCGTATATCCCAATTAATTATACCACTCCTTGGTACTTATCCAAAAGAAAGTGTACTATAGTGGTCTGTGCATAGTTACATTTTAGAAGCGCACTTCATAGTAGCCAAATTATGGAAGCAGCCTAGGTGTCTGTTAACAGATGAATGGATAAAGAAAACATGGTATATATACACAATAGAGTTTCACTAGTTATAAAGAGGAATGAAATTATGTTATTTGCAGGAAAATGGATGAAGCTGGAAAACATCATGCTAAGTGCAATGAGCCAGACTCAGAAAGTCAATGATTGTATGTTTTGTCTCATGTGGAAGAGAAAAAAGAGAGAAGAAGGAATCTTAGGAAAATAAAAGGGAGACCAGTAAAGAGAGAATGGAGATCAGGGGGAGGGAAAAGGAAGGTACAGGGAATGAATAGCCCAAATTATACTATGTACTATTGTAAATACATCTTAAGGAAGCCTACTATTAAGAACAATTATAGCCAGACGTGGTGGTGCACACTTGTAATGCTAGTGGCTCGGGAAGCTGAAACAGGAGGATCATGAGTTCAAAGCCAGCCTCAGCAATGGTGAGATACTAAGCAGATCAGTGAGACCCTATCTTTAAATAAAATACAAAATAGGGCTGGGGATGTGGCTCAGTGGTTGAGTGCTCCTGAGTTCAATCCCCAGCACCCCACCATCAAAAAAAAAAGAATAATTATAATTCACCAATAAAAAATTTTTTAAAAATTAGAAAAAATTATTGAATAAAAAGTTCTAAAAGTATAATATATTTAACTTTATAAAAATATTCATTTACTCTTCTGCGTTTTTAAGAATAATTAATACTTATTTTAAAAAGTAATCTTATGTACTACTAATATAGTTATCCACTTTTATTTAAGGTAGAACCTGAGGTTCAGAAATATGTGATTTCCTAAAAGTAATCACTGATCAAATCCAGGAATTGGAGATATTTAGAAGTAGTATTTTTTCCATAGGGCGATTCCCTTGGAACACAAATCCAACATTTTGATACAGTATATAGAAGGTTATCTTTTTTGTCTTCCTTACTACTCTTTCCATTTCCTACAAAAAAAGTCACATTTCTACCTTCCCCCCCCATCTGCTTAGTAATTTATTTATGACTTTTTAAAAGAATACACATGATATATTCAACATAATACAGAAATGTAGGAACTGAAAGATAAGTTTAGCTTCTTTATTCGCATCCTCATTATTTGTCAACCTCAATTACATGTCCTTCTCTGTAAAGATAATTACCATTAATAATTTCTAGTAAATATTTGATAATTTCAGAAAATATTTGGTGCACATAATAGTAGATGGCTCTATTAAAATATGTCTTCTGATACATGTATGTATTAAAATATACCCCATGGGGTTATCTAATGATATAGTTTTGGCCTTATTCCTGGTTTTACTGTGGCCTTATCCTTTTTTTTTTTTTTTTTTTTTTTCCTTTTTTGTCTACTTGGTCAAATTTTTTTGGTTTCCTTTTATTTATTTTTTTAATTTAGTGGTTCTTTTTAGTTACACATGACAGCAGAATCTATTTTTTTTCTTTTTTTTTAATTTTATTTTTATAATTTTTAATATGTACAACTCATAGTGCATATATTTAGTATCTTTTTACATACAACTGTTTGTATACAAAGTATATTCGTACAATTCAGGTCTTCAATCATGCATTAAGGAAAATGATATCCGTCTCATTCAACCACCTTTTTTTTTTTCTCCCCCTCCCTCCCCTCTTGCTCCCTCCCTTACCCTCCCTTCCCTTGACCATTCTAGTGTTCCTCTAATCCTCCTATGTACCCCCATCCAACAATACTTTGAAATAGCCTCCTTATATAAGAGAGAACATTTGGTACTTGGATTTTTGAGACTGACTAACTTCACTTAGCATTATGTCTTCCAACTTCATCCATTTACCTGCAAATGCCATTAATTTGTTTTCTTTTATTGCTGAGTAAAATTCCATTGTGCGTATATACCACATTTTATTAATCCACTCATTTACTGAGGGACATCTAGGTTGGTTCCACAACCTAGCTATTGTGAATTGTGCAGCTACAAACATTGAGATAGCTGTGTCACTGTAATATGCTGTTTTTAGGTCCTTTGGGAATAGACCCAGGAGTGGGATGGCTGGGTCATAGGATGGTTCCATTCCCAGTTTTCCAAGAAATCTCCATACTGCTTTCCATAACGGTTGCACCATTTTGCAGTCCCACCAGCAATGTATGAGTGTGCCTTTTTCCCCACATCCTCTCCAACATTTATTGTTGCTTGTGTTCTTGATGGCTGCCATAGCAGAATCTATTTTTATATAATTGTACAAGCATGGCATATATCTTATTCTAGTTAGGAACCCATTCTTATAGATATACATGTTGGTGGGATTCATTGTGTTGTTTTCATATACATACATGGGAAAATTATGTCAGATTCATTCCACTGTTTCTCCTTTACAACCCCCCACCTTTCCCTCCATTCCTCATTGTCTAATCTACTGAATTTCTATTCTTCCTCTCACCTTTCCCCACTTATTGTGGGTTAACTTCCACATATCAGAGAAAACATTTGACCTTTGGCTTTTGGGACTGGCTTGTTCTACTTAGCATGATACTCTTCAGATCCAGCCATATGCTGGCAAATGTCATAAAGTTGTTCTTTATGGCTGAGTAATACTCCTTTGTATATATACACCACATTTTCTTTATCCATATGAAACAGTTAAATCCAGATTGATAATTATTAGTTTAATTGCTTTATTTCAAGATGTGATATGATTATAAGCCAGGAATTTTTATAAGTTAAATTATTATTAAATGTTTTTTCTTATGTATATCATTAAGTCTTTTCCCTAATTCATAATAGCAAAGTTCTGTGCAAGAAGTAAAATGTGATGGTTCTAGTTAGTTTTTGTGTTGGATGAATCATCTGTAAAATGGGAAGGAAGAGAGAAGGATAAATGTGTGCCATATTTTTGTTTATTTAGAAAGGAATTAAAATTAATTATGATAAGAAGAGGGTATATTATATGTTAGTAACCATGTCAAGTCATAAAAATGCAGTTTATCATAACAGTCACAGGATTAAGTTATTTGGTTATTTTCATTATAAATGTATTGACCATTCCTTTTGCTGATGGCTAAGTGTGTTACACTTATTTGATTACATTTCTCTTTCATATTGGAATATATAAAGTTGGGACAGATTACTGAACTGTCAACTGAAAATCCTCTGATGACAGAACAGAGTGGTACTTTGAACTTCATAAGTCCTTTCTAGTTGAACTTAGTTAGGCTTCTCCGTGAACTTGGTGTTTTGACAAAGGAAATCTGGTAAACTGGTATAGGATTCATGTGTTATTGCCATACCATTTCTTAATTCTGTTGTTTAAGTGAGATGCCATTTGTAGTAAAAATTACTTTTTAGAAAAAAGCAACTAACATGAGGTTTAATGCTGTGTTTAGCTTTTGAAATTAAGTTAACTCTTTAGGTAGGTGAGAAAAGCTTTCCCTGTTCATAACCAAAGCATTCAGACTGATAACACAAATTAGATTGACCTAAATGATTATACAATCCAGACAATTTTGCATGATTACATAAGCCAAATGATCCTCAATGAGTTGGCTGCATGGTGTAGTTCACAAAATTGACAAACTGTTATTCTTGGGCCTTGCTTGATGTACTTTATATATAAACATAAAAATACAAGTACAGATATATTTGTTAAGCTTTTGCAGTTTGACTACTGCTTACTAAATTACTTTTGTTGTCTGAAACTTTGTCTTCATACCCAAATCAGAGTTGTGAATGTAATGATAAGGACTATTAATATATGTTGCTCAAAGTGACATACAGCTTGAGTTTACAGTACTCAAAGTTAGGTAAGGAACTTCTGCTTTGTAGGCTATGAGAAACTATTCTTTTTTTTTTTTTTTTTAATTTCTTTGTTATTCTAAGTTGTTATAAATGACAGTAGAATGCATTACATTTCATATTACACATATATTGTCAGAGAATAAAACTTTTTTTAAATTAAATTCTATTCTTCAAAACTTTCTTTTTTTATTCTAAACTTCTTTGAAAATATTAATTTGATTATTGTATTTTTCACCTAAGTACTGAGTAAATATGGGTTTCAGCTCTAACTCTGTCATTACTTAGTTATATGACCTTGAGAAAATGCTTATTTACTTTTAAAATAGCAGAATTGAAATTTTAGTTTATCTGTGGAATCCTATTCCCTTGGAAAACTCAGTGGTAAACATGATTTTTTTTTTTTCTGTTTTTCTGTCTTCTGTTCAAGATAGTTTTGAACTGCATTTTATTTACATTTTTCTATATAGCCATGTGTCATTTAATGATACATTCTGAAAAATATGTCTTTAGGTGATTTTTTTGTTGTGTGAATATTATAATAGAGTATTCTTATTTAAACCTACATGGTGTAAGTCAGTCAATGTGTCTTTTTTATACAATCAAGATGAGGTAAAAACGAGATGTATGAGGCTGTTGCCAGTTTAAGACCATCCAATTTACTATTTTATAGTAAACATTTAAAAAAATAAATGTAAAGAGTTCTAAAATAATGTTAAAGGTATGACATAGTAAATACATCAACTGATGATAGTCTTTGTCATTATCAATAACTATGTAGTATATGTAAATATATAGGCTGTACTTTTATATGACTGGTAGCACAGTAGATTTGTTTATACTAGTGTCATCACAAATGTAATATGTTGTGCTATGACATTATAACAGCTATGACGTCATGAGGCAATGGGAAGTTTTCAGATTCATTGTAATCTTATGGGGCCACCAACATATGTGGTCTGTCATGGACTAAAAGTGGTTTAGTACTTAGAAACTGAGAGGATACAAATTCTAAATCAGACAGAATCTTATTAATAATCCTTTTGCTGATCAAACTGTATAATCAAATCAAGGAATTAAGTTGTAATAGGCTAATGTGAGATAGACATGGTGAGAGTCTGTGTGTATATGGGTATGTTTTTTGGTGTATGTTAGTCATCTTTTTGTTACCAGTACAACATAACCTGAGATTACCAACTTAAAAAGAGGAATGTATTATTTTGGTTCATGGTTTCAGTCCTTGGTTGCTTTGGTACTATTTCTTTGGCCTAGTGGCAGCACTGTGCATCATTGGCAATTTATGGTGGAGGAGGTCTGTTTACCTCCTGTTTGTTGGGAAAGGGCGGGGTGGGGGGGTGGACACAAAGGGACTGGTTTTCTAATATACCATTTAAAGGCACACCTCCAGTCAACTTGCATTCCACTAGGCTCCACCTTTTAAAGGTTCCAATACTGTCACAGTCTGGGGACCAAGTCTAACATATCAGCCACAGGGGTGGAGGACATTCTAGATCCAAACTGTAGCAGCTAAAATATGTAAGTGTGTGTGTGTATGTGTGTGTGTTTGTACGTGTGTTTGTACACACTCTACTGTCAAATAATGTGATCATTAAGTTTCAATTTTATGAGCCTTTGTGTTTCTGTTCCTTTTCCAGGTATAATTCCTGAACTAGGATTTTTCTGCTGCTTCTCCAGAAGTAGTGCTACCCCTTTCCCCCATGTTTCCCTCTCCCAGTTTTAGTGAGTTTCTACCAAGCTATGGTTGTGAGGCCCTTCACGCTAACGATTAAAGATTTTGTTGCTTAGGCAACATAGGAAGATGGGTCTAGGCAGAGTTTCACACCTAATTTAAATGGACTTGTGCCAGTGCCCCTAAGTACAGATGTTTAGACTAATGTTTTTGTTTAGTAGAGAAGGTAGGCTAGATGGTTCTGGGAAGTCTTTCAGTTGTAGCTTTGTTCTCAGGTAGTAGCAATGAGGAACCTTCTTAGAATTCCCTTCTATATTCCATGTGTTCTGAATAGGGATTCCAGGAGGAAGAAAGTGCAAGAAGATATTTGACCTCCTATGTTTGTTGCCCCCCAGGGTTTTACACTGTCTTGATAGCTCACTGTCAGCCTTTAGAAATGTGTTATGATTTCTAGTTTAACCTTGGCAGCTTATGTAGTGTTAAGTGGCATCTGTCCCAGATTAGGAAAATCTTAGATCCTGTTTCTCACCCCTCTGTAGATGCCTGTCTTTCTCCATATTTCAGGCAAGTTGTTTGACCTGTGACCTTAGTTTCCTGATGGGCTCAGAAAGTTATTAATTTGGAATTTTCCACATTTCTTTCTTTCTTTTTTTTTTAAGCAGGAGTGAAGCTATTTCCAGCTCTCGTTTTTTATGTTAAATTGAAAACACTTTTGCTAAAAAAAATTTCTATGCTACAGATCCCCATCTATTCATTTATCATGTCTTTCTTTAAATCTTAAACATATTTGTAATAGCTGATTTAAAATTTTTGTCTTTTCCCTCTCGTATTTATTGTCAGTTGTTTTTTTTTTTTTTTAAATTCTTATGAGTTACATTTTCCTTTTTTAATTTTTAGGTTTTTATTTGTTTGTTTTTTTTAAATCATGGATGCTATTTGGTCTACTTGATCTTTTTGAAGTTTTGTTTGTTTGAAGCCAAGCTGGTCTAAAGTAATTGTATTAAGGAGTGGCCTTTCTAGGTTCTCATTTGAATACTTACTGTATTCAGTAAGTTTTCTGTAGTATTTTACTGTATGATTAATCGAGCATTGGTTTAGCCCAAAATTCCTATGACTATATTCTGTCGGACCTTACAGATTTGCACAGGGGTATTATTTTAACCCAAAATTCCTAGGACTATGGTCTGTCTGACCTTAGGTTTTACCCTGTACTTGTTCAGCTCAGAATTTGCCAAAGCCTTAGGCCTTTTTGAACCTTCTGGAGTTCGTTCTTTGTAAAACTACTTGATTTTGGGGAATATGCCCTGCAAATTCCATCTGCTTCTACTTCCCCTAAACTTTTTTTTTAATATATAAAATATTTGTTAATCTGTGGGCTCTAAATATATAATATACATTAATATATACTAAGGGATGTGAAAATATGCCATTGGTAACTGGATATATATATGTGTATATATATATATATATATATATATATATATCTCATTCAAATATACACATAAGTGTTCATTTTTATGTTCATGTTTTTAATTAATTAAATTTGTTATATATGCTTTTAGCGTGTAGTTCCTTCCATATTACATATAAAGAGCACAGCTTTCCAAGTCATTGGTTTTACACAAAGTATTTTCATACCATTTGAGTTTTTATACATGCACATAGTATATTGATGTCAAACTCCTTCTGCCATTGTTTCTATCCGCTTGCTCCTTTACCTCCTGTCCCCCCATTTTTTTCTATTTAACATTCCATCATTCCTCTCCTCCCCCCTCCCTGCCTCTATAATTCAGTATCATTCTAGCAAAGGAATTAATCGACCTTTGGTTTTCTCTGACTTCACTTAGCATTATTTTCTCCAACTCCATCCATTTACCTGCAAATGTCATGATTTTATTCTCTTTTAGTGCTGAGTAGTGTTCCATTGTGTATATATACCAAAGTTTCCCTATACATTCATCTACTGTTGGGCATCGGGGTTGGTTCCACAATCTAGCTATTGTGAATTGTGCTGCTATGAACATTGATGTGGCTGTGTCCCTGTAGTATGCTATTCTTAAGTCCTTTGGGTATAGACCGAGGAGTGGGATAGCTGGGGCAAATGGTGGTTCCATTCCAAGTTTTCTGAGGAATCTCCATACTGCTTTCCAAATTGATTGCACCAATTTGCAACTCCACCAGCAATGTGAGAGTGTGCCCTTTTCCCCACATCCTTGCCAGCATTTATTGTTGTTTGTGTTTTTGATAGCTGCCATTCTGACTGGTGTGAGATGAAATCTTAGGGTAGTTTTGATTTTTCATTTCTCTAATTGCTAGAGATGTTGAACATTTTTTCATATATTTGTTAATTGATTGTATATCTTCTTCTGAGAAGTGTCTGTTCAGTTCCTTAGCCCATTTATTGATTGGGTTGTTTGTTTTTTGGTATAAAGTTTTTGAGAGCTTTATATATCCTTGAAGTTAATGTTCTGTCTGATGTGTATGTAGTAAAGATTTGCTCCCATTCTGTAGGTTCTCTGTTCACCTCACTGATTGTTTCTTTTGCTGAGAAGAAGCTTTTTAGTTTGAATCCATCCCATTTATTAATGTTTGGTTTTAGTTCTTGCACTATAGGGATCATGAGGAAGTTGGGGACTAATCCAACATGTTGCAGATTTGGGCCTACTTTTTCCTCTATTAGGTGCAAGGACTCTGGTTTAATTCCTAGGTCCTTGATCCACTTTGAGTTGAGTTTTGTGCATGGAGAGAGATAGAGGTTTAATTTCATTTTATTACATAAGGATTTCCAGTTTTCCCAGCACCATTTGTTGAAGAGGCTGTCTTTTCTCCAATGTATGTTTTTGGCACCTTTGTCTAATATAAGATAACTATGGATGTGTGGGTTCATCTCTGTGTCTTCTATTCTGTACCATTGGTCTACTGGTCTATTTTGGTGCCAATACCATGCTGTTTTAGTTACTGTTGCTTTGTAATATAATTTAAGGTCTGGAATAGTAATGCCACCAGTTTCATTCTTCTTGCTAAGAATTGCTTTGGCTATTCTGGGTCTCTTATTTTTCCAAATGAATTTTATGATTTTTTTTTCTATTTCTATGAGGAATGACATTGGGATTTTGATTGGGATTGCATTGAAATTGTATAGTGCTTTTGGTAGAATAGTCATTTTGACAATATTAGTTCTACCTATCCATGAACAAGGTAAATCTTTCCATCTTCTAAGATCTTCTTTAATTTCTTTCTTTAGTGTACTGTAGTTTTCGTTGTACAGGTCTTTCATTTCTTTTGTTAAGTTGATTCCCAAGTATTTTGTTTTTATTGATGTTATAGTAAATGGGTGGATTTCCTAGTTTCTCTTTCTGAGGATTTGTTGCTGATGTACAAAAACGCCTTAGATTTATGGGTATTGATTTTATATCCAGCCACTTTGCTGAATTCGTTTATTAGATCTAGAAGATTTCTGGTGGAGTTTTTTGGATCTTCTATATATAGAATCATATCATCTGCAAATAGTGATAGTTTGAGTTCTTCTTTTCTTATCCATATCCCTTTTATTTCTTTCGTCTGTCTAATTGCATTGGCTAGGGTTTCAAGAACTATGTTAAATAATAGTGGTGAAAGAGGACATCCCTGTCTTGTTCCAGTTTTTAGAGGGAATGCTTTCAGCTTTTCTCCATTTAGGATGCTGTTGGCCAGGGTCTTAGCAGAGATGGCCTTTACAATGTTGAGGTATGTTCCTGTTATCCCTATTTTTTCTAGCATTTTGAACATGAATGGGTGTTGTATCTTATCAAATGTTTTCACTGGGTCAGTTGAGATGATCATATGATTTTTATCTTTGAGTCTATTGATGTGGTGAATAACATTTATTGATTTCCTTATGTTGAACCAACCTTGCATTCCTGGAATGAATCCCATGAGATCGTGATGTATTATTTTTTTTGATGTGTTTTTGTATTTGATTTGCCAGAATTTTATTGAGGATTTTTTGCATCTATATTCATTAGTGATATTGGTCTGAAGTTTTCTTTCTTTGATTTGTCTCTGCCTGGTTTTGGAATCAGGGTGATATTGGCCTCATAGAATGAGTCTGGAAGGGTTCCCTCTTTTTCTATTTCATGGAATAGTTTGAGAAGTATTGGTGTTAGTTTTTCTTTTAAGGTCTTGTAGGACTCAGTTGTGTATCCATCTGACCCTGGACTTTTCTTGGTTGGTAGATTTTTGATGGCATCCTCTATTTCTTTGCTTGACATTGATCTATTTAAGCTGTGTATGTCATCCTTATTTAGTTTGGGCATATCGTATATTTCTAGAAATTTGTCAATGTCTTCATTATTTTCTATTTGCTGGGGTATAGATTTTCAAAATAATTTCTAATTATCTTCTGTACTTCTGTAGTGTCCATCATGATGTTTCCTTTTTCATCACATATATTGGTAATTTGAGTTTTTTTTCTCCTTTTCTTAGTTAGCATAGCTAATGATTTATCAATTTTATTTATTTTTTCAAAGAACCAACTTTTGTTTCTGTTGATTTTTTTCAATTGTGTTTTTTGTTTCAATTTCATTGATTTCAGCTCTGATTTTAATTATTTCCTGTCTTCTACTGTGGGGTTAATTTGTTCTTCTTTTCTAGGGCTTTGGGGTGTAATGTTAATTCATTTATTTGTTGACCTTTTCTTCTTTGAAGGAATGAACTCCATGCAATGAATTTTCCTCTTAGTACTGCCTTCATAGTGTCCCAGAGATTTCGATATGTTGTATCGGTGTTCTCATTTACCTCTAAGAATTTTTTAATCTCTTTTGATGTCTTCAGCAACCCATTGTTCATTCAATAGCATATTATTTAGTCTCCAGTTGTTGGAGTAGGTTTTGTTTCTTATTTTATCATTGATTTCTAGTTTCATTCCATTACGATCTGATAGTATGCAGGGTAGTATCTCTACTTTTTTATATTTGCTTAAAGTTGCTTTATGGCATAATATATGATCTGTTTTAGAGAATGATCCATGTGCTGCTGAGAAGAAAGTGTACTGCCTTGTTGATGGATAATATACTCTCTATATATCAGTTAATTGTATTATTGAGTTCTGCAGTTTCTTTGTTTAGCTTTTGTTTGGAAGATCTATCCAGTGGTGAAAGCGGTGTGTTAAAGTCACCTAGAATTATCGTGTTGTGGTCTGTTTGGTTCTTGAACTTGAGAAGAGTTTGTTTGATGAACGTGGATGCTCCATTATTTGGGGCATATATATCTATGACAGTTATTTCTTGTTGTTGTATGATTCCCTTAAGTAGTATGAAATGCACTTCCTTATCTCTTTTGATTACCTTTGGCTTGAAGTCTACTTTGTTTGATATGAGGATGGAAACCCCTGCTTGCTTAGATAGTCCGTGTGAGTGGTATATTTTATCCCATCCTTTCACCTTCAGTCTGTGGATGTCTTTTCCTATGAGCTCTGTCTCTTGAAGGCAGCATATTGTTGTGTCTTTTTTTAATCCAATCTATCAGCCTATGTCTTTTTATTGGTGAGTTTAGGCCATTAACGTTCAGGGTTATTATTGAGATATGATTTGTGTTACCAGTCATTTTAAATTTAATTTAATTTTATTTTATTTTTGGCATTTAGCTCGACTTGATTTCTCCTATGGTTAGTTTTCCTTTATTGTTGTTCTTCCCTTTGAAGGTTTTCATTGTTGTTTTTCAACTCCTCCTCGTGGAATATTTTGCCAAGGATGTTCTGTAGTGCCGGCTTTCTTGTAAATTCTTTTAGCTTTTGTTTATCATGGAAGGTTTTTATTTCATCACCAAATCTAAAGCTTAATTTTGCTGGATATAAGATTCTTGGTTGGCATCCTTTATCTTTTAGAGCCTGGTATATGTTGTTCCAGGCTCTCCTAGCTTTGATGGTCTGGGTTGAAAAATCTGCTGAGATCTAAATTGATTTTCCTCTATAGGTTATCTGATTTTTCTCTCTTATGGCTTTTAAAATTCTATTCTTATTTTGTATGCTAGGCATTTTCATTATAATGTGCCTTAGTGTAGATCTGTTGTAATTTTGTACATTTGGCGTCCTATGTGCTTCTTGTATTTGGTTTTCAAATTCATTCTTCTTGTTTGGGAAATTTTCTGATATTATTTCATTAAAGAGATTTTGCATTCCTTTGGATTGAATCTCTGAATCTTTCTCAATTCCAATAAATCTTATATTCTGTTTTTTTGATGGTATCCCATAATTATTGGATATTTTGTTCATGGTTTCTTACCGTCTTCACTATGTAGTCAACTTTATTTTCAATATTATATATTTTGTCCTCATTGTCTGAGGTCCTATTTTCCAAGTGATTCAATCTATTGTTGATACTATCTTTCGAGTTTTTTAAATGGCCTATTGTTTCTTTCATTTTAAATATTTCTGTTTAGTTTTTTCTGGATTCTCTTTCTTGAAGTAATCTTTTGCTACCTGTATTTGTTCTCTTATCTCTTTGTTGGTGTGATCGATGGTTGCCTGTATTTGATCTCTTATGTCTTTGTTGACGAGATCATTTTTTGCCTGTATCTGCTCACTTAGGTCATTTTTTGAATCCCGAATCATTTTAATTATGTATATTCGGAACTCCTTTTCCGACATTTCACCTACTGTGCTTTCTATGGATTGTATTGCTGTAGTATCTTGGTTTGTTTGAGGCATTTTCCTCTCTTGTTTTTTCATGATATCTATGTGTTTTCTCCTCTTGCAGTGTATGTCTGAGGTATTACTGTTTCTGTCCTATTGTCTTATATCTTCCCTACAGGTTACCTGATGCCTCACTTTTAATGGAAAGATCAATATTACAGCATTCAAAGGACCCAACATATTGCCATATATTAGTTAGTTTCTATTTTTATATTTACAATTTTGATACTTTAACCATAACTGATGAGATCAATTATCTTCTACCATTTAGTCAGTATTTTTATGTGGTGGTTCACAGTATCTAATGGTAGAAGGGGGGGACTTACAAGTTGTTCAAAACGTTTGTGAGGTAGGATGTGAGAAGATAGAGGTATTAGATTATTTGACTAGTGAGAGGGTAATCATGAGAATTAGGCTGTTAGTAGGAGAAATAAAAGATAGGTATCCCCATATAATATTCCCTGTTCCTGGGCCCGGGGCCTGTTCCCTGACCTGTAGGCAGAGGTGGAGAATATGTGTGGCTCCTGAGAGTGTGGATACAGTAGGGAATGGAAGCAGGTGGGCTGAGCTAGAACGCTTGTAGGTGGGCAGAGCTGGAACACTTGCAGCTGGGCCTAGTGGGAACACTCTCTGGCCGGGGCTTGTTTGCTGCTGTCCACAGCAGGGATGGTGTCTCCAAGGTGGGCGGGCCTAGTTGGAATTCTTGCAGGCTGGGACTTGTTCCCCTGCAGTCTTTATCAGGGATGGTGTCTCTGAGGTGGGCGGGAGTAGCTGGAACTCTTGCAGGTTGGGGCTTGTTCCCCTGCCATCTTGACTCGGGATGGTGTCTCCCTTCCTCCCATAAACTTTTATCTCTCCACATCCTCCTTTCCTTGAGACCACTGCCCTCTGCTTAGACTCTTTCTTCCTGAAGGCTAGTTTGTAATATGCTGCTAGGCAGGAAGCTTTGAAACTGGTGGAGCTTACCACATCTTTTCCTTTTCATAGGGATCACAGTCCCAGGCTGTCTCTTGTACAACATCTGAAAACCATTGTTGTTTTATATGTATTTTCCAGTTTTATAGTTGTATATATGGTGAGAGGGCAGGTTAGGTACTATTTGTTCTGCCATGGCCCAAGTGGAAGCTATATTATTATTATTATTTCTATTGAGCAAATTCCCTGTGCTTGTCATCTTGTTAAGCCTTTTACATCATATAATTTTTATGTAATTTTTTATAATAACCACATTTTGTTATAAGAACTTGTAATAATTATTGTTATTTTACACATTTTACAAATGAAGAACCTAAAGTATAGACATTAGCAACTATCCAGTTGAAAAAATTCCTAGAAATTAAGCAGTGTAAATATAGTATTTAAGTAGTGTAAGCATGTCTTTGTGGTTTTTTTTTTAAACACAAAAATATGTGTGTTTTAGATAGTGGTACTTTCTTTAAAAAATTATTTACTGATTTGTTTTGGTACTGGGGATTGAACCCAGAGGGTGTTTTACCACTGAGCTACACCCCCATGCTCTTTTAATTTTTTTTTTTATTTTTAAAAAATATTTATTTTCTAGTTGTAGGTGGACACAATACCTTTATTTATTTATTTATTTTTTAATGTGGTGCTGAGGATTGATCCCAGTGCCTCATGCATGCTAGGTGAGCACTCTACCTCTGAGTCACAACCCCAGCTCTAATTTTTTATTTTGAAACAGGATTTCATTAAGTTGTTCAAGACCTCATGAAGTTACTGAGGCTGGTCTTGAACTTGTGATGATCCTCCTGTCATAGCCTCCTTAGTCACTGGGATTATAGGCATGAGCCACCACCATGCCTGGCTAGTGGTACTTGTTTAACATAGAGACTAGAATAGAAGATAGGCAGTTACATTGGTGCTTGGGCAAAAATTTTCTTAAAGGGCCATATAGTAAGTATTTTAGTCATGTAGACCATATGGTTCTATTATTACCAATTGCCTCTGCCATTGTAGCTCAAAAGTAGTCAATGACAGTATATAAATGAATTGGCATCTCTGTGTTCTAATAAAACTTTTATAAAGATAGGTGGTAGTTCACAAACCTGTAGTTTACTGACTCTTATGTTAGAATGGAAGTTTATAGCATTTTTATCTTTAGCAGTTGCATACATTTTCTGTTTAGTTTTAAAAACTTTATGAAGAAAATTTGGCATGTTTTTAGTGATAAACTATTATAATAACATCATCACCAAGCTTCTTTTTTATAAAAGGCAAGAGAACTATGCTTAAGGGATATATTACCTCATTCCTATAGTAAGGGCCTTGTTCCTATATATTTTCTTCTCTGGAGTAGGATGTATATTTTTTCTGACAGTTGAACATCAAACTTTTTTTTTTAATACCTTGTTTTATTGATTTATTTTTATGTGGTGCTGAGGGTTGAGGATCAAACCCAGTGCCACACATATGCTAGGGCTAGCTCTCCACTACCAAGCCACAACCCAAGCCCGAACATCAAATTTTTAAGTATATGAATTCATTGGTAGCAGTTCAACGAGAAGGAATAGGCTGTTTTTCAACTCCTGTATTCTAAGTTGCTAGCACAATACCTAAGATGTAGTAGGTATTTAATAAACAATTTTGCATGAGTTATGAAAAGAAGCAAAAATACATTTTTATTATAAAGAATGTCAATCAGGATAAAAGTTGTATAATCAAGATAACTACATAGCATTTTAATTCCTATTCCTGCATTAAATTTGCAAATGAATTACATAATCTTCAAATTGTTAATCCATCTTTATTGTTTAAAAATTTGCTTCTTCACTTTCTGAAAGTAGCATAATATTTGATGCTCTCTGTTGTATTTAGGAAGGTAAGGTAATGTTTGGTAGTAAATAAAATCCTGTTACAAGGGTTGTTTGAGAGAAATGCAGTTACTTATAATGGCATCTTAGAATATGTCCAAATAAGAGAATTTAGAAAAGGAAAGAAATTTCAGAAAATGAAAATGAAAGGAATAGCTAGCTTGGAAAGAGGAAAATAAGAAAGAGGCTGTACTGGGATCAGAGCAGACTGGAAAAGAGGGCATAGTTATCGTGTTAAACCAAAACAATATATAAGCAAATAGTATAAAAGGTATATTTGTGACGTAAATTTTAGTAGAATGTTTCAAGATCATTAGAAACCCAATCCTAAGAAACTTGATAAGTCATTTGTAATTAGTGTACACAAAGGTGATGGAAATTTATTGAAAAGGTAACCATAGAATAATTGTTAAACTCTAGGATGTTTAACAAATGTGTAAGGAATGGTGAAGATGAGAGCAGTTGCATAGTTGACAATGGACAAATATTTTAATGTGTCAATGAGAGAACTAGAAAAAGTGACAGGTTAATGATGAATTAGAGAGTGAGGACTGAAGCTTAACTTTTCAAAAGTTTCATTTTTTAAAAAATGCAGTTTATTTGACCAGTGTAGCACAAAAGCATCAATCTTCCTTATACATATCTGTCAGAATTTCTACTTGCAAGACCTGTAGGGCAATTGTTTTGGATGCTGTGTGTAAACCATTAGTTAATTAGCAGTTTTATTCCAATTTGTGTTTGGATTGAGAGTTATTATTTGACCTCTTAATTCCTTTATTCTGTGGGTTAATGCAAAACATTTGCTCTAGGGATCGCCCAGTTTAGGGATGCAGAAATTGCCTTTTTTGACCTAGATCTGTGTTTATTATTTTGATTAGAAGATGAATATTTCAGGACACTAGTAAGTTGGAAGCTATCAAAAGAGTTTCTTAAACCCTTTGCTTCCTATCTATTGGAATACAAACAACACTGCTATTCTTTCAGTACCTCCATTAGAAAGTGGGAATTCTCAGATCTCCACAGAATCTGTGTACTCAAAACTAGCTCTTTTAGCTTAATAATTGTAGGTTGGATAAAAGTGTTTTGCCTGTAATTTTTGTTCACCCATCCATAAATATTAGCAAATGACTGCCCCTGTAAAATCTAGAAGTATTCTAACTTTTCATATTACTTTCTTGGTAGCAGAAATTATGGTGTACAGTGAGTTCTTTTTTGGAAAAATAAAGGGCAAGTTTGTCCTTTACTTATGAGGGCAAAGACTGATCAAACATCAGAAAGGGCAATGAGAGATCTTTGAGCAGAGAATTTGAAGAAATTATTGATTTTTCCTCAGGGAAAAATGTATAATCCATGTGAATAGGAATAGGTACTTGGCCTAGTAGTATGGGTTGTGATTTGTTAACACATTTATTCCTAAAAGAAGAACAAGTCATTACACTATGGTACAAAGAATCTTTAGACCCCTTTGGGAATTGATTATTTTTTATAATAATAATGTCTTATATTTATCTGATTGTTGATTGCTGTGTCATAGGAGATATTATACTTTGGATATGAGGTATTCCCCCATGAGCTCCTGTGTCAATGCAGGAGGTAAAATGATTAGATTATGAGAGCTCTAGCCTAATTGGTCCATCCTAATTCGAATGGACTAACTGGATGGTAACTCTAGACAGGTGGAGCAAAACTAGAGGAAATTAGGTCACTGGGAGTGTGCCCTTACATGTATTATAGCTTGTCCTCATGGCTGTTTTCTCTGCTTCCAGGCCTCTAGGAAGTGAGCAGCTCTTCTCCTCTGCCACCCTTCAGCCTTGGCTTGGGCCCAAAGTGATAGAATTTGTTCGCTGATCATGTACTGAACCTCTGAATCTGTGAGGCCAAAGAAACTTCCTCCTCTAAGTTGTTCTTGTTGGGTGTTTTGATCACAGAAACCAAAAGCTGACTAACATAGGGGGAAAGCATTACAATTGATACCACATACCTGGATTTAACTTGGTGATTCAAATACCTTTAGAGAAATCATGAATCTTCTTTCTGCCTTAGTTTCCTTATCAGCAAATTAAGTTGATTAACCTACTTAAAGAGGTTATTCTGTGGCTAGGGCTGGGGCTCAGCAGTAGCACACTTGCCTGGCATGTGTGAGGCACTGGGTTCAATTCTAAGCACCACATATAAATAAATAAAAAATAAAAGGTCTCTCAACAACTAAAAAAAATTAAAAAAAAACTTTTATAAAAAAGGTTATTCTGAAGATGGATTTAATAGTTTGTATAGAAAAATGTAAATAATCTGGGGTAGTGTAAGAATGTAAATTTGTGTTCTCCCAAAAATATAGTTAAGCCAGGTGAGTTGGCACAGCCTGTAATCCTAGTGACTCAGATGACTGAGGCAGGAGGGTCACAAGTTCAAGGCTAGGCTCAGCAACTTTGCCAGGCATAGGCAACTTAGTGAGACCCTGTCTCAAAATAAAAAATAAAAAGGGCTGGGAATTAACTCAGTGGTAAAGTAACCCTGAGTTCATTTTCCCCAAAAAAGTATATAAAGAGAGAGTGGAGGAGGAAGGAAGAGAGGGTGAGTGTGTATTAAGATTATTGAAGCTTCAAAGTTGATAAAAATTTATTTTCATGACAGTTTGTAGGTCATAAGAAATGAATAAATGGTAAAGGTTGTTTTACTATTGGAACAATGCCACATTCTTGCCTGTGATACATTGGTGTTTAATTGTAAAGAATTAGGTTTTAGGTTTTTGAATATAGGAAATAAGAATCAAAGTGGGTTTTTTTTTGTTTGTTTATTTTGTTTTTAAATAGAAGATTAAAAAGGTAATGATATTGTGTTAGTTCCTGATCTCTTCCATCCATTGTTGAAGGTTCACCCTCTTGGTCCTGATGCAAATTTACTTAAGTTAAATGCCACAAAGTGAATTTTTCCACTGTAAGAAAAATATTGTTCACTTAGCTGTGAGATATGCTATTTTTAGTACTGAGTGGCAAAGACTAAAACAAGGGCTTGAAACAAACAGTATAGTCATTAAAATGTTAGGACTTATAAGGGCTTTTAGAGGTCATTCATTCCAACTTCCTCTCTTCAGATTCTGATCTTTGGATAGATGATTAACCATTTTGAATGTGGGTTTACTTATATATAATTTGATTATAAACTTTTTAACCTTATATAATTGTTAGGATTAAATTAATATAAAAGGGTGATATTATAAAATGTTCATAATTATTACTGTCTTAAATAGAGGTTTTTACTGTTTCAATTTTTTAAAAAAGCCATAGCAAAAGAAATCATGTAATAGGTGTAAACTAATAGATATTATTTTTTGCATTTAAGATTTTACCATTATTTCATTATAATGTTAACCTAAGTAACCTCATATTTAAAATGCATATGGATGTAGCAAAGACATAAAACTAAAAAATTGTTTTAGATTCGAAAAATTCTTTCAAAACTTTCAGACAAAAAGAAAAACAAGAACAAAACCAAAACAAGGGCAAAAATAAAATTCATCTTTTTATTTTCTATCTATTCATTTTAGGATCTTCTATTTCATTGCTATATTCTCAGTTTATCAATCCTGCAGATTCTTCAAGTGTTTTTTGTCTTCATTAGGAATTATAATGATTTTATTTTAGCACCTATTGAACTCATCATTTTGTGTCATTTTTCACAAAGTTTCCCTTCATTCCTCTTTTTTTACCCTTTATTACTAGTAATTTAGGCAATTTATCTTTTTGCCTCAAATAACCTTAAAGCATCTTTGACATTTGAATTTGTATAGCCTACTTTTAAAAATCCCTAGAGAAAAAGATTCTACCATTTCCCTGTAATCCATTCAAGTGTTTAATAGCCTGCATTGAAGAGATATTTCATTTTAATCAAATAGGTAGGCATATAAGAGACCTAAATCCTTAGCTCTGGGATATTTTTAAAATTCTATAGCTAATATGAGAAGATAGTTTTGCTGTTTTATGAAGTAATAAAAATACTAAGGAATTGTATTGGCAGTCGGTAATTTTTTTCCTTTTAATTATCTTCTGTGTGTATACTTTTTTTTTTTTTTTTTTTTTTTGAGATGGTGTCTAAGTTGCCTAAGTTGGCCTTGAGCTCTCACTATCCTTCAGCCTCTGGAGTAGCTGGAATTATAAGTGTGCATCATCACACCCTTGTTTATATTTTCCTAGTCAGAGCTATATACTTTCTCACACCATGTTGACTTACTCGGAAGTCCTGTTTCTGTCGTGCTGGGAATTGAGCCCGGGGCATTATGTAAGCTTGGAAAGTACTCTAAGGTTGAGCTGACCCCCAACCCTACTATAAATAAGTCTTTTAACCCCACTATACTAAGTTCTTAGAGGGAAGGCATTTTTCTTCTTCATCTGTTCTTTAATCAGTTCTCCCACTGGATGTAATCATTTTGTTTGTTGTTTTCTGAACTGGAGATATTTTGAGCCTCAGAGGCTTAAGAATATTTATTGACTCCTAAATATTTTGCAGAAATATTTGCAAAGGACACCACAGTTTCGGGCAAGACTATTGAAGAGCTTGGGACTTAGAGACTTAGCTTCTTTGGAACTACTGGAACTTTGGGTTTTAGATGTAGATGTTGACTTTTTAAATCAAACTGACTGAACATGTAAGAGAGTAGCCAAAGGATGTTGCAGGCTAGGTTGACTTTAAAACAGTGTGGTTGGCACTTAATGTTTTCAACTTGAGCTAACACTAATCAAATGAGCAGGACATGTCAGGAACTTCAGTATAGGTGATCATGAAGAGATGTGATCATTTTCTTGCAGCAGAATTTTTCCATGGAGTAGATTTCTACGGTGTGGCTTCAGCCTCTCCAGGACTGTTAAGAAAACCAAAGTAGATACTGAGGCAAAGTCCAACTGTAGAATCTTCACTGGAGGATTAGAGAAAGCTCAGATTTGAGAGCAACGTTGAAGTCTCAAGATGGTATCTATTTTAGGTCTTTTTAGCAGCCTAGGGGTCTTGGGATGGTGATTTAGCTTTGGCAGGAGTGGCTCTGTCAGTGCTTGGTCTGGAAAAGTGACTAAGCTAAGCCCTAAAAGATAAGGCTACTTAATACTGAATTACTTTCAATTAGAATTTTGAAAATGTATTCTGTTGGAACATGAAGCAATAAGATGAAAGAGGTGGGGTACTGAACTGATAGATCTAGAATTGTCTGGAGTTCTTTTAAAATCTCTAGGTTTGTTTAGATCCTGAACTATGAAGCCATGTAGTACATGGTTAGGTTCTCAGTAAATACTTTGAATAAATAAATGAAGATGGCCATTCCAGTTTTCCTATGGCAATTAATACAACCCATTTAAGTTATGTAAGTTATTTCCTTTATAGGAAATAATAATTTTGTAACTTGAACATAAAATCTGCAGGTTAAATTACCAGTCTCGATAGGTTTTATTGCTATTTCTTTTGTTACTTTTGTTCACTGAAATATATACCCACTCAGTACAGAATTATCTAGTTCTTTTTGTCTTTAAATACTATATTTAGTGAGTAACTTTATTCTGTGCCTTTGTTTTTTTGAGGGTATTATGGGTATACTTAGGCACTGTGGGGTCTATAAAAACTTGTAAGATTTATCCTTTGCCATTAAAGAGCTTTAATTAGGGTATCTAATTCATAGAAAATTAGCTTAACCATGCTAGTTCAGTAAATGAAGAGTGCAATAAGTGTTATTTAAGGAGAAAATTTTTATTAACTGCACATTCCAAACTGAATGATGGCAGCCTAGTTAGTCTTTTAAAAACATTCTCTAACACCTATTTTTAACAAGGTACTACTGGTAAAAAAGACAAGAAGTACTATTATTTCACCTTTTAAATAGGGGGAGATAACCACTTTATTTTTCATCAGAGGTATTATATAGATCATTCATTAATATTTCCAAAAGAAGCTACAGCAGAAAAGAAAGAAATATTCTATAAGTAATCATTCACCATATTCAGATTTGATTGGTTTAAAAAATTAATAAAAAAGTTCAGAATATTGTTTTATATTTTTGGTAAAAGTACATTAGTTTTCTTGCTTAAGCCTTTATGCCTGATTTCCTGTTATGGCATTTCAAGCCAGATTATTAGATCCATTTTGATGTAATGGGAACAGTGCCATCTACTGAGTCACAAACATGATATGCCATCAGCCATTTTCAGAGAAAAAAGGGGAAAATATGTTTATTCAGTTATTTTTATTTCTTATTTTATTTTTAAATTGCTTCTTTATTCAGTATCAAAAGAAATTTTAATGAAAGAAATATGAGCTAAGCAGGTGTTTTGATTCTAAAAATTTCCTTAGTTGGAAATAGCAATTGAATTTGAACTTTAAATACATTCTCTTTCTAGTACATTAAACAGATTGAATTCTATCAAAAGCCTACTTGTTCTACTTATAGTATATATCACTTTATCTATCATCATCCCATGTTTTCCTACTTTTGTATTCCCTATTCCTCCAAGCATATCTTTTCTGCTTTCCAGGCCAAATAATTTTGAATAATGGCTTGAATTCCTGTCTTTGTAATTCAGAGGTATAATTAAGTGCATTGTGAAGATAATGTCAATATTCCATCATTAGTACTTAAGCTAATAGCATTTTTATAAACATATAATTACACTTTGTCCTGAAAAGATATATTGAAAATATGTATTTCCAACAATAAAAACACTTTTTGAATAAATATATTGTGTGTTATACTGTAACTGAATTCAAATCATATATAGCAAATGAAATATTATCTAACATTTTTCTATTTGTGGTTTTAAAATTTATTAATTCTGATAGCCTGTGATTAAGTGCCTCTGTAAGTAGTTAAGAACCTGACCAATAAAACATTCTTTCTCAAGAACTAACCAAATCTGTTCCCTCATTCACCAGTAAATTTGTTGGTGTCCTAAGGAATTTGTTTTATACTGCTGAAAGAGAAAACTATTACTATTTGTGACATTAAAATATAATAGCTATTTTTTTTTGCCCAGCAACTTTTCTCATTGAACAGACCCGAGCCGCGTGTCAGGCGTTCTCCTTTCTGTATCCTCTTCTTCCTAATACACTTAAAAATTAAAAATTTTAATTGAAAAGTAAAAAATTATACATATTATGGTATACAAAATAATGTTTTCAAATATGTATATGTTGTAGGTTCACTAAATTAAGTAATTAACCTGTATTACCTCACATTTTTTTGTAGTGAAAAAAATTTAAAATCTATTCTCAGTAATATTTAAATATGCAATATATTATTATTAACTACAGCTAGCATAATGTAAAATAGATCTCTTGAACTTATTCTTCTTTTCCAGAACATTTGGTATTTTTTGACCAACATCTCCTTGATCCCACTTTCCACCCCCAGTGTTAGGCTCTGTGAAACAACATTCTACTCTGCTTCTCTGAGATTGACTCTTTTAGATTCCACATATATAAAATCATGTGGTATTTGTATTTCTGTTCCTGGCTCATTTCATGTAGCATAATATTCTTTAGTTCATCTGTGTTTTCACAGAAAACAGGATTTCTTTCTTTCTTTCTTTTTTTTTTTTTTAAAGGCTGAGTAATACTCTGCTGTGTATATGTACTAATTGTATTTTCTTTATCCATTTAATTATTAACTCCATTCATGGCTATTGTGAATAATGCTGAAATGAACATGGGTATATACAGATATCGTGTATTTTTAGCATATGTATATCCATTTTCCCTAGCATCATTGTTGAAGATACTGCCCTTTCCTTATTGTGTGTTTTGGCACTTTTCTTGAAAATCAGTTAACTGTAAAATTTGTATTTACTTCAGGGCTGTCATTCTGTTTCATGGGTCTACTTTTCTCTCTTTATGCCAGTACCATGTTGTTTTGATTACTATAGTATTGTAGTAGATTTTTAATTCAGGTAATGTGATACTTTCAATTTTATGCTTTATATTCAAGATTGCTTTGTCTCTTTGGGATCTTCTGTGGGTCTGTGTATATTTTAGGATTATTTATTTCTGTGAAATATGCCTATGGAATTTTGATAGGAATTGCATTGAATAGGTGGATCTCTTGGGTTAGTATGAACTTTTTTTATATTTATTTTTTAGTTGTAGTTGGACATAATACCTTTATTTTATTTATTCATTTTTATGTGGTGCTGAGGATTGAACCCAGGTGAGCACTCTACTGCTAATCCACAATCCCAGCCCCTAGTATGACCATTTTAACAATGTTAATTTTCCAGTCCATAAGCAAGGGATAGCTTTCCATCTATTTGTGTTTTCTTAAATTTCTTTCATTAGTGTTTGATACTTTTCAGCGTACAGATCTTTTACTTTCTCATTTAAATTTTTCCCTGTTTTACTTATTTTTAGCTGTTTATAAATATGATTATTTTCTTCATTTCTTTTTCAAAGTTGTTACTGCATAAAAATGCTACTGATTATTGGCCAAATTATGTGGTTTTACTATGTACATTTATGAATATGTAACAAAGAATCCCACCATTATTTACAGCTATAATACACTAAGTAAAACGTGGAAAAAAAGGGAAATATAAGATGGTCTATTAAAACAATGCTACTTATGATATTTGTGTCTTGATTTTGCATCCTGCAGCTTTATTGATTTGTTGATTAGTTCTAAATAGCTTTTGATGGAATCTTTAGAGCTCTCTATTATGGAAGATTATGTCATCTTCAAGCAAAGACAGTTTAACTTCTTACTTTCTGATTTAGATGTTTTTATTTCTTCTCTTGCTTAGTTGTTCTTGCAAGGACTTCCATACTATGTTGAATAGAAGTGGTGAGAATACACATCCTTGTCTTTCTTTTCTTTCCTTCCCTTTCCCTTTTTCTTTCCCTTTCCTTTCTTCTCACTAAGTTGCTGAGACTGGCCTTGAACTTTCGATCCTTCTGTTTTATCCTCCAGAGTTGCGGGGGATTATAGTTGTGTGCCTCCGTGCCCAGCTCCTTGTCTTATTTCTGATCATAGAAGAAGAGTTTTCTGCTTTCTGCTGTTAAGAATTATGTTAGTTCTGGACTTGTCATATATGACCTTTATGATGCTGTGGTATGTCCTTCTATAGTAATTGTTTTATTTTCTTTTTAACTTCTTCTTTGACCCAGTAGTTATTCAGGAGCATGTTTAATATCCACATATTTGTGCATTTCCAAAATTTCTTCTTTATTGATTCTAGTTTTATATTATTTGTGATTGGATTGGAAAAGAGACATGATGTGATCTGAATCTTCTTAAATTTGTTAAGACTTGTTATGTAGGCTCACATATGATCTGTCTTAAGAGAATGGTTGGTGTGAATTTTTTTTGACCATGGATTGAACCCAGAGGTACTTAACTACTGAACCACATCCCCAGCCCTTTTTAAAATTTTTATTTATTATTATTATTTTTTGAGACAAGGTCTCACTAAGTTACTGAGGTTGGCTTTGAATTTTTAATCCTCCTGCCTCAACCTCCCAAGTTGCTGGGATTACAGGCATGTATGACCATGCCTGGCCTTGGTGTATACTTTTTAAGAATGTATATTCTGCTGCTATTTGAGTGAATATTTGGTACAGGTATCTCTTCACTTATGATGGGCTATGTCCCAATAAAGCCATTATAAGTTGAAAATATTATGTCAAAAATGCTTTTAATATACCTAATCTATGGAACATCACAGTTTTGGTTGTTGACCCTCATGGTGTGTAGCTGACAAGGAATTGTGGCTTTCTGGTGCTGCCCAGCACCACATATCATTAGCCCAGGAAAATTCAAAATTTGAGTGATCTTAGTGGCTTTGGCGGTGGAGGCAGGAGGATTGCAAAAATTTAAAGACAGTCTCAGCAACTTAGTGAGGTCCTAAGCAACTTAGTGAGACCCCCCTCACAAAATATAAAAGAAAAAGCAAAGGGGATGTGGCTCAGTGGTAAGTGCCCCTGGGTTCAATTCCTAGTATGTATGTATGTATGTATGTATGTATGTATGTATGTATGTATGTATGAATGAATGAATAAATAAATATGTATTAATTCAAAATTTGAAGTACAGTTTCTATTGAATTTTTATCACTTTTGGACCATTGTGAAGCTGAAAAATTATATGTGAAACCATCTTGAGACAGGGATCCTCTGTATATCTGTTAGGTCTCTTATTAAGTCTGCTGTTGAATTCTGCTCTTTCCTTATTTATGTTTTGAGTGGGTGATCTTTATTGCTAAAAATGGGCCATTGTTGTTGTTCTTGTATAGCTGTTATTGTTATTCTAGTATAGCTGTTTCTGTTTTCAGTGCTGGTATTTGTTTATATGTTTAGACGCTCTGATGTTAGGTGCATATATATTTACAATTATAATTTTCTCTTGAATTGACACGTTTGTCATTATATAGTGAATGTTTTGTCTCTTTTTATAATTTTTAAAGTCTGTTTGTGACTGAGGAGGCTAAGGCAGGAGGATAACAAGTTCGAGGCTAGCCTTACCAATTTAGCAAGTCCCTCAGGAACTTACCTAAAAGACTGTCTCAAAATGAAAAATAAAGAAGTAGGAATGTGGGGCTGTAGCTGTAGCTCAGTGGTAGAGTGCCTGCCTTACACGTCTGAGGCACTGGGTTCAATCCTCAGCACCACATAAAAATAAATAAATAAAGATATTAAAAGAAGGAGGAGGGAGAGGAGGAGGAGGGGAGGAGGAACATGGCCACCTTTGTGCTTGTTTGGTTTTATTTTGCATGTAATATCTTTTTCCATCCTTTACTTTCAACCTATTTTTGTTCTTAAAGGTGAAACAACTTCCTTAACAGCCAGCATATAGTTCATCATATAGTTTACATGTCTTTTTTAAATTAAAAAAAATCAGTTAAGCTATTTTGTATCTTTTAATTGGAGAATTTAATCCATTTACATTTGTGGTACCTATTAATAGGCAGGGCTGTTCTTTTTTTGTTCTTTTTTTCTCTAAACAGGAGATTGAACTCAGGTATGTATGATTTACTACAGAGCTTTATTTTTTATTTTTTATTTTATTTTGAGGGGTCTTGCTAAAGTTGTTTAGGGCCTTGCTAAGTTGCTGAGGCTGGCCTTGAATTTATGGTTCTTCTGCCTCAGCCTCCTGAGTCACTGAGATTACAGGTGTGTGCCACCATACCCAACCAAGAACTTCTTTAGGCCCATTTCCTGGTGCCTTATTTTGTTCCTGTGGTGTCATATTTCCCTGATTTTTTTTGTGATCTTAAGGCCTTGTGTTGATGTCTGTACACTTGAAGAGGTAGGTACCTCTGCCTGATTTTATAGAATAATTTTGGCAGGGAAAGTCATTTATCTTTCAGCCAATCATTTTTGGGTGATCTTGTGTTGGATTTTTGGTCTCCTGGAACAAGTCCAGTGCCAGTATCAACTAGGCAGTCTTGGTCTGGGTTTTCTGAAGCCTGAGGCCATAGGGCCCAGTCTGGTGCCTGGGTTAATAGTTGTGTAGGCCTTATGCCTACATTCGCAGGAGCCTGCTTTGTGCCTGGTTCTGTGGGGTCAGGCCTGGAAGTTGAGTTTGCTGGGCTAGCCTGTCATGGGGGGGGAGGGTGTCCATTGAGTCCATAGGAGCTTGGTTGGCACTGGATTGTTGTTTTATTTCATTTTTTTGCTACTAGAATTCCATAAACTAGACAGTTAATGAACAAAAATTATTGGATCATGTTTCTGGAGGCTGCGAAGGCCAAGATTGAGGGACCATCGTCTGGTAAGGGCCTTCATTGCTATATCATAACATGGGTGAGAGAGAGCAAGATGGGATCCAAACTGTTCACTCCAGCAATACAAACCCTTTCCTGTGATAATAGTGTTAATCTCTTCATGAGAGTGGTGTCCTCATGACTTAAACACGTTTGAAGGCCTTACCTCACAATACCACTGAATTCTAGGGATCAAGTTTTCAACACTTGAATTTGGGGGGAACACAGTGAAATCAAAGTAGGCAGGCCTTTTTTAGTTTGCAGGAGTGGGCCTCAGTCTTGGGTCTAAGAGAGCCTGAAACGTGGGTGCAAGTGGGAGGTGCTGGACCCTGGGTCTAATAGAGTGAGTCCAGTATAGGAATCTACTTGGCAGTCTTGGCAGGACCTGGGGTTGCAGCGACTGGTTTCGAGCCTTGGGATTTGGGTTCATCCTGGAGTTTCATTCCATGGATCTTGGCTACAGTAGAGCTAGCACAGAGTCTGGGGCCACAGGGACTGCCTCACACTGGCTTTGTAATATTTTTTTTTTTTTTTTTTTTTTGGTACTGGGGATTGAACTCAGTGGCACTCGACCACTGGGTCACATCCCCAGCCCTTTTTTGTATTTTATTAGAGACAGGGTCTCACTGAGTTGCTAAGTGCCTCGCCATTGCTGAGGCTGGCTTTGAACTCGTGATCCTCCTGCCTCAGCCTCCCAAAGTGCTGGGATTACAGGCGTGCGCCACCGCGCCCGGCCTTTGTAATATTTTTAAAAGGAAGTATAATTATTTATAAAGAAACTATTTAGCTCTTTTAGCTATTTTGAAATAAATATGAAGTTTTCTTTTTTAAAGAAACAGTATGGTATAAAGGATGGATAAATGGACTCAGATTCAGCCTTAGATATAAAATCATGTCTCTGCCATTTACTAGTTGAAAGATCTAGCCAATTTAATATAAATCTCTCTTAGCCTGTTTTCTTCTCTTGACGTACAATGATGCAGATAGCAATCTTCCTGGAAAAGTAGGAGGCCAAAAGACAATTAAATTTTCATGGCAAGTATAGTTTCTGCATGCAATTCTAAGTTTATTTGGATGATTTTGGTGAGGTGGGGAGTTTTGGTGGAAATAATAGGAAGATAATATCCTCAGTACTGCTTCCAGAACAATACATTTTTGTAATTAAGACTAGTATATTATTTACTAAATGTTTTCTATCTTCTTCCTCTTCTGTATTGAAATACATTAAAAAGAATTGTTTTAAAATCCTCTTTTACTCTCTTAAAATGAATTCCAACAATTTAAATGATTTATAATTTGAAATAGTTTATTCAATTTAGTTGCTCTTCAGTTATCCTAATCTTTTAGGGGTACAGATTGCCACAGTTCTTCTTTTCTCAAATTAAGTCCTGTGCCTTTAAAACATTTTCACTTTTTTTTTTTCTTTCTTCCTTTCTTTTCCTTTCTTCCCCTTCTAGCCTCCCTCCCTCCCTCCCTTCTTTTCTTCCTTCCTTTTTGATTGGCGATTGAACACAGTGTGCTTAACCATTGAGTCACATCCCCAGCCATTTATTTTTTATTTTGAGATAGGGATTCGCTAAATTGTTTAGGGCCTTGCTCAGTTGTTGAGGCTGACTTTGAACTTGCAATGCTCCTGCCTCAGCTTCCTAGTCACTTTGATTACAGGTGTGTGCTACATCTCAGGGCTTTACTTTTCTTTTGATGGGCAATTGGACATCCGTGTAATTACAAAATTTAAAAGATAGCCTATATCAGTGCTTCTCAAATTTTCAGTTCCAGATAATTGCGCAGGAATCTTGTTGAACTACATATTTTTAGGTCTAAGTGTATAACCTGGAATACTGCATTTCTAACTAACTGGTAGATAGTGATGTTGCTGGTCTATAGACCATACTTAAATTAGCAAGGGACTTAAAATAGGAGAGCATAATAGGTTATCACAAACTCTTAGATGTGAAAGGAATTTGACAAAATGATAATCCATCTAAAAAGCCACATAATTCTTCTTTAGGATGAGACTGCTAAAACTCAGAATTTAAGTGTCTTGGACAAAGTCCCTAAAGCCTAGTGGAAGAGTGACAGTCCAATTTATCCTAATTACAGTTTCTATGTGTTCTCCACTCAATCTCAGTTATTTATGTGTATTATGGGGGCTACTCAGATAAATCTTTACAAGGAGCCTAAAATCCCTGAAATGTATTGTATTAAAATTGTTCCTTCTTTGGGTAAACTAATATATTAATAAATTATGGCAAGGTCTGCTCACCAAGGGTCTCAGTGATATCTATATATCTGTACTAACAGAAAATGAATAATACATGCAGATCTATAGAATTTTAGAAATTCTGCTTCTTACTGTTTTGAGAACTCTCTCCTTAAGACATTTTAGGGGAGACTTGTCCTGTAGATCACTAAATAAAGCAAAAGAAAGAATGAAAGAGATTTTGTGTGTGAAGAGGTCTTATTGGATTTCACTATGGGACAGTATTGTGACTAAATTTTCATCGTAAAACTCAAAATGTCTGTCCTAGTAAAGGTTTTGTACAGTTCCTCTCTAATTGTCTGTCCCTAATCATTGAAGGAGCAATACTATTATGTAGAACCAAGATCCTTTGGACAAGTGAAGATTCCTGCTTTGAGACACAGGACAGAAAGGAGAGCATGCAAATGTTAAGACTCCACACTTGATAAAGAGTAAAAGAAGAATGAATCTTTTTGATCCATCTCCTAAAATTTCTATTTTGTTGTGATTAAAAAAATTAAAACAATTTGGACCAGAAAGAAAATATCATTAATGTTGGCATATTTTAAAATAGCATAACCAGCTCTTCAATATTAGTTATTTTTAACCAACTCCCTTGTTAAACAAAAACCCATAAAAATTTCATCACAACTTAACAAAAATAACTTGCCACAAATAAAAAAATAGAAGTAAATATATGTCATTAAATTTTACTAGGTAATGTTGCCCATAGAGTGTTCTAACTCTGAGCCTTTCTTTGTTAAAAATGGAGAATGATAAGTGTTCAAAAAGTGTTAAGAACTTATGTTTTTGGATATTAGTGAGAAGAAATGAAAGAGAATTAAAAAGGGTAAGCTTTCTATGTGATGTCATATTTAATGCTGTATCCATGTATTCCCTAACGTATCCCAAGTATCTGAACGTCATATTTTGAAAAACATCATAGCACATCATATTACTTCTCAATTGATACCTGGATAATTCCCACAAAAGCTTAAAACTCTGTGGACAGGAAATGAAGCTTATTTCCCTATAGCTCCTTGTCTAGTGACTGGTACACAGTAGGAACTTAATTATATATTTATGTGAACTGAAAAGTCATAAGTCAGGTAATTTATTTAGAACTGTAGAATTCTTAAAGTTCAAAAAAAAAAAAAAGTGGGCTGGGATTGTGGCTCAGCGGTAGAGCGCTCGCCTAGCACGTGCGTGGCCCGGGTTCGATCCTTAGCACCACATACAAATAAACGCATTGTGTACAACTAAAGCAAATAAATAAATATTTAAAAAAAAAAAAGTGAAATTATTTTAAGGACCCAAGACAATCGGTGACTAGCATAATATTCAGACTTGTTTTTAGTGAAACTGAAATTTATTAGTTACAACATGGTTCATAACTGTCAACTGTGAAGACAGTAGTCAAATGAATGGCTTAAAGTAAGTGAATCTTGTTGAAATTTCATTTAGGATCAGTCAGAAAGACAGTAGATTGGCAAGGAGGGAGAAGGGAAGAGCTATAAACAGACAGAAAACCTGGCCCCAAATGCTCCCAAAGAAGTAGTAAGAGAAAACTTAGACTGGAAAAGATATCCAGCCAAAGTTTTACTCACATTAAGATTCTTTTGTGTTAAAGTATAGAGAAAGGAAGGTGTCCATGTCCAGAACCTGCCTAAATTGGAATTTTTGAAACTTACTTCATCACTATAAAAATTGTCCCATGTACTAGAATTGTACCTGAAATCTCATTTTTTGATGTCACTTGTGTGTTAGTCAGCTTTCTAGTAGTATAACAAATACCAGAGATAATCAACTTGTAAACAGAAAGTGAATATTTTGGCTTATGATTTTGGAGGTTTCTGAATATGATTGATAGGCCCTATTGATTTGGGCCTGTGGTGAGGTAGTACATCATGACAGGGTGTGCATTGGCATAGCAAAACTTCTTCTCTTGTGGTTGGGAAGTGGAAAAAAGAAAGAGGAAGAGTCTGGAGTTCCGTACTACCCTTCAAAAGCTCACCCCAGTGATTTAAGGCTCCACTAGGCTCCCCCTCTTTAAAGTTCCACCACTGCCCAATAGCACCATGAACTGTTGTCCAAACATTTAACATACGAGCTTTTGGGAGACATTCCAAATCCAAACTATAATAACTAGTTTTCTTCTACCTCCCCATCCTCAGTCCTGAGCTGAGTAGAAGTATATGTTAACCACTCAAAGAAGAGTGGCAATAAAAATATAAAACAGGAGTGACTTGTGAACTGAAATTTTTCTCTTTAAACCCCTGACTTAATGGTAAAATTTGGGACTTCTCTAGCCCACAGAAAGATTTAAATGTGAGGACAAATGTAGAGTCTCCTTCAGCAGATGAGTTTAAAAGATGGACTGGCAACATTGCTGTGTCTGAGAAACAAAAAGTTACTTTGTATGCAATTGATATAACCTAAGTCTTTAAAAAGGAAGTTGCTGGAATAAGGTTATTATAAATTATCTTCGTATCTCAGAGAATATTTAAAAAACTGCACAGATTCAAGGCCACTTCAAAGACATGAGGAACTACAACCTGGGAATTGGCTACACCATCAAGATTTTCTCTGCCTCTGTAGTCTCTAATCTCTACTCCTCTGTAAGTGAATTCACTGTCCCTGACAAAAGATAGATAACCTTGTAATCCCAGTGGCTCAGGCTGAGGCAGGAGGATCATGAGTTTAAAGCCAGTTTCAGCAACTGAGTGAGAACCTGTCTCTAAATAAAATATAAAAAAGGGCTGGGGATGTGGCTCAGTGGTTAAGCACCTCTGGGTTCAATCCCTGGTATCAAAATAAATAAATAAATAAATAAATAAATAAATAAATAAATAAATAAAAGATAAACTATTACCGCTATGGTGTAGGTTTTTGGGCATCTTTGAAATGCGTCTTCACCCCTAGATGTAGTATTACAGCCAGCTAATGGTAAGGAATATTATGGTTGGTTATTCCTGGGTTAATTCTTCACTGGTAGCCCTATCAAAAGTCCAATAGGTAATGATGTTCATCTCATTTCACCATCATGACTGCACATATGGTGCGACTCTACATTGTGTACAACCAAAGAAATGAAAAGTTGTGTTCTATTTGTGTACAATGAATTGAAATGCATTCTTCTATCTTGTATAATTAATTAGAATAACAATAAAAAAGTCCAATGGGTTGAGAAAGGTTGACAGAATATTAGAGTAGTCCATTCTAGCATGCATTGCCTCCCAGAAACAGCTATCTACATGCAAAAATACATTCACAAGACTGAGGAAACCAAGTGAGAGATTATAGCACTTAGATGCAGCACAGAAGTTATAAAGAACAACAACAACAACAACAACAACAACAAACATTAATGAGTATAGAAAGGACAGTTTCATATTCCCTGTTTCATCCCTTTTTTACAGTGCTGAAAAAGATACCCTCCACATAGAGGAAAGAGAGGTAAGGGATAACCGTACTTTGCCTTTAACCTCAACATTGGGCCCACCTCAGTAAAACTCACAAATCCCAGACTCCAGGATGATAACCTCCAGTCTTGCTCTGATGACAGGTCAGCCTTTGCAGCCCCAGATTCTGAACTGGAGCTATGGTTTTGGTTTCCAGGCTCACCCCACTTCCAGGCTGGTCCCAGGATCTAGTCCGTCCTCTGTTCTAGATTGGCCCCACCTCAGTGCCAGGTAGGCTCTGTTAGACTCAGTTTCAGAGCTACCTTAGGGACCAGGCCTGTTCCCACCGCTAGACTGGCCCCAGGCTTCAGAAGTTCCCAAAATCTGGGCTGTCCCTTATGAATTCAACTTATCCAAGCCTTAAGCTGGCTCCTTCAGCTCAGGCTCCAGGTTCTCTCGGCTAGTATCTACAGCCCAAGACTCCAAGTGGAAACCCATAATACCATATTCCAGCCTATAACCTATGGACTCAGTCTTCACACTCTTCTGCTAACCCAGCCCCATGCTGGCTTTTGTATCTCTAGACTCTGGCCTGTAGACCCAGACTATAGACCCACTCCAGTACCAAGATGGCCCCAGGCTTTGGGCCCTCCGCAGTGCTGCTCCAGCTGTAGGAGCTCCATTATCCAGGTCAGCACCCATGAACCAGCTTTTAGCCCCACCCCAGTATAAGGATGAAACCTGTGGCCTTAGATACTAAGTTGACACCTGTAGACCCACATCTCTAGGTCAGCCTTTGTGTACACAGGCTGCACGCCTGCTCAGTGGCAGGCCAGCCCCTGTGCCTGACCATACGATTAGACCTATCATAGTTGACCCTAACAATAAGGGCTCCTATGAGCCCAGACTCCAAGACCTACCTTTGCATTCCTAGGTTTCAATTCTGCCTTTGTCAGCTAAGGACCCAGGCCCGTCACAGTGCCGGGTCAACCTCTATGAACCCAGTTCTTGTATCAGTCCCAGTGCCTGGCCAGGCCTTACAGTGGACATAGCCAGTAGATCCTCACCAGTGTATCCTATTTTCAAGCTGGCCCTTTGAACCTCAGAACCAGGTCTCTCCCAGCAGAATGAAGCTCTGAGTTTGCCCCAGTGGATCTGGTCTCTAAGCTCAACCCTGTATACCAAGGCACTAGGCCTGTCCACCTGATGGTCAGTCTGCTAGAGGATTCCTTAAGTAAGTCTACTACAGACAACATACTTCCCAGAACCTCTGGACAGGCTGATCAGTGAAGTGAAGTATTTTCCCAATTGAAACCAGTCTGCAAATATTGAAATAAGTCCTTATCTCTTCAAATGTGTGGATTCCAATGCATAGCCATAGAGACAATGAATAATCAGGAAAACATGATATCACCAAAAGAAGAAACTAAAGCACCAGCAACAAATCCTGAAGAGATTTGTATTTTTTAATTTCCTGACAAAGAATTTTAAAAAATCATCTTAAAGTAGCTCATTGAGCTATAAGACATTGAGAAACAACTAAGCAATTTTAAATAGTCAGAAAAATAATACATGATCAAATTGAGAAATTTATTGAAGAAATAGAAAGCATAAAACCCGAACCAAGCCTGGCCTGAGGTTGTAGCTCAGTGGTAGAGCACTTGCTTAGCATGTGTGAAGCACTGGGTTTGATCCTCAGCACCACATATAAATAAATAAAATGAAGGTCCATTGACAACTAGAAAAAATATTTTAAAAAAAGAATCAAATGGAAATTTTGGAACTGAAGAATACAGTGTCTGAACTGAAGGTTTTCATAGAGAGCTTCAATAGCAACTTGATAATGGAGAAGAAAGAATCGGTGAGCTTGAGGACAAGTCATTAGAAAGTCAGAGGAACAAAAATTTTTAAAAAATGAAAAGGAGTAACAGAAACCATAAAAATTATGGAACCATCAAGATGCTAATATACATATTGTGGACCAGAGAAAAGGACTGCAAGCATATTTAAAGAAATAATAATAACAAAACTTCTCAATCTGAGGAAAGATAAATATCCAGGTGCAGGAAGCTCAGAGTTATTTGATGAAGTTCAGTTCAAGTAAGACTAAAATAAGACATAACAAAGTTAAAAAAAATGAAACAAATAAGCAAATAAACAAACTAGATTCCAAAAGCGGCAAGGGAAAAGGAGTATATTACATAATCAGGAGCTCTAAGATAATTATCAGCACATTTCTCAGTAGAAACCTCGTAGGCCAGGCTGGAGTGCAAAGTGTTCCGGAAAGAAAGAAAAAAAAAAAAAAAAAAAGAAAGTAAAAAGAAACAAAAACGCTTGTGAGACATGAATGCTGCATACTTAGGAAGACTGTCTTTCACAGAGAAACACTTTACCAGAAAGAGATAATTTACCACCAGATCTGCCTTATAAGAAATGTTAAAGGGAGTTTTTTCAAGCTGCACAAAAAAGTTGCTAATTAGCAACAGGAAAATATATAAAAGTATAAAATACAAATATAATACATAAAAGTAAGTGTGTAGTCATTTAGAATACTGTAATACTATAGTGGTGATACACATAAATTATATAATTTTAAATTAAAATTATAAATTAAAATACAAAAGACAAAATTGTTACAAATAATTATGGTTATAATAATTTGCTAAGGGGTAAACAATGTATCAGAGATACAAACATCAATAACATGAGAGGAGAGTGAAAGCATATAGTTTTTGTATGTGTTGAAGTTATCAATTTTAAATAGTCTATTATAATCATATATAAAAGCCTCATGATAATCCCAATAGAAAGCTTTGTTAGTAGATACACTATGGGTAAGTAAGAAATCAAAGCATTCCATTTCAGAAAACCATCACATCCACAAGGGAAGATAGCCAGAAGAAAGGAACAAAGGATCTACAAAACTACCAAAAATCAATTTAAAAATGCCAATAGAATGTTTTTGTCTTTCAGTAAGTACTATGAGTATAAATATGTTTAAATCTCCAGTCAAAAGATGTAGAGTGGCTGAATGGATAAAAGAACAAGATACAGGGCTGGGGTTATGGCTTAGCAGTAGAGTGCTTGCCTAGCATGTGGGTTTGATCCTCAGCACCACATGAAAATAAATAAAAATAAAGGTATTGTGTCCAACTACAAATAAAAATAAATATTAAAAAACAACAACAACAAGATACAACTGTATGCTGCCTATAAGGGACTCACTTCACTTTTACACTGAAAGTGAAGTGACAGAAAAAGATATTCCATGCAAATAGAAACCAGAATGTGTAATGGAATTCCTAGTTAATTAGTCATTAAAAAAATAATAAAATGAGCAAAATTTAGATGTAAAAGTAAAAATTTTCAGCAAAGATAAATTCTTGGACACACTGTAAACACAACTATGATATTAGCAAATTGGCAATTTTTAAAATTTCCTTTTTTGGAACACTGGGTCTACAGTTTTTTTTTTCTGTGTGAAATGATATCATTTTTTTTGTTGTTGATATGGTGAATTACATTGATTAATTTTTTAATATTGAACAGCCTTGCTGCTATACTTATAATAGATTCACTTCTTTATATATTTCTTTTTAGTCCTTGTTACTTAATTTGTTAATTTACTAAAGATTTTTGTGTCTAAGTAAATGACAGGTATTGAAGTGTAGTTTTCTTTGCTGTTAAGTACTTCTCCCACTTATCCAATGAATATTTCTTTCACGATCCCTAGTACATGTCTCATACTGTGTGTAGGACCAAAACCTGTATATTCTATAACAAAGTTTAATTTACAAATTAGGCACTATAAAACAATAATAATCAAATAGAACAATTATAACAATAATATTGTAAATAAAAGTTCTATGAATGTGGTCTCAGAAAATCATTATGTACTATATTCACCCTTCTACATTTTGTGACAGCATGAGTTGATACAGTACCTATGTGATGAGATGAAACCAAGAGAATGATGAAGGCATTGTGATATCGTGTTAGAGTACTATTAACTCTCTGATAATATTTCAGAAGGAGGATCATCTGCTTGGTGTGATCCTGAATCTTAAAGCATAATGATCTCGGTTGGAGATCCTTGATAGTTGAAGACATTTTTGCTGAAACCTACTGAAAGAACATTATGATCAGAAATTGTTTTTTTTTTTTTTTTTTTTTTTTTTTTAATAGTGTTGCACTAATCCTTTGGTGATTGTACAGGTAACTTTAATGCTGTGCTCTGCATCAGGGATTATATTCCATAGTTTCACATTTTTTAACGTCTGTGCATTGTGAGACACTTTAGCAAATTTCAGTAATGTCCTTGTTGCTGGTTCTGGTTCAATTTCCTGTTCATCTTCTTCCTTTGTAGATGACTCAGCAAGTTCTTCCAGTTCCTCCTTTGTTAATGCTTCTCAGTAGCCTTCAGTGTGTCCTTCCACTTCTTCATCAAACAAGTTGACAGTCCTCCTCTGCCAACTTGTCATGCTGTTTGAATGATTTTCCTAACCTCTCCATATCCCTGAGAAACCTTTTAAAATCATTCATGACTTTACTCTATATAAGATCTTTCAGCAGACATTTACTTGTCTGGTTTTAATTCATCCATTGTAGCTTTGATAACTGTTACTGTGTCAACTTCAGTAAATGTTTTTCAGCACTGCATGGTGTTCATATTATGATATTCATCAATTGCCGATTGAATGTGATCCAATACCAGGTGGGTATATCTGACTTTGACAAACTAAATGATGCCTTGGTCAAGGGGTTGAAATAATGACATTGTATTTGTAGGTAAAAATACAACCTCCACCTTTTCATTGTGGTAGCAAACATATTCATGATGGCCAGGTATGTTGTCTTTTATTAAGAGGTCTTTAAATCCCAACCCTTCTTCTTCCAAGTATTGTTTTTCACTTCTGGGTTAAAACATGGATGGAACCATTCTGTAAAAAAGATGGCCATCACTCAACATTCTCTGATTATGTTGTGAGAAGATGGGCAAATAGTTTTTGTTTTTGAGAGTACATATGTTTTTTACTTTGTACACTACACCTGGCTTTATCATATGCCTGCAGCATTGCTACATAGTACTGTAGTTAATCTGTGCTTCCATTTTTTTAATGCCCTAATGTCTCCTTGCATTTTTATGACTATAGATTATATTGGATGTCTTCTTCCAGAAAAGTCTGGTTTCATTGCAGTTGAAGTCTTGCTTTGGATGATATACTTTCTCCTTTCAACTTCTTTAACTCTGCTAAAAATGTGGAAAAAGCTTCGGCAAATAACTTCTCCAGTAATTTTTATATTTTTAAGTCTAAACTTGTTCCTGAATCTGTTACAATCTCTTACTTGTAGTGTTGATTTGGTATCACTTGTTTTATGTATTCACTTGCTCAAGTCTTCATGTAGGATCTATGCTTTTTGGCACAAAACATTGCTGTCAATGGGAACACTTTTTCTGTTCATTCCTTCCATTCAACCACAGATTTAGTGACTTTTCCATCTTAACTAAGTGCTTATCACACACTATAGCTTAACTTTTACAATTTGAGGTAGGCTAACAAAACTGGCACAAATTCCTTTTTCCTGTTCACAATTTCATGAATATAAAAGTCATTCTGATCATAGATCTTAGTTACCTTAGCATATGCTTTTCTTTAATTTAGAATTTTCACCATCTTACTTAAAGGAAGCACTTTACAGTTTGTCTTTCGCATCTGAATTGTCCTTTAGGGCCATCATTAAATAAAAGAAATGTTATATGAACACAAGCAGTGTTGTACCCTGACAATCTATCTACTTACTGAGACAGCTACTCAGTAACTAATAGCATGGATATACTGGAAAAAAGGATGATTCATGTACCAGGCAGGACTGCATGAGGTTTTGTCACACTACTTAGAACAGCGCATAGTTTAATATGTACAGATTGTTCATTTCTGAAATTTTCCATTTAATATTTTTAGACTATGAGTAACTGAGACCATAGAAAGCAAAATTAGGTAATAAGGGACTACTGTACTTTCTTTGTCTGGTTTTGGGTTCAGGGTAATATTGGCCTCCTAAGAGGAGTTGGGAAATGTTTCTTTCTCTTCAGTATCCTGAATGTGATTTCACAAAATCCATGTTAATTTTTATTTAAGTATTTGGTAGAATTTTCTGATGAAAAAAAAAAACAAAAACCCAGACCTGGAAATTGCTCTTTTATGATTATTTAAAAAACTATGAACTTAATTTCTAATTTAATTGTATAGGACTATTCAGATATCCAAATATTCAGGACTTTCATCTTGATAGAGTTTGGTCAGTTTTATAGTTTTTGAATAATTGGTTCATTTCTGCTATTTCATTGATTTAATGAGTATAAAGTTGTTGGTAGTGTACCTTTATTACCTTTTTAATGGCTACGTGATAGTTATATTTGTTTCCTGTTTCATTCTTGATTTTGATGCTTTGTTTTCTGTGTTTTTTTCTTTTCTTTTCTTTTCTTTTTTTTTTTTTTTACTAGAGATTTGTCAACTTTATTAACCCTTTAAAAAAGCAGAATTTTGTTTTATTGACTACTGTGGTTTATATATGGTTGGAGAGTGTCCCCCAAAGATTCATGTGCTGGAGGCTTGGTCCTTTGTGTGGCAGTGTTGAGAGGTGGTATAACTTTTAAGAGCTGGTGTCTATTGGACGGTAATTAGGTCAATGGGGACATCACTCTTGGAAGGGATTAATGCTGTTCTTGCAGACTGAGTGTGTTCTCCTAAAAGCAATTTGTTATAAAAAGAGCAAACCGGCACCTGAATCTGACTTGTGTCACCATGTGATCTCTTCTGCTTATGCTACTGCAGTTGTGATGCCATCCAGCATGACATCCTTACCAGAGGTTTAACAGATTGATTTGATCAGTCTTGACATTCAGCCTCCAAAACTGAGCTAATTAAAACTCTTTACTTTATAAATTACCTAGCATCAGATATTTTGTTATAATAGAAATGGACTAAGAAACCAACTTTCTCTTGATTTTAACTTTATTAATTTTTGGTTTTAATAATTTTCTTTCTTTGGCTTACTTTGGATACCTTTTTCTCACTTTTTAGTTTCTTCAGGTATGGACTTAAATTATTCATTTAAGACCCACACATTCTTCTGATGTAAATATTTAGTGTTATAGATTGTACTCTAAACATTGCCCTAGCTACACTGTTGTTAAACTATATAATTTAGTGACATTAAGTAATGTGCAACCAACAACACTGTCTAGTTCTATATCTTTTTCATTATCCTTAAAAAAATTCTGTGTCTGTTCTATATTCATCAGTCATTTTACATCCCCCCTTTCCCTCAATCTCTGGCAACCAATAATCTTGCTTTTTGTCTTTTTAGATTTGTATATTTTGGATATTTCACATGAGGAATCATACAATATGTGGCTTTTTATGCCTAGCTCCTTTTATTTAGTATAATGCATTTAAGGTTCATCCATGTTGTAACATGTACTGACATCTACACCTTCTTTCCCCAAGCATCTGGTAACCATTATTCTACTCTCAACTTTTGTGAGACCAATGCTTTTAGATTCCACATATGAGTGGAGTCATGTGGTATTTTTTTAACTTTTAATTATTTTATTCTAAGATGTTATAAATGACAGCAGAATGCATTACATTTCATATTACACATATAGAGCACTTTTTTACAAATCTCTGGTTCTATGCAAAGTATATTCACACCCTTCATGACTTCATACATAGTCATGTGGTATTTGTCCTTCTGTACCTGGATTATTTTCCTAATAGTTACCCTCCATTTCTATCCATGTTGTCAAAAATGGCAGGATTTCATCATTTGTTATGGCTGAATAGTATTTCACTGCATTTATGTACCACATTTTCTTTTTCCATTCATCAGTTCATGAACACTTAGGTATTTTCCATTTCTTGGCTATTGTGAGTAATGCTGCAATAAACATAAACATGCAGATGTCTCTTTGATAAGCTGATCTCATTTCCTTTGACTCTATATCCAGTAGTAGGATTGTTGGATGACATGATAGTTCTATTTTTAAGTTTTTGAGGAATTTTCATACTGTTTTCCATAGGATTGCACTAGTTTACATTCCCACCGTCTCCTAGCTTTCGACATTACTGTCTTTGTCATTTTGATATTAGCCATTCCAACTGGAGTGAGATGATGGCTCATTGTGGTTTTAAATTGGATTTCCCTAATATTTAGTGATATTGAGCATTTTTTCATATACTCGTTCATCTTATGGGAAGTGTCACTTGCACATTTATTAGATGGATTTATTTTCCTAATAAGTGTTTTGAGTTCCATTATATATTCTGGGTGTTAGTTCTTTGCGGGATAAATAAATAGTTGTCAATTTTCTTTCATTCTCTAGGCTGTCTCTGAACTCTGTGATTGTCTCCTTTGCTGTGTAGAATCTTTTTAGTTTGATGTAATCCCATTTGTCAATTTTTGCTTTTATTGCTGTGCTTTTGGATTCTTATCCAAAAAATCCTCACCCATTCTAATGTTCTGAGGTATTTCACTATATTTCCTACTAGCAGCTTCATAGTGTCAGGTCTTATATTTATAAGTGTTTAATCCATTTTGAATTGAGAGATAGGGGTCTGCTTTCATTCTTGTGCATGTGGATATCTAGTTTGTCCAGCACCATTTATGGAAGAGATTGTTCTTTTTTCAGTCTTTGTTCTTAGCACCTTTGTCAAAGAACAGTTGACCTTAGATGTGTGGGTTTATGTCTAGGCTATTTTGTTTCATTGGTCTATTTGTCTTTCCATGCCACTTTCATGTTGTTTAATTATTTTAGTCTTGTAGTATATTTAGAAGTCAGGTAGGATAATATGTCCTTTGTTCTTTTTTGCTCTAAATTGTTTTAGCTATTTGAATTTTTTTGTGTGTGATTTAATATGAATTTTAGGATTTAAAAAAGTTTTTGATTCTGTGTAGCATATAATTGATCTTTTGAAAGCAATTACACTATATGGATTGCTTTTTGTAGTATGTACACTTTAATAATGTTGAGTCTTCTAATTCTTAACACAGGATATCCTTCCATTTGTGTTCCTTTCAAATTCTTTCATCAGTGTTTTACAGTTCTTATTGTAGGGCTCTTTCACCTCCTTGGTTAAATTTATTTCTATGTATTATTATTATTTTGGTAGCTATTGTAAGTAGGATTGCTTTCTTGATTTCTTTTTCAGATAATTTGCTATTGAAATATAGCAATGCTACTGATTTTTGTATGCTGATTTTATATCTTGTGACTTTGCTGAATTTATTAGTTCTAATAGTTTTTTGATAAGAGTCCTTGGGATTTTCTATATATAGTGCTCAAGGTTTGAGGTGTGGTTGCAGAGTCAGTTTCTTGGCCCAGCCTTTGGTTTAATGTGGGTTTAGAGGCTTAGTTTGTTTGCATTGCTTAGAGACAGGTACTGTAGTGCTCTGCTCTATACTGGGTTTCATCATGTTGGGTTTAGTGTTGGGTATCAAATTTAATATCTGCACTTATTTATGACCCTTTTCTTTCTTTGTGTGAAAGACATCTGTTTCTATACTACATTGCTTGGTGTTGCAGAAGGGGTGATACAGGCAACTTTTTTTCCTCCTTGCCCTCTTCAACGTGGCTTTTCTTAGAATTACACTAAAAGCAGATACTATGTTCTGTTACCTAGCTTCCTTGGGATTGATTGATTGATTGATTGATTGATTGATTTTCTTCTTTTTTTCCAGTTATGGGGAATTGAACCCAGGGCCTTGTACATGCCAGGCAAGTGTTCAACCACTGAGCTACATTCCTAGCCTGCCCTTAGCTTTTTAAAAATTATCAGTGTGAACAGCTATTCATGCACCAAACTACCTCCTTAACTTTATAAAAGGTGGTTTGGTGCATGAGTCGCTGTTTAGTTTGATGTTTTGTGGGGAAATGATGGCTGGAAGGGTCATACTCAGTTGCCATCTTGCTCTATTTCTTGAGCTAATTTTTGCATGTGGTGTAAGATAAGGGTTCAACTGTTCTTTGTTTTTGTTTTTTTTCCCATTAAAAATTTTTTTTTAGTTACACATGGACACAATATCTTTATTTTGTTTGTTTATTTTTATGTGGTGCTGAGGATTGAACCCAGTGCCTCACACATGCGAGGCAAGCACTCTGCCACTGAGCCACAACCCTAGCCCTGTTTTTTTTTTTTTTTGAGTGTGGGTAGTCCTACACTATTTGTTTACCCAACTCAATTTGGTGGAGACTGTCCTTTCCCCATTTGATTGTCTTGGCGTCCTTATCAAAAATAATTTGACTACATACGTGAGGATTTATTTCCTGGGCTTTCTATGCTATTCCATTAGTCAGTGTGCATGTCTTTATGTAAGTATTACATTTTTTGGTTATTCTAGATTTTTAGTATGTTTTGAATTTAGAAAATGTTAAACATCTAACTTTACTTTTTGAAGAAATTATTTAGGGTCCCTTGAGAATTCATGTAAATTTATAGGATGGATTATTCTATTTCAGTAAATGCAAAACTTATAATTTTGTTAGTGATTGCATTGAATCTGTAGATTGTTTTGGGTAGTATTAACAGTGTAACAACAGTAAGTTGAACCTTTGAACATGGTTGTCTTTCAGTGTATTTGTATGTACTTTAATTTCTTTCAGTTACTCTTTATAGTTTTCAATACTTAAGTCTTTAGCCTCTTTGGTCAAGTTTATTCTGTCGCTTTTTCTATCAGGTGGAAGTATTTTCTTGATTTGCTCCTCAGAATATTCATAATATTCCCGTAACTTTACTTAATTCCATTATTAGTTTTAATAGACTTTCTTTGGTGAAATTGAAGTTTTAATTTTGATGAAGTCTACTTTTTTTTTTGTATTTTGGGTGTCAAATCTAAGAAACCACTGCTAAAGTGGTTGAATGATTTATGACCTTTATATCTTGCAAGAGTTTTATAGATTTTGCTCTTATATTTAGGTCCTTGATCCATTTCAGTTAGTTTTTGTAAATGGTATGAAGTAGGGGGTGTCAGTTCTTTTTCATGTGTAAATCTAGTTGTCATAGTACCATTCAATGGAGAACATTCTTTCCACATTGAATGGTTTGGCACCCTTTTCAAAAATCATCTGTCCATGGATGTGTGGGTTTATTTCTAGACTGCCAATTCTATTCCGTAGATTTTTATGTATATTCTTAGGCCAGTAATACTCTGGTTTGATTAGTGTAGCTTTCTTATAAGTTTTACAATCAGAAAATGTGAATGTTCCAACTTTGTTCATCTTTTACAGGCTTATTTTGACTATTCAAAGTGCTTTGCAATTCCATATAACCTTTAGGATGAGGTGTTTCATTTCTGCAGAAAATGACATTGGAATTTTGATGCAGATTGTTTTCAATATCAGATCACTTTGGATTGTAATGCTATCTTAGCAATAGTACATTTTCCAGTTTGTGAACATGCAGTGTCTTCCATTTGCTAAATCTTTAATTACTTTCAAAAGCATATTGTAGGGGCTGGGGTTGTGCCTCAGCGGTAGAGCGCTCGCCTGGCACGTGCGCGGCCCAGGTTCGATCCTTAGCACCATGTACAAATAAACGCATTGTGTACAACTAAAGCAAATAAATAAATATTTAAAAAAAACATATTGTAAATTTCAGTGTAGATGTCATTTTTTTAAGAAAATAATTTCTAAATATTTTATATGTTTGATACTATTAACTAAATTTCATTTTGGATTATTCATAATGTATAAAATATAATTTATTTTGTATATTCATGTTACAACCTATGATTTTACTAAATTTAATAGTTTAATTTAATGTTTATGATTCATTGTGGATTCCTTAGGGATTTCTCTGTTTCGTGTTTCAGGAAATGTAGGTAGTATCAGTTCTTTTTTTCACATTATAGATACCTATTATTTATGTTAAATATAACTAGTGAAAGCAGGCATCCTTTTTCATTTTCCTGATGTTAAGGAGAAAGTTTTTATCCTTTTGTTATTGAATAAGAAATAAACTGTTTTTTTCCCCATAAATAATCATTTATAAAATCATATTCATGCTGTGGAAGTTCCATTCTGTTTCTAGTTTGAAGTTTAAAAATTCTCTTTTTATCATGGGAGAGTTTGGTCTTTGTCATACTCTTTTGTTTTAGTAGCAAGAATCACATAATTTTTCATTATTAATAAGGTCTGTTACATTAGATATGGCTTTAGCTACATTCTTTTATCCCCATTTACTTTGGTTTCTGATGCATTTCATCCTTTCACTAAAAAGTTTTTTAAATCATTTGTGAATAAGTATTGTTCTAGGCCTAAATTTGTTTTCAATTTTTAGTTCTTTATACCAAACTAAAGCAAATATGTTGTGTTTTTCACTGTGTTTGTTTAGCTTTTCTTATATATTTACCAAGTTTTTGGTTATCTTTTCTACTCACATCATATGGCTTCCTTTTCTGGACATATTCCCTCATTTTTGGCATACTGTATTGAAAAATTCTTTCAAAGTTTGACAAACTTGAAAATATCTTTGTTTTCGCTTTCTCATTGGGATGAGATTCTTTCTACTGTTTGTGGTACACTATTACCATTTAAGGTTGATAGTGATTTTCTGTTAGCATTTTTTTTTTTTTTTTTGGTATCGGGGATTGAACTCAGGGGCACTCGACCACTGGGCCACATCCCCAGCCCTTTTTGTATTTTATTAGAGACAGGTTCTCACTGAGTTACTAAGTGCCTCGCCATTGCTGAGGCTGGCTTTGAACTCGCGATCCTCCTGCCTCAGCCTCCCAAAGTGCTGGGATTATCTGTTAGCATTTTGATGTATTATTTCTTCCTCTTCTGGCCTTGTTTTGACTGTGGAATAGTTACCCATTAGTGTAATTGATACTGTTTTGAAAGCAATCTTTATTTTTTCCATGCTCCCTTTACAAACTCTCTTGTCTTAAAAATACTATAATTCAGCAAAACATATATAAGTATGGATTTCTAGTTTTTTTAAAAATATTTATTCATTTGCTTTAGTTGTACACAATCTGTTTTTACATTGTGCTGAGGATCAAACCCGGGCCGCACACATGCTAGGCAAGCGCTCTACCACTGGGCCACAACCCAGCCCCTGGATTTCTAGTTTTTTAATCACAGTTCATTCATTTTGTATTTGTTGGTTAATATCCTTAATCTGTTGGGGAAATGTCTTAGCTATATTTCATTTTATGCTATTTCTTTTTCATTTGTTCTAATCACTTATTATGCCAGGTACTGTGCCAAGTAACTTCCCTAGTAATTTAAATTAGGTCTGTGAGAGTACTGAGGAATGTTGTCCCCCAGGATGGTGGTGTGGGAGTTACCAGCCTTCATCCTCCCAACAAAATCAAAGATGGAAATCTATCCACAAATCAAAATAGCCAAGGTTGGGCATAAGGGCTATTACAGTTTAAATTTAGAAATATCACCCCCAAATGAAATGATCCCTAATGCAGCAAGGTTTAGAGGTAGAACATTTAGGCAGTGGCTTGGGCTATCATCTTATGAATGGATTAATTAATATGGTGAATTAATAATTTGAATGAACTTCTGGGGTAACTATAAGTAAGTAGGCATGGTTGAAGGAAGTAGATCACTTGGGCCATGACTTTAGGGACTATAACTTATCCCTGGTTCCTCATGCTATCTCTCTCTGATTCCTGGCTATCGGGAATGAGTACTTTCTACTGCCACACACTTAGATCATGATGTTCTATCTCACCTCAGGCCTAGAGCAATGGAACCAATACACCATAGACTGAACCTCTGAAACTATTAGCCAAAATAGATTTTCTTCCTGTAATTTGCTCTTGTCAGATATTTTGGTCACAGCAGTGAAAAGCTGATTAATACAAGGACCCATTAAACAATCTTTAACAACACAGTGGAAAAAAAGGAGAAAATTTACATTGAAAGGATCACTGGTGAGATTAGCATACCTGAGATACAAGAAATGGCTGGAAGCAAAGAAGTTGAAAGCTACTTATACTAGCACTGAGTTGGAAAACCAACATGGTCCCTAGTGGCTGACTGTATAAAGGACTTAGATGTTTCTTGCCACTCAGGTAACCAGCAGCCATTACCCCCAGGGAACCCTAGATAGGGAGACAGGGCTATATACCCCTCCTTCACCAAGAAGTGGTTGCTGCTTTGAGAAAAGATCTATCACTTCCTTCAGTTCTGTGTGTGCCTTGACACTGGAGCTGTGCCCACTTTGCAAATGCCCGCTTTGTAGACCCAGGCTCTGTAACTACTTTGGGCCTTCCTATGTTTCAGACACCAGAATTGTCATAATAATAGTGAGCTAGTTTCTAGCCACAGAGCCAAGCCCTTGTTGCCTGTATTCATACTCTAAACCACTGGCTGAATTGCCATAGAGAGCTAGACCCCACTGTGACCCTGGAGCCACTTTACCTCTGAGTATGCTGGTGCTTTAGTTTGTAGCTTCCTGGTTATTGCATAGCACCTGCACTTTGCATACTGTTACACCATGGCATGCTCACATTCTGGGCACCAATCTTGTTATTGCTCAGAATCCCAGAACTGTAATCTTTCCATGTGAGCCACACTTCAGGCCTCAGTTCTGTGGCTACAGTACTTGTGCCACTTGCTAAACTGATGCCACCACAAGTGCAAGTGAGCCCACAGACTAGTCTCAGTGCCAGGAAATATCCCATCAGCCACAGTTTCCATGGTGGGGATAAAAGATTGGGAGGACCTTAGCCATTGCTACCAAAGACCCCAACAATCCTTGCAGCCACTGCAGACATCCATAAAATTAGATACTGGTGTCACTGATGTCTTTGTCACCATTGACCTCAGTTAAACTGGCTACCAAGATACTATATAGCTGACACCTTCTATAGTACAGAAACCAGTGTACTCCACTAAGCAGGTACCCATACACTCCCCAATATAAAAGGTCTTCCCACAGTCAAACTAACCTGTTAAGTCTGCATGAGGTGATGCATCCATTAAATACATAGACATTGATGTAAGGCAACAAGAAATATGAAAAAACAGAGAGAGATAACCAACAGAGCACACTTATCTCCCAGTAGGCAGCCTCAAGGAAATGACAAAGTACTAACTTGAGCTTGACAAAGTATTCAAAATAATTGATTTAAGAAAACTTACTGTAGTTCAAGAAAATAAAGAAAAGAAATTCCATGAGAGGAGGCATACAGTAAAGACCAAAACTAGAGATTTAGTAGAGATTAAAATTATGGAAAAAATAAAATTTTGGAGTTAACATATACAATGAATGGAATGAAAAATGCAGTGGAGATCATTATTAGCTGAATTGACCAAGCAGAGGAATCTCTGAACTCTTAAGAGAGTTTATATGTGGTCAGTATATAAATAATATATGGTCATAAAAGGAAAAAGAATGAAAAGGAATGAAGAAAGCTTATAGAATTTATAGAACCACATCAAGAGAGCTAATGCTCAAGTTATATGAGGTCAAAAAGGAGACAAGAAAAGAGTAGAAAATTGTTAAAGAAATAGAAGACAGCTTTCCAACTTTAGAAGAAGATACAAATATACATATACAAGAAGATGAGAGGTCTCTAATTAGACTCAATTCAAACAAGACAATATCAAGACTTATCATAATCAAAGTGTTAATAATCAAATGTTCAAAAACAGAGGATCCTGAATGCAAGAGTAGAAAAGAAGCATATTGCATATAAAGGAATTTTAATAAGGCTAGCGGTTGATTTCTTTGGCCAGAAGACAATGGGATGATATATTTAATAAGCAGAAGGAAAAACTGCCGACCAAGGATATTATACCATCAAAACTGTCCTTCATCAATGGAGAACTCAAGGCTTTTCCAAGTACACAAAAGCAAACAATGTTCATCATCATTAGACTATTGTAGAAGAAATACTGAAGTGTTGCCGCCTGAAGCGCTCGGAGCACCAGAGCCGCGGGAAGAACTTCAGAAGCAAACTGGAGACAAACAGCTTTTTATTCTGATAACTTTTCTCTCTGGTTCTAACAACTAACTCACGCCAAACACACCACTAAAATGGCGCTGACCCGATCAGCAATTTCGGCCAAGTCACTCCAGATCCCGCAACAAAATCCTGTGAGACTACGGGTGGCGACAATGGCCAAATCTCCACGGCTCATAGTCAACTGCAATTCAAGCCAATCCCCAAACAGGGCTCCTGCATTTCCCCCTTTTTGTTTTAAAAGAGGTAATGCTCTAGGACGTCTATGTGCAACCAACATTCTTACCCGTCATCGGATAATCAAGGCTGTGCCCTTGACTCCTGTCTTAGGTTGATATGTCGGCCACATGAGACTGTCCCGTGCGACTGTGCCTGTCTTAGGTTGTCCCCCTCTGGGGATCTTACCCGTCATTGGCTAACCAGCCATCCAATGGAGCCCTTTAGGATCGACTATATATGATGACTAACAGCCGTCCAATTGTGAGGAGATGTTGCGGCTTTAAGGCGACAAGCCTTTTGGTGATGAGCCAAATTGCATAGCATATCAAATTGTTTAAACAAATCAGCTGCCCTAAGTTCCAACAAGTAACACACTGAATTCTCTAGACAAATACCCGCAAGGCATTGTCCCGTAAAGTCCCAAACAATGAAAGATCAAAATGTCCATTTGTTGTAACATGTTGATGTAGGAGGCCCCATGCATGTAGAGCAGAGGCCACACTGTTGGTGAGGTTGTTTGATGTTTGAGCAGCAGCAGGGATGCTTGCGGCGGCCGCGATCCCTGCAGCTGTAGCAGCAGACGTCTTTTTTATGTTTAGACAATGCCACCGGCAAATCTTCAGGGCCCGCTACCTAGAAACTCAAGCATCAATTATTAAAGGAAAGGCAGTGCTATTGCAGCACTGAGTCAAGAGGCGAGTTGTCAAACTACAAAATAGAATAATTAGATTAGAAAATTAAAGTTGATTTTTGTTCACACACATCGCTGGTTGAGCTGAAAATTAAAGTTGATTTTTGTTCACACATACATCGCTGGTTGAGCTTCTACAAACATAAGTTGGAAAAATATCATATTTAGAACAAAACAAAGAAAGACTGAGGGTAATTACTGCATTAAAGATAGATTAAAGAAAAGGTAAAGGCACTTTAGAGAAATAATTTGTTAGCTGGAACCCTTGAGTCTCTGTATACAGAGCAATCTTTTACCTGTTGAGATAATTGAAATTAATGAGCTATTAAACAAATGAAGTTAATAACAAATAAACAATCTTAAGTCAAAACACCAAAATATCAGGTTATATAGCACTAGTCATATTGTTTGCTAAAGAGAAGTCCCAGGGACACCTATAAATCAAAATTGAAAGTACCTTCATTTATAAAATTATTTACCTAAATTGAATACTCTAAACCTAAAATGAATTAAAGTTATTTGGATCCATATATATATTTTTTTCTTTTTCATAAGCGCTTTGTTCTATGTGACGTCACACTGGACAAACAAACATACAAACATATATTTGTGACGTCACATTAACATGAAATATAGACAAATGTACAGACATAAAGACATGTATAAAAAGAAAAAAAAATACAATTGTGTGCACACTAAAGAGAGATCTCCTCGTCCCGGCCGGGAGAAATGACACTTAAGTTGTGAAATATTTTGAAGGACTCTTTTGAGGGAATCATTCTATACCTTCATCTTGGTCCTCTTGATTTTGTACCTTTTTTATTAATCTTGATTCTTCAATAACTTCATCTTGATCATTTTGATGTGGTACCTGTTTTATTAATCTAGATGGTATCCATATTGGAGAGGATTCGTCTTTTGGAAAAACACAAACAGATCCTCTTCCCCAAATTAATACTGGATCTGGACCCTTCCATGTACCTGAAAGAACATCCTTCCAGTAAACCAAAGGTTTATGTTGTTGGTGTGGATTCCAATGTCTGTCTCCAGCAGAATAACCATTAGAGTCTAAAGTTAAAAAATTTAAGGTAAACAGGGCAACTGCCAATCTGTCCTTAGGACTTTTCCAATTTCCTTCTTTTTGTTTTAATAACATAATTTTCAGTGTTCGGTTTGCTCTTTCAATAATGCCCTGACCCTGAGGATTGTATGGGATGCCTGTTTTATGGGATATATTGAATTTTGCGCAAAACTCTTTGAAAGATGAGGACGTATATGCGGGGCCATTATCTGTTTTAAGCATTTTGGGGATGCCCAATGCAGCAAAAGCTTGCAAGCAATGAGATGTAACATCTTTAACTTTTTCTCCAGAATGTAAGGAAGCAAAAATCATGCCTGAACATGTATCTATGGTCACATGAATAAATCGCAATTTTCCAAAACTTGGCTCATGAGTAACATCCATCTGCCACAAATGATTGGGCATCAATCCTCTAGGGTTAACGCCGAAATGAGGATTGGGCAAATGTGTCATACAAGATTTACAATCTTTTACAATTGTTCTGGCTTGCTCCTTTGTGATTTTAAACCTACGTTGCAAGGTGGTGCTGTTGACATGAAACTGGGAGTGAAATAAAGTAGCTTGTTGTAGCGCTGAAAGTATAAATACTGTTTTTGTAAGTTCATCAGCCTTTTGATTACCTTCATGGAGGGGACCAGGCAAATTAGTATGTGCTCTAATATGGCCTACGAATAGGGGTTCTTTTCTTGCCCACAAAAGATTTTGTATTTGATAAAACAATTTAAAGGCTGGAGTATGAGGTGCTATTGGTCCTGCTAACTCTAATTTTGGGACGGCTTGTACAATATAGTGGCTATCTGAAAAAATGTTTACGGGCTGGTCCCTAAAATTTTCCAGAGCTCTTACCACAGCTTCCAGTTCCACTAGTTGAGCTGATTTGTGTGCAGTTATGTAAGTCATATTTTCTTTTTTAGTGACTACTGTAGCAGTACCATTTGAGGACCCATCTGTAAATACATTAAATGCCTTAGGAATAGGTTGATTTTTTATTACCTGTGGAAATATAATAGGATGATTAATACAAAAAGATAATATAGGGGACTTAGGAAGATGATTATCAAAATTTGCAGAAGTAGAGCATTTAGCTATAGCCCAATCATTATCATTGAAGCATAAGTATTCAATCTGTGATGATGAATAGGGAGTAATAATAGTAGCAGGGTGAATGCCAAATATTTTAGTAGAAGTCTTAAGTCCTTGAAGAATAAGTTTAGCCACCATGGAGGTATAAGATTCAATGATACTTTTAGGAGAGACGGGCAAATGTATCCATAATAAAGGCCCTTGTTGCCAAAAAAATACTCCTGTGGGTGTATATTGTGAAGAAATAATAATCAACATCAGCGGTTGAGTTAAATCAAATCTATCACAATGAGCTCCTTCGATGGCTTTTTCTACTAACTTTAAAGCTTTCCTAGCATCAGGAGTCAATGTTCGTGGTGAAGATGGATCAGGATCTCCACGAAGGATGTCAAATAAAGGTTTTAGTTGGCCAGTAGTGAGATTTAGTGTAGGGCGAAGCCAATTAATGTCTCCCAGTAGTTTTTGGAAATCATTGAGGGTGGTCAAATGTTCTTTATTTATTAAAATTTTTGGGGGTCTAACAAAAGTATCCATGATTTTAAATCCTAAATATAATATGGGAGATCTGGTTTGAACTTTTTCTTCTGCTATATATAGTCCATATTTTTTTAAATTTTCTACCACATCACTGAATATATTAAATAAGATTTTTTGATTAGGGTGGGCCAATAAAATATCATCCATGTAATGTAGACACATGAGGTTTGGATATTTATTTTTAATGGGTTGGATAGCCTTGTCCACATATATTTGGCATATGGTGGGGCTATTAGCCATTCCCTGTGGTAAAACCTTCCATTGATATCTCTGATCAGGGCCATTATTGTTCATAGAAGGAACGGAAAAAGCAAACCTGGGGGCATCCAGAGGATGTAGGGGAATAGAAAAGAAGCAATCCTTTATATCAAGAGTAATAAGATGGAAATTTTTTGGAATAGCTACGGGACTAGGAAGTCCAGGTTGAGTAGGCCCCATAACTTGCATGGTTTTATTGATTTGTCTAAGATCATGTAACAATCGCCATTTTCCTGACTTTTTCTTGATCACAAATATGGGGGAATTCCAGGGAGAGGTGGAAGGTTCTATATGACCTGCTTCTAATTGTTCCTGAACTAATTGGTGGGCCGCTTGTAATTTCTCTTTAGATAGGGGCCACTGAGGGACCCACACTGGCTTATCAGAAAGCCATGGTATTTTCAAAATTATTTTCTCAGTGGCCCCGAAAAAAAATATCTTTTTCCTTTATGACAATGATTACTTTTAGGGTTAAGATTACTCTGTACTTTTTGATAATAAGTTCTTTTATGGTTAAGATTACCCTGTAGGTTTTCACATTTAACATCTGCAGGCTTGGTTGCAAGGTGTACTCCCATTTGTTGCAAAATATCTCTTCCCCATAAAGTAACCGGTAGATTAGGTAAAACATAAGGCTGAAATGTTCCTTTATGGCCTTCATCATCCTCCCATTTTAAAATTACTGCACTTTTATCTGGGAGGTTATTATATCCCAAGCCTCTTAAACTGGTTGAAGCTTTTTGCAGAGGCCAGTGCTTGGGCCATTGGCGTAAATTAATAATGGAAGAGTCAGCTCCAGTATCTATTAATCCCTCCATTTCTATTCCTTGGATTTTTATTTTACACATAGGCCTCCTTGAACAGTCTCGAACCCAGCAAGCCATGGGACTTGAGTCAGTGGAACAAAATCCTCTATTGTTCCCTTCTTGAGGCATACCCATTTTAAATGAATTATGTAAATTGGGAAGGAGAAGCAACTGAGCAATTCTATCTCCTTGATTAACAGAACTTACACTTTGGGGTGAGCTAAGCATTATTTTTATTTCCCCTTTGTAGTCTGAGTTTATTACACCTGGGGTCACTTGCAAACCTAATAAGCTTTTAGGACTACGCCCGATAATAAGTCCTACAGTCCCTGAGGGAAGAGGTCCCCTGACTCCTGTGGGAATCAGTTGAACCCCCATTTCAGGTGTTAACACTATTCGGGCGGTGGAACAGAGGTCTAATCCTGCATTTCCTCTTGTTCCTCTGGCGAGGGAGTGGATGGGTAGTAGGGATTGTGTCGGGGAAGCATCTGAGTGGATGTTTGAGGATACTCCTTCTGCAATGCCCCGTACATTTGTGGGCCCCGGGGTATTGGGCCCCGTGCCCCGTTTTTTGAATTCCTGAACAAAGGATTTCCATGGATGTCAAATTTTGAATAGCATTTATTGGCCCAATGATTTCCCTTTTTACACCTGGGGCAGCGGCCTGGGGCATGGTATGAGCTTGATCTTATTTCTCTTTTGGGATTTTGCCTAGAATTGCCTGATTGATTATGATAATTTTGCCTGGAATATCCTGATTGATTATAATGTCTACGTTTAGCCTTTGTGAAATTTCGAGAGGAAGCACCTCTCATTGAGGCTGCAATCACATTTCCTGTGACAAAGGCGCCATTTATATCTTTACATAGTTGTATATATACGGAAAGATCCTTTTTAGTTCTCCATGGCCTGATGGCTGCTTGGCACCATTTATTTGCATTTTCATAAGCTAATTGAACAACTAAAGGCATAGCTTGGACAACATCTGCAAACACACTACCTGCAGTTCTCAAAAGTCGATCAGCAAATTCGGCATACGGCTCATTAGGTCCTTGAATCACTTTTGACAAGCTACCTTGTAGATCCCCAGGTCCTTGTACAGTTTTCCATGCCTCTAAGGCAGCTGCATTTATCTGAGCATATATATCTGAGTCATAATCTGTTTGAGCCTGTAAGTCTGCGAATTGCCCTTCTCCTGTGAGCATGTCTATATTATAGTTTTCAAACCCTGCAGCCGCGTTTCTTTTAGCCGTTTCTATACAAAGTTCTTGGAATTGCGATCGCCAAACCAAGAATTGCCCCCCGCTTAATGTTGCTTTACATAGACTTTTCCAGTCTGAGGGGGTTAAGCTAAAGGTGTTAAGGGACTCCAGCATACTCAACGTGAAAGGAGCTTGGGGCCCATAAGTCATTACTGCCTCTTTGAGATTTTTTATTGTTTTGAAATCTACTGACTGATGGACACTCTGTCCATTTTTCTTTTCAAATGCTGGCGGTTCCCAATGTATCTGTGAGTTGTCCTCGAGAGCGCATAAGCGATCAGAAAGACTTTTTATTTCTGTTTCTAGGGTATGCAAATGCCTAGTAATACCCTTCATATTTTCTGTAATGGATTCCACCCATGGGGGAGTAGTCACTTCCACAAGTGACTCCTCTGCCTGACGGACCTTTTTCTCGGTCTTTTTTAATTTCTTTTTCCTCATTTTCTCAGGATCACTTTTACTAGATTCCTCACCACTGCTAATTTCACTGACAGCAATATCCTGAGGCCCAGGTTCCAGTGAGAGCAAGTATCCTTCAGCTTTTGCCAATAACTCCCGAATAGCTTTAATAGCTTGGATTTTTGTCATTTTTGGGTCTCTTCTAATACTCTCTTTACTGGTCTCAGTTGGCCCAGTGGAATCTACACTTTTTTGATCACTTTCATTTTTGTCTATATACTCCTCACTGAGAACAGAGTCAGGTATATCAAGGAGTCTTTGCATAGCCTCTATCACTTGGGATTCAGTTATATTCGAACCCATCTTTAGAGACCTTTCAGTTCTTACCTGTCCGCTCCGAAGTTCCCCGTACGGGCCGCCACCTGTGCCGCCTGAAGCGCTCGGAGCACCGGAGCCGCGGGAAGAACTTCAGAAGCAAACTGGAGACAAACAGCTTTTTATTCTGATAACTTTTCTCTCTGGTTCTAACAACTAACTCACGCCAAACACACCACTAAAATGGCGCTGACCCGATCAGCAATTTCGGCCAAGTCACTCCAGATCCCGCAACAAAATCCCGTGAGACTACGGGTGGCGACAATGGCCAAATCTCCACGGCTCATAGTCAACTGCAATTCAAGCCAATCCCCAAAGAGGGCTCCTGCACTGAAGTTACTTCTTCAAGCTGAAAAGAAAGGATGTAATTGGTAACATGAAAATATATAGAAGTTCATGTTGGTTTAGGAACCAGATTCTTCAACAAAATTCCTAAAGCACTGGAAGTAAAATCAGGAATCAACACATGGGATGCTATCAAACTAAAAAGCTTCTTCACAGCAAAGGAAACAATCAAGATGGTGAAGAGAGACCTACAGAATGGGAGAAAATCGTTGCCACCTGCACCTCAGAGCATTAATCTCCAGAATATATAAAGAACTAAAAAAACTCAACACTAAAAAAATAAATAGCCCAATCAATAAGTGGGCAAAACAATTGAACAGACACTTCTGATTGGTCAACAAATACATGAAAAATTGTTCAACATCACTAGCAATTAGAGAAATGCAAAGTAAAACTACACTGAAGTTCCATCTCACTCTAGTCAGAATGGCAATTATCAAGAATACAAGGAATACAAGTAACAAATGTTGGCAAGGATGTGGGGAAAAGTGTACACTCATACATTGCTGGTATGACTGCAAATTGGTACAACCACTCTGGAAAGCAGTGTGGAGATTCCTTGAAAAACTTGGAATTGAACCACCCTTTGACCCAATTACCCCCTCCTTGACATATACCTAAAGGACTTAAAATCAGCATACTATAGTGATGTGGTCACATCAATGTTTATAGCAGCTCAATTCACAATAGCTAAGCTATGGAACCAACCTAGGTGCCTTACAACAGATGAATGGATAAAGAAAATGTATACATACACAGTGAAATATTATTTACCCATAAAGAGTGATATTATGGCATTTGCCGGTAAATGGATGGAACTAGAGACTATCATGCTACGTGAAATAAGCTAATCCCCCCAAACTAAAAGACAAATGTTTTCTCTGATATTTGGATGCTGACTCACCATAGGCTTGTTGGGGAGGAGTGGGGGTTCAGCATATTGGACAGGGAGCAGTAGGGGGAATGAAGGCGGGATGAGAATGGGAAAGATAGTAGAATGAATTGGACATAACTTTCCTATGTTCACGTGTGAATACATAACTGTTGCATCCCATAACTAAACACTCAAGGTCACCCCAGGTGAACTGGGCTGGCATGAAATAATCACACAGAGATGGAGAAATACATTTTCAAAATTCAAGATGGCTCTCTGACCTTAGGTGTCTGTGTAAAGAAAGAGAGCTATTGAAATTCTTTATTCTTATATAGGGGGCACACAAGGGGAGCTTCCATGGAGCATTCTATCCCAAATAGGGCAAAGGGGTAGGATTACAAAAGAGTGTAACTTAACCCCAGTGGGTACCCCTACTCCTGAAGCCAGGCCTTGATATCCAAGGTGGACAACGCCCAAGCCACTAGATAATAGTGGTTGGTCAAAGCCTCCTGTGTCAGGACTTAAAGGTGTGTTCATTCAGGGCAGCTCCCAACATATGACCCATGTAACTCCACATCATGTACAACCACAAAAATGGCAAGTTATACTCCATGTATGTATGTCAAAATACATTCTACTGTCACATATAACTAAAAAACAAATAAAAATATTTTAAAAATATATGGATAAAATTTAATGGTAAAAGTAGATGTACTTCAAATTTAGACTATAATAACACAATAGTGGTATATAAGTCTCCCTACCTTTGGTGTGAAGGTTAGAGGACAAAAGTTTTAAAAATAAGTACACTAATTGTTTAAAGGATATAAAATGATATAAAAAGATATAAATTGTAATGTTTAAAATGTAAAATATAGCAGGAAGATGGAATAAAAGTATAGATTTATTTTATGTAATCAAAATGAAGATATCATAAACTTAAAAGCCTGTTATAGCTCTATTTTAGGTCAGCTCATGGCAAACACACACATACAACATACCCCAGTATATACACAAAAGATTAAAAAAAAATCGAAGCATATTACTAGCAAAAATTGTCTAATCACAAAGGAAGAGAGCTAGAGAAAAACAACAAAGTATCTATATACCCACGCACACCCCCACAAGTGTGCAAAGTCAGAAAACAATAAAATGATGGTAGTAAGTCCTATATACCTGTAGTTACCTGTAATGTAAGGGGAATAAATTCTTCAATTATAAGCTATAAAGTGGCTGAATCGACTAAAAATAAAGACCCAGGTATATGCTTATAGGAGACTCACTTCACCTTATACACATTGAAGGGTGAAGGATGGGAAAAGATATTACATGCAAACAGAAGCCAATTGAGAGCAGGAGTAAGTAAACTTAGATAAAATAGCCTTTAAATAAAAAGTTGTCAAGAGATAAATTAGGTCATTACATAATGATGAAAGGGCCAATTCATGAATGAGATATAACATTGTAAAGATTTATGAGCACAACATCAGAGCACCTAAATAAATACATGTAAAGCAAATGTTAATAGAACTGAAGAAAGTGGTGGGTTACAATACAATGATATTAGAGGACCCCAATTTCAACTATGGACGGATCATTAAAATAGAAAATATATTTAGAAAACTTGTACAAATGCTTTATCCTTTTAAAGACCTCTCACCTTTTAAATATGCCCCCCCCCCCCAAAGGGTTCCATAGCATCTCCCAATACTGCCGCAATCTGTGGTACCAAGTGTCCAAATTACAGTGGACCCTTGGGGGATACCCAAACTATGACTCTCATTTTATACCACATATAAGGATCAATTCGGAATGAATGAAAGACTTTAATGTAAGTCTTTTATTTCTATGAGGAATGTTATTGGGATTTTGATTGGGATTGCATTGAATCTGTATAATGGTTTTGGTAGAATGGTCATTTTGACAATATTAATTCTACCTATCCAAGAACAAGGTAGATCTTTCCTTCTTCTAAGATCTTTTTAAATTTCTTTCTTTAGTGTGCTGTAGTTTTCATTGTAGAGGTCTTTCACTTATTTTGTTGATTCTCAAGTTTTTTTTCTTTTTTTTCTTTAAGGCTATTTCTGGGGTTGCTGAGTTATGAATGGGGCCGAGTTCTATGCTACACCCCCTTTTGGGCCCTAAAAGGGAGTTTTTCCTCTGCCCGCAGAAGGAAAAACGTAACTTACCCGGCGAGGGTGAACATAAGGGCAAAAATAGCTGGGTGAACCTCTGTTTGATGAACAGAAACCACGCCACACCCAGGGAGTTTTTGTATAGCAAGCGAGAATCCAGAAACTCAGATTTATTGGCAAGGTGCTGACTTAAATAGGCCTAGAACTAGCCAATCAGCCAGCAGAGCAGTTCAGTCTCTCATGCTACACCATAGCCACACCCCTTGGCTCAGCCCCGGCCCTACTAGGGCGTGGTAAGCAGCCAAAACCCGTCCCCTTGGCAGACATGGAGTCCCAACAGGCTATAGTAAATGGGGTGGATTTCCTAGTTTTTCTTTCTGAGTATGTGTCGCTGATATACAGAGTCTTTGATTTATGGGTGTTGATTTTATATCCAGCCACTTTGCTGAATTCATTTATTAGTTCTAGAAGATTTCTGGTGGAATTTTTTGGATCTTCTAGGTATAGAATCATATTGTCTGCAAATAGTGATAATTGGAGTTCTTCTTTTCTGTCCGTATCCCTTTAATTTCTTTTGTCTGTCTAATTGCTCTGGGTAGGGTTTCAAGAACTATGTGAAATAGAAGTGATGAAAGAGGGCGTCCCTGTCTTGTTCCAGTTTTTAGAGGGGATGTTTTCAATTTTTCTCCATTTAGGATGATGTTGGCCTGGGGCTTAGCATAGATGGCCTTTACAATGTTGAGGTATGTTCCTGTTATCACTAGTTTTTCTAGGGTTTTGAACATGAAGGAGTGCTGTATTTTGTCAAATGCTTTCTCTGCATCTATTAAGATGATCATATGATTTTTATCTTTGAGTCTATTGATGTAATGAATTAACGTTTGTGTTGTACCAACCTTGTAGTCCTGGTATGAACCCTACTTGATAGTGGTACACTATCTTTTTGATATGTTTTTGTATTTGATTTGCCACAATTTGAGAATTTTTGCATCTATATTCATTAGAGATATTTGTCTGTAGTTTTCTTCCTTTGCCTGGTTTTGGAATCAGTTTTCTTTTCTTTCTTTGCCTCGTTTTGGAATCAGGGTGATAATTGGCCTCATAGCATGAGTCTGGAAGTGTTCCTTCTTTTTCTATTTCATGAAATAGTTTAAGAAGTATTGGTGTTAGTTCTTTAAAGGTCTTATAGAACTCAGCTGTGTATCCATCTGGTCCTGGGCTTTTCTTGATTGGTAGGTTTTTGATGGCATCCTCTATTTCTTTGCTTGAAATTGATCTATTTAAATTGTGTATATCATTCTGATATATTTTGGGCTTAACACGTTTCTAGAAATTTGTTGATGCCTTCGATATTTTTTATTTTATTGGAGTATAAATTTTCAGAATAATTTCTAATTATCTTCTGTATTTCTGTAGTGTCCATTGTGATATTTCCTTTTTCATCACAGATGTTGGTAATTTTAGTTTTCTCTCTTTTTCTTCGTTAGTATAGCTAATGGTTTATTGATTTTATTTATTTTTTCAAAGAACCAACTTTTTGTTCTGTCAATTTTTTTCAATTGTTTTTTGTTGTTGTTGTATCAATTTCATTGATTTCATATCTGATATTAATTATTTCCTGTTTTCTACTGCTTTTGGTTTGATTAGTTCTTCTTTTGCTAGGGCCTTGAGACGTAATGTTAGTTCATTTATTTGTTGGCTTTTTCTTCTTTGAAAGAATGAACTCCATGCAATGAACTTTCCTCTTAGTGCTGCCTGCATAGTGTCCCAGAGATTTTGATATGTTGTATCGGTGTTCTCATTTATCTCTAAGAATTTTTTAATTTCCTCCTTGATGTCTTCTGCAACCCATTGTTCATTTAGTAGCATATTATTTAGTCTCCAGGTGTTGGAGCTTTTGTTTCTTATTTTATCACTGATTTCTAATTTCATTCCGATCTGATAGAATGCAGGGTAGTATCTCTACATTTTTATATTTGCTTAGAGTTGCTTTGTGGCATAATATATGGTCTATTTTAGAGAAGGATTCATGTGCTGCTGAGAAGAAAGTATATTGGCTCGTTGATGGATAATATACTGTATATATGTCAGTTAAGTCTAAGTTATTGATTTTATTATTGAGTTCTAGAGTTTCTTTGTTTAGCTTTTGTTTTGAAGATCTGTCCAGTGGTGAAAGAGGTGTGTTAAAGTCCCTAGAATTATTGTGTTGTGGTCTACTTGATTCTTGAACTTGAAGAGCTTGATTGATGAACGTAGAAGCTCCATTATTTGGGGCATATATATTTATAACAATTATGTCTTGTTGATATATGGTTCCCTTAAGCAGTATGAAATGCCCATCTTTATCTCTTTTGTTTAACTTTGGGTTGAAGTCTACTTTATTTATTGGATCATTTGGAAGACAGGACCTCAGACAATGAGGACAAAATATATAATCTTGAAGATAAAGTTGACCTCACAGTGAAGATGGTAAGAAACCATGAACAGATATCCAAGAATTATAGGATACCATCATAAGACCAAATATAAAATTTATTGGAATAGAGGAATGTGCAGAGATTCAAACCAAAGGAATGCACAATCTCTTCAATGAAATAATATCAGAAAATTTCCCAAGCATGAAGAATGAATTTGAAAATCAAATTCAAGATGCCTATCGGACACCAAATGTACAAAATTACAACAGGTTTACACCAAAGCACATTATAATGAAAATACCCAGCATACAAAATAAGGATGGAATTTTAAAGGATGCAAGAGAGAAAAATCAGATTACGTATAAGGGAAAACCAATTTGGATCTCAGCAGATTTTTCAACCCAGACCCTCAAAGCCAGGAGATCCTGGAACAACAAGTACCAGGCTCTAAAAGATAAGGGGTGCCAATCAAGAATCTTATATCCAGGGCTGGGGTTGTGGCTCAGTGTTAGAGCACTCGCCTAGCATGTGTGCAGCCCGGGTTTGATCCTCAGCACCACGTACGAATAAAGGCATTATCTAAAACAAATAAATAAATATTTTAAAAAAAAACATTAAAAAAAAGAATCTTATATCCAGCAAAAGTAAGCTTCAGATTGATGATGAAATAAAAGCCTTCCATGATAAACAAAAGCTAAAGAAAGAATTCATAACAAGAAAGCCTGCTCTACGGACCATTCTTGGCAAAATATTCCAGGAGGAGGAAATGAAAAACAACAATGAAAATCTGCAAAGGGAAGAACTACAATAAAGGAAAAACCAACCAAAGGAGAAACCAAGTCAAGCTAAATACCAAAAATAAATAAATAAATATAAAAAAATAAAAATGACTGGTAATGCAAATTATGTCTCAATAATAATCCTGAATGTTAATGGCCTAAACTCACCAATCAAAAGACACATAGGCCGATAGATTGGATTAAAGGAATGGTCCAACAGTATGCTGCTTTTAAGAGACTCATCTCATAGAAAAATATGCCCACAGACTGAAGATGAAAGGATGGGATAAAATATACCAAACACATGGTCTACGTAAGCAAGCAGGGGTTTCCATCCTCATATCAAATAAAGTTGACTTCAAGCCAAAATTCAAAAAGCTTTTGTATGGTAAAGGAAACAATAAACAAGAAGAAGAGGTAAACTAATCAAATGGGAGAATATATTTGCAAACCATACATGTGATCAGAGTAAATATCCAGAATAGATCAGCAATTCAAACAACTCAACAACAACTAAACAGTCTGATTTTAAAAAATGGGCAAAGGAACTCAATAGACATTTCTCCAAGGAAGATGTACAAATAGCCGACAAACAGGCAAACAACCCACAAAGAGCCAACAGTTTTATGAAGAAATGATACAGAAATGATATGTCATTAAAAAACAAATTAAAACCATAATGAAAGAGTACCTCACATTTGTTAGAGTAACTGTAACTTAAAAAGACAAAGTAACAAGTGTTGACAAGGATAGTGAAAAAAATGAACTTCTTTACCTTGTTGGTGGGATTATAATTAGTTTGGCCATTATGTAAAATGGTATGGAGATTCCTCAGAAAAGTAAAAATTAATAATTTTTAATTAAAAATAGACTACCATATTATCCAGTGATTCCATTTCTGTATTTACATCCAGAGGACATGAAATTAGTATGTCAAAGAGGTATCTGCACTCCCATGTTCATTACACCATTACTTAGGATAGATTAGAAATGGGGTCAATTTATGTGGTCATCAGTGAATGAATGAATGGAGAAAGAAAATGTAGTATTAATACAATTCAGCATTCAAAAAAGTCAAAAAAAAAAAAAAGAAGAAGAAAAAAGAAGGAAATCCTGTCATTTGTGTTAATATGGATGAAACTGGATGGCTTTATATTAAGATCAATGATCCTGGTAGAGAAAAATAAATAGGCAAACTCTCATTTATATGTGGAATTTATAACAAACACTTCCTTGGCTCATTTTGTGAAAATACTTCCTGTACCTGGAGGGAATGTGTTTTAGTGGGAGGTGGCATTAGGAAGTATGATCTGATAGAAGTGTTTATTACTATTGTTTTTAAATCTTTTTACCAGGCAGAAGAAGTAGGGAATACAGATTTTTGGATGGAAAAACATAAAATTTCGTTTGTCCTCATTTTCATTCAATGTAAAGGCTTTGAGAAATTGTGAAAGTATCTAGAATTTGTCATTAAGATGATGGCTAATTGAGTGCACACCCACATATTATATGTTCAGGTTAAGAAAGTATTTTTTATTTTAAATACTTATAGTTTGATTTACTTTTTGTTAAACATGAATGGTGCTGGATTTTTGTAACTTGAGTTTTCAGCAATTATAAAAGATGAATATTTAATTTTTGTCTTAACTTTGTTAGTATGGATTTTATTAATATATTTAAAAATAGCAATTTTCTGGAGTATGTGTCCCCTTTTTGTATCCATTCATTTTGTTTTGGGTGTTTTATCTTGCTTTAGATTTTTAGGTCATTATTCTCAAGTATCATTGATCTGTAAGGTTTGTGCAATTTTGTGACATTTTGGGGCCAATGTTATACCTGCTTTATAAAAATAATTTGGAATTTGTCTTCCTTTTTAAAATTTGGTTTTTACTTTTGTCTTATTCAGATAGTATTTCAACAGATATTTGAGTACCTCCTATTGTCTAAATAAATTAAAATAGAGGGCTGGGGTTATAACTCAGTGGTAGAGTGCTTACCTGGCATGTGTGACGCACTGAGTTCAATTCTTAGCACCACACATAAATAAATAAATAAATAAATAAATAAATAAATAAATAAATTAAAATAAAGGTCCATTGACAACTAAAAATGTATATATAATAAAAAATTATTTAGCTATTACTATGTGTTTGGCAGTATTTTAAGTGCAGTTAGTTCTTATTGCTTGCAGTAGTTTTCTTCTATGAAGCTGCTGTGAGTATTACATTAGCAGATTTTGAACCATTTCTCATAAGGGAATTACAGGGTCAGGTACTTACAAACCTTTGGTCACAATATTTTTCAACCTTGTCAATACATAACCTTGTTGTATGTGTTTTTCTGTTGTAAGATACCTTATTTAATACATTTTGTTTATTCAGTTACATTGAGCTCATCTCCAACAACAGTATCTCATGCCTGAAGGAAGCTTTTGTAACTCATTTTCTCATAAGACATATCACAACCATCTTGTGCTTCTTCACTAGGCAGCTCTTCCACACTACTCCAGGGGGCCATTCCAAACAACAAGAGGTAATAAAATGAGAACAGTGTGGCACTGGTACTGCCTTTTACTGGTGAGGAGTTTTGCTCCCTCACATGTTGAAGTATAACAATAGAGAAGCATGCCAAGGCAAGCATATAAAACAGGGTTTATTTAAAAAAGGGTAACATGGACTTCTCCCTGGAGGGAGAAGGGGGCCATAGCTGGTGTCCTGGTATCCCAAGAAGTGGGGGTGCTCTGCCTTTTAAAAATGTCCTAGGCTTCCTTTGTTCTCCTGCTGTCTTTCCCTTATCTGTCTCTTCTTGCATACATGACTAGGCCCAGGAAGGGCTCAGTGGGATGACCAAAAGGTAAGAATCAGATGGGCTGGAGGGGCCAAAGTGGAGTGATCTGGGCAGGAAGAGGGCATAATTAATAGTTGTCCCTGTAGGGAGGGACAATCTCTGGGACAGGTTACCTTAGCAACAGGTTGGAGCTGGGGTAGGTTATCTTGATTAGGGTGGAGGAAGGGCCCTGAAGGCATTAGCATTTCAGTCACTCTTCATCTTCCCAGACTCACTCAAATTAGCCTCCTTGATCCAACCTGACTCCATTTATGTATCTATACTGACTGTCTAATTCTGACTTCAGCACTAGAGTGTGAAAAGAATACTACTTTACAGTATGAGAGCTGAAACAAGGCAGAATATCACTCTGTTCAGCATTAACTGAGAGCATGTGAGTCAGTTGATTCAAATTTTCCCCCACACTGCACATGCTCACAAGTGATTGTGAAAGTGCTGATGGTATTGGTGTTGGGGTTACAAATAAATTTTTAGTGTATATGAGAATTCACAAATATAGAATCTGTGAATAATGTGGATCAGTCGGACTTTGAGTACTTAATATGTAAAAAACCCAGGACAAAGCACCCAAGATTCAGCAATTTATATTATTCCACGTGTCCTGCAATATAACCACCAGAATATTTCTCTGAAGAAAGGGCATACTAAGAAAAATAAGAAAGAAACTGCAGAATGTGTTCAATTTTTGTTCAAGAGACTGAAGGAAGCCAAAGAAAAGCATTAGGAACAGATTTCCCAAAGGAGCTGGCTATCTTCTCTGAGAGCTTCTATTTCTAAATCTTCTTTTTTGGGGGGTAGAGGATACTGGGGATTGAACTCAGGGGCACTTGACCACTTAGCCACATCCCCAACCCTATTTTGTATTTTATTTAGATACAGGGTCTCACTGAGTTCTTAGGGCCTAGCTTTTGATGAGGTTGGCTTTGAACTCATGCTCCTCCTGCCTCAGCCTCTTGAGTTGCTGGGATTACAGGCCATGCTCTATTGCGCCCTACCCTAAATCTTAAATAAGAATTTTTAAGAGTAATAAATTAATAAGATTAGACCTCAAAACAATTAGTTACTCTAGATTATGGAATAACACTCCCTGAATAAAATTTTATTTCTAGCCATAATTAGAATAAAATTAAAATATAAATTTAGATATCTCTCTTTTTAAAAAAAATTAGAAAAAAGATTTTTTTAAAAAATATTTATTTATTTGCTTTAGTTGTACACAATGCAATGCATTTATGTTTACGTGGTGCTGAGGATCGAACCCGGGCCACGCATGTGCTAGGCGAGCGCTCTACCGCTGAGCCACAACCTCAGCCCCTAGAAAAAAAGATTTTAATCTTCAGAAAGTTATTCCAGTTTATACTCAGAAGAGCTTATGTCTGACTTAAAATTACTTGCGTTTTAAATTTAATCCTGTGTTTTTGTTCTTGTTCAGATAATAGTTGTTTGTTCTTACCTTCAACAAAAAAATTACTTAATGATACTTGTTTAGGATTATAATGATTACTGTTCTCTCTATTGTCATAGGTATTAGAACTGCTATTTTTTTTTTTTTTTTTTTTTTTCAGTGAGGGAAAGAGGTTGTCTCAACTCTCAATATAGCATGGACAATTGGAAATTTATAACCATTGAGCAAATTGAGAGTCAGTGGATGGAAAATTATTAAGGGGAAATGGCAGGTATATAAGGGATTCTGGCTAAACTAACTTAACAGGATTCTAGTTTAAAACAGCCTGAGTAAAGTTTGGTCAAGTGAAGAATCTTTGTCATTTGGCCTTTTAAATAATAAAAGCATCTTCAAAAATTGTGTGTCTAACCTTTAAATAAAATCTAGATAAGAAGGTAATATAGTTGAAATATATGCAGGGTGATTTTTTTGCTAGTAATTTCTTTATGTGCCCCACCCCTTTTTTGTTCTTTAGAAATTATGTGAGAGGATTTATGACTTCTGTCAACTAGAGTTTATTGCTTTGATCATAAAGCATTGTTTTCATATCTAGTGTCATTGATGGTGTTGGTGGTGGGGGGATGAATAAAGAAATGTAATGAATAAGAAGCCTTTAACATTAAAATAAGTCCCTTTTGTTTTAACATTTCTGTTGAAGTTACAAAGCATAGAAAGTATATTCATTGCTATTTAGAGTATTTGGTGGCAAATCTGGAATCCTTGCTTATGCTTTTATAGTAGTTCCATAACAAGGTTATTTTTAAAACATCCAAAACTGAAACGCCAACATTAATTGGATCGACACTTCTAGTTGTAAATTAACACTTGCAGTCATATATCCTGAGGAAATTGGCATCAGACTTAAAATTGGCATCAAACATATTTTGTTTTAGTAGGTTAGTTTTCTCAGTATTATATTGTGCTAAGGAGAAGAATCTCAATGTTTAAACCTCTTAAAAACTGTATAACTTGATATTTGCTCTTTTGAAGTCTTAGCCATTGAATATCTACTCAAATGTTTGTGTCCTTGGCTCCCTATCCTCCCTTTCCTGCTCTGTTTCATCATCATCTGTTATAGGGAAATTGTAATAACTTCGGCAGTCTTCATATTACTGCTAACATTTCTAAAATTTATTTCATATCCAGTTGTTCCCACACTGAAATGTATAGAGTAATTCCCTGTTGCTTTTGTATATTTTCTGTGGTCTAATATTTCTGGCTTTTTTATTGTTAGGTACTCTCATCCCCCATCTAATTTTTTAGGTTTATGACTTATTCTTTTCTTTCTTGACCTTATATACTTAAACAGTCCAACGCCAATAATATGTTTATTACTTTGTCTACATTGTTTTCTTTTTTCTGAAATGGGCTTTTTTTTTTCCACCTTTGTATATCTAAAATCTACCAAATGTGCCCAGTTCTAATACTTACACGAAGGTTTCAATCCAAGTTATCACCTCTTAAAACAAGTTTGCTATCTTATAAAATGCATCTGTTTCTGTTCTTCCATGCTTCCTATAAGTACTTCTTTCATTTAATTTTAACTTTTTATTTTGGAAAATTTAAGGAATATACAAAGTATTATAGTTTAAAGATGAGGTATTCTCCCCTCACCCCAAGATCTCCTGTGTTAATGTGGGAATACTCAGAGGTAAAATGATTAATATCCTAGTTTGAATGGACTAATTGAGTGGTAACTGTCATAGGAGGGGCATGGCTAGAAAAAGTGGATTACTGGGGATCCTTCCCCCATAATGTTCTGCTTCACTTAGGGCACACAGCAATGGAGTCAGCCTGCATGTAGTAAACTTCTGAAACCATGAGTCAAAATAAACTTTTGCCTCCTCAGTGTTGTTGTTGTTAGGTATTTTGGTCACAGTAATACAAAACAGACTAACAGAGAAATTGGTACCAAGATATGGGGTTCTTGCTGTGACTAACCTAACAGTGTGGTTCAGAAGCCTTTGGAAATGGCTTATAGGAGGAGTTTGGAAAATTTTGGAGATGCAGGATGAAGTCTTAATCTTAAAATGTTGTAAGCAGAGCTTAATGAGCAATTCTGGTGGGAGCCCAAAAGACTAGAATGCTGATGGGAATGCAGACTACCTGAGTGTGTTTGTGAGGTTGCAGAGGGAACTGGGACTCTATTGGTAATTGGACTAGAGGCCATTCATGTTAAATTCTGCCAAAAACAAAAACATAAAAACATAAAAAGCAAAACTTGTCTCTACATTTTGCCCATGTCCTGAGACTATGTGAGGCGGAATTTAAAGTTGATAGACTGACTAATCTGTCAGAGGAAATTTCAAGGCAACACAGCAGTCAGTGGCAGCTTTTAGTCAGGTTGATTGTGAGAATCTCTGTAGTAGAAAACAAAGGAAAAAGATTTTAAAATCTTGCAGTTTGGTCAGAAAAGTGCCTGTAAAACTGGGGCCTAGAAATTTGTGGTTGTTGACGTTACCACAACTAAAGACTTTGCAAAGAGACAATAGGAAAGATGGCTTGAGGACATCTCAGGAATTTGTATGACCACATCCATTGCAGGTTCATTGGTGTAGAAGGGAAAATTTCTTTGAGAAGGATTGTGGTGGTATTCTAATCTCATGGGGTGGTGGGGAGTGGGAGGGAGTAGGGTGTTATTTCCATGTTCAGCTGCCCAGACAATCTGAAGCCATTGCAACCTTGATCAAGCAGATGTAGACCTTAGCATCATCCTTGTGCTGTTGGTTCTGCAGAAATGCGTGATGTTGGAGTTAAGGGTTCATGGAAGTTTCCATTGAGATTTCAGAGACATAGATGGCCGGGTAAAGTGTAGCAGGGTCGGAATCCCTGTGGCTGCTTCTGAGAGGGCCATGTGTAAAGTTGTGAAGGTAAAGCTGAAGCTGAAGCTGGAATGGAGACCCAAGAAAGTTGGAGATGCCACTAATATGAACTGTCTGCTGAAAAAAGCTGTTGCCTACAGAGAACAAGGCTAAAAGAAAAGCCATGTGTGCTGCAGCTAGCAAGGCCAAGGGAGGGGGGGACTGCCCAAGTCCTTTGGAGAACACGTCTTTCTTCTGTAGCTCCTACATGCCGTACACAGAGTTCTGGGACCTGTTTGCCATGGGTTTCAATCTTGTTTTGTTGCCAGGCCTTTTTTCTGTGACCTTATTCCTTCCTTTTAGAATGGAAATGTTTACACTGTGTGATTGTATATTGAATATTTGTAACTTTTGATTTTTATGGGGGCTCACAGCCAGGAGTTTGCTTTGAGTCTCAGATAAGGCTTTGGACTTTGACTTTTGGGATGATGGAACTGTTAAAAGACTTTGGGGACTCTTTTGTTTCTTTTTCTTTTTTTTTTTTTTTTTTTTTAATTCTAATTTGTTAGACATGCTTGCAGAGTACAATTAATTTCATATTACATATAAAGAGCGCAATTTTTCAAGTTGCTGGTTCTATATAAAGTATTTTCACAACAATTGTGTTTTCATACATGTACTTAGGGTAATGATGTCTAACTCATCATACCATTATTAATGTGCTTTGTATCGTGAGGTGGAATGTTGTAGTCCCCCCAAAAGTCCCTTGTTAATGCAGGAATATTCAGGTGTGAAATAATTAGATTACAAGAGCTGTAATCTAATCAGTAGTCCATCCTAGTTTGAATGGTCTAAGTAAGTGTTAATCTTAGGTAGGTGGAGTGTGGTTAGAGGGGGTGAGTCACTGGGGACATGCCCTGGAAGAGTTTATCTTCCCTGCAGTCCCTTCCTCTTCTCTCTGTACTTCCTGGGTGACATGAATGGTGCAGCTCTTCTTTACCATGCCCTTCTGCCATGATGTTTTGCCTCACCTTGGGCCCAGAGCAATGGAGTCAGCTCACCATGGAGTGGACCTTTGAAACTGTGAGCCAAAACAAACTTTTCCTCTTCCAAGTTGTTCTTGTCTGGTGTTTTGGTCACCACAATGTAAAGATGACTAACACACACGGTTAACACAATGATATCTACAGTATGATGAATCCCATGTACCTATCATGCAGATAAAATTTATCATTATAACATTTTTGTTTAATTTTTTGCTTTCCTCTACTTTTCATTCTCTACTCATTATTATGGTTAATATTTTTGAAGTATTATTTACATACATTAAAATTTGCATATTTTGGGCTGAGGTTGTGGCTCAGCAGTAGAGGGCTCACCTAGCATGTGCGCAGCCCAGGTTCGATCCCCAGCACCACATAAAAATAAAGGCATTGTGTACAACTAAAACAAATAAATAAATATTAAAAAAAGAATAAAGGCATTGTGTACAACTAAAACAAAATAAATACATATTTTAAGAAATTTACATATCTTAGCAGAACAGTTTTACATAAAATGGAATAGTACTCAACAATGGGGAAATGAGTAAACTATTGATAAATGTTAACAATGTGGATGAATCTTAAGGACTTTAGGCTTAGTAACAAAAGTCAGTTTCAAAAGGTTATATAGTTTATGATTCCATTTATATAACATTCTCAAAACAAAACAAAAAGAAACAAACTTTAGAGATGAAGAGTATATTAATGGTTGTCATAGGTCCATTGGCCAAAGATGATTTTGGAAGTGCAAATGAATACAAAGAAGTAATAATAAGAAAGTTATTTTATCTTCTGGAGTATATTTATGGTATTGGTATTGGTTGCAAGAAATTCTTAAAGAAAATCTAGGAGATTTTCTCCTACTTTATTTTTAGAAGATAAACAATTTTAGTTTTTAGGTCTGAAATCTATTTTGAAATAGTTTTTGTATTTGGTATGAGGCTTGGATTGAAATTTATTTTTTCCATATGCCTATTCAGTTTTCCCAGCAGTATTTAAGGAAAAGACTAATATTTCTCTGCTTAATTGCTTTTGCACTTTTGTTTAGAAAAATTTGTTTTATATACATGATTGAAGGTCTGTTTCTGCTCCTTCTTACCCCCTTCTCTTTGATCTATTTATCTGTTTTTAAACCAGTACCACACTCTTTTGATTGTTGTTCCTTTACAATAATTCTTGAAATCAGGTAGTATTAACCCTCCACTTTTGTACCTTTTCCAATTTTTTTCTTTTCTATACTATTTGCATTTCCATTGGAAATTTAGAATCAGCTTATCAAATGTTATAATAACATCTACTTAGATTTTTAAATGGAACGTGTTGAATCTATATAGATTGATTTGGGGATATTTGAGACATGTTAACCATGTTGAGTCTTTTGATCAACAAAGAAAGTATATAACTCTATTTGGATATTTATGTTTTCTCAGCAGTTTGATTGTTCAGTGTATAGACCACTAACATCTATCAGGTTTCTGCCTAAAATTTTCCATATTTTGGATGCTATTGTCACTAATACATTAAATAAAGATTTTCCAATTGTTCATTGCTAGTACATAAAAATAGTTGATTTTTTTATATTAACCTTGTGTTCTGGAACCTTATTAAACATTAGTTATTATAGTAAATGTGGTTTTGTTAAGTAGATAGGATGCTGATAGAGACATGGCTTTGTGGAAGAAGGGAGTATAAGGACCACCATAGACCAGGTTAGGAGGTGTAAGGAGATTCCAGAGGACATGACTGTCAGTTCTTTTGCCAAAGAGTTGGGTGTGGGGAGTGGATGGGGAGGAATTTTCCCCACTGCCTTGAATATTAATGAATGGTTAGAAGTTAAGCAGTTAGTCTGATCCACACAACCTTCTCAAATGGTACTTTGGTTGCTGTTCGCTCTCATCTGTATGAGAGAAAAGGAGATTATCCAGATGGTATGGTAGCAAGTCCTATGACCCTAATGAAGAAACAGTATCTTTATTGGTCTATGCCACTTTCTCAGACTATTCTCTCATCTCAATATTCCCATGTAACCTGACCTCAACTGCTTTCCATGAAAAAAAACTAAGTACCCATGGAAAACTTTGAATGCTAAGGGACTCAAACTTGTATTGCTTTATGAAATACTGTTGCCAAAGTCACCCTCCTTCCTTATCCCTGTGGCGAGGGAAATATGGGCAGTGGGGATTGCCTTGAGTGCTGAAAACTGATGGGAAGAACTGCAATGATATGTAGGCCCCTTGAGCCAAGATGATGTTCTGGATTTGCTATGAGAGATTCCCCACAAAGCCTATGTAGCAATGCAGGAATATTCAGAGGTGAAAGGATTAGATTGTGAGAACTGTAACCTAATCCATGGATTAATCAATTTGCTGCATTCACAATTTAAATGGATTACTAGGTGGTAACTATAGGTTTGTGGGGCATTGCTAGCGGAAGTAGGTCACTGGGGTCATTCTTTGGGGATTATATTTGGTCCCTGGCTCTTTGATTGCTCCCTCTGCTTCCTAGCTGCCATAAGCTGAGAAACTTTACTTCACTATGCCCTTCTGCCATTATGTTCTGCTTCACCTCTGGCCCAGAGCAGTGGAGTTGGCTGACCATGGACTGAATCTTCAAAAACAAGAGCCCAAAATAAAGTTGTTCCTCTCAGTTGTTCTTGTGAGGTATTTTTGTCACAGTGACAAAGAGCTAACTAATACAGGTTCTTTCCAAATATGAAAAGCTACATGAAGAAGGAAGCAACTCTGAGGGTTGGTCACCAACCCTGGAGGGAGCACCCAAAGGACCAACAAACAAACAAACAAAAAAAAACTTACACACTACTCCTGGTATTCTACCATCACTTTCCTTTAATGCTAATTTCTACGTCCTACATTTCCAGCCTGGTAGTATCACAAATCTTTTTCTGACTGTTACTGTAATCACTGACATGTGCCCCTTAGATATCTTGGTTCATGCTTTGATACAGATTAAACAGCTTGAATTCAAATGATAGATTTTAGTAAAGTTTGCAGTGAGAAATGATATTAAATTGACTTTGTTTTTTTTTCCCCAATTGACCCAAACATTGTGTTCATCTTTATTTCGCAAGGTTGATTTTTTTTCCTTTTTTTACATTTCATATTATACTTATAGAACACATTTTTATATATCTCTGGTTGTATACAAAGTATATTCACACAATTCGTGACTTCATACATGCACTTTGGATAAAGCACTTAGACTGATTCCATGTAATACACAGAACTTATTTTAAATATATGGGTTTGGTTCACTGATGGTTCAGGTAAATGAAAAGCTGATGGTGTCCACTGGGTGGCAGCCAACTTCCAGCTCCAAGGCCACCTCTGGAAGACAAAAGTTGATGCAGCACAATGAGCTGAATTTAAAGCTGTTTCCTTTATGTTTGACAAGGGCAGAATTAAGCCAGTGTTCCAAAACTGGTTGCAGCTTGTTTTGTGCTGCTCTTAAGCTTGGAATAATTTTGGCATTTAAAACATTTTTAAACTTAATTGAATGAAAGTGGCAAGAGTGTTAAAAAGCGTTCAATTTTTTCCCATTCAGTATGTTAGCTGTGGGTTTGTAATATATTAACTTTATTGTGTTGAGGTATATTACCTCTATACTTAATTTGTTGAGGATTTTCTTAATAATATAGGGATATTGAACTTGTCAGATGCTTTTTCTGTATCAAATGGTTTTCATATGAATAACTCTGATTGTTTTGCTTACATTGAATGCTCTTTATGTTCCTGCAATGAATCCTGCTTTATCATGGGAAATGGATTTTGAAATCCTGTTTTGATTTGTTTTTCTACTGTTTTCTTGAGGATTTTTGCATCTATGTTCACCAGGGATATTGGCCTATAGTTTTCTTTTGTTGTTGTTGTTGTGTCTTTGGTTTTATTATCAGGGTAATGCTGGCCTTGTAGAGTGAGTTTGGAAGTATTTCTTCTACCATTTTTAAAAATAGTTTGAGAATAATACATATTTGTTCTTATTAATACTTCATAGAATTCAGCAGTGAAGACATCAGGTCCTGGGATTTTCTGTGATGGGAGACTTTTTATTGATTTAATCTCATTGC